>JAJLZH010000002.1:0-600000 GCA_030572115.1 Starmerella apicola | reverse complement strand
GGCGCGTAGCGCGCTTCTGTCGTTGAGAATCCTTAGTCTCCTGCTCCTTCTGCTCGCGCACTTCTCTTCGGCTCTTTACTTGTACACTCTTCATGGCTAGGCCTTCGGTAATGCGGCGCACGGCTTCGGTCACGTCATTTGAGACTTCCTGTAGGAGTGCGGCGAGATCCTCCGAGATCCAGTCGGGGAAAAGCTCTTCAAGAGCAGCCTGGGGGTTGATCGGGGCCGCGGCAGCGGTTCCCTTGGCTGATTTGGCCGACGCAGCGCCGTCCGATTTCGTCTTCTTTTTACCTCCGTTGGCGGTGGGAGCGGGGCTTCCGGCGCCTGCCCGAGGCTCCTTATCCCGCCTACGTCTAACAGCGCGGTCCTTCGCGATGTCTGACATATTTTATGTGGGGTTATGTGGGGGTCTAATCGACGGTTTGTTTGTTGGTTTTGAAATCTTTTGAGGTGGGCACATCCACATTGTACTTTTCGCCCCAGCCCTTGCCACTATACCTAACCCTATACGGAGGGACATCTAACGGGCGTTCTATGGCTGTATCGCGCATTCTATAGCGAGTACCGCGGGTCACACGCTGTTCCTCCTCACCCCGATAGTGCTCTCCTCACCCACATTCAGGCGGGTTTACTCTACTCATCACACACCACAGGCAGGGTAGTGTCTCTAGCGACATTTATTTAGGGTAACTGCGGTAGAAATTAGGATACAGATATGGGTATGTATAATAAGTACATAAAAATAAATGTGAAATTAACAAAAATAAATAAATGGAAATCTTTCATTATTTCCCGCAAAATTTTCCAAATTTTCATGTGAATAAAATCTCCCCTTCCTGTACTGGAACTAAGGTACAAGAATACCCACTGCGCATTTATCCAGCATCATACTGTCGTTCACCCAGGGATGGTACTCATTGAATAGTTGGGTGCCATCTTTACCAGCAGCACGCATAATTTGGGGCACTCCTCCAGGGTGGAAATCCAAATACGGTGTAATATTATAAACTCGGCCATTTAGACTGGTCCAACAATCGGTCTTGGTATTGTGTTTACTGAGCTCTTCCCTGGTGATCCGACAACCCATACGGTACACTTCTTCGGGAACATCGCCACGCAGATCCTTCCCACTGCTTTTCAATCTAGCCCAATCGAGTGGTGAGTGACCTGGCTTTAAATATATTTTACCCGGCCGACGATTGGGACGAGCCGTGGTTTCCAGCCTTTTCATGGGTGATGGTTACTACTACCACAATCAGGGTAGGGCTCCCTTTTTGTACACAGTTCAGGACTTCACACAGCTTACCAAAAAAATACTGCGTGTACCTTGAGTTAATGATATCTATCAGACCCGCTACTGCTGCAGATTTGCAGGCTATTCAGCAGGCAAATCTTGCTAACCTTCCCGAGAACTACACATTCAAATATATCCTATACCACGGTCTGTCCTGGCCTCAAGGCTCGTACGTTGCTGAATTGGAAAACGGCCAAATCGTTGGCTACGTGTTGGCTAAGATGGAGGACGACAATCCAGATAGGCCTAAAGATTCTGATCCTGCCGCACACATCACTTCTATTTCTGTGCTTCGTGAGTACCGACGGCTGGGAATCGCTGGAAAGCTGCTTGATCAGGCTCTCCGTAGTGTGAAAGAATGTTATAATGCCAAGGTCGTCAGTTTGCATGTGCGTAAGAGCAATGTTGCTGCATTCAAGCTTTACAAGGATAGGTTGGGCTTTGAAGTGCTTGAGGTCGCTCAGGGATATTACGCTGACGGTGAAGATGCATACAACATGCGCAAATTTTTGTAAATCATCTCAATGACAAAATAGTGTATATATAATAATATTAATGTAATGTTGTGAACTATGAATGTATAACTAATTTCTAAATAAGTCTAGGTGCCCATAATGAATGTCGGGCTGATATATATATATGTGTGTGTGTGTGCTCATGCTCATGATCTGACACTGAATGGCTGGCCCTTCACTTCAACTTGAGCAGCTTGGGCGAACTTGTCGCCAAATGCAACTCTGATACGCTCAGTGGTGAATGGAGCATCAATCATATAGATGCTTGGCAGGTTGTTACTCTTACGAGTACTATTTATAGCATCTCGCAGGGCAAACATGGGAGCAGAACCCAAGAAGAGCGGAGGTTCTCCAATACCTTTTGAACGGTTAATACTCTTGAGATGCTTATAGTCACGTCCCTGTAAGTGCTCAACATTGAAATTCTGGGGCATGTCTCGGAAGCCAGGGATCTTATACGCGCCAGGCCCACGAGTCAACAGGGAACCCTGGGTGGTCCACAAGGACTCTTCAAGGGTGAAGAGGCCCTGTCCCTGCACGAATGCACCCTCAATTTGGCCATAGTCAATCGCTTGGTTAATGGGACGGCCAATGTCCATGATAATATCTGTGCGCAAATTGGACCAGTCACCCGTAAGACTATCAACCTCTACTAAAGACACGGCGCAGCCTTGAGTGTAGTAAAGGAATGCTCCAGGTGGATCCGGATTCTCGTACAAATTATCAAATTTGTATCCAATATCAGGCATCTTGTAGAATCCGTTGGCAGATAAGTTAACCCGCTCTAAGTAGGCTGTATGAGCAATCTCCTTTAAGGATGCCTCGGGTCCTAAGCGCTCACGGAAAGGTTTAAGGCGTTCATTCAAGATATCACACGCATTCTTGATCGCCATTCCGTTAAGATCACTGGATGCAGAGGCCGCCGTGGGAGATGTATTTGCGACAGTATTGGTAGCAGTCTCACTAATGAAAACATCTTCAATCTCAACACCCAATTCAGCGGCACAAACCATCACCATTTTTGTATGAAGTCCCTGTCCCATTTCGGTACCACCATGTGCTAATAACACACTACCATCCTCGTATATATGAACCAAGGCGCCTGCCTGATTCAAGTGAGGAACGCCAAATGCAATACCGAACTTTGTAGGAATGCAGCTTAATCCGCGTTTGATCCACTTAGACTTTGCATTGAATTCATCAACTTCCTGGCGCAGTTTATCATACTTGGTTTTCTCACGGAGTTGCTCCATCATGATAGGAACAGTGAAGTCATCTCCTAGCCACTGTTGGTAGTGGGTGCGGCCAGTACCATCGGTGGGATAGTAATTGATTCTACGAAGCTCTTCAGGTTCCGAGAGATTAAGGCGCTCGCTGACTTCGTGAATGATGTTCTCTGCAATCATCATACCTTGAGGGCCGCCGAACCCGCGGAAAGCTGTATTGGTCGCCAAATTTGTGCGGCAAACGCGAGAAACAACATCAATATTGTCACCGAAGTTATAACAATTATCCACATGGAGTGCTGCTCGGTCGATTACGCCCTTAGACAGATCCATAGAGTATCCTGCATTCGCGTAAAGCCTGACTTCAAGACCAGTAAACTTGTAGTTCTCGTCAAGTGTCACTCTCCATTTGCTAAGGAAAGGGTGTCTTTGACCACACTTAACCATATCTTCACTGCGGCTCAAAATCAAGCGCACAGATGTGTTGAATTTATTAGCCGCAATTACCGCAAGAGATGAGGTATTGACAGATGTCGATTCTTTACCACCAAAGCCACCACCAAGGCGCTTGACACGGCAAACAACTCGCGAAGCCGGAATCCCCAGAGAAGAAGCGGCAACATGCTGAGATTCGGTAGGATTCTGAGTGCTTGAATAAATTTTATACTCAAATCCATTGTCCTCAGGCACAACTAAGCAACCTTGAGGCTCCAAATAGAAATGTTCCTGGGCGCCAGTTCTAGTTGAGCCTTCGAATCTATACTTGGCAGTCTCCCATTCCTTTTCGAAGTCACCTTTCTTGATCTCATTTTTAATATCGAAGAAACTTTTGTGTTCAATAGCTTGCTCAATAGTCACGATCGGAGGCTCATTGGGATCTTCCTCATATTCAATCTTCACAAGCCTTGCAGCATACTCGGCAACCTTACGAGACTTGGCAACAATTAAACCCACGGTGTCTCCAATATACTCTACTCTTCCCTCAGCAAAAAGACGCTCAGGGCCAATTTGAGGGAAGATACCAAAGCGATTAGAGCCGGGTACATCATTTAAATCCACTTTACCGACCACACCTTCGACCTCAAGAGCGGCGGAGTAATCCACATTCGCAACCTTTGCACGTGCCTTTGTAGACATGATTTGCACCGCAAATAACTCACGAGCTTGCTCGGGCAAATCATCGACATACATGGCTTCACCTGTGACTTGACGGATCGCATTGACATGCATTGCCTTCTGACCATATATCTTTTGTTCGAATTCATTTCTATTCTCCCGAATGCCAATGGGTTCATTGGTACGGGTGACTTCAGCCAGAGCATCTTCATCGGCCTCTGAATTAAGGCCGATATGGCGAAGCACCTTTTGAGAGAACTTGTAAAAGAATGAGAGAATGAGCGAGCGTCGGAAGACAGCCATACCACCAGGAACACTGTAAGGCAAGTTAAACTCACTATTCAGAGACTGAATGACAGTATCAATACCTCCGCTAAAAATAACATCAATGGGTTTCTCGAACAAGTCCCTGGAGGATTTTGCGAGTACAGTAAACGGAGCTACACCACCATAAGCCAAGCGTGCTTCAGTTATAATGCCGTTGGAAACATGAGCATACATGGATGCAGTGACGATAGAAATATCATCATCCTTACGCTTTGCTTGTTTGAAGGTTTGAACTACGTCACCCTCTGTAGATTCAGGAATGGTTAAATGGGTTATCAAAAGTTTGTTCTCTAGCAATGTCTTTCGATATCCCACAAAGAACGGTTTTTCGAAATCACCCATTCTAAGCTTCACAGTCTCACCAGTAGTTGGATCTAAAGTCTCTAATTCAACATTTGCACTAACAAATACAGGGTTGAGATCACTAATGGGAGAGGCTGTAGCAATGTTACCAGCGGCAGTAGCAACGTTGCGAATTTGGCGTCCAGCGAAGTACTTAAGCTGTGTAACAACAGCCTGGTAGAACTGCGTCTTGGACTCTGGGAGAGTGGAGTTCAGCTCCTCGAGTTTCTCTTCCAGATTTGAAAGGGCCAAATCACCACCAATGCGAACACCTTTTCCAGGAGTGTGCTCAAACGTCTTGAGCTCAGGAACATCTAGAACGTATATGCATACAGGGTGCTGATCTCCCTTGATTTTTGCTTCAATCTGGAACTCACTGGCTCCAGCCACAATCTTTGCCCCAGGGAACTTCTTCAAGAGCTCGACAAGCTCCTGAAGTGTGGTGGGACGATACCAAACCTTTCCAAACTCGTCTTCAAGCTTTAAAAGTTTAGCCTTAAACTTCTTCAAAGCAGGAGGGAAAATGAGCTCAGCATGTGGATACTCACGCATGCCCTCAAGGTTTTTCAAACTCGAACCACTGTATCCTACTTCAGCTTTATCACAAGCGGAATTTCCGCTGTCCTTGCAACAGCCTCCATTGGGACCAGCACCACCACAGCAGCCTCCGTTGCTCTCACTACCATTGGTCGTTTTCTCACTACCCGCGCCATTAGCGGAATTATTGAGTTTCAGCGTTCCATCATCGGCGAACGTTCCTGCTGCATCTAATATAGGTTTGTAGCCAGTGCATCTACACAAGTTGCCATCGAAAGCTTCACTGATCTGCTCTCTTGTGGGTCTTTCCTCCTCTCTAAGAAGTGAATACAAAGACATAACAATTCCAGGTGTGCAGAAGCCACACTGCGAGCCATGAAACTTAGCTATACGCTCTTGCACTGCATGAGGTGTTTCACTATTACCAATACCTTCAACTGTTACCAAATGCTTTCCATCCACAGCAATCAATGGCACAATGCATCCATTGATAGCGTAGTAATGGGGTCGTTGAGTTTCAGGATTCCACTCAGAAAGCGTGACTGTACATGCACCGCAGCCACCTTCTTGGCATCCTAGCTTAGTGCCGGTCAATCCGATTGATCTGACATATGCAAGCACTGTTTGTGTCGGGTCGGGATTCCGAAGAATTTGTTTTTTCCCGTTCAGGAAGAATTCTACAGTAGACGTTTCCGACATGCAAGAATCCTATTTTGTTTAATGTGTGAATGTCAGGTAAACAGATCTTATAAACAGTGGAGATCGGCTGTGCGGTGATTAATGTGTAATCACTGCCTTGGGATAGATAAGTAAATCGGCCTCCTCGGTAGCAGATAAGGTATAGGGTATGTTCAAGGGCTTATTACTCTAGTGAGTCCGACAGGTACCCGACATTCTACGCCACACTCCTTTTACCCACCAAGATAATAAAATCCAAACCTTTTACTTCATTATGATAATAATATATACAGCCTATGTAAGAATTCATTAAAATACATCGACCATCCAAAAAGTTATCATGTATTGATTATGAAACGTATTTTTCACAGAGGTACTCTTCGTCTTATCTCAACTCCTCTTGTGCAAGATGCTGGAGTTGTTCGTATTCTTTCTCTAGTGATTCGAGCATCTCAACGCAACGCTTGATAACTACAGCTTCTGATCGTGCGTGTCTCAACTCTATTCCGGGGAGAGCCATGGTCAAAACGTCGAAGTTCCGACGAATCGACTCACGCCTCTTCTTCTCCGCGGTCAAGTGGCTTTTTTTGGTGACTTTCTTGACACCTTGAGCCATACCAGTAGAATATTGTTCCCCCTGGTTGATCACGAAATGCTACTGATATTCGGATGTCAGGTTAAGGTTAATGTTTCGCCTGAATTCTAATCCACCTACAATACTGGAAATTGTGAACTGATGCTAATCAGCGACATAGAAGCTGTGAATTGCCAAATATAATTTTGAGCTGTAAATAATGTTTTGCTTAGTGAGTTTCAACTTTCTTGATCGATATACTAAAGATACTGATACGTATGAACTTCATTCGACGAGGACCGTGACTTACTACGCGTATCTTGTAATAGGTCTAACATATATACCACTTTATTTTACATCTATCAGCAAGTACTAAGCATTAGCCTAGTGGAAAGTTTCAGTTGTGTAGTGGTTATCATTGCTGTCTTCCACTTAGAGTGAGATAACAGCAGACCCGGGTTCGAGTCCCGGCTGAAACATTCTTTTTTTGTTGAGTTACCATTGAATTACGTAATTCTATATATTCAGTCTCGTTAAAGAAAGATGCTATTTATGTGAAATTGATTTTCTTTTTTGTTCCAATGGGTATTTAAAAATCATCGTTGAATATTGCGAGTCATTATGTACGTGCTACTATCCGATAGTGTTCAAAAGTCATGGTGCCACGCTTCATATATCGGGGGATCATTATCGCCTTGTCTCTCTGTTTAACACGTACCCTATTCGCAGTCTACCCCTTTAGAAAGACTAGATATTGGACTAGCTCTATTAGGCTGTGTCGTGCCTATAAGCATTAACATTTGTTTGAAGGGTTATCCTCCAGTGTAAAATTCGTTTTTAGTAGCTTTTGTTGCATTTATCCTTCGCAGAGTTTCGTTTTTCAGGTTATATTTCATATGGAAGATATCGAACTTGGAGTTCTCGAAAAACGCATTCGCAAGCCCCGAAGGCCTCAACTCGTAATTCTTTTCATCACACTTGTTCAGCTTGCGCTTTGCTTGGTCTTTTTTAACTTCTATGATGTTATGTTCAACATGTCCTCGCATGGAACGGCTGGACTAGTCGGAGCCGCCATGAGTGGACTAAGCCAAAGCTTACTGCAACTACTCACTAAAAAGTATAACTATGATGCAATTGTGAAGTTCCAAGTGTGGGGTGTAATGAACGGCATTTGGACGCGTTTTTGGACCGAGCAGCTTTCGACTACGTTCACGAGGTGGCCCATCAAGGTCCTACTCGATCAAGCTTTTGGTAACCCATTTGCAGTTTTCGCATTCACTAGTCTTTCTGCATTTTGGGAGGGCTATGATATCGATCTTTACTTGCAAAAGAACTACTATCAGGCTCTCAAGGTCTCTCTTTTGATCTGGCCTATTGCATCATTCTTACAATTCATTGTGATCCCAGAAAAATATATTGTGCTGTTCAATACAGTAGTGAATTTCGCATGGATTGTTATTCTGGGTCTTCTTATGTAAATCATAAACACTAAATAACAGGTGGGATGCATATAAATCATGAATATATATGAATGTAATAGAAATAAGCATGTGATATCCTGGAATTAAATGATCTGAGAGTTTTATTGCCTGTCTAATAGTAATCTGTGAAGTTTTTTTATGGCAAACTGTCTGCAACTTTTAAATATGCTTAAATAGTTCATTGTACCCTCAAAATAATGATGGGCATTAGAACTAATTGGCGTCGCATCACCTGATGATAGAGGACCTAATCTCACATCATGAACCTCCCGAGCAGCCTGCGCCGGTTATTCACATCTTTCAGGACAGAAGAGGAGGAGAGAGATGTTTCACGCACGGCTTTCTTCAATTTTGTGGGGTTCGTTGCCACCTCTGTCATCCTTAGTATCATCGCACAGCGCACGAGCGATCGGTAGGCGATACATAGCAACCAGCGAAGAAAAAGTGAATGGTTTGCGACAAGAACTCCAAAAAACAGCAAGCGTCACCTCACTTATCACGCAGTTTGATGAACAGCGTCAAATTGAAAATTTCGGCCGCCTTGATGAAGAAAAAACAGAGTCAATGACAGATGGAACCAGAATCCACGAAATACTAGAAGCTAACATGGCCAGTACACAATTAACTCAGGAGCTCTCTCTAAGTGAATTTGCCAGTGAATTCTATGAAATTGATAAGGAATCAGCTTTATCGAGCCTATTGCGTTCTGATATCCCTCGCTTACTTGAGTGTGTGAACAAACTCGTGCTGCTCGCTAATAATGCATCAACTTCTAACAATGAAGCGGCAATTCGCGAATTATACTTACGCGGAAAAATAGGTGGAACTATTGTTCGAGGAATGGTTGACGGGATGCACATTGGTTCAGATGGAATTGTTATTACTGAAACTAAGACAACGAGGAATCCTGAAGTTAACGGTTATTCAATACGTTTGGCATATCATCAGGCGCTAATCTACCATAGAATGATGCAGTCTTTGTTAAATGCAAGTTCCCCTGTGGACTATTTGCTACACCTTTTTGCAAATTTGGATGAATTCGAGGCTGCAGTTCGACAATACATAGAAAAGTCGGCTACAGAGGCAATTACTGAGCTCCGTGACATAGGAATGTCTCCCATTATTTATTTAGAATTTATGAGGCGCACGCGAAGGCATTACTACGATGTTGAGGTTTTCGAATTGGAGTATGATCGTGAAGTTTGTGATGCTGTGATCACATCAAGAATGGACTTTATAAACGGAAAAAGACAAGCTTACGATTTTCAGCAGAACACAATTCCCCAGGGTGTATCAGTCGTCGATGATATTCGGCCTCTCGAAAGCTTCCATCCTGCAGAAATAAGTGGATTGAACCTAAGCCCTTAGAAAAGGAATGGCAATGCAGTTCATAGGATAATTAAAGCCACAATTTAAGTTATTACAGCGAAATTCATTATATTTAAACTACTAATATTTTATATGTGATATGTTATATGTACAAATAGCCCAAAGCTACGTGGTCATAAGTGGGATGTTCGGTTGGAAGACCCGCGGCATCATGTTTGAATTTTCATAAAGATCTGGGGATTGCCACTCACCAGAAATCAACACCAGGCTCTAGTTAGTGTTAGTGCATGAATGTCTATAAAGGAATTTGGAATGGAGAATTAGCCTTCTTTTAGTCTACTTTAATTCAAGCGGTCTTGGTACTGGTGGATGTAATATTTCGCGGTCTCATAAACGGTCCAGCAAATGGCCGTTGAAGGCATGTTCGCAAGAATCCTAGGTTTGACGCCTCTGAAGAATCCCTTGGCACCATTTTTTTCATAAATGTACTTAGCAGCTTCACTGACTGAATTCAGATTTTTAGCGCGCTCGTCAGTAGAGACTCCTCTGGTCTGCAGCAAGGTCTTGATAACGTCGAAGGGGGTGCTCACGGCAGCGGCAGTAGCACCAGCCAAACCACCACTAATACAATGAGTTAATGGATCATGGGTATGGCGAGAATTCAAAATATGTGAGATTCGGTCATACACTGTGAAATTAATGGCAGTGAATGGAACGTTCATCAAAAGGGTGATGGGGTAAGAGACATAGAATGCACCGAAGCCTTCACGAGCCCAGATTTTTGCAGCGGTCGAAAACATGCTAGTATTTCCATGTCTAAGCTGCATACGCTGCTTTATGACGTCAAAGGGGGTCATTAAAGCATCACTGCTGATAGTAGCACAGGCACCTGCCAAAGCGCTTACGCCAGCAGTTGGCGCCGAAGCGTGGCCATTAGCCTGGCCTAAATTAGTAACGGTTTCATATACAGCAAAATGGATAGCATGCGCAGGACCGGCACCCATCACAACTGATGCAACACCTCTCCAGAGAGCCAACGAGCCCTCGGTACTGCTGACAGCAGAAAGAGAAGAAACAATTCCACGATATACATTGCTGGAGCCAGCAACTTGCATTCTTGTCTTGACTGCGTCGACAGGGAACATCACAGTATGCTCCATAATGCCAGCGATAGCTCCAGCCGCCATGCTGAGCGAAATCGGTGTGTTGGCGGGCAACTCTTCGTAGTCCACGTCACTCATAGGAGAATATTTGGGGAAGAAATAATTTCAGAATCCTTTTTTCCTATTCAGCTTGCTCTTTTTAGATCGAATTTCGAAGGGCAAACTGCAGTTTTCGTCGAGTTTTGTGGAAAAACTTGATGAAGAAGATAGGGCTAATCAAGCGGATGGGGCACTCTATTGAGTGTTTTGTAACGGTGCTTTGCGATTTATCAGCAGGCCCAGGCGAAATTTCAAAAGTGGATAAGGGGAACTTGCTGTCTGGGTGTATAGTAACCCAACAACTAAGCAATGGGTAATGATATTTGGAAATTATCCGATATTATAAATAAATATTCTCTAGTATTGAAATATATCAAATTTTACGATATTTAAGCTCAGCCACCCAGGCTTTATGTGTGTGCCGTAGTGGGCTTTTTTTTGCAGGGCCAGACCCTCGACTCAAGCGGCTGATGGTGCAGCAGGGTAAAGGGCGCCAACGGTCCTTGAGGCGAAATCAATGTGTCATTTAAACATGCATAAGAACCCAAAATCAACAAACCTAGGCCAATTAGAACAATCCTTCAAATCTCATAGTAATTTTTTGTTTTGAGTCATGAATATCCATTTCAATCAACTGATGCGCACTTATCGTGTTTTATACAAGTTACATACTTTTTTACTCTGATATATTACTTTAATCATCGTGAAAAAAGTGCAGACTTCCTGGATCCTACTTAAAAAAATCAATCCAATTCAAAAAGTTATTGCTGAGTCGTCTTCACTTTTTTCTTATTCTTTTTCTTCTTTTTCTGTTTTCTAGAAAAGGAAGACAGTCCTGCTGGACGTTTCTTATCAACTCTCGAATCATCATTGGTACTATGAGCAGTTTTATTCTCCTTTGTTTCATCCTTATACTCGTTCGATCTATCCAGTCTGAATGCATTGGAACGACTTAGTCGAGGTTTTGCATCTAGCTGTTGTTGTAATGAATGGGCGTTAGTTTGAGGATTCAAGGGCCTCAATAATTTACGAGACACTCTGTGGCGTAAGGTGTGTCTCCCCTTAACTGGGATACCCATATCAATGCATCAATTAAGACTCAATCGCTCGTTCTAATTAACTCTATTCAGGGATATTTATTTGTGGGTGTGTATAGACAGTGAACACGCTAAGACATTGGGAGGTAGGGTACGGCATATTGCCAACCATATATCACTCACGCCTTAGTAGTACGATATTTACCGTACCACAAAGTCGCGTCGGAGTAGATATTTCTCTGTTGTTTGCAGTTAAGTATGGCGCGGAGATTTGCAGACTCTAGCAATTATGATGCCCATTCACAATTTTCCAATGCATTCAGGACACCTTCAATGCCTCCTTACTCTACTGATCCTCAGCTGAGCCTTACGCGACATGCAGACCCAGAGTACGAAAACTCTAGTGATACCATCGCGGATCTGTATGCATCCTCAGAGCACATGAGTGACACGCTTATACCTTCTTCGCCTCCTAAATTTGATCCAGCAGAATCATACAATATGAATGTTGATGGTGATGAGCCCACCGATGAAGATGTCACGGATGACGACATGGCGGATGATAACATTGCCAACGATACATTCCATCAGAATTCAACATTCAGATACAGCTCATCGTATGCAGTCCCAGCCGGGCGTAGTACTTCACACCCTGCATCCTCATTCATATTGGCTGCACGCTCTGAAAGTAGTTTCGGTCGCAGGGCTCCAGAGTCAATTGTTTCGTCAGTATTTGATGATGATAAAGTCACCGATTTGATGTTTGATAATATGGATTTAGATCGTGTGCCAGATGCTGTCAGAGATTTAGTTGATCATACTGATCTGGCAAATCGCCTATTCAAAATGAATTTCAGCTATAACTATTTCTTGCATCTTGATCAATCTGTCTACCAGATAACGCGTTTGGAATTTCTGGACTTGCGGGCTAACAGGTTAAGTGAATTGAGTGCTCTGATTGGCCAGTTAGTGAATTTAAGAGAGCTTCATCTCGGCCACAACCAATTGAAAACGCTACCACATGAGCTTCTTACTCTCCCCAAGTTGAAAATATTGACAACATATCCCAATAAATTCATTCCAAAACCGGCAGAGATGATTGCCCAAAACACCTCTGACTATTCGAAGATGTTTGTGGTCAGCCCTACTATTAGTCTGCAAGAATTATCTAGGAGGTCGATTTTGAAGTTCTTACGAGGTATGTCGCACACGGAGGTTGACTATACATTGCGAGAAATACAGTCAGTATACCAGCAACTTATAATTCCCACTGCTCAGGCTGTTGAAATCGGAAGAGTCTGTTCAGTCTGCAAAGAACCTATTGTGGAACCAGTTGCTTATCGCTTGCGTTGGACACGCCACGGTGAAGATCGTAGCGGAGAAACAGTCCCCTTTCAGACACTTTACTGTTCGGGGTCTTGCTTGTCTGCACAGTAGTTAATGATTTAATGTTATTTATTTATATCAGTTCAGTTTAACAGAAATATAATTGAAGTGTAAATTCCCTTTATAATTGTATCGACCAGAATATTAAAAGATAAGAGAAGAAAAGATAAATAAAATGAATAACTTAAATAAAATGAATTAGTTAAATAAAATGCTAAATGCGAGATGCTATTGTAAGCCAGTGCGCAGCCACGGCATCGCGAAAGCTGCTATGATCAACCCCTTCAAAGATACTATTAGGTCTGGTGAGTGGTTTCAAGTCTACCTGGATATGCTTAAAGGTCATGTAGAACTCGCTGAGTTTCTGTTGAGCATCCCTATTACCTGCCTTTGCACAAAATGCCCAAATCTGAACCGCATCATTGATACCTATCAAAACAGTTTTAGGGGCTTGCCGAGTAGTGTTCGTCTCCATACAATACCTAAGGAATCGAGATGCATAATCCATACTTTTAACCACAACCAGGTCAAGAACCTTTGTAGCTGCCTCAAGAATATCAAGAAAAGCATCGCTATTATTGAGTATAACAGGGTTTACAAGTGTTGATACCACTTGCAAATCACGATATAGTGAACCTGGTTCACGACCTAGAGTATGACTCAACTCCTGGATGAGGTCCGCCCGGCTCACTCTAGTGTGGCACTTCTGTTGCGATACATATCGTGTGTACCGGAACAAAGTTTCAAATGCGGATAGTTTAGCTTCGGGACTATTTTGCATGGAAATTTCCTCAAGTATAGGCTGATAAACAGTACCATCACCACCTAAGAGCATCCTCCCTGTCTGCTCCATGAACTTATCCGTTTCTGTACTATAAGTCATAAAATCTTGACCAATATCAGACAGGATGATTGATTGTACCTGGTATATGGAAGGCCACCTTGGGGGAGAGGTATTCAGTCCATTTGAAGTTTGTGAAAAAGAAGCAGAATTCGACTCACTGGCAAGATCCTGGTTGGAATTTCTGTATCCTGAATTGGATGCTCCTACATTACTCATATTCGATCTAGAAACATGGCGGAGAGATTCGTGACTACTTGAAAGGCCAAGAAGCTGTGTTGATGTTGTTGTGTGCAAAGTCACGTTGATATTCTGTTGAGACGAACCATTATCGAAAAAGTCAAATAATCCCAATGAGGAGCGACGATGACGATGACTGTTACGTTTGAGAGTTTTGTTGATGCTAGACTGCGAATTTTGGTGAGAATGCTGAGTCTGGAAATGACGATCACGCTTAAACGTAACATAGGAGGCAAGATGGTCTCTATCCATCACCTTGCGAGCCAAGTGCGCCACTTCTACTAGACCACGATGGAACCTTTCCTCTGCAGGAATAACATTGCGAATTCCATTCTGCCTCATAAAAAGTACTACCTTCTCTACCTCCTTATCACTGAGTTTGAGATTAGATAGTTTCTCTTTCTGGAAGAATGGTGACTCAGGGGCACTATGTGAGCTAAGAATTGACAATCTTCTTGACCTAGTGGTAGAAGAATTCAAATTGTTATTACCACCAGGGTTTGCGCTCTCCCCATGACCAAATATTTGGCTATCTAGAATTCCTGCTTCTTCCTCTCTTCCCTTTGGATAAAGCAGCTGCAAAAATTCACGCGATTTGTAGTAAGGTGTACCCAATTTGGCCTCTGTCTCGTACCACATGAATACCCGAGCATTGTCCATTATGGAAATCAGTTTGGATATTCTCTCACGCTGTTTCCTTTGTTCTCGGGCAGCATTGTCTAAAACTCTTCTTAATAGGTTGCACTTGTATTTGGTTGATAACACCTGCCTATTCATGAATTCAATGTAGCTTTCGTCTAATTCTGTTGATGCATTTTGAAGGTTGAATAGCGTGAAAAAATCGCCACGTAACTGAGCGTCTCTTCGGCTTGCTTCAATTCTTTCGGCAGCAGTTTTAAGATTCTGCTGAGAAATAGCTTCACAAATGACCTCCATGTGTCTGCTCGCTAGTTCAGGATCGTTGCTTGCTAAGCCCATATCGCTTCCTAAATCTGTCATAAGACCATCTTCGCCGATCTTGAATATCTGCCATCCATCAGACCTTATTAAAGTAGAATGAGACAACCCTTGCATTACTGGTACAAGATCTGCTCTTATACTTTCAAGGCACCACTCATCTTCATCATTGGTAAAGGTTCCTGTTGTATTGGTGAAGTGATCAGCTTTATCATCAAATGGTTGTGCGCGGCTAGGGAGCAACGAATTAAACAACAAGATTATATCACTGCCCTTTACAGCGACTAGTTCGTCAGCTTGCCACAATGAAGTATCTGAGCTGGAAATATTCGTGTTTTCATGTCTATGAGCTGTTTTTTCCACATAGGCAATTATATGATGCTGAAGCTCATCGCACACAGCCAGGAGCATTTCTCGTTGTTTCTCGCTGACATATGTGTCGGTAACCAGATCAAATTGATGAGGGTTGGTTAATATTTGCTTGGAAAAATCGATCAGAATCTCAGAAACAACTGTAAACATATTCTTCTCTTTGAGTAAAGTTTCATCTCCATTGGGATTTTTTCCGCCATATATATCAGGGTGCACACTAGCAGTTGTGAAAAAAGAAGAGCCTGAATCATCAGGTACTAGTGAGATACTCTCCAAAAATACCTTACACTCATCTGTCAAACAAGAATCAAGAATCATATCGAAGCTCTCATATTCCCGTTTTCTGTTTAGCAGGCCACGGATAAATCTCTGAGCTTTCACGGATGCACCTTCAGACAGGCTACCCATTGACAATGCCACGAACTCTCTTAGAATACTTCGAGTTAGTTCAATCTTAACATCGTATCTGGTTACAGAGTTGACAATATCTGCCAATACTAGTGGTCTGTACTTAGTTGAAGAGCCCAATACTCCATAAAATAGAACATTTAGCGCGCTTCCATCACTGTCTGAACAGAAATTCTCCACCTCTAGATCTGTCATTTCTTGAATAGCGCTCACGATGAAACCAGGAGAGGTGCGTAAGAGAGTCATAAATGAATCGAGAAGCTGCCTGTCATCCCACGCAGCATCCTCGTTGTCATCAAGGTTGTGAGTTTGTCTATGCTTAGCCGGTATCGATGATGAAGATGTTGTTACGTTGTTGGAACAATTATTGCTAAACTCGGTTGAGTTCAGCAACATTGAATATGCTTCGCGTAACTGATAATATTGTGAGGTAAACAAGTTCGGGTCATTAATGACCCCATTTAATGGATTCAAAAGTGATCGTAATGAGGATGCGAATGCAGCCGTATCCCTTTGAAGTGCAGCTGCAATAACTACTAATGAATGCGCCGCAGGGGCCCAAGTAGTTATATTTTCTCTCATTACTGCCAATGCACCAGCCGCTTTGGCTATTTCGTCCATTATGTTTGTTTGTTCATCTTCATGTGTTCCCGGTGACTTTCTCTCGGAAGAAGGCGATTGCGAAGGAAGCTCTGATTGTAAAGGCATTGATTTCACAGGGGTAACGTTTAAAGTACCTGGAAGTGGAGGTGGAGGTGATTTTGCTTCAGTGCTTCTATCTACTTTATCAGCTTCAGCTGCTTTCATATTTGACAATTGAATATGCGAAATGGTCAATTCCTTCTCTAAATTCATTAGGCCATTATCATTATCTGATCCGTGACCATAGAATGAGTCCTCTGCAATAGAACCTCGATGATAAGATCGGCCACGTTTGCTCCAGGGGGATTCGCTAATGTTAAGTGAGGCTGGGCTAGATGTATCAATTCTTCCTGCGAAAATTGGTGTTGCCATATATGAAGCAGAAAGTGAGCTAGCACGATCCTCTACCAGAGAGTCATGATCGTAATCGAATGAGGTTTCAACATATGGAATCTCGCGCAAACTGCGGATCGACTGCCAAGATCTAGATGAATGGATGGATTTCACGGTATTAACATTGGGATTTATCTGAGCTTCAGGAGTTGTTGCATTTACACTATGCTCACTCGGAAAATTTTCAGTGAGAAGTTGCGGCTCTGCATGCGTTTGAGTCAGCGCCATGGTAAGGATTTTACGCACCTCGCAGCGTGTCGCAGATCAAAAAATATCAAGCTTGAGGTGTGACTTGAAGGATCCTCAGGTGACTGGAATTGGGTCTCAGCCGCAGGTTTCACTTGCGCAGAGATTGCGAGAAGTGAGATAATTTTTAGAAACAGTAAATACCAAAAGATGTTTTTGGTTAGGTTTGTGTATGTTGTGGTCAAGGTGTAGGGCAGGGCTAGGATATAATCAATGATGACGTCGTTAGATGCCAATGCTGGATCTAAGGCGCGTAGGTGTATGTGTTCTTGATGAGGTTAGGTCTGAGGCTGCGATCTAAGGGGGGTGCCAGGAAGATCAAGGCGCATGTGAGACATTTATTTTATTTTACATTTGTCGTATACAGATCTACAAGTGAGTCATCGAGCGTCATATTGGTGAATTTTCGGATGGGGATTCCTTTGATTGTTAGAAGTGTTTTTTGGTGACCGAGCTAAAAGAAGGCGTCACACCGGTCTTCTGTTCACCAACCCACGAAAACGCCCTACCTCATAGAGACGCGCGTGAGTTAATATCAAAGCATATAAATACATAGTTTCGCCATTGAACTTTTTTTGCCTTTTGTTTTCTAAATATGCGTTTAGTGTCTCTATATATATGCAATTGAGCCCATGCTACAAGCGCTAGACAGCGAATTGTGACAAGCATGCTGCTGCGGTTTTATTCTTCATTCATTAATAAGCCGGTGTTTTGAACAGAGAAGCAATTTAAGGGTTTGGTTACAGAAAGCATGGCTTTGCGTAGAATAGTATCTAAATCACATATTTTAAAGAAACTTTGATATTGCAACAAAATGGGAGGTCCAATTCTTGTACTTAAGTTCCTATTTTCTGTCTGGCAATCCACAATGAGTCATAAATATGTGCTGTGATGTCTTTCTCACTTCATCTACACAACCCAGCCCAGATAGTATATGCGCCCTTGAGGTTTTTAACCCCTTGCGCACGTCCTCTTGCAGTCAGCATCATACCACACGTTTTTAAAAGTAACTAAGAAACGAACTACAAAGACGGGCTTGTAAATTGAGATACTCTTCTTTTTTGCAACGTAATTCAGTATTCTTCTATTATCTATGCTAATGCTTCATAGCTTCATAGTGTATATATGTGTATATGTTTTTATTTATGATCTGGATTCCGAAAATTGTTATATTACTTTTGAGGCTGATATGAATAATAGCTATCGCTTATTACTGGAGGCGAGGAAATTTTGAAGGTGAAAAAAAAAAAAAGGAATTATGTAGTCCAGGCGTCATAATCGGTATCGAGTTTCATGTAATTTTAATTACATGGACCGCGTATTGCACTAAAGCGAAACTTACTATGAAGTCCCACAACCTCATGCCGCGCCGTTCCCAGCGCCCAATAACCACTAGGATTATCAGGTGATAATTTCTGATAACGCAGCCTGCGTTTACACGCAGCCCTCTCTGGAGAAGATTTAGCTGAGGTGATACACCGAATTTACCCACTCTTGTTCATATCAGACTCGAAATCTGGATTTAAAGAGTATACGCGGTAACCCTGGACTACGAAAAACCCTATTTTAGTCAGCAGTGCACTTAGACAACTAGGCCAAAACGGCACATACTAACGCAGCGATGGTCCAACTAGGGTACTTAATCCTACTGACAGTCAAATATATAATAATAATTTATAAGTGCAGAATAACCACATTTTGTGAACAAAATAAATATATATATCATCGAAAAATCTGGAAATTTAACCAATCCATAAGTTTTGATCTCAATTGTCTTTTACCAAGCGTAAGTACTATGTAATATTGAGCATAGTTCAGCAGTTCATGGTTGCGGATGGTGATTAGCCCCCAATGTCTCACTACACCAAATGCCTAACGCTTCTATGATTATTCGACACAGTATTAACTACAAAAATAATTAGTAAAAAAGAAGATCACTCAACAACTCATATTCATGTTTAGATTTCTCTGGTGACATTACAGCTGCTCTCATTTTTAGTTTCCACCACCAATACCCCACTGCAATAAGACCGAGAATTAAGAGTGGGCGTGAAGAGTTAACAAGTATTACTACCAACTTAGCAAACATGGTTATTATACTGTTGTAACTTTCAAGGACTTTTCCAGACTTCATTAATATCTGCTCTGCCTCGAATGTAGCTACGGAAAGAGCCTTTGTGGAGTTTGCATTGACTTGAAGCAAGCCAAGCATCTTAGCTTCGTAGTCGCTGAAAAAATTAGAGAACATCTCGTTTCTGCTTTCAATACGAGTGATTTGTTCGGATACGTCAGACAATTTCATTATTGCATCGTTAGCTAAACCAGACATGTGATTCAGTTCACCTTTACGGAGAGTAACGTAATTATCCATCTCATTTTGAAATTCGAACAGTTGATGAAGCGAAATATTTAGCTCATTGGTGAGTTCAGTGGCTGTAGTATACCATTCGTCTTGCGCTTGTTGGCGTTGCATACTTAATTCTTGCGCGAAGGTAACTGCTTCATGCTGATAAGCCCTGAAGAGTTCTGAAGCATTCTTGAAGGTGTTGATAACCTTGTTTGTCTCAAAATGAGGTTGATATTCGTTACAAATAGTGGATATATGTCGATAGTTCCCGCTAAATGTTGCCCACCATGTCGCTTTACTTTCAAGCTGTATAGTACAAGAAGTGAGTTGATTAGGATCCATACAGATTGCCGGAAATTGTACATGAGCTGCCGAGAACTCACAAATAGATAGTCCAACGGAGATCCTTGTTCGTTCAGTTATATTGTCTGGCGTCTCACAGGAATGGAGAATTGGTTCCAGCACATTATAAATGCAGCTCTGATTAGGCACTAACTGATCCAATTTTTGTATAATTTCAAGAGCCATTGTAGTAATTGTACTTAGTATGAATAACCTGGAATTGGTTTAGATTCCACTCTTTTGCTTTAATTTCCACCACTCCCAACGAGACCTCATTTGAGGAGGTCTTTATGGAGATGACGCCACACATACTAAATTAATTATAAAATATTATGAATTAAACAGAAAAGGAAAAAAGAAACTCTTACAACATAAGATATTACCCTCCTTCTAATAACCTCATTTCTTTATTACCACCACACTAGGCGAGGTGGCATATATATTGACTGCAGCTGATGCATGAGTTGGGGCAAGGTATGAAACGGAAGCCGTCGGTGCCAGCAGAGTATCTGGCCCTTCTCCGAGACTACCGAAGAGAGGAAAAATCTGAAAAAGAGCAAGCTCTCAAAAACAACACGGAGAGCAATGACTCTGAAAGTGATGTAGAGTTTGAAGATGTCAAACTTGACAATGAGAGCACTGATCAGCCCAACAGTGATGAAATCCATTCAAATGTCCCAAGTGGGCCTTCCTTTGAGCATGAAGAAGCTCCATTCGACTCAGATGTTGAGGAAGAGATGAATGATATATCCCTCAATCCTGAGGATCGCGATAATATAACGGTTTCAATCGACAGCTCTCAGGCGTCCCACCTAACTGGTGGCAGAGCTAAAAAGAAAGGAATGAGCAAACAGGAGCGTCTTTTCTACCATAAATTATATTTAATGGCATGGATGGTTTACAGTAAACATCGAAATTCATGGGCTAGCCATCCAATGATTCTAGAGAGACTCAAATTATTCCTCCCTGAGGAAATCAATGATGAATTGCACCCGCCAGCACATTTAACGACATTTTTGAAGTCCAAACAGTTTGTAAATGGGCTGCTTCACGCAATGGGTGCATGGAATGAAAACTTCGACGTAATTTCTTCAGGACATGAAGACCCCCCGAGTCCGAGCAATTTTGAAGCATTAAACGAACAAATAACAGACATGCAAGGGTCAAAAGCCACTCTAGGTATAGGATTCGTGGCTCTCATGCGATCTATTGGATTAGAAGCGAGGCTAGTTTGCTCTTTGCAGCCTCCCGATAATTTGAATAGTACTCCTTCTAAAAACGTAAACCCGTTCAGCTCACCTTCGCCCATTTTTTGGGCCGAGATATTGGATCCATATGCAAACAAGTGGGCATCCGTTGATCCGCTTACATCTACGTTCAAATTGCCTAACCGAACCAAGGTCAAACTAAAACTTGAACCCTCATTGAGCGATCCTGCCAATGAGATGCGTTATTGTATCGCTTGGAATGTGAACAATGAGGCCCGCGATGTTACACGCAGATATGCGAGTAATTATAATTCGCGTGCTCGCAAAAAAAGAATCACCTACGTTGATGAAGGTAGCATTGAATGGTTAGACCGCCTTTATGCTCATTTTGCTAATTACCGAACGCTTGGAAAACGTGATAAAGAGGAGATATCAGAACTAGCAAAATATCCTCGACTAGATGGTATCCCACAACGTGCCCAAGACTTTATAGGCCATCCAGAGTATGCTTTGCCTGATCAATTACATTATAATGAAGTACTCCGTGAGGGCGCCACGCATAGTGGAGTTTTGACCTTAAAAAATCAAAAGAAACCAACATATATATATCGGAGAAGTGATGTGCTTACATGCAGAACTGCGCAAACGTGGTACAGGAATTATGGACGTGTTCTAAAACCACTTGAACAGCCCGTTACTCATCGTTCACAGACTAATCGACTAACGGGCGAGTCGGAGGAAACTGGTATGTATACATTTGATCAAACAGAACCTTATGTCCCACCTGAAGTATCCTCCGATGGTGAAGTACCGAAGTCTCAGTATCGCACGATTGACCTGTTCTGTCCCAATATGTTGCCAAAGGGAGCGGTTCATATCATTGATAAACGTGCTGCCAAAGCGGCTAAATTTTTGCGCATTGATTATGCCAATGCGGTCGTCAAGATTGAATACGGAAAGAGGGGAGCGCAGTCTATTTACTCTGGCATCGTTGTTGCACGTCAATTTGCAGAAGCTGTGGTGCTTGTTTTGAGAGGGTACAGACAGCTTGAGAGACAAGAGGCTCAAGATGCAGAAAATAGAAGAATCATAGCATTGTGGCGCAAGTTCATCGTCGGCATTCAGATTTGGGAGCGGGTTGAAACCATGAACCCTCAACATGAAACCAACCTTTCTGATGATGGTGAAGACGGTGATGACACAGATTATGAGGACAGCGGCGCTGAGGATAGTAGCGTTGAAGAATTAAACGTTCGCACTGTTCAACAGCAGAAGACTGCTCGCTCCTCGACAGATGGAAATAATTCCCCTAGCCTAGATTCAGACGATAGCTTTGGGGATAAAGACATTGACGACATTGATTTGTAAAAATACTATTAAATTAATGCTAAATAAATATTATTGAATAACCTGGAAACACTAGCGCAAACGATTTGCCTTTTTGCGAGCGAGCTCTTCCAACCTGCGCTCCTCTTCTTCGTCCTCACGACGAGCTTGCAAAGCACTTCTCTTCTCTTCCTGAAGGATATCAGCTCCGGTAGCTTCCATATCATCATCGCTTCCGCTGTCATAGTATTGAGGGCGTGGATGACGATTGTATAGCGACCAAATTTCGCTACTTGCATCGAAACCACCATCATCATCTTCTTCCTCACTAACAACGAAATCATCAAGTTCTTCCTCATCTTCATAGTTATCATTCTTTTGTCTACTGCGTTTCTCTTCCTCTTGCTTAGCTTTCTTGGCTTTGTATTTAGCCATTAGTGCTGCGTTAGGCTGAGCAAAGGGCGCAGCCCGCGGTGTGGAGGAAACGCTCTCAACAGAGGATGATGCTTTACCAGAGGGAACACTACGAGAAACACGATTTGTACCATTTGTAGTCCCGTGTGTTTCACTGAGTCGGGCACTAGAAGCTTGGGGTTTAGCCTCCGCTTCTTTCGCCAATCGATCTCTCATTCGAGCAGATGCCAAGTGCTGTTTACGAGAATCCACCGTCTTTAATGAAATCTCCAACTTGCTTTTATCGATTGAGTTAGCCTGCTTCATAGCATCCTTGAATGAAATTCGCTTCTTAACTCTTCCTGCTGGTGGAGGAGGCGCACTTTGACTAGACCCTTCCTTTCTCACCTTACTAGCGGATACAACCCGGGGTGATGGCTTCATTGGAGGTGCTTGCTGTTTAAGACTAGAGTTTGGTCTTGGCTTTGCTTGCGGAGCAACATTGTTTGGCCTCGGTGCTGCCGGTATGGGAACGTGTTTTTTGACAGGAGTACTTGAGAGGGGTTTAGATGAAGTGGGACGTGGTGGAACCTGCTGAGCCGGTGGCCTCTGGCTTGTATTTACAGAGGTTGGTGAATTTGCCTTTGGCACCGACTTCGGAGCTGATTTAGGCGGTGGCGGGGGATCTTTCCCCTTCGCCATCTGTAACATAGACATAAAGCTCATGATCAACCAAGATGTACGATGACTAATACAAAACAAGGCAAGAATCAGGTTTATGTGTTAGCTGAGATTTTGTGTAGGTGAGGGTGAATGCATATATGCATGCAAATAAACCCTACCCTAACGCTGCCGAAATACGATCCAATTTTTGTAACTATTGAATACTAGAGCTGGCTCTGCGTCTCAATTGACCTATACTGCAAAGAGTATAGGATAGAGCCAGGGCCAGATCGCCCCCTTCTACTAGTGTTTGTATATCACGCATGTTGAGACGCACAGAAGAGGGTTGAATCATAACCTTTGGGGGTTGTCCCAACGGTATATCTATTTTTAGGGAGAGCTCAGAAAGAACCCAAGCAACCAAAATTTCTACATTATTTTCCTCAGTTGACCTCAGAGAAACTGAGAGCTGGCCACCGCTCTTACGGTGTACGGGCTGTTCCCTCATTGCAAGTGCGTCACCAATGTTAAGGTCAACCGCCTCTGTACTCCAGCACGCCTCTGAGCCTCGCTCAGTTAGTGAATTGATCAGAGCGAATGCCAATGAAGATTGTTTGAGATGTTCGAGCACAGTAGGGATCATGTCTGGACCGGTCAATGGAATCTGAGATACTTCAACCAGCCTGTACGGCAACATTACCCCTATTTTGGCGTCAAATTCATCCTTCTTCTCGTTAGCTGAAGCAAACCTGTTGTGTCGTGGAACAGCGAAAGCAATATTATGGAAGCGCTGGTCAATATCTGGGTGTAGATTGCTGATAAAAGCCTGTAGATCCATGGCATAAGTTTCGCTCATTAACACCGGTGGGTCTAGACTAAGAACAAGCTCTGCTCTCGCATCCGAGTCTGACGATAACGGCGTGATTCCATTACCCGGTGTATTTTCAGCTTCTGATTCGACGTTTGTCCTAGTTGGAAGCACGGTAGTTTGTTTCCAATCGAAAGAGGACATATCCAAGTAATCCTCAACGGTGCGATATTTCTTGAGGCTGAATTCGCGCCGAGACCCCGGTGAAATATCAAGGTAAGCGTAGTATTTTTTCTTGTTTGTAGCCATGTATTCCAGTCCTAAACCAATACGATTAGGTGGGTTCATCACAGGCCTGCCGAACGAGGTGGTACCAGTCTTCTCTAAGTGAAGGTGAATGGCCTCCGAGACTAAGTCCAACGCTCTAAAACAATCAATATCCTTGGTACTGAATCTGTCACACCTACTTAAAAATGAAAGCATCCGTGCAAATGCCTCTAGCCGAGGTTGTTGCAGACTACGCAAAAGGTGACCACTGGGGTCGTTCACAGGAGCCATAGCTGACCAGCCAGATTCAGAAGCAGTCTCACGGGAAAGTGAGACATTCACGGCCAGAACTTGACCGCTCTTAATAAAATCAAGATCAAGAACGACAATAGAACCGCTCAAACTCAACCTTTTACCTCGATGATAAGACCCAGACTCACCTTCTTCGGTAAGATCATCCTCAAACGTCTCAAAATGGTTTAAAGCTCCGAGCATACGCACATTATCCTCACTTAATTTGCGTGGGACTGTTTGGAACGCATTTGCAACTCGCTCCAGCTCGGTGTCGTAGTCCATTGTGAGGCTTCAGGGCAGGGTCTATCCATTTCAAGCTAATAATAATACACACACACGCCCGTACACACACACAGCCAAAATATTGGCGCACGCACACTGCGCGAAAACAACTGGATGTAATTACGACGAGTTCCTAAAAGTTGAAATTTTATACATATACACGTGATTTCTTTTTATTCTTTGAATTGAATTGTTTGCAAAACATGCACTTACTGCCCACCGTGATCTGACTGAGGAAGACATACAGTGCAAGAATTAAGGGTTCATAACAAAAGAAATAAGCACCAATTAAGCTAAATGAGGAATTGAGCACTAAGAAAAGGATCTAAAAAAAGGAATGGTAAAAAAAAATAAGATGGTTTACCGTGTTACTCGACTAAATGTAAGTCTGGGTTTATCCCGTAGGTGCGTTGTTTTGGGGTAAGGAGGAGAGACAACGAGCCTATAATACTTGTTCTAAATGGGAAATACTCCTGATCTTACGCCAATAATTCCCCAGCAAGAGCCCGAGCCCTCAGTTCCTTCCATCCCGAGGCGGAATGGATTGGTTCACTGGTTGAAACAAACCCAGAAGTACTCTGCTTATGGCATTGTCACTTTTGCGGGCCTTCATTTGACATCTACTTTCATTCTGCCTGCTATTTCTGTCCCAGCTGCGAATTCTGCATTCATGGCTGCCAGGGATGTTTATCAGAGTGCACTTGGTGAGCAGATTCTTGTTTATGGTGCTTTCGGTGCTCACATATTAAGTGGTCTTACGCTTCGCGCAATTCGCATCTTCCGACAATACCGAGACTACGGCAGGTTGAATCTAGGGAAGCCATCGAGTACTGCCATATCTGGAATGGCTTTGGCGGTCCTTGTGATTTGCCATTTTGGTGCATTGAGATGGGCGCCCGTTTCTGCGTTGGGCGACTCTTCCTTGATGTCGCTAGACTATATCGTTTATCTTTTGAGTGGTAATCACAAGACTCAAACTGCTCAAACTGCTGGAATACTATCAATCTTACTATTAGTGTTCACCGCTCATATGATGGAGGGCGGTTCGTATTACTTCAAGTTCATCAGACGATGGTGGAAGTCTGAGCTAAGAAAGAACTTAACCATATCTGCTGTATTAGTGTGGGCGGCAGTTTCCATTTTCCAACTTTCAAAACAAGAAGCAGCCCAAGGATGGCTTGCTGATCAATTTGAGTTGGTTCACAATGCTTTCCCCAAGTTCCCCTGGTAAAAATAATCGACGATGGCACAATGACAGTAAAGTATTATTATATTATTAGATAGATACACTGAAAAGCGATAAACAATTTTCACTAAAATAAAGAAGTAGTTTAGGTGTTCAAATAAAAATAACAATTTTAAATATTATCACGAAGGGTGAAAATAGTGGTTTATCATTGAATCCAGATTGATGCTGACCGTTATAGATAGCTAACTACGTCTTGTTCATGTGATATGATGTGCAGCGGCAAATCTCTATAGCTGTAGTTTTGGGAGCAAAGACAAAAAACACGTGGGGTTGAAACACGCAAATTATTCTTCGTTGAGTTGCAAACGTAAACTTTAGAGGAACATTTTGATCTTAATCATTGAATTTCTATAGTAATCATACAGTGATATCTAGGCGCGAACGCTGTGCGATTTCGGAGCACGTTGGGGTTTAAGCTAATGAATGATAAATAGGGTTGCATCTCTTCACGTGCTCTTCGACTTGCATACACCACTCACCTGATACGAATAGAGATAACTGATATCAGAGAGTCAGGCAGCAAACTCATATACGTACTTTGATGAGCAACATACCTGCTCAGCCCATAAATAATCGACGAAAATCGCGCCCGGCTAGTGTAGGTCGTCTAGTCGGCTCAGTGGGCCGTCAGGGAATGCAGTTCCCGGTTTCTCGTGAGGGGGAGGAGTTAGCTCGTTCCATGGTCTTTAGCGACCGCTTGGACCTCCACAAACCGGAGCCTGCTGAACAAGATAGCCTTTTACTTGAACAAGGTGCTTTTGCACCAAGTGAGCATGCTCGTGTCGCCAGGGAACATCATGATCTGCTAAGGAGATCAAGCATGCACCATCATTCCGATTCACATGCCTCCTCATCATCTGCCCCTCCAGATCCCATTATTACAGCTGGTAGAGGCTCAGTTTCCAATTACGGAGCTGTGGATGAGGAGGCATGTTGGGATGAGGCGGTTGCTGATGGCGATATTCAGACAGGTTATACTTTAGAGTTTACCACTCTTTCGCGAAACGCATTCCCTCTTTCCATTACATTCTTTTTACAATACTCTCTTTTTATGACTTCTCTTCTTTGTGTTGGCCATTTAGGAAAAATTGAGTTAGGCGCTGTTTCATTAGGTACAATGACTGCGAGTATTACCGGTGTTGCATTTGTGCAGGGAATGTCCACTTGTTTGGACACCCTTTGCTCTCAAGCTTTTGGTGCTGGAAGACCTGATCTAGTAGGTCTGTATTTTCAGAAAGGCGTTTTACTCATCTTACTTGGATTGTCTCCAGTCATGTTGTTGTGGTTCAAAGCTGACAGGTTCTTGGGATTTATTGTTGCAAATGACAAGGACAGTGACCAGTTGGTTCATATGGCAGCTAAATATATGCGTGTCATGATTCTCGCCATGCCTGGATTCACTTTGTTTGAATGCGGAAAGCGATTTTTACAATCTCAGGGTATATTTCACGCTTCAACCATTGTCTTGGTTGCGTGTGCACCTTTGAATGCCATACTTACCTACACTTTAGTTTGGAACAAGTATATTGGAATGGGTTTCTTGGGTGCACCTTATGCAGTTGCATTGACCAATACTCTTATGGCTCTTTTGCTGTTTTCTTATGTGGCACTTGTTGACGGAAAACAGTGCTGGAACGGATTTACCTGGCGCGCGTTCCATAATTGGGGTAATCTAGTCAGATTAGCTATTCCTGGCTTGGTCATGGTAGAGAGCGAGTTTTTGGCATACGAAGTGATGACCCTGGCTGCCTCTTACCTTGGTACAAATGAACTTGCTGCTCAAACCATCATGTCTTCCGTGACTGCTCTCGTATATGAAATTCCTTTTGCCGTTGGATGCGCCGTTTCTACCCGTATTGCCACTTTTATTGGCGCAAATGTAATCGATGCTGCCAAATTAGTTACCAAGATGGGACTCTTGCTGGCCTTACTGATTGGACTTTTTAATGGAAGCGTTATCCTCGTATTTAGGCATACTGTTGCCTCTTTTTTCACACAGGATGAGGAGGTTTTGAGTGTTGCTGCTCATTATCTTCCCATGTGCTCGCTCATGCATGTATTTGACTGTATTGCATGTGTTTTGGCGGGAATTTTGAGAGGACAGGGTCGACAACAGATTGGTGGTTACATTAATCTAGGATGCTATCATTTGATTGGCGTTCCTCTTGGTATCCTACTTTGCTTCGGGCGCTGGCACCTGGGCTTGGCAGGAATTTGGCTAGGTTTCTACGCGGCTCTGTTATCTGTGACCGCATTTTCACTTTATGCCCTCCGCATGTCGGACTGGAAGTCCTACGTGCGTTTGGCTAGAGATAACAGCCAATGAGTAAAAAGTGAGGCGTCATAGCTCCCTAGATATTCTCATTATATATATCTGGTTGTGCAACATCCTAATTTTTGTTCTTGAATATACACACATATATATAATACATATAACCTGTATAACAGAAATACAGTTTCACCGATACTTAGGTATAAGCGGCTCACATTTTATATAGATTAATACACAAGACACCCAGAGAATACTGTCAACTTGTACTGAAAGCTTATATCTACAAAGCATTATAATACCCGTAACCCAACCCTTAACAATTATTTCCTTATCGGAACCCTAAGTCGGTGATTCTTTCATATACACAAGTATAATTATAATTATGGTTATAGTCATGATCATTACTACCATCACAAGAAATTTAAGCAATGCAAATAAATAATTGATTGATATAAGTTGCCTCTCTACGTTATGAGACGTCTTAAGCCACCTAGCTCCCAACGCCTGAGCTCGGGGTTAAACTCAGCCTGCAGCAATACAATATCTGTCGCTGGGCACTTGGGGATAGATTTTTCAGGGATTGCTTGTGCATATGCTTCAATGCAATCGTAGCAGCATACTACACCAGTCTCCAATACGGTTGGGGTAGTTGGGTTAGCCTCTTTACAGACGGGGCAGCCTTTCCAACGGAAGTTCTTCTCCTTTTCGTTTTTAATGCTGGTAGAAGGTGGCAGCTCTGCTTCACTATTAGCCAAGCGTGAGGCAATATCGCTGGAACTCCACCACTCTAAAAATTTGATGCCAAACAATGTGGCCGGCAAAACGTATCCAAGAGCGTTCAATACATATTTGGCAGTTTTGAATCGGCCCTTCGAGATAACATCATCATTTCTCCTGTGATCTGCTGCAGATATGCGTGAATAACATGTATTCAACGCTAAGTCAGCAATCGTATACGGGCCACTTCCCTTAAATAGGTAGGTAGCGGCCAATAGTAACTCTGTTGTGTTGCCGAGAAGGATTGCCTTCGGAAACCACTGCAAGAGGAAATTATCGAATTGGAACTTCCAGTGGTTCAACAAGGGAGCATTTTCCTTGGGTCGGTCCTCTTCAATAGACTTTAAGCTGTACCGTGCTGTGAGCATTTCGTTGCGCTGTTGTGCTTTTTCACGCAAGTAAGGCACACCAACAGCGAAAAATACGGAACCAAGTACCTGTTTACGAGTTAATCTTCGCAAAGGGTCTACTTTTTCACCAGCGAACCTACTTGTTCTGGGAGTTTTCACTGGCAGTCGGTTTACTCTCTTCAAACCATAGAACTTTTCCACGAACGAAGAATTCCAGTGACGGAGATAGCCAAATTCGACCAAACCAAAAATCAGCAAATATACTTCATCGAACTTCGTGGCTAGCCGGAGAAGGTATTGTGGATGCTGCTGAGCATACAACACCACTATGTAGCGTAAATAGGGATTGATGAGGTCATTCAACTGTCGACTAGCGAGGAGTTCAAAGAATGTTGGAAAGTCTGGATCCAGTGTAGATGCATCCAGATTACGGTAGTAGTCCATTGCTGCCACTGCCGTGAGCCTAATTCTAAAGTTGAAGAACTGTCACTGTCAAACTTAACAAAAACCTAGGGCAAGGTACTTCACGGACCCCACACCTTTCGTATATAGATATGTCTCGTTTCGCTTTACTGCGCTTGTCGAACCCCTAACACCCACACAGCCATTCCCTCGGCAACAAGCACCTCAACCCTCTCTTTCCAACTCTTCCGCACCCGCACCCCACACACCCACACACACTTATATACACACACAAACACATTAACTAAATCATACGTCACACCAGCAGTGGAAACTAAACAAGTAGTTACCACTCGTTCCATCCTTTTTATTTTGTTCACCTGTGACTCAAATACATCGACAAGAAAAAAATGGCGACGTGTGGACCTTCTAATGCTGCGAGCCAGATGAATAAGTTGGTTAATACCGACAACTCGTTGCACCACGAGCATGCGAGTGGCACACCGCCACCCGCTTCAATGGGTCTGCGTGGAGACCCACGCCAGCTCTCACAGATGGATAGGCAGCGTTTGGAAAATATGCAACAGGCTCCGCCGAATTTCATGCGATTAGACTCGTTGCGTCAGAATCTGCCAGTTTACAATCCACCCCAACAGCAGGGTCCTCAGCCTATGAACTGGGCACAGGAGTTTCAACAGAGCCCACAGCCCCAATCTATGCATTCTCCTTCTCCTTCGGTATCTTCAACCTCTCTCGCAGGTCCCCAGAATGCAAACTGGGCCCAGGAGTTCCAGTCCGCAGGCCCTGCTGGCCCAAACACATCTGTCAACCAACAGCCTATGTTCAATCGGTTTGGAAGCGGAATGGGAATGGGCATGGGTGGTGGATACATGCCTATGGGCTCATCAATGATGGGTGCTGGTAGGATGTCGACCGGAATGGCCTCTGGTATGACCCAGACTAATCCTGGTACCACTGCGACCGCCAACAGATCGGAGCAGTGGGATGCGGAATTCGAGAAGATGGAAAAGGGCCTAACAGCCTCTGCAGAGCCGGCTACGCAGGAGGAAACCAATCTTAATGCCACCGCCAATGCTGAAGCTGAGGCCCAGAGTGATGCCGCTGCCAGTGATACCACCACAAAGACCCACACGAACACAAATACAAGCACCTTGAACCAGGAGCGACTAATGACGGAATCGGAGGAAGATGAGATGGAGCGAAGCTTGCACAACTCTGATAACATTTTTATGGATGGATCATATCCTCCCAACTGGGACGAAATGTGGGACACCATCAACAACGAAGGCACGCCGGGGACTATTCGCACTGAACAGTTCCAATCTCATCCTGGTGTCTACCGATTTGAAACCGAAAACCCCTTCGAGCATGAGGAGGATCCATTCCAGATGGGTGTCATGCTTATGGATGGTGGCTACAAGCTCAGTACTGCTGTTCTGTGTTTTGAGGAGGCAGTTAGACGAGACCCACAGCATGTCGAGGCCTGGGCGCGATTGGGTACTGCGCAGGCCCAAAATGAGGTCGAGGATCAGGCCATTATCGCCCTCGAGAGAGCAATTGCACTGAATCCCCAGCATGACAGAGCATTGCTGAACTTGGCCATCAGCTACACCAACGAGGGATATGACGCTGCTGCATCAATGCTGTTAGAGAAATGGATCAGCTTTAGGTACCCCGAAATTGCGGAAACTGTCCCCAAGGCGAGGGACCAGACAGCGGAGAGTTTACATTCCCGAGTTACACAAATATTTTTGCGAGTGGCCACTCAAGCTGACAATGTGGATGCTGATGTACAGGCAGGCCTTGGTGTGCTTTGCTACCGCAATGATGACTACTCGAAGGCGGTAGACTGCTTCCGTGCGGCTCTCTCTGTAAATGAGAACGAGTCCAGTCTGTGGAACAGGCTAGGTGCTACCTTGGCCAATGCCAGCAGACCTGAAGAAGCCATTACTGCATACGAAAGGGCCCTTATGCTCCGCCCTTCGTTTGTAAGAGCGCGATACAACCTTGCTGTCAGTTACATTAACATTGGCTGCTACAAGGAAGCGGTAGAGCACCTCCTCAGTGCACTCGCATTACATGAGACAGAAGATCATAAGGGAGTTGATATGAATGCTAGCTCTAGCCTTGTTGATACTTTGAGAAGAGTATTCTTTGCGATGAACCGCAAAGACTTGCTCGCGCATCTGCAACAGGGATTCAATCTTGACGTGTTCAGGGACGAGTTCAATTTTTAGCATATGTAGAACACCTACGTCTATAACATCATTATCACAACTTTTTCTTGATTGTTTTTTCTTTTATTTTTATTTTTATTTTTTTCTAATTTCTTTTCGAGTTATCATTCAACTATATATAGACGTCTATATTGTTCGCAACAAGTGTTCCATCAGACCAGTTGTGACAGCTATTCAGCTACCCTACTCTGGCACAGGGCTATTCCCAGTCGTGAGGTTGGCTATGGACCTGGAGTACGATGAAGATTACATCGAATCAAGCGACGGGGATTGGGAGAATGAATTCGAACTAGACGAAATTAGGTCTGAACTGCATAGTGATGTCGATACAGCGGTCCCCAGACTGCGCGACATGGCCACGAACAAAGACAGCGCCTTTGCCAGCGAGGCAGCTGTGGAGCTGCTGCGTGTCGATTCAAGTCTAGAATCATTGCATATACTTATCAGTTCTTTAGCTCTCAGTGATAGTTATCAGAACTTGAATGCCTTGGAAAGTGCTTGGTCCCATTTCAAGCGGGGCAAACAGGGTGACTATCTTGCTGAATGTATTAAAGAGGTTTTACCCAAAGTAGAAGGACAACCCAGGCTGAACATGAAGCTCAGGTGCATTCTTACGTCTACATATTTACAATTGAACCTGATTGAAGCAGCCCGTACCGAGCTTGATTCGTTGACGAAAGAGATCTCTTCAGTTGACGCAGTATGGAAAGATTCCACCCAGCAGAATATACTTATTTTGGCAGTGCAGGTATGCGCAATGTCTGCTCACAGCTCAATTGATGAATTCATTGTGCTCAAACGCAGAATGGAGGAGCTAGATCAATGTTTGGTAGGTGGGGTTGTTTTGGACTCATCGCAGAATCAGACACTCAATGAAATCAAAGCTGCCCTCGCAATTAGAGCACATGATTTGGAGAAAGCCCATGATTGCCTAGCAGCTGCTCTCAATGGATCCGACTCTAACACAACTTATACGCTATTCATCTTAATATCACTATGTTTGGGACAATCACCCCGCCAAACCCGCTTTGAGACCAAACCTACCGAAGTACAAGCGACAAATGAGCTCATTTCTGCGTGGAATAGCCAAGATACAATTGCGTTAAAACAAATTTTAGCAGAGTTGAAAATTCAATTAACTAATGACCACGTAGTGCTACTGGGATGCGCTGAGGCTATCGATATAGCGTGGAAAGTATATCGGGAACAGTGTTTGTTAAAATTGCTCAAGTTTTACCGTAGAATCAGGTTTGCTGATATACTATTGAAATTACCGCATGTTTTTGATACAGTGAATGAATTACAGCAGAGTATCGCTTATATGATTCGACGCAATAAACTCAATGGGTTTAAGATGAATATAGTGGACCAGAGCCTTGATTCAGTACCGCTCAAAGCAGCGAATAGTAGTACTGTACTAGTGCAGACAAATCGAAATGTGGAGCAAAGAAATAGAAATAACCCACAAAAAGACGAAGATCAAGTTTCAATGCCTAGTGCATATAGTTCACTAGCTAATCCAGGAACCACCCGCGTTGAGATCCCACCGGGGAATAATCTGGATGAGGCACTTACAGAAGCCCTGTCTCGACACAAGACTATTGTTTCTTTACGACATTAAAAAGTTGACTAAATTATTTAATTGGGGAAATTCCCCCGAAAATTTCAATACTTTATAATTTATTAATATTTATTATTGGTTTCAATTTAAATTCTTCCTCACTGCTATTGGGCTGATATTAATTACTACTACTATACGCAAGTCATTTACGCGTCGAGTTGTGGGTAAGGAAAATCCTCTATCATGTCGATTCAATTCGAAGGTATATACTTCAACCAGTCTCGCGTTGCCGGCGAGATGCGCATGAGCGCAGACGGTCTGGGGTGGAGAGCGACGCAGATCCCCACTGGTGGCTCTTCGGCGAAGATTTCGAAGCCTTTCTTGCTACCCGGCTCAGAGCTGCTCAACGCGACCTGGTCCAGAGGCGCTTACGGCTATATGCTGCAGCTGCAGACCCGCACTGGCGCTATTGTTAGCTTGGATGGATTTTCGGACGACCAGTTTGTCCCTTTGCAGCGTGCATTGAGCAGTAACCTCAGTCTTCAACTCGAGCACCGCGAGCACTCGCTCAGGGGCTGGAACTGGGGAAAGATCGAGCTTGATCGTAACCAGATGGTTATGAACGTTGCATCCAAGCCTGATTTCGAGATTCCTTATCATAGCATTTCCAACTCTAATGTAGTCGGCCGATCTGAGGTGGCCATTGAGTATGACCTTCCCAGTAGTGCTGAGCGCACAACTGCTGGTGACGAGATCGTGGAAATGCGCTTCTATTTACCTGGCACCCAAACTGCTGGTGGCGAGGGTGCTGATGACGATGAGCAGGAGGACAACGAGGAGGCTAAGAGTGGCGATGAGGAGCAGGTCATCACAAGCGCCCAGGCGTTCCATGAGCAGCTCCAGGAGCACGCCAACATCGGTAGCACCGCAGGCTCAGAACTGGTTCAGTTCAGCCAGATTTTGTCTACTACTCCTCGTGGTCGCTACGATATGCAGTTGTTCGAGGACGTGTTCAGATTGCATGGTAAAACCTATGACTACAAGGTGCCCATTGAGAGTGTTCAGAGGATCTTCTTGCTTCCCAGGCTTGATGAGCAGAATATCATTGTTGTAATTCAGCTCGATCCCCCGCTCAAGCAGGGCCAGGTCCGTTACCCGTTCTTGGTTATGCAGTTCAACCGCGAGGAGGAGATTGAGGTCGAACTTAATGTTGAAGAGGACGAGTTTAACGAGAAGTACTCCAGTAAACTTAAGCGTTCTTATGACGCGCCTACTTATGAGGTCATCTGCTCGCTCCTTACCGGCCTTTCCGGTCGCAAGGTTATTATGCCTAGCTCTTTCAAGTCCACCAGGAACCTCCCTGGTATCAGCTGTCTTTCCAAGTCAGTTGAGGCGGTCATGTATCCCCTCGAAAAGGCTTTGTTGTTTGTTTCCAAGAATCCTCTTTATATCCCTTATTCTGAGATTGTTGTAATCAACTTCAACCGTTTGGCTACAGGCAACCGTACGTTCGACATGTCTATTAAGCTTAGAAGCGGTGGCGCCGATGTTGCTTTCACTGGTATGGCTCGTGAGGACCAACCTATCATCGAGCAGTTCTTCCAGTCCAAGAACATCACTACTAAGAGCGATGCCGATGACAGTCGCCGCCCCCGTCTCGACTTGGATGAGGATATGGATGATGAAAGCGAGGACGATGAAGACTTCGATGCCTCGGATGATGAGAGTGATGAAGATGACGATAGCGACGCTAGTGATAGTGACGAAGATAGCGGTGCCGAGAGTTTCGACGAGGAAATTGATGAGGATGTCAAGCCTTCCGATAAGAAGAAGCAAAAGAGGAATTGAAATATTCTAGAAGAAATACATGAGGCGTTTGAGTGTAATAAAAAAATAAGCCGCATATAAGACTTACTTTAATGATACATAGTAGTTATTCCTTTTAATTATTCGATATGTATAAAAATGTACGCGGGGGATGTATGCCTGGATCTATTCCTATTCCTATTCCGCTGGCAGGGCGAGGGAGTTGACAGGGGGGTAAGTGCTCGTGTGTGTGCTGCATGACCCCACATTTGTTGTGTATTGATAGCACTGTGATATTGACGACCTCACAGTTTCTTGATAAGAAAGCTATATTTGCACTCATTGGGGAAAGCACTGCAACTGAATGCCAATTGGTGAATTTTGAGCACCCAGAATCTCAATCCTGGGAGAAGCTTGAACTCATCAAGAGCGTGTCACCAAATGCTCAGTCAATAGGAATATTGCTTTGCGGATATGGACCGGATCCTCAAAAATTAGACATTCCTATCTTTGGGAGTTATGTTCTATTAACTTTCCTCGATGCACACCATCGCGTTCAATTCAGAGCATACAAACGCAACAAGCCCAGCGATGCGGGTGCTAGAACAAATGAATGGATCCCCAGCGAAGTATCAGTTGAGTCTGATCCAGCATCACGAATTGCGGTTGAACAAGTTGTTGGAGGTGATAAGCGATTGGCGCTTCAATTATTGAAGCAAGATGTATCACATCTCATGGAGACAGTGCCTAATGATGATTCGCTAGAGAAATTCACACAATTGCGCAAAATACCATATTTGAAGACAGCTGATAATTCGCTCAAGGTTGATAGTAGCATACCACCTGCGGAGGTGTCCTATGAGATGCTGAGACAATTAACCTTCACTAAGCTACCATAATATCGAAAAAAAGAGGAGTAGATGATAATCCGAATTTTATAATGTATATAAAGATAATGATGCCAATTTATGCTAGTTATTGAAAATACAAACAAAAAATCACTACAACATATAACTGATTTATTTCACTGTGCTTGAAACTATTTTGCTAGACACCCTCTATGGCTGCTATTTACCCTAACCGTAACGTTATAATCTATAACGTAATTGAGTAGGGCTTTTACATAATACATGTAGATCCGAATCACAACACGTGATTCAAAACTTTTCCACTCAGTACGCACCCAGTCCCAGGCCCCCGTGCCTGCCCTACTAGTGTTGAACATTGTCACGAAATCAGATACACTTGTACAACAACTATGGTGAACGTTCCTAAGACTCGCCGTACCTATTGCAAAGGTAAGGACTGCCGCCGTCACACCCAGCACAAGGTGACCCAGTACAAGGCTGGTAAGGCATCTCTCTATGCCCAGGGTAAGAGACGATACGACCGTAAGCAGAGAGGTTACGGTGGTCAGACCAGGCCTATCTTCCACAAGAAGGCTAAGACCACCAAGAAGATTGTGTTGCGTCTTGAGTGCGTCAAGTGCAAGTGCAAGGCTCAGCTCTCCCTTAAGCGTACCAAGCACTTCGAGCTTGGTGGTGAGAAGAAGCAGAAGGGCCAGGCTCTCCAGTTCTAATCTATATACGCATCATGATATAATCGAATACTTATTCAAAATTAATAAACAGAAAAGATTAAAATTGTGGTAATAATATTTGAACAAGCTTAATATGAGCTTAGTGAAATAATTTGTTTAGATAAATGTTTTTTTTTCTATCGCCCCGTCTGTTCTGCTGGAGTAATGCACAAGCAGCAGTGGACAGGAAAAACATAAACAATTCGCAGACCACTAAATGGATTTTTTTTTTTAAATAGTTAATTTAACATATATCCAATAAATAGTATTGAATGTAAGCTCATCTGTCGTGCTATTTGCATATTGTGCTTTTGCAGTAACTTTGTTTTGTCCGTACTGATTCGTATTACTAACCAGAAAGTTCAATATGGAGAGCGACCGGAAGAGGCCAAGTGATGGCCCAGTTTCGGATGCCAAGCGTGTGAGCACAGATAATGACGGTCCTGTAACTAGCGAGGATATTGAGGAGTTTCAAAAGGACGCGCTTTTCCGGGAGCTCACAAGCTGCAAGCGCGAGCGCGATGAGTTGCAAACTCAGCTCGATGCGTCCAAGTTGGGCGACGATAAATTGAAAGAAGAGCTCAAGGCATTAACAGAAAAATATTTGAATGTCAGTAAGCGTGTTGAGCGTCTTTCTAGCCCGATTGTGGCCCGTGTAATGCATATTAAGAATGGCGAGTCTGTACCCTCCTCTGATTCACCTTCTAGTGATCCTTCATCAAAGCCAGAGGGTAACAGTGACGGTCAAAAAGGTTCTGAAGTTAATGAAAACGCACAAATTTTGGAACTCAAGTCCAAGCTTGCTGCCGCACAAGGTGAAGTGGAAAAAACGAAAGAATTCATTTCTGCTGAGGACAAGAAGCGCCAAGAATTAGAGAATAAAGTACGTTCCCTGGACGAGAAGCTCGCTAGCGCACCAAAGACCGCTGAGGTGACAGAATCACGCCTCAAGGAAGCGTATTCTGAGACTCAGCGTTTGGCTGAAGAAGCTCGCAACTTGCAGAAGGAAATCTCTGAGTTGAAGGCTGGCCAAAACGATTTTGAAAACAAAATTAGACAAAAGAATGAAGCGAATATTACTGCCTTGGAATCTCGCTTGGCTGCAGCCGAGGGTGACGTGGGTAGAATACGCGCCGCTCGCGATGAGCTGCTGAGTGAAGTTAATATTTTGAAGGCTGAAAGTGCCGAACATCGCAATGAAGCAGCTCGGTACAAGGAATTGGCTGAGCTCAGTACAGTCAATGGTGATGCTTCAGGCTCTACTAATGGTACCTCGAATGATAATACTGCTAAGGACTCTGAATTCGAGACCCTTCCTGGTGATGCTGATGGGCTTAAGGAGCGCTGCTGGTCTTTAATTCGTCAGAATAAGGCGCTTAGTGAAGAAATCACTGGCTTGGAACAAGGTTTCGCTAGAGCAAGTACCAAGGCCAAGCAGGCTGTGAAGGCCACAGCTTCTGCTGAACAGAAGCTTGGAGTTTTGAACACCGCAAAGGTGAGATCTGATGAAAAGTATATCAATGCTATGAGGGCAAGAGATAGCTTGTCACAAGAGCTGCAACGAACAAAGGCCGCGTTAGCGAGATCTGCTGAGGTCGTCAGTGATCTTAAGGCCCAGGAACAACGGGTTAGTGGGCAAGTTTCTAAACTCCAAAGACAAGTAGCCCAGACAGAAGTGTTGCTTCAGCAGCGTAAGCACGAAAATGATCTCATAAGACGAAGTAAGGCTGAAGCTGATGGATTAGTCGCTACCCTGCGTCTTGGCAGTGAGAAATTGAGAGAGCAGTTAGCCCAGCGCGATGTGGAAAAAGCCGCTGCTGACATGGCCAGAAGAAATGCTGAAACGGATGTTGAAAAACTCAAAAGGGAGTTGGATACTCAACGGGCAATTAATGGATTAGGCAGTGCTACTGATGTGCAAGAGCAACTTGAATCCTTGCGCTCCATTGCCATGTGCCCTGTTTGTCAAAAGAATTGGAAGAACAGAGCCATCTCTACTTGTGGTCACACGCTTTGTAACGAGTGTGTTCAGAACAGATTGAACGCTCGTATGAGGAGCTGCCCCATGTGTAACGGCCACTTCGCTAGCAATGACGTTCTACCTATCCATCTCTGAACTTTCCATATATAATTGTGCATTTTTAATTTGAGTATATACTGTAAACTACTATTATGATTTAAATTAAAGGCCAAATTCTTGCGTTGTTGATCACATTCGCAATCGCATTAAATATATATATACTTATACATATATACATATGTGTATTTATATCGATATAGATCATGGCGTAATGATAGGGTTGTTGTTCATTGGTACCCCTCTGAGCTCTCAGTGCGGAGGTATATGTCACATGCTATGTATGATGCGGAACAACATGACTTAAGATCCGGAGGATATTAGACATAATGACTAATCGATATCCCCATTTACATGTTCCTCGATTATTTAATTATTCATACTGTGTATTTTAGGTGTTAAGGAGAATTGAATATACGAGCGCAAGTATGTAAGAATATTCTCAATTGAGAATAATTGAACAGTACATTTTAACCGAGTGTATATAATGATGATCTGCGAATATAATTGAGAAGATCTCTTGGAAATTTCCTTATCAGCTCCGGGTCAGGTCTTCCCGTTAGAGGAATGCTCCATGTGAATATAAAGCAAGTCCTTACCCTGAATTTGAACATTAATTCTATTCCACAATGACGGTTGTTCTCAAAGACCGTTTCATAAAGCTTACAGGAACTTCGCAGGAGGATGATGTTGTCGACCTTATCTGTGAAGTCACTAAAAAAAACCAGAAGGTCGATGTCACCCAGCTGAAGGGCGGTATCACTAATCAACTTCTATTGGCTGAGACTGAGGACGGTCTTAAACTACTCGTACGCGCATTTGGTAAAGGAACAGACAATTTTATCGACAGAAACAGGGAATTCGTTGTACATAGTCAACTCCAGAACATGGGCCTTGCGCCTCACTTATACGGCAAGTTTGGGAACGGACTAGTTTACGGGTATGTCGACGGCAGCGTGGTTGACTACCGAAATCTAGGCCAGACCTACACCATGAGTAATGTTGCTCGTAGACTAGCCCAGTGGCATGCTGCTCTCAAGCCAGAGTCTGTGGCCGATGGACTCGTCAAAGAGGGAAGCTCGAAGCCATTAGGTGATATCTGGACTGTCATGAACGAGTGGATCAACCAGTGCCCTGAGGGTGTGCTTCCTATAAGCTTGGAGGAGTTGAAGCACGAGTTTGGCCTATTGAAGGAAAAAATAGGTTCAAAGGGAGGCGAAAAAGTCATGGGCCACTGTGACCTTCTCAGTGCAAACATCTTACTTCCTGCGAGCACTGATTCCCGCGAAGGTGTTGCAGCTGCGCCTAATATCCTAAAGGATCCCAAGATAATAGAGAAAGTGCGTAGTGAAGCTGCATTTATCGACTACGAGTATGCCATCCCTTGTCCCCGTGCGTTTGATATCGCCAATCATTTCCAGGAATGGCAGGGATATGAGTGTGAAAAAGAACGCGTTCCCATACCAGACAAGACCTCGAAGAATCTTGTGTTTTGGTGCGAGGAGTACCTAAAAGTTACTGGTCTACTATCATCTGCTGATTCTCGCGTCGATGATCTACTCGACGAGCTCAAAGCTTGGTGGGGTATGCCTGGATTCTACTGGGGTGTATGGAGTGCTATACAGAGTAAGAGCTCTGATATAGACTTTGGCTACAGAGATTATGCCGGGAAAAGATTCCAAGAGTTCTTAGACTGGAAGAACATTTATAAATAAGGAGGGAGATGTATCATAGTAGAGTTTCCCCACACATCTTATTAGCATCAGCATTATCAGCGTGAACGTATGATATTTATTGTATTTTCATAGTATTTAACCACTTACATTACTAACTTTTAAAGCATTAGAACTGTAATTACTGTCTTTCCAGTGCTAATCCCGATTTCTACATATATGCATACATGTTTATATTTATAAGTCTCGAAATACAAAAATACTTGATTCGAGAATAAGCGATATGGAAATTTAATATACAGAATTTAGTTATTTAAATAACAATAGAAATATAAAATACTCGTAAAATTGACAAGAAAGGACGCTATAGACCCTTTCTATACAATATGTTTATTTTTATGGAGGAATCTCATTCGATTTGTTTATTTTTGCCTATCATGGAACTTAATTGTTCAGTATTTGTCTAATTTCTTGCAAAAAAAATTAAATCACTGCTGATCCTCATGATCTTGCTTTTTCATCAGACCAAGTGCGGTGGTAAGTTCGTCCTCTAAGCCAGCGGTTGTCTCGATTGTAGCCATACCTTGCTGGGGAGGTTGTTCATGACGAGAGCGGCTGCGCGCAACATCCAACGATCTACGTAGTCCTTCAGGGGCCTCTTCTTCGGCCCTCTCGTACATGGGGGCGAAATCATGACTTGTCTGGCGACTGTGCCTTGTGAATCGAGAGTTTTGTCGACCAAGACCAGAGTGCGCAGAGCGCATACTGGGCATACGGGCAGTATGCATACTTTGCGGCGAGCCCGCATCATATAAGTCATGGGAGGGTTCAACAGATTGAGATGATTGGGCAGGAGAAAGAGAATCCCACTCATACTCCTCCGCTTGTACATCCCTGTTACCCACTCTTACAACATCAGGCGACCTCAGGATATCTTCATGAGGATCGGCGGCGATTTCATACGGCTGTTGCTTGCGTTGACGATGAGCACGACGGTGCTTAAACCACTGAGGAGCCTGCTTTTTGGAATGGGTATCTGGTCTATAAGGATTCTCGTAGTTAGCAGCATCGGGATCATCTGCGGCAAGTGGTGTAGCCATAACAGTATCGAATTCACCAATCCTCCATTGTTCACGAATGATATCAATATCTTGTGGATCGAGGAATGCACGGATAGTCATAAACATAAAGTGGAAAATCAAGCAGGTAATGGTACCTAACAAGACTACGGCCCAGAAAATGAGCTCACTGTAGACGTTGTGACCAAGACCATACGACTCTGCGGAGTACATGATGGAGGAGTAAATACCAGACCAGATCCATACAATAAGCGTACTGATGGTATTGATGAGCATTGAGAACCAATCCCAACGATATTGATTGGTAATGACATACAAATTGCAACTCATCACACTCAAAGTACAGGAGGCTAGACCAATATAGAATCGATGCTGGGCGGGATAAGCATGCACTTCCACAAAGCGTCCACGGAAGTAACAGAAATATGGGAAAAAGAAACAAACGAAGGACTGATATAGACCTTCTCCCATATAAAGCCAGAACTTCTTGTGACTGAAATCTTTCCTTAAAATACCTCTTCTATAGAGCTGCGGAACAGCAAGAGAGATACGATCAGGAACATCTTGGTCGATAATTCCCATAATGATGACGGGGAGCGAAGTGAAAGCCAAGTTATACAGCATGAGGTAGGTATAATCGTACAGATAAGTCGCATCAAAATCGCTAAATACGCCATACCAGAATAGCGTAAGAGTGAAAAGGGCATTCTTATAGAAGAAATTGGGAATCATTTCCGCCAATCTGCGATAAGAATAGCGACCATGTACCAACAACAAGCGAGCTAAGAAGCGGAACTGACCAATAGCGTAATCACTAGACATTACGGCCTGGCGACCTTCTTCACCAGCAATACCGACACCAACATTAGCCTCTTGGATCATCGCAACATCATTTGCACCATCACCAATAGCTAGGGTGATGACTTCCAAGTTTGTCCTGACTAGTCGTACAACAGCGGCTTTTTGAGCAGGAGAGACACGGCAACACATGACCGCCTTGCATTGTTTGCAAAGCAACAAAAACTTATGTTGAATAGCTTGATTCAACGCGAGTTTAAGGGCATCACCATCGATAATTACAGCATATTCTCCCTTGGGTGAGCTATGATCATCTTTAGCATTCTCGAGTTCTTCCCACGTGCCCTCGAGCCCAAAGTTCTTGAATAGCATCTCATCGATTTGAGCCGGGACGCTTCCCTTGTCATCATTCTCAACTTTAATCAAATTCAGTTTCATATCACTGGTCAATAAGTTACAAGAAAATCCGATGTTGATAGCGGTCTCAACCTTGTCACCAGTCAAAACCCATAGTTTGATACCACCGTCACCTAGGAGTTGGATCGTGCGTGGAACACCTTCCTGGAGCCTATCTTCAATGGCGGTGCCTCCAATCAGAGTCATATTGGTCTCAATCTTAGTCGCGACATCCTCAAGCTTATGCTCACGGTCAACAATCTCAGCAGCAGCAATATCATACTCTTGGCTGAACTGATCATATTCCTTCTGAGAGATTTCACGCTGGGCAACACAGAGAGTACGCAAACCTTCATTGGCGAACTCCTCAAGTTGAACTGCAGTCTTTTGCCTCAACTGATCTTGCTGATCACCTGGTTGACACTCTGCCAATCTGGAGTAAATGATACTATCGGCACCTTTACAGATAAGTAAAATCTTACCAGTATCAGGCATTCTAACAATAGCACTCATACGCTTACGTGTAGAATTGAATTCCAACGTGTTAAGCAGCGGGTATTCAATCTCGTGTCCTTGAACGTTCACCAGCAGACCACGGCGAGTGCGTTCAGTCAAAGAAAAGCCCATGTCTCGTGCCGTTCCGACCAGAGCAGCTTCATCAGGACTCTGTGCCTTAAATGAGATGCGCTCGCTGATGCCCTTTTCTGTGATGACAGAATTACAGAGTGCCAAACAAAGCATGAAGTGATGAGTAGCGTCCGCCTGAACTTGACCGCTAGCACCCTGCAAATCAACAGCGTAGTCATTACTCACGAATGTGACCTCATTATCCACTCTTTGAGGGTTTTTACTGATACCAGCCAGTGCTTCCAACATCTTATTTCTGTCATCCTCGATCTCTACAGCCATCTTCTTGCCTTCAGCATCGACATCAATACCCTCGCGTTTTCTCATACCGGCAAGTGCTTCTGTGTAAGCCTTACCGTAAGCGATTCCATTCACAGTACACTTCTTGAACTCCATAACGTTCTGAGTCAAAGTACCCGTTTTATCGCTGAAAATGTACTCAATTTGACCAAGATCATCACTGATATTCCAAGTCTTTGGTGTGCACGGGTAGTCGATCGGCTCGTAGTACATATACACATCGGAATAGATGAAAAATGCCTGGAACGTCTTCACAATTTCAATCGAAATATATAGCGAAATTGGTACCAAAGACTGATACAAGATCAAAGCAGCCCAGAATGTCACTATTCCATTGGCAGCAGCAGCAGCACTGTTTGGATTGCTGTCGGCTGGCGAGCCAAATTCAAAGTAACGGTAAGTTGAGTTCCTGTTTCTGCGACTGATACCATTAACAAGACCGCTAACAAAACAGATGATGAACATAAGAGCAAAGTTGTAAAGGACAAGCATGTTGAGATTTTGTTGGATATAGCTTCGCTTAGTTGGAGTAACACCAGCGTTAAGCATGATCTTAGATTCTGGTCCAGTGAAGATAACAGCACCAATTACCCAGCGAGTGTTACGCAATACACAACCTCGCAACAGCAGGTTGTTGATATTTATAGGTTCTGCGTTAACGGTCTCCGAACCAGGAGCCTGCCACCGCACAGCACCACTATAAGAATAGAGGTTTGGCATTGGTGCTTCACTCTCAATCCAGAAGTCAGCCTGCTGACATTCAGAACTGTGCTGGATAGCTCGACCACAGTTCATAGATTGTCTAATCTTGAGGTTAGTCTCACCATCTAAGTTCTTGGTTTCGACATAACAAGCTCCATCCTCTTCACTAGTACTTAAGATCAGCATATCTGCAGGGATAGGCTGATCTGCACGGATTCTTACGAAATCTCCAACTCTAACATTCTTCCAAAAGTCTGGTTTGAAGCGTACATCGGGGAGAACTCGCAAAGTTGGATCAACGATAGTCTCCTCATCACGTTCCTGATTAGGATCACTGACAGAGTTACGCCTTCTTTCACCTAAATCGAAAGATTCTCTAGAGTAAATACTCGCTAAGTCACTGGCGACTACAAGTTCACGATTGAACGCTGTTCTTGGCTGCGGCCTAATACCAGTCTTCTTTTCGATTCTATCAGCTTTTTTCTTATCGATCCAGCGCGCAAAACCCATGAAGAAGCGAGTGTTCGCCTTCTTGAAACGTCTCCACAAACTCACATGGTCGTCCTCTACATTGGGATTGTCATATCCGCTCAATATTTCGGTATACCCATTATTGACTTCAAGATCCATTAAAGTTCGACGATAATCTTCGATTGCGTCTTTGACCATGGTAATAACAACAATTACACAAATTGGTACTGCAGCCAGACCAGGATTCTGGACACCGAAAATAGGGAAAGCACCCAAGATGACAATGAACAAGAAGTAAACATTAGCAACATTCTTGAACTGAAACATCAAGTTTTTCGGCACGAAACTCAACGGAGTATACTTTGTAGTACGAATCTTGTTCCTACAGAAATGGTTGAGCGGTAAACCGTTATCATCAAGCATATCTCGGGGAAGGGGATGGTTAAAATATATGCGACGCTGTTCCTTCGGTTTTTGCTCATCCGAATCACTTTCGGCATTAGCGTCGTCATCAAGCATTCTCGTTCCAGCATTGGCGCTGCTCTCAGTGTGCGAATCATCTCCGGGTGTTCCTTGTCGCGAATGGTGGCCCTTATGAAGCATATGACTGGGGTGTAATATATGGCTCATTTGTCTGCCGAGCCTTGCAGCAGCACCGTTCTCATGCTTGGGTGGAGGGCGTTTAGGCGCCCTATGTGTTCCCCAACGAGAGCGTTTGTATTTAAAGCTATGATGATCAGCTAGTGCGTCATCGTCTTCCACATTCGTAGTAGTAGTGGATGATGCACCGCCTCGTTTTATCATTTCGTCACGGTCTATGTCATCGTAACTGTCGGCTGGATACTCAGGAAGCTCAGCATCATCGTATTCAGGAGAATACTCCTGCGCCCTTGAGCCATTATTAGCAGGCAACCTAACACCTTTCACCTTTCTCTGGGAGGAGGACGCAGCTCGCTGAGGGGCCTGGAAATCAAGCTCGTCAAACGCGTGATCATCCGTGAATGGCGAATAAACGGAGTTATTGTTACGAGTGTTGTGGTTAGAGTCTGGATCGAAAGGATTATTCGAATCCATTTTCGTTTCAAACCTTGTGTATTAGTTTTATCCCACCAAAGAGGAGCGACTAATAAAGTAACTCAGACCTTAAAAAAAAAGTGTTCAATATGACCCGCCTCAACTGGATATGAATTGAACTTTTTTTTTATTATTTCAGTATCTTGATCAAACCAGAGCTCAAACAGCAATAATTGAAATTAAAGCCTTATACTGTTCCGATAGATTGAGCTTTGCAAGACAATTCCGTCAAATACTATACTGCCAGCAATAAATACTTCTGAAGTTTTTACTAGTGTAACAGACCAGTAAATTTGTAGTAAACGCGTCTTCTTTTAAAAAAAAGTAAAGCTCACTAAACTTCGGAAATGTGGCGCGAAATCAGTATTGCGGATTCTTCGGGCTGAACGTTTGGTGCTGAGGTAGAGGCTAGGTGATTTTCGTTGGATCGGTGGTGGCTAGTAAAAGCGCTAGCACTCTTATTAATGCCCTAGACCTGATATACGCTACAAGCTGGGAGTATAGACACGTTGAACAGACGTACGCGTCGGCGCTATCAATTGTATGGGTAAGATTTTTTTTAACTCAAAAGATAAATATAAATATATAATTAGTTCGTTTGTTGCAAAAGGAGCTTCATTAATACGTAAGAAAATGACGAGTGATCAATTTTTCCGGTGGAGGAGTAATTCCACGTAAGCACGTTGTCCCTTGCAACGTTTTTTCGAATCGAGCCTGAATGTGGAGAAGGTGATAGTCGTGAAGCGAAAAGACTGTTCGCGTTAGAATATAAATAAACAGAATAATGTATACGTAAATATTGTACAAAATAGTAAAATGCTAAAAAAAAAGCTTTGAATGGACTTTTTAGTTGTTTGACAAGAAACAATCGCAGTAAGTAAAATTACCGAATTTTCGGCTAAGGTCACGCGTGAAAAGCTCCTTACATAGCGCAGAGCTCCTCACAAGCGAACAGAGCACAGCAACCGAGACAGAGACCACAGCAGAGGTCGTTTCCACCACCGCCGCCACGGCCCTGGGGCTGGCCCTGAACATAGACAGGCTGTTGCTGGCCATACTGCTGCGGGGGAGCACCGTAGCCTTGTTGGTATCCACCACCACCGTAGCCCTGCTGGTAGCCACCAAAGCCACGGTTGCCATCAGGAGCCGAAGGAGGGGGGCCACTGTTCTGGTAATACTGGTTGGCACTCATTTGTCTTGAGATGATGAGATTGGTTTTGTGTTCTTATACCCGATTCACCATTCCACAGATTGCTGTGCCGCATATGCAATGACTAAGCTATGACACACTGTTCTCGTGAGGCCTAAGCTAAACTTAAATAGGACTAAGGGTTCTGCGCGATGCAAGGCGCAAGATGTGCTAAGTAAGATGGCTGATGACTCTCTCTTGCCGTGGGATGATTGATAGAAACCTTGATCTATGTGTATAAAAACATATAGAGAATTGTTCATTTATATTGACAATAAGCTTTTGCGGTGCACTTATATACATAAATATATATTTTTCCAAAGTTGTGAGCGGTTAACAATGGCTACGTACACTATCTTTCTGCGGTTCTAATTATAGGTACATTGATACCGCAGTATTGAGGATGTTAATTTAACCGCTCGAGACCAGTGATTCATGCATCCTTAGCCAACCAAATTCTACCGCATAATTAAATATTACTATAGAGCTAGCCGAGAATTAACACAAGAAGTCATTTAACATTTGACATTTAACATTTTTCATTAATCATTGGTACCTTATGAATCACGATAGTTCGATCATTAATTTATTATTTAGTTTCTTACTAGTATCCTTCCAAAACTTATAACTTAAAAGTCGATAAAGCTATTTTTTTTCCAACGCAATTGTTCTACTAGAACGGTGAAAATCCTGACCCGCCGGGGCCTCCTGCGCCTCCAAAACCTAAATTGTTATGCAGACCGTTGGCTCCGCCCACATCAAACGGTGATGTAGGGTCATACCGTATGTTTGAGGAGCCCTGTGGACTACCCTGGGTCGACGGGAACATACCTCCACTTCCACTATTCGACCCAAAAAGTGGATTAATAGGACCTAGAGTAGGATAATTACCTCCTGGTGGTAAACGGTCAGCATCAGGGTTGAATTGTAAACTGGGGCCCCGTGGGGGATGCCCACGTAGAAGGTGTTCATCTTCGAAGCCTGGTGGATAATTAGGATCCCTCAATCTTTCATTAGTATCGTTAGTATTTGAATTTGTAAACAAAATACTGCTAGAATTACCCTCTTTCTTCGCGGAAGATGTAGTAGGAGATTGGTCAGTAAAGTTCCTGCTGGGGCTAAGTAGCTGCTGTACAACCTTATCACTACTGAGGTCAGATGTCAAGCAGCTAGTCAGTGTGCCTTCATGAATATAGGAAACAATGTAATGCTCTTTTATACCCAGTGCAACTATAAGACTGGTGTCTGCAGTAAACTCTATGCGACAATATTCAGGCAAATGCTTGAAGTTACTATCATCAATAGAAACCTCTGGATTCAATTTATGTGCAAGGGCCCTGACTTTAGTTTTAAGCTCTTCCATGGTGGCTAGTGGCGAATACTTGATATAGGTAAAGCAAGGTTTTGAATGGATTTACAACACTTACGGAATCCTTAGTGAGTTCTAAAATTTTCGTTAGCAAGTTTAGCAATGAACAAAGAATTGAATGAATTTGCTAGTAGTATGGGGCAGTTCTCCGAGAATCCTCTCCGCAAAGCTGTTAGAGTATGTAGGAACACTTACCCTGATAACCCTCGAAACCGCGATCGCTATCGCACAACGCTGGCCAGCATCTAAACATTATATCCGTATATCCCGATGGAATGGGTAGGAATCCCCTTCGTGGCTGGAAATAAACCCAGTACGCAATATATCCTGGTAACAATTGCAATTCTAGGGCTGCAGTTTGTGTGGTCAATTGAACAAACATATGTCAGCCTATATCTACTCGAACTTGGCCTTTCAAAGTCCATGTTGTCTCTAGTCTGGATCGCAGGGCCTATCTGTGGCCTTATTGTTCAGCCTGTAGTGGGAGTTTATAGTGATTTCAGCACAAACCACTATGGTAGGCGAAGACCTTTTATGATTTGGGGATCATTGGTAACAGCCTTGGGTCTATTTGTATTTGGCTGGTCGCGAGATATTGCCGAAAAACTCCAAATTAAACATCTAAGTGGACTTTTAATAGCAATTCTTGCCGTTTTGGTCATTGATGTCGCAGTCAATGCTTGTCAAGCCTGCTGCAGAGCGCTTATTGTTGATATGTTTAGCGAGCGCAAACAGAAAAAGGCCAATGCTTGGGCAGGACGAATGGCATCAGTCGGCCACCTTATAAGTTATTTTCTTAGTAGTTTGAATCTTACTGTTTTAGGATTTGAAACTCAACTTAAGGCTGCAAGCTGTATCTACTCACTTGTGCTGCTGATCACTGTTGCAATCTCTGCAGTATCGGTTAAGGAACGAGTTTTGGTAGCACCATTGATTCCAAATATTCAGAATGCTGATCATTTGCGTAACTTCAATGAGATGAGACCAAGACGAACACCCAGTACCGGTAGTGATAGTTTCGAATCATCTTATAGCCCCCCTAGCGCAACGGAAATGTTAAAAGTTCGAATGACAGAATTCTGGAGAACAGTAGTCACGCTCGATCCCCAACTTAGAGCTATCTTTAAAGTTCAACTCTTATCCTGGTATGCTTGGTTCACTTTTTTGTTTTACGGAGCCACTTATGCATCTGAAGTGTGGAAACTCGGCGAGAATAATCAGAGTAATATTGCTCAGTATTCAGTTTGGCTTGAGAAACTCTCTTCCAGACCGAATGATACAGACGAGATGGCAAGAGCTGGATCCCTGGCTCTCACAGTCTTTTCCTTTTCCTCCACGATATTCACGTTTTTATTACCCAGAATCAATGTTGAGACTAAAACGATATGGATTTTCTCGTTCGTAGTGTACGCACTTGCCATGGTTGCCACTGGGTTTGTGGTAAATCTGCATCAAGTCCTAGTTATTTTTGCAACTGTGGGCTTTACGTGGGCATGTACTATTTGGATTCCTTTTGCTCTAACAGCTGAACGTATTCACCAGCTTCCACTTACGGAGGTACCTCCAATCGAAAATGAGCCTAGAGAGGAGGAATTATATCTAGAAACTGAAAGCATAAGTGATTCTGCTAGTATTACTGGCCACGAAGAGAAAAGTGGAATCATTTTGGGTATTCATAACTCAGCAATTACATTGCCTCAGTTTATATCTGCTTTCTCTTCGTTTGTCATATTTCAACTTGTTGAAAAGAAATCGGAGGATACTCACAATGATGGAGGCCGTGCTATAGCTATTACGCTGCAAGTGGGTGGATTTACTGCATTACTAGCTGCATTTTATGCCTACAAAATCAATTCTAAAAGACAAGCAGTACAACTTGAAAGTAATTGATGGTCAATAGAGAGATATCAAGCTACTTCCAAAACTTGTCTATAATTAATAAATAACTATATAACTATATATTAACGTCTTAATACCTTCTGAGAGCCTTAATGCTATCTCCCCTATTTAAGACCAAAGCCCTGATATTCCGAAATGGCTAAGGAGAGCTTTGACTCTAACTTCTTGCGCGTTTTGTACTTATAAATGCATAATTCATTGAAGCACGTATGGGCAATGGGGAGGCGCTCACTATCTGGCCCTAGACATTTAATACTAAACTTCATGTGTACCATCCCAGAAGCAGGTGCCCGATCAGTCGAAGTAATGAACTGCAAAAGGCGGGCTTGTGATTGCGGATCAAGATTTTGAAAGTAATCCCAAAACCATTGTACAACCGGCTCATTATTAGCCTTTGCATAACGATGTCCAAAGTTGACGTAGCGAGTTACTGATCTGAGAGAAAGAATATCAATTGGCTTCCTGTCACCACGAATCAACAATTCGAGCTCCTCTGGCTGGAATAATAGTAGCGTATTTCCGCTGCATACATCGTCAAATCCAGCTTTGAAGGCTTGAAATGGCATGCCTTCAGCATTTACTAGATGTTCTAGCAAAAGTTTAACATATACATCTCTGTTCGCCAAGTTGACGTCGGTATTGTGACCATTCATTATAAGAGGCGTTCCATCTGGTGCAGTGAATGTAAGTCCGAATGCTTCTTCACAGTCATCTTCTTCGTAATCCAGTAGTCGCTGGAGGCTCTGGCTGATTTCAGGCCAAAGCGTACCTACATCATTCAGGTCATAATCAACGTTCAATAGCAGCTTATAAAGTAGCAAGGGGAAATTAATGTCTACCGTAATGCCATTGAAAAGTGCAAAACCTAAAACCATTCCTGCGACTCGGTAATAGGCTGGATCAGGATTCGAACCAAACCAACAGTAGTTGCTACTATCATCGGCAACGAAGACATTTAGAGAAGGTTCGAAAATTCTCTGATAGAATAAATAAAACCATTCCTTTGTAAGACCACCTGCATCAATTCCAGGCTCGCCTTTAAATTCTATTTTGAGAAGGCGTTGCTTGGGTGTAAGGTGCCACTTCTGGATTAATTTTATCGAATCATCGAGTAAATTTTGCCGACTTATACGCATATGCACATAAAGAGAAGGAACAGGTGTAACTTGTCTTGAATTTGGATCTTGCAAAGCCATCATTGAAAAGCATTCACGTTGAATTGAAGCATTGATTTCACGTTGAATTGAGTGTTCAAAAACCTTCGATTTTGCACCAACAGATAAAATAAATGGATAGCGACAAAAGCTAAACTTAGGCTTTTTGAAAGCCTTAGTTAGCTGCCAATTATCATAATCAGCTCTAAGGTCAACGAAGTCTATCATCGTATTGTAAAAGGCATAATCAGGTAAAAGTGTTGAACGAGATTCCCCAGAAGCTACCACGCCACTGAAAGAGGCACTAGTTGATGCATCATTTTTCATGGATAACCCGTTTGCAACATAAAAGAGTGTCAATAGTTTTACTACAGTGATGACGTGCCAGTCTTCAGAATACCAATCGTGGCGGATTAGTTGAAACTTTGATGGCCGCCCTGAGTTGGTTTTGGCAGTGAAGTCGAAAGACAAGCGATGACTGATATAAGCATTGCAAAGATCAACCATATGCGAGAATACACTCAAATCCAGAGAAGCGAATATAGTGGACAAAGTATTATGCAAGCTCTCGTCAGCGTTGGCTACGAGACCTGCACATACCTCAAAGATAGTTCTTCCTCTAGCACGTAGACCAACGTACCGTGAAAGCTTCTGCATTGGACCAGTAATTTTGGTGAACATTGAACAATCAGTAATAGCAGGGCATTGAAGTACTATGCTAATATAGATTAGTTCACGTTCAGTTAAAGGTGCATGCTGGCGAACCTGTAACACAGCTTGTGCTCCTTGAAGAATACCACGCATGGGTGAGGTAGATGAAACGGATGCAAGCGTTGAATACATTTTTTGTACTGCCTTTGAGTCAATAGGGCAAGATTCACTTGTATCTCTAACTGTCGGCGATTCATTCCCAGTGACATTTTCTTCAATCACTCCAGCAGCCATTCCACTATTGCCGATCAGATCTTGAAATTGTGAATCCGTGGGTGTTATAGCACGTTCATTATCTTCACTATTGTTGTTAACGAAATATTCAGCTGGAATGATTGAGCCTGTAGAAATCTCATCATTTTGAGAAGCTCGGCAAAAAGTATTCACAACAGCATTGACATTCGAAAAGCATTCAAATAAAAGTTCCTCTAACAACCCTGCTTCATCAAACCTAGCGAGATCTTCGACAAGTTCAAGGTCTAGCTTTTTCGTTTCGAGCTCATGATCAATTTCATTTTCTGGTACAAAACCAATGAGGGACTCTGCACCACTTATACTACAAGCAGCATCAGTTGATCCAGTACTGCTCGGTGGATTTGTTGTGGACCCATTTAACGAAGGCGTACAACGACTCTTTCTCCAACCTTTTTGAGAACCTTCACCTACAGAGTTTGAACTGGTGCTTCCTCCTGGAATTGCCATTAGCCCCCCGAACATATTATCAATACCATTGTGACCCATTGAGGCGTTATTGTTAGCATATAATGCTGCACTCACCGCATTGTAACGAAAGTCAGGAGGTATGTAGGTTGTGCGACAAGTGTCACATCTGATTGAATATAAGTCACTTCCACAAGTATAGCATTTCATATTGTGATCTCTTGTGTTCGAGAAAAAAGTGGCAGCGGCTCGTTTGGCTGCGTGGGCAGCCTTAACATGACGGGTTCGAATGGAAACATTGCTAGATCTCAAAGATCTTGAAGAAGATTGTCCAATACTGCCAATTGAGCGCATAGACCTTACAGATCTCACCGAGTGTGAAGATGAGTATCGCTTACTCGATGAGGACTGGTGCGAACTACTTCTGCTACCGATCTTTCCATCTGCCGGTGTTTTTGAGGACGCGAGCTTTGGTGCAGTTTTTGTTGTTGTAACCCCCGATCCCTCAGCGGTAAATGCAAGTGATTGGCGACAATTGCCTGAGACCCCGACTGCTGGCGGAGGAGGCTGAGGTGATACTGCAGAACGCTTTGATTTTGAAACACCCCGAGGCTCTACAACTAATTTAGTCTCAGAAATATAAGCACCTGAGGGAATGTTAGGATTTACACTCCGCATTGGCTGCGAATGACTCGATGTCGGTGGGGATTTAGGCTTGAAGAGTCCCCAGGCCATTGTCGATATTGATTGATAGTCGCAACAAATTCAATATTTATGACAATTGAACGTTTTGATTTTAGAGTTGAGAGAGGCTTCTTGCTAAATATACTAGTGCCTAACAAACCTGGGTGTCGGCAGCAGGAGATATATTTAGATGTGTAATAAGACTGTTTGGGATGTAATAAACACTATTGGTCTTTTATGAGTGCGACGAGATAGCCGCTTAATTATTATGATATTTCAGCAAATTGAAAGCAATTGATTGATTTTTACCACACTTATAAGATTAATCAGATCTTTGTATCAAGATCTCCAGGTAATTATTAGTAGCTTATTATTTTGCTACGCCTTCCAATATGTTTGTGAGACTGGGGTCGCCGACATGTGGAAATAGGGCTCGATGTAGGTGGGCTTTTGGGTGTATTTGCGGGCGATATAAGGGTTCTAATAGCCCATGAAACAGACTAAAAACAAATTATGTTATGCATAGCTACATGCGTACAGAGAGAGGGGTCACCGAGAGTATTATACAATTCGCAATATTTATGTAATAATATAAATTAAGACTAGTGCCTCAATCCAGCCACCTCATCTCATCAAAAATAATGCTGGCGCTGGAGTAATGATATTCTTGATTAATTTAAAACCTCCTAAATCACTAGATCTTTTAGATACTTGCTCAATTTCATATACCTTCATCTTATTCAGTTAATGATAGTGTGCGTTCTGAGGAGACAATTAGATGTGTGTGGACCTAAAGAATAACATCATCATAAGTTTAGTTACCGTATCTGATCAGCATTGCTATCTTTTATCACTTTTATTAATTAAATCTATTCTAGCTAATACATTTTTAAATGATATCATTCAAATACTTTTTGGAAGTGATTCAAGTGTATTGAAGTGATCCAAGTGCAAGGAGCATGTGATATGCTTAAGCCGGTGTGATTGATCCGCATAATCATATATAGCTAACCAAAAGAAAGGAAAAACAATCACGGATGAACTGAATTTAGGAGAATTGATATAGTGGTGTAATATAGTCTGCACATAAGCGAGCAAATAGCGAATCCATTTTCTAAGCAATGGATTAACACCACGGGAATGTTTATTTACTATTAGATGAAGGATAGCCGGTCGGACATTAAATGCACTAGAATTAATAATCGTAATATCTAAATACCCAAGTAATGTTTTGGTCAAGAAAAGATAATTGCGATCTCTTTATCTTTTATCGGAGAAACAAAAGAACCTTATAGTGTACAGGTAGTTGCTAATAGGTGATAGAATAAATCTGGTAAGTGTTTGGAGATAAAGGAATGAAATGCGAAATCAGATGGGCTGAGGGTTTATTGAGAGGAGTGCCCGTAAGAAGAGGCTTACTGCTACGAAGTACGGCGTAGGGGTAGGGCTTACTCATAACACCCGATAGTGTATTGGTCGATCCTCAACAATCCAGGGATATATTAGACAATAAAGGGCCCTAAAGCTAGAGTAAGTCACAGAGAGATTATTCTAATAGCTTAATTCAGTGATTTGAGACTATTAGCGAATCTAGGGTGAAGCACTTGCGAGGAGAAGACCATCTAGCAAACACTTGGACCACTCACTGCTATAGTTGGAACTAGACAGACTATCAAACTATCAATTTCAACGGGATTTCAATCAGAATCACAATATTGCAGGCATTATAATATAAGATGTCATCTTCCCTTCCGGCTGTTTATGCATTCCCAGAGACTACCGACGTTGCCGAGATGGTGGCTGACCATATAGTAGGCATCCAAAACGCGGTACTCTCCAAGGACAGTACACGTCGTTTTCGCATCGGTGTTAGTGGTGGTAGTTTAATTGGAGTTCTTAATGAAGGACTCTTACACCGAAAGGATATTGACTGGGAGAACTGGGACGTCTATTTTGCCGACGAGCGTCTCGTACCCTTTGATTCTGAGGAATCAAATTATGGCAGATTCAAACGGGGAATTCTTGATCAGCTCCCTAACAGGGATCATCTGCCCAATGTTTTCCCTATTAACGAGTCGCTTATTGATGATGCTCAGGAATGCGCCGACAGCTATGAGAAACTTCTCATTCAAGGATTTGCCGCTAAAGACAGCGTCAAACTTCCTGGTTTTGATTTACTTATGTTAGGATGTGCACCAGATGGCCACATCGCCTCATTATTCCCCAATCATGAGTTACTGCGAGAGAAATATGCCTGGGTAGCTCCAATCGAAGACGCCCCAAAGGAGCCTAGTCGCCGAATTACATTAACACTCCCTGTCATCAGTCATTCACATCTCATCACCTTTGTCGTAGAAGGTTCGACAAAGGCACCTATCATTAAAACAATTATGGAGCGACCAGACAAAGGTCTGCCGGGATCTATTGTCAACGAGGAGGCTGCTGGCAGAGTGTCATGGTTTGTCGATAACGATGCTTTGAAGGACACTTATGTTCCTAGTAAGCCTTACAAGCTCACAGCTCCTCAGAAGGAGTAATTTCACTCATATATGCGAGGATATACATGTACAATATTTTTTAAATTAAACTGGATAAGAGAGTACCATATGAAATTACGTTGTTAGTTTCGTTCTTTTATCTTTCATGATTTTTCATATATCGGTTCGAATGCATAAGGATTTGTTGCCGTTTATCTATGCCTTATGTTATATGTATATGTATGTATGTATATCTATATTCAAGTGTTTGAAATCTAAACTACTGGCTCCTGTCCTGTTGAAAGCCGGTTTAAATGGAGATATACGTCAGTGCCGTAACCTTGCATAGAGATCATCTTCAAATCACCACCGAAGTAGCGAGCATAGAGTCTTGAAATGGGAAGTCCATAACCAAATCCGGCCATAGGAGCTCTGAAATCACTACGACTAGAATCAGGTTCCAATTTTGGGCTCTCTTTAGCCGTCGTATACAGATAAGTCCAAGCCTGTTCTAAATTCGCCCTAGGAATTCCTCCACCTTCGTCACTTATTTTGATTGTGATATCTTCATCACCCTGAGCAATAACGACTTTTACTGGTGGGTAAGACTCATGGTCTACACCATAAGACTCTACCACGGCACGCAATGAGTTCTTGATCATCTCAAATAAAATATGATTCAAATGACCAGGGACATAAATAAACTTGATGTTCTCAGCATTTGAATGTAGCTGAACCTTTGGAGCCTCAAATAGGCCATACCAGTCTTCGCAAATGAATCTCGCATTGTCAATGGCAGTCTGGGCAATCTCCTTAACATTAGTATCCGTACAGATGATACCGACATAGTCATCTCGTAATCCACGATCCATGTTTAAGGAGATATGCTGCCCAATTAACATCCTAATACCAATTCGACTCATGTAAAAGTCATCGAGAAACTTCTGAACCTCTCTCGCATTTGGCACAAAATATTCACTTTCTTTCCATTCTACTACACCCTGGGCGATTGTCGAGACAACACCATCATGTCGAGCTTTGATTTTTTGTAACATGTTTGTTACTAAATTATTATATTCTTGAACTTCGATGGGCCACTGATCATGATCTATAGTGACAGGAACAAAATATGGTCTGCCCCATGTGGATCCAGCACCTGGAATCGAGGCAGAGGGGTTGATTCCCAGACCAGGGAAGGCTTTAGATGGTGCAAATGACCCGTCAGTGTACCCTTCTTGTTTGATACCTAGTTCGGGGCGGCTTGAAATTGGTATTTTCTGTTTGACTTTCTTACTCGCAGCATATAATGCTGACTTAGTCTCTGGATTCAAGTTGGGTACACGGATGGAGGTTAGCTCATCAAAACTGTGAACATACCAATCGCTCACTCTTCGAATCGACGGCATGCTACTCAAATTGTGTGGTAACTGAGCAAGGTCGTGAACCCTCCTTGCAAGGCGTATCGGAAGTTCTTCTACTACAAATTGTGACGCTCTAAACAGTACACCGTCATTTGGGTAGTTTCCAAATTGAACCATTTGGTTTAAACTCACACCATTTGCTGGAAAAGACGCATAATGGTAGATTTTTTCTTGCAAACTCTTCTCCATCGGTTTACCATGTAGTGTAAGCGCGGGGCGATGTGTGTGAACATGTTTTGTTAAACCACTCTTCACAGACTGAGCCCATCTTTGTGACATAGTACTGAATTTGAAAAGATCAGGAGCAAGCGTTATCACAATATGACCCTGTATGGTATTGGAATATGGGGCAGGGCAGATCAGAGCTTACAAAATGCGGAGAACCTGCATAAATATCCAACGCTTTAGTCACGTGCATGAAAGTGAGGCTTACCGAGGCGTTTTAAAATCCGAACAGGCCCTATCTAATATTTAGAGAGATTTTGTAGTTAAAAAAAGTACACCGGTTGCATGTCAAATTAATATGAATATATACATTGGTATATGATAAGAAAGCGTTCATCGATGATGATGTGTCGTATACGATCGAAACTGCGAATCAGTATGTGGCCATGATGATAATGAGTGGATAAATTGGCATCTGCGGTTGACTTCTTCTTGCGTTTGCAAATTGGATATATAGATAATATCAGATGTGCATGTAATGATGAAATTGCAAGTTATACAGATCTTTTGGTGCCCATTCGCCTGAATCTATTTTGCCTTTCACTTTCACAAATTGGTTCGGCATCTTTCCGTTCTTGTAGTTCATCATTCAAATACTTTATGGTATATGTCGATTCTGTCAATGTGGATTTCTCAACCGTTTTTTGGCCAACTTTGGTAATATTAGAAATACGTCTCATGTCAAAACTTAAGATAAATATTCGCGCGAGATTGAAATTGAATTACTAAATTTGTCGAATCCGTACAGACTTGCATGCATATAAGTATATATATATACTTCCTATTACCCCACAGCCTAACCCAATTTAAGAGATGTGGGGATGGTACCCGCTTCTATTCGCGGGGCTCGTAGAAGTGCCATACCCTACGTCGGGTTAATGCGAGGCTTTATGTGCGATTGATTAAGAGAGAATTGATAGATGAGAGGTACTACTTCTATAACTTCTTTGAATCTTATGATATATAGCAAAACAATTTCATAGTGATGCTATTTATTTTAGAGAATTCATCATTCCATCGTGGCTTCTATATGTGTATTCGAAAATACCTATGTATAGTAACTTCCTAACAAATTACTACGATAAGTCTTCTAAGCCTCAATTGACCATCCTTCGCCATAACCACATGCAGCTGAATCGACTCGAAGAATACACTTCTTAAGATTATCATCTTGGTTTTCGATATGTACGCTTTGGAAACTAGCAAAACTGTGAAAGTTTGCCCATTGATCTAGTGAGAGTAGACATTAGTCAGTATATAATTTAAATAGAGTACAGATTCACCATTACAGTGAACAAAAACAACTCAAAAACACCTCATATTTAAATATTGAGAAGTTATATTATTCTATTGCAAAGTCACCCTGCCACCAATTTCGTTAGAGGATGTGCCTGGTGGCATTTCACCATTGCGATCATTAGAGAACGAAGAATAGATATCTCTGAACCTTGCGATTTCTTTATCAGAAATAGAGGACTTGGAGACCTTCAACGACGCAGAGACGTCTTCATTAGTTACCACTACATTGGGGACACCGTCATTTTTAGTGTTTTTTGAAATGGGTTTATCTCCACTCAATGAATTCTCATCAATAACGGACACATAATTGAGTGCGCCTTCTAAATCGATTTTCTTATCCCCTAACTGGAAGGCATTCCTATCATCGGTGTGCTGAGAATTTTGCTCAGAGTTTTCATTAGAGGATTCACTCGCCTCAAGAGACTTGTGAACAGCCTCCAAATATGCATTGTAAACAAGGGCTTGCAAATCTGCACCAGTAAAGCCAGCCGTTTTTTCTGCTACTCCAAACAGGTCTACATCCTCGTTGAGATTCATCGTTTTGGTGGCTCGCAAAATAATGTCGTGTCTGTCATCTACATTAGGCATATCGCACAGAAGTGTTTTATCCAGACGCCCAGGACGTAAAAGAGCTGAATCAATCATATCGGGCCTAGAGGTCGCTGCTAGGACGTAAACTCCATCAAGACCTTCCGCACCGTCCATTTGAGTGAGTAACTGATTAACTACACGGTCGGTGACACCTGTTGCATCATGCCCACGTTTCGGTGCAATTGAGTCGAACTCGTCGAAAAAAAGTACGCAAGGTTTTGCTGCTTGGGCTCGATCGAACAGATCGCGAACACTCTGCTCTGATGCACCGATGTATTTATTCAAAATTTCAGGTCCTTTAACGCTGATAAAGTTCAATCCTGTTTGACTAGCAATTGCTCCTGCTAGCATGGTCTTGCCACAGCCAGGGTAACCATAAAGGAGCAATCCACTTCTTAGACGTAAGGGACAATTCGCAAATACTGGAGCATATTTAGTGGGCCATTCTAGAGTCTCTAATATCACACGTTTGACATCCTTGAGTCCACCTACATCAGCCCATTTTGTAGTAGGTTTTTCAAGTTTCACACCACGAAGGGACGCTGGTGTATAATCAGACTTAGCGTCGAGAATAGTTTTATTATCAACGATAGCATCCCCGTCACTTAAAGCCAAGTTCGTAGCAACACGGTCTATGAGAATCCATAAATCGCCAGGTTGATAACCTTCAGTCTCATCAACAACCTCGAGTATGTCGAAACCACTACTTTTCTCAATACTAGCATGATCAATTGCTGAATTGAGGATTGCTTCTCTGAGTGTCTTATTTGGAGAACGAAGCTTCCTAATTGATTCAAGTAGATGTGACGTTATGATATGCCCATGAACTGAGGATTGATCTTGAGCTGTAGCTAGGATTGACACACGTCCACTCTCAATTAGAGGGCGCCAGATACTAACAAATATCTCGGCAACGCGACGTTGTCGGTCTGAATCACCACTATTTTCTTGCTGGTTAGGGATCATTTTATCAATATCATCAAATATCACAACGGAAGGAGCATACCAGCTGGCCTCATAACTGGCTTTCTTGAGAGCTTCACGAATAAGTGGTAACCCTTTATCAGTATAGAGGCTGCATTTAAAATGCACGGGATGAACATATTGCCTCTTCAAGCACCCTATCACTTCATTAATTAGCACACTTTTACCGCAGCCACGGCTGCCATATAAAAGAATACCAGACCCACCAAGAACGTCATCAACTATGGAAGCACAAAGTGCTTCTTGGCCAACTACAGGGCGAGTCACTTGTTTTTTTGATATTTCAGTAAGTTTTGGCATCGCTTTACTCTCTGCAAGTGGAGTCTCTGTGCCTTGGACTATTTCTTTGATAGTTCCCCATGAGGTTTCAGGTGATTCTGAATCTAAAATTCCGCCATGAGGTAGAAAGTCACTATCAATAGGAGGAATGATAAGGCCCTTGCAACCAACGAGAATACCTAACTTTGAAAACTGTTCCTGTGTTAGGTGTACAGGCTTGCTTGTAACTGACTTAGTATAAGTGTTGAAAGAATACGGACGCAGTATGAGTTGGGGAAGGTTCTGAAAAGCAGTATTTTGCACTTGGCGTACAAGAGCTTTTACGCCGACCGAATTCTCTTCATTCAGGCCCAATGCGAGAGTCAAACCATACGAGAGGCCCGAAATATTGGTCATCTCAGGATCATGGATATAAGTAGCCATGATATTTCTTAATGGTGACACTTCTTGTTCGTCTTGGTGTTCAGGAGAAAGTAAAGAGGGAAGTGCCAGGCTAACTATGACTTTAGATTGGTCTTCAAATGGTAAAGTACCTCTAATTTGTAATTCTCGAGTATTACAGTTGTGAGCATAGGGATATCCCGTGCAACGGGCAAACGTGCTTGGACGTGTCTGACTACTAGTTGAAGATTCCGAAGGTTTCAAAGATTCATTTGCTTTTGAAGCCTGGCTCTTCGTTTTAGGTGCAACAATGACCTCGGAGGTTGAGCCCAAAAATGCAAAGCTATCCGTGCTCGGTTCAATTTTAGTTACTTTTAGGTTTGCCATGAGCGTTGATGACGGAAACACTGTGACAGGTTGGTTTACACTCACACTTCGAAGCTGATTGATCATGTAATTCTCCAAAAACGCAGCATTAGATTCCACGATAGTCCAATCATCAGTAGTGAGAGGTTCCAAATGAACAACATGAGCAGTTGGTGCTGATGTTTTGATGTTTAATTTTACCTTGTCCTTATGGTTAATTCCGATATTTTTAGCGATAGCAGGATCTATTTCAATAGAGTTTTCATTCGTGGAATACAGACCTGTCCAACCCAGGTATACATGGCTAGAGGTGCGGTTACTGGGACCTTTTGTGGCTTTACTGTCAGTATATTCCAATTCAACAATAACCTTTTGAGCGGGAATATTGACGCTGAATATACTACTTGCCACTGAATGAGGTAGATTCACCAAATTACTCCTCAAAGATGCAAATTCCACCACCAACGCCATGAACGGACTTAGAAGTGCTTAGAAATCACCCCGCACTAAGTAACTCCAACCGAGCGTGAGTCAAGGTATGCGACAGGGTGGGGGGTTATAGGTATGATATGCCTGTGTACACACACACATTTGTCTTTGAATTGTAATAATAATGGATGTATCAATATATAAAACGGATTGCAGCAGTGCTGCAAAATTACTTTAGATAAAATGTAAATAAATAACCAATTTAACCATTCATATGGTGTTCTGCATTCTTCTAACGATTGTGCACGCAGAGTGTTACCTCACGGATGATAGTATCACGTGGATTACACGTCGCTTGTTCACAGTCTGATCTGTTGAATTGAAGTTGCTTTCAAATACAAGGGAAGTGCACAAGAGATTGAAATGATCTCATTACAGACATTATCGTCTCTCTGTGGATGGATTTATGTTTTCTGCTGGGGTATTTCGCTCTATCCTCCGTTGTTGCTGAATTACCGTACTAAGAGTGTTGAGGGACTTTCGCTTGACTTTGCTTATCTCAATTTTTGGGGCTGTACATTTTATCTTTTTAGCGTAAGTTTGCTTTATTTTAGCACAACAGTACGTTTAGAGTATGCACTTGCTCAAGAGGCCTCATCGCGTACCGCTAAGGGAGCCATCAAGCAACCCCTAGTGCAATTCAATGATGTCATATACGGCATACACAGTCTTATATTGGTGATTATTCTTTTGAGTCAATTTTATTTATTTGGTTACAAAAAGTCACCCAATCAAAAGCTTTCGAAGCCAGTCAAGGTACTTTCTGTGGCGGGTGCAATTGGTACCTTGATGTTGCTTGTGCGCATATATGAACTAAATCCCACCAGAGAACACTATCAGCTTGTTGATCTCGCAAATATACTTGGTACTTGTAAAGTGTTCCTTAGCACCGTCAAGTACCTCCCCCAAGCATACTTTAACTATCAAAGGAAGTCATTAAAGGGATTTGCTGTCAAAGCATGCGTAAGCGACATTGTGGGCGCCGTATTATGTGCATCTCAATTACTTATTGATGGTTATCTAAGAGGAGATATGGCCAGCGTATTACATCACCCTTCGAAACTGCTGCTGGCGGCGGTCACTATGACTTTTGGCATCATTTTTTTCTGCCAACATCGAGTTTATCTTGAAGATGAGGAGCCATCCTTATATAATAAAAACAAAGGGCCTAAGGCTGCTTAATTAGATGTTTCCTCTTTTTTTTTTGTAACATATCACTTATAGCTAAATAGAATACACTTGATCAGCATATTCAGCGGCGGGTATCAGTTACCCTAGATTACTCTACTCCACAATGGACTCTTCCTAAAGACTGGGCCCAAGGGTGGGGTCCGAGGGTGAGGTTGTTTGTTATTAATAGTTCGTTAAATACCCCTCAACACATTATACCAGGCTGGAAAATCCTTGAAAGTTGACTCTACCGAAAACTCGGAGGGTTTTTTCTTCTTCAAATCGAAATATATTCATCTGCGTAGTTTGCATTGTTTTATCGCAACGCTACACAGCTGATTGAATAGCTTCAGAGTCATATTACAGGAATCATTATTAGGTTGATTCACTTTATACTACTCACTTCCAGTTGATGGAAAATGTATCAATAGAATCATTCGATAAGGATGAGTGGCGGCCACCTGATCCTCCCTTGACTGTTCCTGAAATCCAGAGGGGTATATATCCCTCATACAAAGTAAAGTCAGAACGAGCTTCTAAACCATTTTCAGGTGAGCTTGAACATTGGTCTGCGCTTCCTGCTCTCTCATATTTTGCATTAAATGCAGTTGCAATGCGGGAAAGTATGCGGAGGATCACGCCTTCTTCCACATTTCACCCCCCACCAAGATTGACACTATCAGACAGAAAAAAAGACACTTGGTTCATGGAACTAAAAGATCCTAATGTTTCGCTTAGAAAACTTTCTCGGGCGATACCTCATTCTTATACAACGAAAGCGCTTTTGGACGTATTGATGGAGAAAGATATACCAGTACCGCGTGCGGTATGGTTCATAAAGTGCGTTGGTGCTAATCAAGTGCGAGCACTAAAACGCAAAGCTTATGCATCTAGCAGTAATGATTCTCCACGCCAGCGTACACACATTAACACAAGAATCGAGTCTAATTGGATAAACGAATGGACTAATGATGTGATAGCATTCGTATCTCGGGTAATGGATTCGTTTGATGCTAAAAATGGTAATGTCAAGAGTGAGGATTCGGCGGGTACTGGAGAAGAAGAAGATGCTCCACAGTCGAATGCATCACAGCCTAGCCCGGAACAATGGAAGAAGCGAATGGTTTTTGCATCAAAAATTCTTTTACATCTTTACAATGCAATGTTAGTCAACCAGTATGGCCTTTTGGAATGGCTATTAAAAGAACTTCGTGAGTCCTCAGTTCTTCGGTTACCGTGCTTGGTGCATCTTGTGCAGCTTTTCTGGAGACCGCTAACAAGTAATGTTTTCTCTCACCAATTATTCAAGAGCATAACTTCACGATATAGTTGTCTCGAAAAAAATGGTGACTCCGCAGAAAACGGAAGTCTCGAGCAATTGCACATGATCATAGAGCCTATTCTGTTGAAGCTTGCAAGCACTAATGAGGATGCATTTGTCGCACCTCGTTCTTGGCCTGTTGTGGAGCCGTTCATCCGAAATCACCCTGCATATTATAGACTCTCTGAGAGGAACCAATCTTTCCTTGTTGATAATCCACATGGTCCAGTGAGCTGGCAACTTCATTTAGAAGCAGGTGCTATCCTTGACAACTTTGTGAGGCCATATCGGGTTGATGAACTGATGAATGTACTTTTCGCACTAAATATGGATACAAAAGTGCTAACAAGAGCTATTTTAACTTGGACTGTAAGACAATCAACTGACGCAAGTATACAGCTCTGTTGCTCCTTGCTCAAGAAAATTGGCACAAAAGACAGTTCGGTTTCTATGCCAGAATGCTGCGTAGACTTTTTATTTGACCCGCATTTAATTCACGGCTCACAATGCTTGGGTTCATTAGTGAGTGAGCTTCTTTCTGCCAGATTGTGTCATCTCGGACTATATATTCACAAAGTCATATCCAGCGGTATTCTCTATAGCTCTGGAGTCACAAGAGAGCTACATCTGCGTATATTAAATGAACTTCCCTTTGATAGGTTAACGCCAAGTATCCGAGCACAGGTGGAAATGATATTACGAAAAATTCAGGTTTCAATTCCAAAAGCTGATCTTAACCCTTTCGTTGATAAAGTTTGGCATTTGTTCAGTGATAAACCATGGACTGGTTTACAAACCAATACGCTGTCAATTAATGATCGCAAGCGTCTTGCGGAAAATCTGGTTAAGCTCTATGAAAAAATTCTAGATAAGCTGCCGTCCGATCCTGCTATAATATTGACATCGACTAATTTGTCAAGGTTCTTAGATGTACTTGAGTCTGTTTCATGTGCAAGTATGAAGCCGCTCTTTCGAGTACTTAGTATTACGCTTGAGTCTGATCTAAGCGATCCCAGTTTGGTCAGCTGTGCACTCCGTCAAGTGCATGTAAGATTGATGGCCTTCGTATGCTCCAATATGATAGACGCATTTGCATTAAGGTTGATCACAAAGCTTCAAAGAACTTCATATGATTATTCTGGTGCAATGAGGGCGATTGGATTAAACCACATATCGCCTTCTCCTCAAAGTGATGAAAGCCAACAAAAGATTAGTTGGTCTTCCAAACCTGATCCAAGAGAATCTAATGATGATAATGTATTCGAGTGGGTTGGTTGGGATGATATTTGTGCGTTGCGAGCTGTTATTCAAACGCCATCGATAATGGTAGAATTGAATCGCGTTGTTCCTCTCCGTCATACTCCAGGAGTGGTGAAAACTATTGCCGGCCATACTCCATGTGATCAAGATTTAGTGAAGCAGCTACTCTATCGGCCTGGCTCCCCTGATGTAAGTGCATTGTTAGCACTACGAGGCAAGGAGCAGCTTGCTAGTCCTATAGTTGCGTATGCCCAATCCCATGTTGCTGATCGAACTGCTTTGTTGCAATTGGTTACTTATAAAGCAGTTTCAATTGAAGATCTTAGTGATAGCCATTCGGAAAATTTTGCTATGCTAAGATTTTTGTTACTCGAGCCAGCGAATGAGCTAGGATTTTCACTCGATGAAGTAGAAACATTGAGATTCATCAGAAATTCATATCTGGAAAATGTTAGTATTGACCGGCTATTTGCATTGTGTTCTTCTGTGATCCCCATGAGATTCTTATCGCGTATTGCTCATCTTTTCCCCGATATCTATCTCAATAGAATGCTCCCTGTGCTCAAGACGTCTCCCGAATTTTTGCGCGTTATATTCCATACTACCGAACAAAACAAGAAGTTCAATGATCTACTAATAAGATGCACCCCATTTAATCTGCGTTATTATCAGGGATTGACTGTCCTCGCATTTTATGGTAAGCCAGTTGAGGAAGTGGTTGAAATTGTCTTTAAGGCAGCGTTTTCTCAACCAGAAGCGAGCTCAGCTTTATATGGTTTGCTTCAATATTTGAGTTATGAAGCTAAGGAGGCTATATTCGTGCGCACTGTCAATGAATTCTTATCTGTGGGGCTTGATAGCGCTCATTTGACTCTACTCGATGTCTATGTTACTCTAGTTAGTGCGCTAGGCCATTCCATAGATGGGAAAGCTAGCTGGAATCTTGAGAAGGTACCATCCTTCTTAGATATACTAGTCAAGGAGGCAACTGAGGTCTCTTGTAAACCTCCAGCGATAGGTTGTAATGAGCAATGGGAGGAAGTGATGACTTTGCGAAAAGTGCTCTCTTTAGTGCTGCGTATAAGTGTCATCGGAGGTCTTCATGGTGTCAATTTGCCTGCAGCAGCCTTGCCCCACCTCGAAAAACTCTTGCATATTCAGGTATTTGCTGATAATTTTCGGGTTAGAACTTTTATTCAGGACTCATTGCGCCTTTTACTGAGAATATCCTCATCTGCTACATCTTCTGAGTCTAGTGCGTCAAAAATTGGTGAAGCATCTATGAAAAGCAATCCTGGCTCCCCTATGTCGGAGACAACTATATATCAGTCTGATTTGTCACAGCATTTCATGTCATCGGGAAATGTTATGAATGATTCTGATCTTTCTACTGGCTGTAACTCCCTGGACGGCCTCAAACTGTATTCCAAAAAGCGGAATACTTATAGTACGTTACCAGTATGGGTTTTTGACATGATTGAGGATGCAAGCCCCACCATCAAACGAAATGATGGATGCGTCGACCTTTCGTACTTTGAAACGTACGAGGATTGAGTAAAATGCGCGTGGTATTTGTCTATAGTATTAATATATGTATATACTGTATGAAATTTGAGATGATCAGAAATGATGCGTGATGTCATTTATATTACATATTAACTACTTAATATCAATCAATCCCATAAAATATCGTGAAGGATATCGTGAAGATCGTCGTTGAAGAACAGCATACCATCAGGAGTATTATTCTCGAAGTTGAAATCTTCATCTAGAGCAAGTAGTTCTTCCTCTTGAGATACGTTAGCGTTGTCGTCAAAAGTATTAGTTGGTAGCTCAGTTGAAGCTTCGCCAATTAATTCTTCAGGTAATATCTCTTCTATCAGGGGAAGAGAAAGCTTCGTTTGTCCTTTATAGAAAAGAGAGTCAACTCTGTGGAATGCAAGTCCTACGCCTTCTTCCCACGCGTGGCTTAATGATCGTAAGCACTCAAGCCACGATCTCATGTGTGAAGTGTTCTTTTTACGCTCATTAATCGGTGTTTGTGCGTGATACCTAAGAACAAAATGGACCAAAGTTGAAAGCGAGAGTCGACAGTTTGATAACCAAAAGGCATACAAATGAGCATGCGTAATTTCGAATGTGAATATGATAATTTGTTGAACCAACTCTTTGGCTTCATGGCGATATCTTCCATTAAAGCAAGGGTGGAGCAATACTCTATAAATTAATGCTTGAATGGTCAGCGCATTCATGTGTATCATTCCATTGCTACAATATTTCAGATCGTTACGAGTAGACATCTCTCTCATATCATCTGGTAAGTTCTCCTTCCACTTCCGGAGATCCTCAAGCAGGCGCTGAGCTTTCGAGACCAGTATTTCTCTATCCACAGATTTTTTAGCTGAACTCAATCTCGGTGTATTTCCATTACCATATAAATCGCTCAGAACTCTAGACAGGATATTTGTTAACTTAATAAGTTGTACAAAAGGTCGTTCCTTTGGCCATTGACTCTCAAATACATGATCGCCCTGAGACCCATAGTTCTCTTGAGTGAGTAAGCTGGGTTGACCAAGAGTAGCTGCAGACCACTTATCACCATAGAATACCAGGGCCCATAGTCTTCGCCGACTTACTTTTTCAATGTCGCTAATATCCCAATCGGAGCAATCTAAATGAAGACCAAGGGAGTAAGCCATCGAAACTATTGTTCCAATGTGAAGTCTCCCAGTAATTTGCTCATGGATTCCATCACCAATTATCCGCTTTTGAGTATAGAGTAAGGCCGCTCTTATTGTCTCCAGTGAAGCACCCGTGCAATTTGTATCATGCTCAATATAGTGCAAACACATGGACCATAGGTCTTTAGCCAAGTTATACGGAATACGCTGAACACAAAGTTTTGCACTATATTTCCAATATGTAGTGCCAAGAGCCAGCATAGCACATAAAACGCCCCTGTGTAGAGGGGGGTCGTTGTGCGTATAGGCTTTGTAAAATCTCTTCTTATCCACTGCAGGATATGTCCAGTCTACGAATCTCAAATAAAGAGCTAAAAGCTGATCTTTAAAAGGCTCAATGGTTTTCGAAAGTTGCTTCCACTTTGTGTTGTACGCACTCATGATAATACTATCACATTCGCAACTATGGCTATAAACAGCAAAAGATACATTATCATTAACAATTCTTACACCACGAGTAACAAATGGAATTGTACCATCAGGCTTTTTATCCAAAAAAGGAATAAAATATGGTTCTTCACCATGGCTGGGGCCCATGTAGCTACCACTATCATATCTTGGTGGTATTAGTGGAGTTCCAAGGTCAATGTGTGCATTCTCCTCATCCTCGTCCTCTTGAGGGCTAATTTCACTTGGATTTAGAGGTCTGAACTCACCATAATAATCATCATCTAAGCCAGATTCCAACTTGTGCTTTTTCGAACTATGTTTTGAATCCAATTCTGAAGAATTTTGCCCAATTGGCCTTTTATTTTGGTTGGTGTGATCCATCCAATGATGAAAGCACAGAAGTTTTTATTTTTATTAACTTATCTCTTAAACCTCTATCTCGCCTAGTATAGCCTCTGTATAAAATTTCAACGGCTAAGTAAGTTATTGTGCTCAAACGTATCATGGGTCCGATTCCGCTTCAAAACGATATATCCTGATCTTCTACAAAACTGACGCCATTGATATCGAATTTGCCAATTAATGTATTTTGATGAAAAGAGTTACTATATTTTTTTTCATAATTTAGTTCAATTTCATATATTAAGCACCCGTAAATGAATAATCTCACTAATATTAGCTGCTTGCAACATAAGGATGCTGTAATGGCATTATTATTTCCATGAATTTCAAGGAATAAGTTCGAAATAAATTCTTGGTTTCACATTAAGCATTCCTTTGTGTTTTTTTTTTTTTTTCTATGTATGAGTAAAAGCAGCTAGTGAATACATACAGTTATCCATATTACTGACCCATGCTTAATTTTACTTAATCGGGTGTCGATTGCCCTGAGGCGCCCTGCCTCGCTTGCAAATTCCGGATGAGCTATATATACCCTTACCACCCTCATTAGCCGTGGGTATTGAATATCATTATCAGGGCTATATATTGCAGAGTAAATACCCATCATAGCACATTCATTCTAATCTCTGTTAAAAACAATATTACTAAATATATTGTTCTTTTCCATCTAAAAGAATTATTCTGAACACCAATATCAAATATAAGCATGTCGTGTTGCTCACAGAAAAAGACTCAAAAGACGGAACAACCTGCTCCAGCTCAGGCACCGAAATCATGCTGTGGTGGAAGCAGTGTTAGCGATGCTCAGCGCGCCACTGTACGACGTGACGAGGGTGGTATTTCTTTCTGTGAGTGCAGTGCTATCTCCGCTTGCGCTTGCGCAGCTGACGAGTGCCAGTGTGCGAACTGTGTTGATCACAAGTTATAAGCACCTAGTTTTTATATACGAAAATACAATATTACGAATTTAGCATTTTTATATTGTCTTAAAGGTTTCATTAATTATATTCACTTACATAGAGTCGAAATTGACTGAACGGTTTTATTGAATGAATCGAGGCAAGGCAATATACCCTCGCCAACACGTTACACGCATCACCACTAATTATATTTCACACTCCGCCTCTGAGTTACGCATAAAGCTATGGGCGTTCCACGATATATCCGCCTACTATTCAGACCACCCGCACTCAATTTAGAGGAAGCGGCATGGGAGCTGGTACATACAATCATATCCCCGAGAAAAATGTATAAATCACTATACTTTCGGCAGCAAACTAGACAAAAGTGGGCTCGTGAGGACCCTTCATTTATAATATTCTTTTTCGCTCTTCTCTGCTTATCTGCTGTTCTTTGGGGGATAACCTACTCGCCATCATGGTCAGGCATCGTGACACTATTCTGGTACATGGTACTCGTGGATTTCATTGGTGTTGGGCTATTGGTCTCAACATCTCTCTACTTCCTATTGAATAAGTACGGACAGAAGTCTGGCCCACATACTCCATTAGAATGGGCATTCTGTTTTGATGTTCACTGTAATGCTTTTGTGTGCATCTACGTGTGGCTATATTTGATTGGGTATATTTTATGTCCCATCACTCTTCATCAGCACAACATATTCGCTAAATTCATTGGCAACACGCTTTATCTTGCGGCAACTGCCCACTACTGTTTTATCACATTCTTGGGATACTCAACATTGCCTTTTTTGAGAAAAACTGAAGTACTCTTGGCACCAATCGCCTTAGAGTTCATTATTTACTTAATTTGCATGATTTCTGGGGTTAACTTTGCCCAATACATGGCTCGAGAATACTTGCATTGGTAATGATTAAATAATTGATTATTCGGTAATCATTTGAAGTACCTTTTTGAATATATATTCCTTGAAGTATTTTTCTTTTTTAGCATTTTTATTTAATGTTCGGCAAATATACACACGAGCGTACGCCATTACCGATAGTTAATGGAACAGCGTGAGGCAGGGCTAGGCAGAGTGACAAATCATAACCGAGCTCAAGACTCGGAGGGTGAACATGGATCTGTGGAACGAGACAGCTACAGCCTACTCGTCTACGGAAATAACTGTCGCGCGATGCGATCCGCATAAAGATTTAGTGTGGGTCGGCAAAAAAGATGGTCAAATATGCTCCTTTTATGGACCTCTTCTGAACCCTTATGTGTCATTCGTAGCCCATGAGGGTGCTGTTAAGGACATTCAGCTTTCTGATAATTTTGTGATCTCTCTTGGTGAAGATGGAATCTCATCTCATAGACGCAATGGCCTACTTGCTGCACGGTGTGTTCCTGCGAAAGGTGATAAACTGTTAGTGCTGGATAACACTGAATTCTTGGTCGCATATAAACGACGCGTTGCTAAGTACACCATTAGTCCCATGATTAAAGAAATCGGGTTCTTCCAGATTGATCCCATCCCAACAGGCGTTTCAATTACGCATATAACTAAATGTTCGCCTAACATTGCCCTGGGACTGAGCGATGGTACCGTGGAGATCATTGAGCCTAAAACTTTCGACACTACACTCTCCAAACCGTTGCAGTGTCATACTGGACCGATTACTGACTTGGATGGGCAGAAAAATTTAATGGTTACTTGTGGTCTCAGTCAACGCCGTTTTGGTACAGTACCTGATGTCTTCATTACATGCTATGATGTTAGATTTTCAAAGCCTCAGCTGCCACTTACGGTGAATAATGGTGCTTCGTTCGTTCGTCTTCATCCCAAGTCCCCAAATCATGCGGTGGTTTTAGGTCTTAAGGGGCAGCTTTATTTCCTGGATAGTCGGAATACGTCTAACGTCACAATTAAGCAAATGGTGATCCATGACACTGCTGAATCACTTGACATTGGTCCATTGGGTGATACTCTCTTAATAAGTGAAAAGAATCATCTGCATTTTTGGACGAACAAAACGTCTTTACCTGTCGAAAACTATAAGGGCCTTGATGTTCCTTCTTACATGGATGCTCTCCCACCCATTACTGATTCTTCACCACTGTCCAGTATTGGAATGCCTCACTATAATATGGAGTTGCTCAGTCATTGGAATATGAATGATGTGTTCGAAACCGGAATTCCCACGCCAAACTGGGACAACGTTGATAGTTCTCTCATCGCTCAAAGTCATGAAACATCAGTGAGAAGGCAAGCCAAGTACCGTAGACCGTCACTTGTCTCTGTTCCAAGATTTCTGAGCGAGCAAGCAAGGATGGGAGTACATAGTTCACCCCATAAGGATGCACGTGGATTTGCTGAAATTTTAAAAACAGATAGTCAATTAGAACGGGGAAAAGTACCAAAACTCTGGCGAAGAATGCATGTGCATTATTCTAAATTTGGCGTGGATGATTTTGATTTCAGTTACTATAATAATACAGACTATTCAAGTCTAGAGCCCCTCTCCGCTAGCCCATTCTGCAATGCTCTCTTGCAGATGTACCGATGGTGTCCAACAATTTACAACGCTACTCTTAATACTTTTGCCGCGCATAATTGGAGGGACCTTCAGGCTACTGGTGAGCTAGCGATTGTGCTTGATATGCTCATTGAAGCAGAGGGTCATCACATCAGAGCCACTAACTTCATGGATGCTCTACAACTAGACATGCAAATGACTGAAATGCACAAGGTACTTATGAAACTGATAAATGAAGAGCATATACAAGAAATTGGTGGTGACTCGCCCCTAGTGCAGGATGTCGGCACCGTTACTATTTCTACGTTCAACATGTTAAATGAAGTTACTCCAGCCGCAAACGTGCAACTTAAAACTCTTCCATCCACTTTGTTCGTCTTGATAGACGATGTGGATGCGGATTCAGACCGTTCGGATTCTAACTTAGTCCCGAACCATGTTTATTTGGCTGATCCAAACAATCGAAGAACAGATGAGGAGTTCTTTGAGACAGGAATGGCAGGGGTAGAGCAGCATGCTTATGACCTTGTTGGATATGTGAGTGAAGTTGTAGATCATGATGGAGAGCGGCATGGTGTCGCTGTGATCAAGGTCGAGGATAGCTGGTATCTCTTTAACGATTTCATGGTTACTGTCATTTCTGAAGAGGATGCATTGGACTTTTCATCATCTTGGAAACGCCCTTGTATGTTCATGTACAACCGTAGTGGTATTGAACACAATTATGATCAGAGTTGGAGAAATCATATTGACAAGAGATTGCTTCACGATAAGATGCTCAGGTCTGGAAACTGGGAGAATGACTCAAGCTACCCTGATATTATGCTGAAGGAAACAGAAGAGATTCCAGAGGTTGTCGCCTTAGATGCTGAGTTCGTGTTGATTAGAAGAGAATTGGCAGAATTGCACAGTGATGGAACCAAGCACCTTTTGAGTCCTAAAAAATTATCACTCGCTAGAGTATCGGTTCTTCGCGACGATGAAAAGGTATTGATCGATGATATTGTGGAGAGTAATCAGCCTGTTGTAGATTACCTCACTGCATTTTCGGGTGTCGAACCAGGCGATCTTGATCCTCTAACATCGCGCTATGGATTGGTTGCTCGAAAGACCGCAACTCGCCGTTTGTGGATCCTCCTTAAGCTTGGTACCAAGTTCGTAGGACATGCTCTTATCAATGATTTCCGTTGCATCAATCTTTATGCACCACCATCGCAAGTCATTGATACTATTAATTTATTCTACGATAAGGACCGCAACGGTTTAAGAAGGCTGTCTCTCAAATTCTTGATGTGGGCTGTGTTAGGAGATCATGTTCAACGTGGAAACCATGACTCTGTACAAGATGCACAGTCTGCTCTGAGGCTTTACAGGCGCTACGAAGAGCTGGAGAGAGCTGGAGAAGTGGATTCCATGCTTGATGAACTCTCTGCAAAAGGACAACAGTACAATTATAAGGTTCCCGTTCAAAATGAGACAATACAGTAAGTAACAGAGCATCAGAAAGAGAATGAAACTATCAACATATATATATACTTTATGGTTAAGAGTCGAAAATTTATCGTATGTATGTATTTAGATATATTAGTATGTTTAAAGTAGCTTTTTGGGTTTATCCCATATACTCTCTCACTTTTAAATCGTCAAAGCACAATCACCGACGGAAACTGCAGCACCCTTCTGTTTAGCTCTAACACGAACATGACCAACAATTGAATCATCTTCCTTCAACTCAACGCTCAGATTGGCCAAAACCGCCTCACCAAAGCATGACTTGGCATAAAGGTTAGCACTCAAGAACTTGGCATCAGGGTCACTTACAGCACCTTCGGTCAAACAGCACATGTTAGTACGTTTGATGAAAGTATCAAGGTATTTCGACAGAGTCTTTGCAGTAGTATTGAGTACGGGCACCTTATTTTCCCACTCGAACTTGACCCACATGAGACGAAAAGATTCGTCGCTACAGGTTTCAGGACGGATATAGTCCATAATATTGAGACGAATATCATTGAGAAGTACAACGCTATTCTTCTTCTTACAATCATAAGCAATATCACCAAAGATTGTAGCAGAGTCCACGGAAGAAACACGAACAGTGACACGGCAAGTGTGGAAACTCATGGGAGCAACGTTGACAGCACTAGGGCTTTCAACGATCTTTAGCTCACCTGTAGTGAAAAGTTCAACCTTTAAGTTTTCCAATGTATCTCTTGTCTGGTTGAAAATCATGACATCCAGGTTAATGTCGAACTGAGCAACAGTCATCAGCGCTTCAGCATATACAGGGTCACTATAACCAGTGAGTTGGGTAACCTGCTTCAATTGAGATTGGCTCAAGTTAGACACAATATTCTCGGTCTCCCCATTATTCCTAAGCTGTTGCTTACGTCTCTGTCCCACACCTGTGTTAAGTGCGGAGAACAAACGGAACTGAATCTGTTCTTCAACAGGGACAGCGGACTGACCAGCAGCATTTGCGCTTGAAATGGCCTTAGCAGCTTTCTTTCGGGTCTCGAGCTTATGGAACGCATCATGGGGGTTCTCGAGGAACTTATTCTGCGCTTCTGGAGTACCCTGTACAAGCACATTAATACAACCATAAATACGATCAAAGGCATCATCATTGATCTTAGTAGGTTGGATGCGGAGCATAGAAGACATAATGAGCATAGCCTCAGCCTTCAGACGGTTAGCAGCACCCTTATCACCGGCAACCTGGCTGAACCTGATAGCCAACTTGGTGAGTGTAGCGGCGAGTGCACCAGCAAGGAAGAAGTCGCCATCAAGCAAACACTTGCGAAGATGGTTTGTCTCGCTCTGGGCTGCGGCAGCTGCGGCAGCTGCAACTTCGAGAGGCGACTCAGTGGCATAAGTACCGTCAGCAAGAATCTTAGGTCTAGTGCTAGTATGTTGGCTCTCTTTTTTGCTTTCTGCTGCATCATCCTCGTTCTCAGCATCCGATTTGAAGGGAACCTGACCAATTTCCTCCTTGAGAGAGTCCCAAACATGCTTGATCTCACTTTCTGTAGTGGCATATTCACCTAGAACCCACAGAGCACTCAAATAGACGCGAGCAGAGTGAATTGAATGCAATGAGTCCGCAAGCTGCATCAGCACAGAATGCTTCTTGTCGCTTTGGAGCTCTGATACCTCCTTGACGAAGCTAACAACCTCGGACGCAGCGGAAGTGTTGAGCTCACCCAAGAACTCGAGCAGCAAATTAGCCACACTTACAGCAACGTGGCTGAATCGCAAAGCAATCTCATGAATGGTATCGATAATGGCTAAGCGGTACTCATCAGCGGTGTCATAAGACTTACCAAATGAATTTTGAAGCTCCTTCTTGAGCATGCGCAACACATCTTCAACCGTACGGTTGCTAACAAGCTTAAGGGTAAGTTTCAAAGCAGCACGGCGGAGCACAATATCCTGAGTAGGGAGCACAAGCAATACGTCCATAACTAATGGGGACAGGCTATCGTCCTCAGCCAAAGCGCTAACACGGTTAATCGCAGTAAGCTTTACGTTGATATCCGTCTCACGAACAGCGATATCAATGTATGAAGCCGCGACTTCCGCGAGTACCGCCTGGTCAGCGGTCAACCCAGCAAGAGCGGTTGCGCATTCATATCCAACGGCAGACGACATGTTACCCTGGTGGCTCTGAGACTCAGTAAGCCAGGTTTGCAAGATATTGACGTAAGTAGGAAGCAGCTCAGGTGTGGTAATAGCGTCAGTGGCAGCAAAATACACGAAGGCGAGTTGCAACAACTCATCGGCCTCGGCGATCTGGCCAAACATGGAGTGGAAGTAGGCATAGGCGCTATCACGATCCAAACGAGTCAACGCAACGAAAGCATTTCTACGGCAGGTGTTGTCCATCTCTTCTGCGAGCAAAGCACTGAGAAGTTCACTCGCGTCAGGGATTAGCTGCTTGGTATTTTCACACTGAGCGATGGCAAGGACACAGAAAACCGCGTTCTTACGAACGTACGCATGACGGTGATCAAGACCTTGTCTAATGGTAGGAACCAGAGGTTCAAGGAGCTCGGCCTCTCTAAACTTCGTGAGGAAACGCAAAGTTCCACCACGGATGTACTCGTTAGGGTGCTGTAAGTCGTTACGAATAGCGTTTACCACCAAGATCATCTCCTGGCGGAGCTTTCCGTGTTCATCATGCTTGGGAACAACCTCCCAGTAACTATGCAACAGCTTCTTGAGCTGGCGGTTCTTACTGGGCAAAACAAAACGGATGACATCCATCAGCAGCGAGTTAAGGTTGTCACCAGCGATGGTGAAGGCCACAATATGCTCCATAGCCTTGATGCGCTGTTCATCACTTCCAGACTCAAGCGTCTTACGGAGCGAACTCACATCAAGCGGAGCAGACCGCAGCTTCTCACTTACAACCGTGTACAATGCGGACATGTTGACGTGTTGCTATGTAATCATACCCTTATAACCACGGAACACCAGAGAGGCGCGTGCAGTCCCTACATGTGCATACACGTACTATTCCGCATTCGATTTTTAATAAATAACGATTTAAGAAAAGTGGTACAGATAAGATAAATGAATTGATTTAGAAACTATTTAATTTGTTAGGAATATGAAAAACTCAGGGTCATCGGAAAGCATATTTTACTTGTTATGGTCAGTATTTACAAATGAACTCACGCTTATCTAGCTCAATATGCGTAACTAAATTAAATCAAATAACAAAATATCCGGTTTTTTGTTATTCGCGACGATATTCTATCGCGTCAAAATAACGGTTAAACCACTGGTATCTTCAGCTGAATGAATATGGGTAAGGTTTTATGATTACTTTTGTCACTGGAAACGCTAACAAGCTGAAGGAAGTTCAACAAATTCTTGAGGGCTACGAAGTTGGCAGTCATAAACTTGATCTCCCTGAGCTGCAAGGTACTTATGCCGAGATTGTGGCTCACAAGGTCTCTTCTGCTGCTGAAGCAGTGAAAGGTCCTGTTGTTGTGGACGACACTGCCCTCGAGTTTGATGCCTTTGAGAAGGAACTTCCTGGTCCATATATTAAGTGGTTCTTGGAAGGACTTGGAGCTGAAAGATTGCCTAGAATGCTCGATGGTTTCAACAATAAGGGTGCTAATGCAGTCAGTTGCGTAGGCTACTGTGAGGGTCCAGGTAAAGAGCCCCACATTTTTATTGGCAAAACCCACGGCAAGATCGTGGAGGTCCGCGGACCCCAAAACTTTGGCTGGGATTGTATCTTCGAGCCTGATGGATTTAACACGACTTATGCAGAGATGGAGAAGGTTGAGAAAAACAAGATCAGCCACCGTGGTAAGGCGTTCGATCAGTTCAAGGAGTATCTCAAGAACAATTGAACGGATAATTCGTACATAGATTTACTATAAACAAATTTCTCTAAAATTATCTGTATGTTGAATTGTATGGATCTATTAGCGGTAATCATTAAATACATATTTTCTTTCAGCAATAATATGTTGGACGATGCGCGTGGCTCCCTGTAATATCCCCATATATAGATACGTGTGAAATTTGGGTAGGGGCACACAACTATGCTGTGGTCGAAAGTGATGCTGTGGGCCAGCCTGGCCTCCGCGTGGACTATCGAGAAAGCCGAAGTGGCTGTTTCAGGTAGCGGTGATGTAGGTGAGCGTGCTCCTGTTTCGTCCTTCACATCCCCTATTGAGCTTTATACCGGCAAAGCGCTTGATTTCGCGTTCAAGCTCGGTGGTGCCAATGAGGAGATTAGCACCGTGCCTCACCAGGCATTTATTCGCCTGAGCGTAGCTGAGAGTGATAATTCTCAGATTGATAAGATCATTCCTGCCAAGTTACGTGGATCTAATGGAAAGATTGTTGTTCCCTACAAGCAGGTGCCGGTACAGCTCCACAACCACAAACTGAAGGCTTCTGTGCTTGTTAGTGGTCATGAGAGCGACAGCATTGAAAAGGATTTGTTTGAAGTTATTGTTCTGGGAGACAATGATGATATTCCTGTTGATCTTCGTACCAATGGCTTCGGTCGCTCTTTGCATAGCAAGCCTGAGATCTGGCACCAATTCCAGCTCCCACCCAAGCATGTCAATCCAGTTATTGCGTTTGTTTTCATCGCTGCTGTGGATTTCCTGTTCACTTTGTTGTTGAAGGGCTGGTCGTCTTCCGTGGGTTCACTCTTCACCCTTCCCAGCTCAACTACCAGATTGTCTTTGGTGGGCATTATTGCTGCTATTGAAGCCTCTTTTGTTCTCTACTACATCAGCTGGAGCATTTTCAGTCTTCTTGCGGTGCTCGCGTTACTTCTTCCTGCGCTTTTCCTTGTGTTAACTCGTGCTTAGGAGAAATATTGAGATTACCTGCATGAAGAAAAAAACATATATATATATATATAGTAAATGAAATGAACTATTGTTTAGATAAATATGCACAATTTTTAACCATTTAAAATATAATTTAATGTTAGGGGAATGAGTTTTGAGAGTGTGAGTTATTCGTCACGGTGGACGGGTGCGTGACCTAAACAAGTCTCGTATCATAGCTCGCAACAACTGCGTTGCTGGGGATTGACAAATGTTACGGGTATAAAAGTAAATACATATACATTATTTATACGTGGGGGAGAAAGGAGTCATGATCTAATCCTCGTCATCGTCATCAGGATTCGCAACGAACAGCTTGATTTTGCCAGGTTGTTCCATAATACTCTCCACCGGGGAGCTTGGCCGGCGCAAGCCTGGACCCTCAGTACGGTTGGAGTTTTGTGGTGCTAACGTACCTGAAGAACTAGTATAGAGCGATGGAGGTCTGGTGCGGTGTTGGTCGTTCTCCTGTTCCTGCTCATCATCATCGATTTCTGTTTCCAACATACGTCGTGGGAGCTGCTTATACCTGATATCCATTGCCCGTCGTAAAACTTCAGGTTTAACCCGGACTGCTTGGTTTGAATTAGCCGAGCGCTGAAGACCAAGAGGGAGGAACGCGGGCACCTTCGAAATATGCGTCTCAGTGGCTTCAGTGCGTAGTCTCTGTACATATGAGGAGCCAATTCCAATTCCATAGTTCTCATCTTCCCTACTATCACTTTCGCGAATTGCATGTACACTATGAACAGAATTAGCTCTCGTGGAAGTCGTTGGAGAATCCGCTGATCTCTCAGAACGAGCGGGTTGCGCAGCGGAATTAGAATGGATGCTCCTGCCAGAGTTGACTGACTTGACCGATTCCTGGCGCTGCAAGTCCCGCATCATTGATTCATTACTACGACCAGATACCGACACTTTGGAGCTCGAAGAAGTACGCGGGCCAGTAGTAGGGTGGGCACTAGGAACATGACTATTTGGAGGTTGTGGGATCGGCATACTTGCCGTGGGCGAATGTACGCCAGGTGAATGTACAGCGGGAGTGTTCGATGCGTATGCTGAAATAGAGATAGGCGATGCGAGAGGCATGCTAGATTTAGAGCTCGAACTCACTCTCTCAGAGGGTGCATCACTATCTGTGCTTGTGGTGGATTTCCGTGGTTCTAACGGATCAAGTACAGATGAATTGCTCAAATTAGTGTACAACGACAATGGTGCATTCTTACTGGAATTACGGGGTCCAGTGTATACGGGGAAAGGGCGAGTTGAAGCAGTTGCAGAGGAAGCAGTAGCATTACCTTGAGCAGGAGCAGCTCCTTGAGCGGAATGTTCCGTGGATTCAGATACTGTTCGCAATGGTGGAACACTTGACAAGCTTGGGCTGCTGTGACGAAAGGAAGAGGGGTCACTACTGGCCAAAGAATCCTGACTAAAAGTTGGCTGAGGATACCTATATGGGCTTTGTGATGACTTCTGTTGTGACCCGTTATTAGAATCCTCTTCACGATGCGGCACTTGCTGCTGATTTTGCTGATTTTGAGGTGAGAGCGGTAATGGTTTTTGTTCCTGTGACAACTTCCGCCCGGACTGTATATCTGAGAGCCCATTTTCTTTCTGAGATTTTTGGGAATGGGGAGTATTGTTGGCTCGCTGCTGAGCTTGATACTGTAAAAACTGATTGTACTGCTCTTGGCTATAATGTTGCGCGTATTGATCAGCATATTGATCGTACTGAGCATCATTATCATTTTGATAATGCTGTGCATAATGAGGACCGTATTGTTGAGCATACTGCTGAGCATATTGCTGCTGAGCATACTGCTGTTGAGCATATTGCTGAGCATACTGTTGAGCGTATTGCTGTTGAGCATACTGCTGTTGGGCATACTGTTGCTGATACTGTTGAGCGTACTGAGAATACTGATCATAATCGTACTGGGACTGAGCCGGGTGCTCGGAGTACTCTTCAGGGTACTCCTGACCTTCCTTCTCGTGCTCAGAAGTAGGTTGAAGCTCGGTTTGCTTTGGATGCGGCACAGTATCAAAGAACTCGTCACTAGTTTGGGAGCAGTTCGAGTGGGGTCTAGGCACAGACATGTTGGTGTTCGAATGAGACGTATCATGAGTACCGATCTGGCTCGAGGAAGCATTATTAGATTGAGTGAGCTTTAGATGAGGTACGCTTGTTGCATCAGTAGTATTAGATTGTGTAGAATTCGATTCATGCGAGCTGCTACTTTCCTCCCTCCTGCTCATCCTGCTGTCTGTTTGGCCAGGAGTTTGAATGAGCTGTGATTGGTTCGAAATAGAACCATTAATTTCATGCCCACTATCAGCAGATGATGAATCTGTAGTAGCATTCGTATTGGCTGTGTTGATATATGGGCTTGACCTTAACTGGCCAACTGGTGGGCTAAACTCCAACGAAGGGAGGTTCAACGAACCACTTCCCACTGGTTTTCGGGCCGTATGTAACCGATTCATAGAGTAGTTGAGCTAAAGGGCAGCAAGTTCTATTATGAGTGATTTTTTTAAAGCTGCTTTTTGCCCCTAAGCGTCCCTTTCTCGATGTATAGTATATTTTCAATTCTATGGCTTTGGGCCGATAAATAAGGGTTGATGCATTTTCCCAACCTGTGCCAGGGCAGTGTAGGAACGAGTCGATTCCACCGGGGTAAAATACTCCCCGCACCCGAACCTCTGCCTCAAGTAATATATACTTACGCATTATGCAAGAACTGCGTTTTAATATAATGTCCGTGATAAATTGAGCTCACAATATCTTCCCTACCGAATAGTTCAACAAAAGAATTGCATACATGTGGCTGGGTGAATAAATAATCTTTAGGAAATTTTAATAAATATTTGTCTCTTTGTTGGATTAGAATATCAGGCTTATGAAAAAGAGGCCATAACATGGAACGATTAATATTATATAGTCAAACAGACAGACAAACAAACAGACAAACAAACAGACAAACAAACAAACGATTCTTATATACAAGTAATCTGGGACTTCAGTTAGTATTATTAATGTTCCGGTAGTACCATCCGGCGTGTATACCTACAACTTTCCCTCTAATCAAGGCAAGTGGTAGAGGTCCATATGTTCTAGAATCAATACTTTGGGACAAGTTATCACCAGTTACCCAGCAGTGTCCTTCAGGTACCTGAATCATATGCTTTGAGGTAGTTTGTGGTTCGATAAGCACGAAATCACCGGGCATTCCTGTGATTCGCTTACAGACACGCTGTGAAGGCATAGTTGGCTTAGACGCAACGATTATATCCCCCAACTGACAGTTCTTGCCGCGTAAGTATAGCTTGTTGACATGAACGAAATCACCGGTACATGCAAGAGTGGGGACCATACTCTCACCATAGGTTTCCGTCACCTCGTACAGACTAGAGTGTACGAGGTGAATGAAACAGCCCATTCGTAGTGCCCAGGTGCAGGTTTGCGCGATAGGCTTTATCATATCATACTAGAGCAGTATGGTCAACTGAATATGCAATTACTTGATGCTTATTTGCTATGCTAAACAGGCCTAATGTATATGCCTGTGTTAACAAAAGCTACTTGCCGCTTCCAAAGGGTGAAGTGGTGCGGTCCTTCGGAACCACCAACCTTAGCCCTAGTAACAGTAACACGTTGTATCATTAGTGAGATTTTTTCCAACACTGTAAAGTAATACTAGTCGATCGACAAAAAAAATATACTATTCAATGTCTAAGGATAAGGAGGTCAGTGAAGAAATTGATAACTACGACGCCAAGCTTCCTGCTGTGTTGCCCTTCTCGAAGCCGTTGGCTTCAAAGAAACTCAATAAGAAGGTTCTCAAGTCGGTGAAAAAGGCATCTAAGACCAAGCAGGCTCGTCGTGGTGTCAAGGAGGTTGTAAAGGCTCTTAGGAAGGGCGAGAAGGGTGTTGTTATCATTGCCGGTGATATTTGGCCTGCTGATGTTGTTTCCCACCTTCCTGTTCTTTGTGAGGACAACAAGGTCCCCTATGTCTTCATTCCTTCTAAGGAGGATCTTGGCCATGCCGGATCTACCAAGAGACCCACTTCCTGTGTTATGGTCTCTCCCCAGCAGGCTGCTGCTGCCGCTGCCAAGGCCAGCAGCAAGGATAAGGAGCGATTAGAGGATTTCAAGAAGAGCTTTGACGAGATTGTCACCGAGGTCGAGGCGCTTTAAGTGGAGAAATGAAGTATGAATAAAACTGAAAAATAATCTTTAAACTATTTATATGTTATCAATATATGTGCAACATTAATCAATTAGCTTATAATTAATGAAATGAAAAAATAAACACTATTAAATGTTTTAGTTGGTGACCTTCTTCTCGACCCACTTCTCGAGACCACCGGCAACGATGATCTCTTGCATACTCTCACCGAGTTCACCAACCTTCTGGCGGAGGATTTCCTCGCCGTTTTCAAAAATCGAAACCTGGGCCTTCTTAACATCCCACTTGGCAGTTAAGCCGGTGCGAATGGTAGGTTCGTTGGACTCACTGAAACGTTCGCGCAACAACGCAATTACGGCAGGAATTTCGAGCGTAAGAAGAGCATTATTGATGGAGTTACGACTGAAGATGTTGCCGAATGAACCAGCAATAACCAATCGGATATCGCGAGCAAGAATACAGGTAGCAGCCTGCTCACGCGAGGAGCCGGTACCGAAGTTGAAACCAGACACAATGATATCACCCTTCTGAGTTTTATTGCGGAACTCAGGATCGTAGTTCTCCATGCAAACCTCGGCCATTTTTTCGCGAGGAACATCGTCTTGGTAAGTGTACTTACCCGGGTAGATGGCATCGGTGTTGACGTTGTCAGCATTGCAAAGGACCAATTCACCCTCAATTGATTCAGGGAAACCAGGAAGAATATTAACAGATCCAGCAGCAGGCTCCTCAGTCACAGTTCCGGCCTCAGAGGGTCCTTCAGCAGGGCTGTCGCTACCGCTGCTGATCTCCTTCTTAAGCTTCAACTCTTCAGGGGCAGGCTTACCATCAAGCTCACAAGCGAAGCCCATGCGTCCCAAAACAGCAGAAGCAGCGACAACCTCAGGCGAAGCAAGGTAGGCAAGTGCATCTCTACTGCCCATTCTTCCCTTGAAGTTACGGTTGGTAGCCGAGATACCAACCTCTCCGGGCTCAAGCAAACCGGTACCCAAACCAATACAGGGCCCGCAGCCAGCAGGAAGAGGCTTGGCGCCAGCATCCAACAGTGCCTGCCAGGCGCCAGCGTGCTCAGCGTCTTTCTGAACCTCTGAACTGGCAGCAGCAACGTAAAACTCAACACCATCAGCAACCTTGCGGCCCCTGACTACATTGGCAGCAGCCTCAATGTCCGATAAACGGGAATTGGTGCAGCTCACAAGATAAGCCTTGTTAATTTTCAGGTTCTCACGAGCAAGAGTAGCCAAAGGCTTGCTGATCTTAACAGAGTTAGGACCAGAAACACAAGGACCCAGAGTGCTCATGTCCAAAGTAAGCTCTTTCGCATAAGTAGCATTATTATCAGCGGTCTTGATGTTGTTACGAAGGTGCTCTAACCTCTCCTTGTTGACACGGGGGTGGTTAGGACCCAAAACATCCAAGCGCTGGTTGTACCACTCGAACAATTTCTCATCCACCGGGAAAAGACCAGTGAGGGCACCCCATTCAGTGGTCATGTTAGCAATGGTCAAACGCTCGTCGATGCTCAAGTTCTCCACACCGTCTCCGACAAACTCAACTGCATGATTGAGAACCTCATCATTGTTAAAGGCACCACAGAGGGCAACAATGACATCTTTACCACTCACACCCTCAGGAAGCTTACCCTTCAAGTTTACTTTTGCAACCGGAGGGATCTGCCACCAAGTCATTCCAGTAGCCCAAATTGCAGCCGCATCGGTACGAACGACTGGAGTACCAAGACATCCAATGCCTCCGTATGTGTTTGAGTGGGAGTCAGAAGCGACAGTAAGGTTGTAGGGGAAGGCATATCCCTCCTCAACCATGATCTGGTGACCAATTCCTCGTCCAGCAGGGTAGAAATCGGTGCCCATCTTTTTAGCGAAGTTCTTGATATTCTCGTATTTCTGCAAGTTTTTCTCGCTTTTATTTTGAACATCGTGATCAAGTGTCATCACAACCTGCCTGTCGTCAGCAATTTTGCTAGCACCAAGGCCCATAAACTTCAACGCGACCGGCCATGAGTTATCATGACTCATACAATGCGAGGGCTTGATAGTGACATAGTCACCAGAATGCACCTCCTTAGACGCAGGAATTCCTACAGCATAATTTTGCACAATTTTTTCGGTGAGGTTTTGAGCAAACCTTCCTCTAGAGGTGTGGAACCTCCGCGTGCCAATCATGTGGGGTGTAAATAATTCGTCAAATTTCACTAATTTACTAATACTACATGATGTTCTAGGGAGGTCGGGTAGATCATAAGATACATGTTATTGTTATAGTATTTACACAGTGGAGTGGAGTGAATGTGTAGAAAAGGGTCAGGTAGAGCGTTTAGTCCCAGCGAGTAGGTTCCCGGTGCATTCACGCTCAGCAGCAACATGTGTGTGTGTGTGTGTGTGGGGTTGCACATACCTTGTGTACGCTTTAGCCTAACATCTGCCCACGCGGACAAGCATATCGCCCCAATCTTCGCCCATCTCCCCAATACGGGGCGAGGCATATCGTAGATAAATACCCCTACAAACTCAAAACACAAGAGATTACATAAAAATATGAACTAAATCAATACACACGATTAGAGACCGTTAACAGCTCCCTCGTTCTTGGCCTTGTCGGCAGAGAGCGCAGCCTCCAACTTCTCCTGGTCAATGGGCACATTACCAACCAAGGTGGGAACAGTGCTGAAGTTCTTGAACTCATCAGCAGGGACGGTAGTAGTGGTGGTCTTGGTAGTAGTAGTTGTGCTGTTCTCGGGGCTAGTGGTGGTGGTAGTCTTCTCATAGATGGGAGTACCGGCGACACCAGCAGCCTTAGAGGCAGTCTCAGGAGTGTGAGTGGTGGCAGCATCCTTGACAGCATCAGCGGAACCGAAGCTAGCATAGGGAGTGGCAGCACTGTGGGAAGAAGCAGAAGGAACAGAACGGGAAGCAGCAGAAGACTCAGGGTGGGCAGCAGAAGAGGTGAATGCAGTAGGCTGGGCAGCAGCAGTGGGAACCTCGCCAATGGGGTTCACAGCAGCGGTGCCAGGGAAGCCACCACGGCTACCGAAAAGCTTCTTGACCTGAGAGATCTGAGGGCCAGCCTTCTCGTCGATCTTGTCGTGGAGAACCTTAGACTGCTTGTGGGCCTTAGAAAGCAAGTCAGAAATGAGCTCGTCAATCTGAGACTTGAACTGCAAGTAAAGGGGAGGAAGACCGAAAGCGAAGACAATGGTGAGAAGGACAAGAGTCTTGAGGCTGAAAAGACCGAGCAAAACGTAGGTAGCGTAAAGAAGGGCGGCAAGCTGCAAGCCGTGGAAAGGCTCGCGAGCGTCGACGAGGCCCTCAATGCTATGGGTAACACGACGAATGCTGTAGGTGAGGTAGTTGGTCAGGTCATGGACAAAAGAGTCGCTAAGGGGGAGGAAGCGCGAGGGTCTGTAGTTAAGGATCAAGCCCTTGCGCTGGCCACTAATGGCGCGGGAGCCCCACTCAACAATGGAGAAAAGACCAATGACAGAGGAGAAAATCTTCAAGAAGAAGCGAAGCGAAAAGGTGCTACTCAAAACAATGAAGATACCAAGAGCCTCGGCCAAAAGGGAACCAGTCTCATAGGGGTTCTTCCAAGAAAGAATGTGAGGGACCTGGAAGCCGGCAAAATGAGACTTCTTGGCAGTAGGGATGGTAGAAGTAGTGCTAGGAACTGACGTAGTAGGAGCCGACATTATGATTTTGTTCTTTGCGATTAAATATGTTGTTTTAATTCAGCCTGAAAAGAACTGTCGACTATATGCGAGAATGTGTTAATGAGATGATGGAGGGCGCTCTTTAGTGGAGGTGCACAGAACCCTTACCTTGAAATTGATATCGCAATGCTTCGGTGCGTACCCTCACCGTAGCCCCAGCCACTCAACCTCTATAATTAACGATGATTACTGGAGAATTTTTCTATATTCATCGGAGTTGTACCCAAGTTATGCCAAAATATACTTCATTATTAATGTAGTTATCGTTTCGTAATGCGTGCTGTGCGCGTTGTATTGTACTTGCTATTTATATATTATGCGCTGAGAGCGGGTGACACAATCACGTGAATCTAACTAGTAGTATGTTGCTTTAAGAGTATTTCCACCTAAGTAGCACGCCACTTAATGCGTAGGCTTGCGAATAATATCGATTATAGCAAAGGTAAAAATGAAACTTCACTGAATATTTCATACCATGTATTTGTTACCAGAACGTACGATCGAACTCGTGTTGATACTTTTTAAGTAATGATTTAAGCAGATAAAAAAATTAAATGATATTTACAGAAGTATAGAAAGACCTAGATTGGCACCAGGTTACACATGTTATCATGAGAAATAAGGGCACAATACATGATCATGACGATTATTTAGGGAACTGTCCATGTGCAGGTCCGAAGTAACCCCGTTCTGGAATCGGTAGGCGCACAGCCACTCCATTAGCATCATCAGTATTGTTCATAACATCATTTCCCCACCAGTCAACTGTATATATATGCTTGTACTCAGTGGCAAAGAAATTAAAGAGCGCGGCAAATGCATTCGCAACTGTGGTAGTGTTGTAGAACAAATATGTGTACTTGGCCCACCACTGAGGATATTTGGGACGGAGCCATTTGTGCCAAAAGATACCAATACAAAGATTGCTGCTCCAGTAGTACCAGTTCTGAGGAGCCCAGTATTGACCAGCATTAAGCCAAACAATGTCATCGATATACCAAACATAATCCGCGTTGAAGAACCTGTACCAGAAACTTCCGGGTCTGGTCTTAGACCTGATAAGCGGGAACAGTTGGCGACAGAAAAATAATGGCAAAGGATAAAGAGCACCGATTAAGAACGTCCACTTAAGATGGGGATAGACACCCTTGAAGATACGTTTAGGAGAGATAGCACCCCAGACAATTGCAGCATTAAAAGTCGTTCTGGTAGTCTGACAAGTGAACTTAGAAGTTTGTTGGGCTGCAAGACTGCAGAAATCATGGCCCAAAGCACCAGAAGCCTGCCACTTAAGAATACCAGCCTGAACAAGGGAGCAAACAATCACAGACACTATCTGACACCTGAAAAGAGGGCGGGGTGCAATACCAGAATAGTGACCAATTTTTTGGTTATCGACATAGTTGTCAGATTGAGATGCAAAAGAGTAAGCATAAATACGCGAGACCATCATTCCGAATGGGTTTCCCTCGAGAATCAAACCCATAATGAGTGAAATGAGTTGATCCACTTCGAAGAAGTATGCAGTTCGTGCACGGAGGGCGTTCTGCGGCAACACAAAAACAAGCGCTATGGCACATGAAACGGCAATGCTATAAACTGGAGTTTGAACGAAACCCCAGTGCTCAACAACTGCGACAGAAACACCGAAAGAACAACAGAAAATCAAAGCGAACCACCATTCAGGCGCCTCAGGATGCTGGCGGACAACACGAGAAAAGCGATCATCAAACTGATCAAGAACCTTATTAGTAGATCGGAATTTAAACATCATGCTAAACGCACTAAAGCTTTGATAGAAGTCTCTCCAGTAATACAAGAATGAACCAACGAAACAAGCAGGGAAGAACATGAATGCGGAACCATAGTTAACAAGATTTCCAGCTGTGTAGAATGGAAGCGAGTAGTTCTGATACTTTTCAAGATCGACCTGATACTTACTGTTCAGAATTTGAGAAGTGTTGTATTCAGCACCAGTATTATCGAACAAAGTATTGGAATTGATTGGCAAGTATGCGGTATTGGCAACATTTGTATACCAGATAATAATAATAGCAATCATCGAAATGAAGTAACCACAATGCCATTGCCAAAGCGCATTAAAAGGTGTATACAGCGAAGTGAACGTAATGACATTAGTATCAAAGGTTGCAACTGGGTAAAATCCCAATCCAGAATCCATTCCAGTGATGGCTTGTAAGTTGGTGTTATGAGGGGCAATCCAGGCAGTCCAATTAAACTGACTCAATGCGCCAAATGCTAGGTTGGTTACCCAGTACCAACCGAACCAAATAAACGTAAAAAGCCAGAAAAATTCGTTACGAGTTAAGATCCAACCGTTGACATTCTCGCGAATCTCTTTTTTGACAAACGCACGATTCAAATCGTTGATGTTCAAGCTATCAAAGAATACCATCTTTGTAGGATACACGAAAAACGCACGCTGGAGACCTGCCACAGAAAATCCCATAAAAGCTGTAGTCCAAATTAGTAGAATAATGAAACCAAAGTCGTCAGCTTCAGAGACCTGGAAGAAGTTCTCATTGGAGAGAGCAAGAACGACATTCTGAACGTAAGGACTACCAATAGAAACAGACATCGTGAGCGATGCTAGCATTTGTTCACGGAAAGTCCAGCGCCTACCGTTGTTGATTACGAACTTCTTTCCTTTCCAATAAGGAATGGCAATATAAGGCAAAAGGGCCCACGCTTTACCATTAAGGGCAATGAGCAACTGAATCGCACCAGTTCCAATTGTAATGGCGGGGAAACGGGGTGAAAAGAAAGTGTCCAACACACAACCGGCCATTCCCCACAGACAGCCGATGATGTAAACACGGAACGTTTCGTAGTCTTCATCGTCTTCTTCATCAATGGGAACGGTGACTGCACGAACATCAGGATAAACAGACCATTCATAGTACAAAAATGCCTCAAACTTAACCAGAAGTTCCCAATCAGCCTGACTCATTCCTTCCGAAGGACCATTTTCAAGGCTTCTTAGAAATTGAAAGTGGTGAAGGGGGATGAGGTTATCTTTGTCATGATAGTCGTTGAACTTTTTCAAGATCTGGAGCCATTCTTCGACCGAACGATCGTCTAAATGTGTAAGAATAACTTCCATATACTCGTCAAGAATGGAATTGTAGGTAAATGGATCGTACTCTAAAAGTGTTTCAGCGAAGTCAGCTGGAACCTGAAATACGTGTTTTTCAGCATCACCTTTTTCATGATCCGCAGAATCAGAAGATGAATCTTCCGGGTTGTATCCCTCATGCTGGCGCTCTATTAAAGTTTCGGCACCAGCTACATCCTCGTTAGTCCTTGTAGGTCCAATATTACCAGGCACCCCAAGAGGAAAGTTAGCATCGACTCTCACCATTATCTGATAAGGTTCTGCTTTTGAACGAGGGTAGATAATATTTAAGTATATATATATAAAGCGATCGAGATTCTGATAAGAGTATATTACACGTGATTGGAGGAACGTGAGCCTCAACCCTCACGAGAGTGTTGTGAGTACGGGTTGATATAACTTTATAAGATCAGATGAGAGTCAAACTGGAGTAAGTGACACGTCAAGGTTTCAAACAACTGATATATGATATATAAAGAAATCAAAATCCTTCAAACTAGTATTGGTATATTATTTTTGGCTATTCGTATAATTTGCTGTATAAATTTTCACTCGCGAGCGAAATATCAACCCTATTCCTGTGAAGCTTATGTATGTCACTGACAGACACATTACGTCTTATCACCAAGGAATGTTAAATAGGCCTGGATTTTCGTTCCGATCGAGGCGGAAAAGAGTACACCAGAAACTTATATAGGAAATTTCTGGGTTCATATCTTGATTACTCTGTATGTTTAGTTCTAGTAGAAAATATTCACTACCGGTTTTCCATTTTTGTTGTATTTAATATGAGTTTTCCCTTTTAAATAAAAATAGGGTGCTGCGAGGTGTTTCTGTGTAATTATGCAAGGTGGTTTAACCTTACCCTTACACCTTGCATATTAGTAATTTATCGATGCTCCTAATTTGACACCCTTGGTTCGATAAAATGCAAAGTGACATCGTACTAAAAATAGCTCGATTATAGTCAAATATGAGCTATTATGTGAGAGCTGATTGGTTACTTTTATTTGACTTCCATTTTTGTACAGATTTCAGTAGATAATGACGTTACTTGAAACATAAGTCTTATTTTTCATATTCAAAATAACAAACATACGAAACTGAGCAAGACACACCTATAGTTCATTATGAACTTATTAACCCTATATGTATTTCATGCTTTATGCTATATTATATGCATATAATAATAATTTTAACACTACATCATTTTAAAGGAAAGTGAGAATGAACTGATCTCTTATTTTCGAATATCTAGGATTCATTGTACATTGATGCAAGTGCATCAGTGAATATATCCATATTATATTCGATGAGGGATGATTGTTGCGGTACTTCACTAGTGGAGAGTCCAACAAGAAGCAGACCCCGAATCATTAGGGATAAACATATCATAGTACCATTCTGTAACCGCGATACTGAGAATTCTTTTCTACCGTTCTCACCATTTTGATTATTTTGACGGTATAGCATACCCAAGTCTACACTAACGTCAATGAAATCGGAACAGACTTGATAAATTTCCACATCGACCGGCGATGAATCAGTGGCGAGATAAATCTTGGATGCAGCATCAAATAAAAATGCTTTCTCAATGCCAGATTTCAAGCAAAGCAGATCAAGAAGTTGGGTAAGCGAGCTCAGTTCAGGAACTAGCTTTTGAATTATTCGGCTAAATGCCTCTATTATACTTTGCTCAAAAATACTGGTCATGTGGAAAGTAATATCAGCATCATAGGTACCAATATCAATTAAATCGTCATTTATTCGTTGGATGATATCTCGTTTGGTGTCAAGTCTGAAATCTTCATTGAGACCGTCAATCTTATGAATTAAGATCTCAAAATGTATGCGGGGGTTCACTTTGTATCCTTGTTCTATCACTTGAACGACATTCTGAAGTGCCATTAAATATTCATCCTGGCTATCAATGACATATATAACAGTGTTCACACCTTGGAATATTTTATTGGCATCTAGTTCGGTATTCATGACATCCATTTGGCCAGGAATCTCTTCAATCACGAATTCAGCTAAGGAGTTAAGCTTTTCAGATGTTGGCTTTGATGTGGATTCAAGGTACAATGTCTCAATGGGTTGCATTCCCCGGAAGATAACCTGTCTAATTGAAGATTTTCCGCTCCGACGTAGCCCCATGAGGAGGATTTTTTGCTTTCCATGCGTAGCATTCGTCATTAATGGGATACAGAAGTAATATGTGGACAAAGTTGCGGTGAATTGTGTACCTCAAAGGTCGAATAAACTAGGATCTGGTTTACTCTAGCGCTGCTCCCTGGATTGTCTTAGAGCTTACTCAGCATGTGGACGTGTAGTACCAGTTTCGAGCCCGAATAAAGCATTAGGGCAGGGTAAATTAAGTGCTGTAGACTACTGTTTTTTAGGTAAGTAGAGATCATTATCTCGAATTTTCTACATCACTTCCATCTTTAGCTGATAACTTCCGGTAAGATTCATTTATATAGGGCGTTTTTCTGTATCATAATCTGAACAAATGCTACATTAGTCATGTTGATGAGTGCTGTATGACGAGGGTAAAATTACGTATAATACGCAGATGAACCCCAAATAGTTAAGATAGAGGGAGAGGTCATTTTTTCACTTGTGCTCACCATGTACTAACATATATTTGAAGTATGTAATAATTTTTTTTTTTAAATTGCAACACATCTATTCATCTACTTCATCTACTTCATTGTATCCTTCTGATTATGACTTACGCAAATCGCTGCGATTGGCGGGGTTTTCAAACCAAGCCATGTCAATTTTTTTATTTTTTTCAATCAGTGCTGTGGGAGCAATATAACGATTTGAAAGAGAGATCTAATCTATAATTGGAATAGAATAAAGTAATTGAATTCATACACTTACATTTGAAATACATTTTTTATTTTATTTAATAATTTATTTTTAGTTTATTGCGGAATACTCTATACGTGTTGAGCCAGTAAAGTTATGCTCTCAGATCGCGTTGAAATAACTGCACGGCACGTGCCGTTACCAAATACACGGCAAGGGCATTTATAGTAGTTGATACGGGAAACATACCCGGAATAGGAACTAGATTTGGTTTAAAAAATTTGTATAGTAGACAAATGATAACACTGAATACCTTTTAGGAAGCCTATTTATTTTATTTTCAGTGATATTCATTTCTTTCGTTCCTTATCATAGTTCGTATCGAGCCATGATTATCAACAAACACTCACAGGTAAGGGTTGTAATATTGAAAGTACTGATATCTCACCAACTATTCGATAAATATCAGTATGAACTTACAAAATACTTCACTCCTAGTGTAATACTATGATGGTTTTTTCGATTTAAGAATTGATACATTTCTTTTACATGAAACGTACCAAGTGATGCAAAAATAGAGCTCATGTTGGAGGCACACCAACCCTATTTTGAAAACCCTTGCGCCGTATCCAGCCATACCCGCGTGTGATTTATGTATATATATATTGATAAATATCTCTCAAGAAAACAGATATCGACAGATAACTAACTTTTAAAGAAAATCTTCTTTCCATCTCATAACAATAATACACAATGGACTCTAGTCGCTTGAACGAAGCTTTTGATGAGATTTATATTCCTCCTTCCCCCAAGGTTGCCACACCTAAGGTGCCTGAGGTCGCTCCCTCTCTAATTATGCAGGACCGCCAGACCGATACTACTCACCACTTGGGCTGCGGCTGCTGTCCTGATGCATGCATCCACAAGCGCGCTTGGTGGGGCCCTGAGGACAATTTTGTTCGTCCTAGTCTTGTTGCCCAAAAGAGCAGTAGTTCATTGCACAACGAGAACTACGCCTAAGTTGGCAGCAGTATTTATTTGAACGTATAAGATCATTACGTTCGTGGAGGGTCAAAATGCCCGCCAATATAATACATTAATGAGCATATAAACGAAACGATTACGAAATAACTATTACTTTTAAGATTAATTTCACTACAGCAATGTTTTCAGATTTATCAACACTATATATATCATTCTTTATCGAGGTAATCCATTTCATACAGTGCGCCAATGTTTATATTGGGATCCATCTATCATGATAGCTGGATCCATGGAAATTTCACTTTCTTCCCCGATTGTTCCATGGCATATGAATAATCCTCCCAACCCTATATGACTATGCTGGCTCAATAGTTAGATTAGGAATTAATAAATTACTGTCAAAGAAACTTAACGACTTATAAAACCCAGAAAGGAAAAAAAAAAAAATGACGTATTCAGCTGGTGTTGATTCCTCCACTCAAGGCTGTAAAGTTGTGATTGTTGATGTCAATACTGGTGAAACTGTAAGAAAGGGTCGTGCTTCTCATCCACCGGGTAGCGAAGTAGACCCTGAGTACTGGTGGAAAGCATACAATGAGAGTGTTCATGGTGCCGGTAGTCTGAACGACGTATCTGCAATTTCTGTTTCTGGTCAGCAGCATGGCCTTGTTGCCCTTGATAAGAATGGCCGCGTTGTTAGGCCTGCTCTACTTTGGAATGATACCCGCTCAGCCCCTAGCGCTAAAGCACTAATTGATGAGATCGGGGGCCCCGAAGTTTATGCAAAGCGAGTTGGAATTGTTCCAGTGGCATCCTTCACTGCTAGCAAGTTGAGGTGGGTTCGAGATAACGAACCAGAACTTGCTGCCAAAATCGCCGCCGTTTGTCTTCCTCATGATTGGTTGACCTGGCGTATCCTTGGCTACGGCCCAGAAAATCCCAATCTTGAAGCATTGACTACTGATCGTAGTGATGCCAGTGGAACGGCATATTGGTCAGGAGAGACTGGGAAGTACGACCCCGAGCTGTTCAAGCATGCCTTGGGAAGGAATATGAGGGTAGCCGGTGAAGCTCTTTCAGATGCGAATGCAGATACAGTCATCGTGCCGCGTGTTCTTCAGCCTAATGAGAAGGCAGGCAAGAATGGCCATCTGGTCGTTGGCGCTGGAACGGGTGACAATGCTGGTGGTGCTCTTGGTTTGGAAATCTCCCTCCACGATCTTGTTGTCAGTCTAGGTACATCAGGAGCAGTTTTCTCCCCTCAGTCCGAGACTTTAGGTGACGGTGATCCTTCTGGAGTTGTCGCTGGTTTTTCTAGCGCTGATGGAATTCACCTCCCCTTGGTGTGCACACTTAACGGAGCTCGAATTCTTGAGTCTGGGGCTCGTTTGCTTAACTTGGGTGCCAATGGTTTGAATGAAATCGTGCCACTGGCACTTGCAGCTGAACCAGGTGCAGGTGGATTAGTTCTGCTCCCTTACTTCGAGGGTGAGCGTACTCCTAACTTGCCTGATGCCAAGGCGTCGCTACACAACCTTACAATCGCTAACGCTAATGCCGAGAATTTGGCTCGAGCCCATGTGGAGGGACTCATTTGTAGTATGGCGCAAGCCATTGACTCGATCAAGAGATCAGGTGCTGAGGCAGCGGCTTCAAAGGGAACCACTGCAACCAAGAAGAGCAGGGTTCTACTTATCGGTGGTGCAGCAGCCAACAAGGCAGTTCAAGAAGTAGCCGCATCAGTATTTGATGTAGAGGAGATTCACATCCCTGTTCCTGGGGAGTATGTTGCTCGCGGCGCTGCTTTGCAAGCTGCCTGGGCTCTCGCGGGCAGCAAGCCTCGCTGGGCACTTCCCGTTGAAAGAACCATCAAATGTTCGCGTAAACCTATTGTCATGGAACAGTATTTGGAAACACAAAAGGCCGAGTACCCTGAGCTGTTCAAGAAATAAACTGTATAGTGACAACCTGTAATATATATGAATACGTTTTGTCAGGTATATACGATATTCAATAAGGATATGTTTTTGTATTTATATCGCTATATATATTTATTATATTAGATTAATTTTGCTTCTAGTTAAAAGCGTAGTTACCCTTGATCCACTCATTAACCATCTCGTGAAGAGCCTTGGGCTGGTCGAAAGGAGCCATGTGGCCAGCCTCGAAAATCTGCAAGCTAGTGAAGTGCTTGTAGTTGCGCTTACGGCCAGCCTTCTCGCCATCCTTGAGGTACCAAACCTTCATGGGGGAGTCAAGGAACTTCTCGTGGCCGCTCCACTCCAAACTCTCAGCAAAACCGTTGGTACCAAGAGCATTGCAGATGAAGTCAGCAAGACCAGCATAGTCCAAAATGGGAATACCCTGCTCAAGCAAGTCGGCAACATTGGTGTAGTAGGGAAGCATCCAGTCACCGTTCAAAAGGAAGTTGCCGTTAACGTCAAAGTTGCAAGACTGGAAAGACTCGACATCGTCACGAACGCCAAGAGCCTCGCGAACGTGGGGCTGGTTGAGATAGTCAGTGATGTAGTTGAGCTGAGGATAACACAATCCATCCGAAGAGTCGGCACACTTCTCACGGATGTCATAAACGTTCAAGCCAGTCTCCTGGTAAGGGCCCATCATAACATTGTTGCAATAGATAGAAGCAGGGACACAGATCCACTTGCTACCAGAGGCATAGCAAGACTCGATCAAGGCATTGCACTTAGGCTGAGCGTCGAGCATATCCTGGCACTTCTCCTCCGACAATACTGAAGGGTAGTAGCCACCACCGCAGGCCTGGGGCTGATAGTAATCGTACTGACTGAGAGGATCAATCAAGCCATTACCGATCAGCAATGAGGTGAGGTTGAAGCTACGCTCAGGGTGACGAGCAATCTCGGCACCGAACACAGGGATGTAATGACCCGCATACGACTCACCAGCAATATGGAAATCGCGGCCAGTGTACTCAGGGAACTTCTTGAAGAAGAGCTCCAAAAAGGCATAAACGTCCTGACCGGCAGTGACAGTGTCCTTGACATCAGCAGAAGCGGAGTACGAAAGACCAGTGTTGACAGGCTGGTCAAGGAAAATGACATTAGCATCAGTGTTCCATGCGTAGTCACGGTAAACAGGCTTCAACTCGGAATCAATTGAAGAGGGGCCCAACTCGAAGAACAAACCGGTCATTGAAGAGCAACCAGGACCACCGTTGAGCCAGAGAATCACAGGAGCCTCTTCGGGCTTGTTTCTAGCCTCGAAGAACCAGTAGAAGAAGTGCTTATCATCCTCTTCGATGTCAATGTAACCAGAGTACTGCTTGACATCGTCAATGCCAAGTCCCTCCGGCTTCTTAACACGCAACTGCATACCAGGGAACTTCTCGTCCTGCACAACGGACTCAAAGCCCTCTCCACTGGGGAGCTTGGAGAACATCTTGGCCTTAGGAGCAGCCTTCTTAGCGATGGATGAAATCTCAGACATGAGCTTCTGGGCACCATTAGGGATCTCATCGATGACAGTACGCCAAGCATTGAGAGTGTCGACAGGAGGTTTGCCTAACACAGAATTGTAACTGTTCTCAGCCTTCTCAAGAACACTCTGTGCAGCGGCATTGAGGCCAGCCAGGTGCTCATCAGCGGGGCTAATCTTAAGCGAGTCAAGCAAGGTGTCCTCAATCTGCTCAAGAATGTTAGCATTGACTGCAGTACCCATGAGCAAGGCAGCAGCAGTAGTAGCAACGAGTTTAGATGCAACCATTTTTCGAATTGCAAATCTGTACTTCTGAATAAAACTTGCGGTGGTTTAAACGGTCTAGTTACAGATGACGGTGCGGGGGCAATGGGCACTCTATATATACACGAGTACTTATCATGTCACCAATTATATATCATGTGACTAGTACCCTATAACACCTACCCAAATGGGTCTTCCTCTTACAGCTTGTCTAAAGTGTTGTTTAGCGCCTGCGCTTGCAGGTGGTGGCGGGGGGATCTGAGGCTGAAAGCAGACACCCAAGCCGATTAGAGAGCACTGTGAAGATAAGCCTACGTTCTCGAACTATCGTATTCATACCAAGGAAATAGGTACATAATAAGAATACTTCATTCGGAAATTTTTTATTTTAGTATAATCAATAAATACAGTGCTCTGTTTTGCTTATCTCTTCTCAGTTGTGCGCATTCGTACGGGTACCCTATATGCAGTTAGCGTACTGTGGAGTGTAATCCGATTGCATTAGATTCTAGCATAGGGTTGTGAATAGGAATGAGTGACCATAGTTAAATAATTATGTCAGCCTACCGAGGAACACAGGAAATTACCAAGTGATGTATATTTAAATATCTCAGTATTGTTTGCCAAATTTATGATTTAGGAGTTATTTAGATCTTTTTACTTTATATATTTTACGGATGCTTGCTTAAGCAGTTGTGTACCTTACGAGAATATAATGTCAGTAGGTTTAGACTGAATAAGCTCGATTCAATGAAGGTAGGTTTTGAAAACCAAAACTCAAAGAAGTCAAGCAACAAATTGGTGATTCAATAGATTCAGAAAACTTACCTTTAATCGAAGGTTTTTTTTTGATGCTATATATTTCTAGACTATGATGCGGATGTTCGGATTGATCATGTGACTATTGTCCGGTTGGTTTGTCCTAACCGCCTTATAGTAATAACTGAATAGCTGTTTATTACAGTATGAGAGCGGCACCGGTGGAAAATGACGCTCTGCTTTCTGAAGTTTATTCATCCGCAGTAGCACGTGTTAGGGAACTTCAAGATACTACGTTCCTCCCTAAATCTCCTGAGTACCGCAAATTACACACCCAGTGTCTTGATACTTTGGCACTATGTGCCTCCAAGATTGAAAAACTGAACTTGTTTAACGATGATGAAGAATTGGGAGACTTACCCAACACTTCTTTGAATTACATGACGCTAGATTATTTTTTTGGAATTGTTTTAGAAAAAACACCAATTGATCCCTCGAAAACTACACACATTTCCCGCTTATCTGTTTCTAAGCTTGCTATTCGCAAGTATATGGATTTTGCTAATCTCTTAGTTGGATATGAAGTTACTGATCATGGGATATTCAGCGATTTCCTGGAAAAATCTTTCCCAAATGGGCCACAGGGACAATTTGTACTGGATCCTGATACAAGCGTTGATTCCAGGACAAAAGTAAATAACACGAGACAGCTCAATCAATATCGAGTAAAGTTACGAGGGCTGTTGGAAACTAACAATGAGCTTAAAATCAATAACGATAATGAGAATCAGGATGATGATGATGATGATGATGCTCGTGAAATCCAGGTCACGCGCCTTCAGATCTACCTAGCTAAGGCTTGGTTTGCGGTCCAAGGTGCCCTGGAGGAGCTGCAGCTGCTATGTGCTATGATGCCAGACAACAGAAAGTTTCTGAAATTTTCCAAGACGAGTATTCCCTCGTCAAATCTAGATAGTCAGGCAGTAGCCGAGCTCGTGAGCTCTTCTGCTATCGGCCCTACCTTTGAAAAGGTTATGGAAGATCTAGATGAGCGAACGAAACAAAAAGAGGAAAAAGATTATAACTCGACAAGAGTTGATATCACTGATAATGCTAAAGGTGGTAATGGTAAGTTGATCGGTCCTGGAGGTAAAGTAAACCGTCCCTTCGTAATCTCTGATCGAAAAGATATCCTAAAAAATGTGCAAGGCACCGGCCAAGTGCTACCAACCATGACAGTTGAGGAATTGGTAGAAAAGGAACTCGCTAATAGTATCAGGTCCAATACAGTGAACGATTTGAAACGAGAAGAAGATGAAGAAGATGAAGAAGATAGCGATGAGCAGATCATGAAACAAAGACAGTGGGACGATTTCCGAGATTCGACACCACGCGGTTCTGGAAATACAATGAATCTAGGCTAAGCTTTTCTCTGTGTTTTTTTATTATTTTTCTTTTGTTATCTCTTCATATTTATCTATCCCTAAACATAAATATACTCATAGCATTACTATAACAGCATACACGAGGTAATGATGTAGCAGCATTAGGTGTGCCAAAGTTATGTACGACCTTACCCTAGCTTTAGTTGATTTCTTTCGTGAGCTATTCTGGAGTGTTCAAGTGCAACAACAAAATTTATATTTGCAGCTTATAACCTCAGCTTAATACTGTGGAGCTTTCGAATATGGAGATTCCTTTAAATCTTAAACTCCCCTCCAAAGTTCTGGAGCTTTCTATTCCACAACTCAACCACTCCACAGCTACAATCGATTTTAGCGGCACTGGAGACGAGCAGGACGTGAAGTACAATGATGAAGGTCTACACGCATTTTCATCACAGGCCGAAGTTTATTATGGTGAAAAGTTGAGCGTCAGTTGGCGTCTACTTGATCAGAATCAGGCTATCGCTGTTACTCCGTTAGAGTTGGACGCGAGCCGCATGCCTCAACGCGGTAGAACCATTCATATAAAACTTCCATTTACCGCTGTCAAGAATTGTATTGCCATTTCTGAAACCAGCAACCGAGAGTTCTTGTTTGACATCATTAGTAAAACTGGCAATATCATTACCTTCACTTTGCCCCAATCTTGGTTATTGATTGACTCAGACAGTTCAGCTCAATCCAAATCTAACAGTAAATACGATATTTTTTCTGTCGATTTGCCTTTGAGCAATGCCTTGAGTAAGCAAGTGAATGTTTCGTGCCCGTATAATATTTCTTCACCAGCCCCAAAGCTTCTAAAAGCAATCAACGCGCAATCCGTCTTAGTTTTCCTAGTTGATGGAACCGCAGTGAGGCTTGACAGGAAGAATCCACTCGACAAAATGACTCCCTCGGTTCTTAATGATGCTAATCGCCACGCTACATCAGGTGCATTATTCAAGATATTCAACTTAGGCGCACATCACGTTCCAGGTTGTCATAATTTGTCTTTTGATTGCATCGTCCAGGCAGAAGTCATAAAGAATAATTATCTTGTTACTTACTCTGTTGACAATGCTCTACGCTTGTGGAATCTTGGTACTAAGGAATGCGTACAAAAGATATCCCCCCAGGGTAATAGTGCACTCAGGCTTCACCCCGGCACTTATTTCTGTACGAAAAATGATACTGTTTCTGTGTTGACTGATAATGATATGAGGTTTTATCAGCTTAATAATGATGAGACAGCGTCTGCTAAACTAGTCGAATCAATCGGTCACCGCACTCCTGTTGATTCTTCGCTACAAAGCTGGTCAATTGCCGGGCTGCACTTCCTGGAAACGACGAAGCCCGTAGTATTTGTCGCATATAAGCTTAGCGCTGCTGCTCAATTTTTCCTGGTCGACAGTGGTAAGTGGCATAAAGTAGGTGGATTCGACCGCACAGACTTATATGAAGCACCCACAAATAATACTGAAGACAATATCAAACAGAGTATTTCTCGGTATAACGACGTGATAGTTCAAACTGCATTCCGAAAAGCTGTGCAGGGTGTTGGTAAATTGGCTAATGCGAGAGCTGTTGCTGCTGCTCAAAGTGGTTCAGCCGACATCAACGATATTGCTGAGTTCTTGGAAAGAAAGGAGGATGGCAAGACAAAAATTGAGTGGATTCGATTTGATACACTTTGTCGTAATCTCGAGGCTCACGGAATTGATGTGTTGAATGTTTCAACAGCTGTCACAAATTCATCTCGTGATGGTGAGTTCTTTTGGGTACTCAAATCTTCAGGTATTAGTATTCTCAGTATGAAAAATTCTGGAAGTGCAGCTACCAGTCAAGAGTTTAACGGCATCTCTATAGATGATGATAGCGATAACAGTGCCCTTAAAGCCGCACAGTCGGTCTTCTCCTCCATCCCCCAGTCTTCATTCGATGAGCTGGTAAGTATCCTTCTCAGTAATAAACTCATTACGGAGAGACTCAGTGAATGTTGCATCTTGCTTCGCGATACATTAAGGCAATCCTCTCTGAGCGACATTACGCGTTTGAATACTGATAAGCTTGGTGAGGCAGTTGTGAATTTTGTTCTCGCGAACAACTCGTCACCTTCTGAAGATCACGAGTTGGCTGCTTCTGAGAGATTATACAATAACTCGGGTGACTCAAAATTGAGCGAGTTTGGTAAAGATGCAGTCAGAACATTAATTTATGAGCTGTCGTCATATCAGTATGAGCGATTCTCTTTGCTCGCGATATTTTGTGTCATTGCACTTGTTGAGGGCTGGACTATCCCTGGTGGGCAATTTGATTATCCTGAAGTGCTCAAATTGATAATTTTAAATTTGAGAAGATTCGCGATGATAACTCATCTTGGTGCCTCTTATATTGATCCAGGTGTTGAATCTGTAAACTTGGAGAAGTTTGGAGTCGGTCTCGCTAGACAGATTCTCATAAATACGTCTGAGATAGTGATACTTGCAAAGGCTCTTCCTAGCATTTCCCGACCCTCGGATCTTTATGTTTTCAGAAATGCTGCTGCTCAGTTAGAATCCTCACCCGAGGTAGAGTTATTATGTAGCTTTGCGGCACTGCGGGTTGGAAAAGAATGCGAAGCAGTGCAGTTGGCTCAAAAGGTATCGTTATCAAGACCCTGGATCGACTCTGAGTTTGGTACACGCCCTACTTCTCAGTCAGAGTGGTTTTACAGGGTTGCACAATATGCTTACTCCGTCGAAGCGAAAACTGCCACTGCTAACTTATTGAATCTTTCAGAAAGCCTCTTCCCTGCTGATTCTAAGAAGCTTAGTGACACCGATAATGATAAGCGACGTCATATACTCGAGTATATTTTCGAAGTTGCAATTGAAAAAGGCGATATTCAAACAGCCTATACAGCTTTGACTCGTAGATTTGAGGATACGACGGAAAATACTGAAGAAGTAACTAACTACATTCATCAGTTAATTGACGCTGCTGCTGGAATCAGTAATGAAGCGGCTATCAGCCTAGTGCAAAACTATCCATTTGTTGGGTTCACTGTTCTTATCGACAAACTTTTGATGAAATACTCGAAATTCGCTAGAACACCATCTCATTATCTCAGATACAAGTTTCATATCTCGCGTGAAAATTACGTAGGTGCTGCTCAAGGCATTTATGACTACATTCAGTATGTGGAGAGTATCGACCCCGTTGACAGAATTGAATGTTATAGGCTAATCCTTAGTGCACTTTCGTTGGTAGACCCTTCCTCAAGGTGGCTACTTCATGGTAAGACCGAGTGTAAGACTTACAGCGATATCGAGAAGGAAATGAAGTCTTTGGAGTTACTATTCGCAATGGAAGCGTAAAATCTACTATTTTGTAATTTTATCTATCTATCTATATATTATGTTTTCATAACTTCATTAGATATCAAGGAATAAAAAAGTACCCTTGATTTTCTTTTTATTTTTGAAACAACAGGAGATCAATCCCATACGGCCCCTGTAGGTACGCCATGGTCATCCCGGAAGATACAGAGGCCTTGTTCACCCCTATACTGGGATGCATACGACACAGGAACCCCTGGAACATCTGAGAGATCTACCTGCATTTCAAGAGCCTTGATAACATCATCAGCCTTGTAAACAATATTATTAGCACAGATGTATGTGCATAGAGCCACAGACCTCCATAAATCTACTTCACGGGTCTGACTCAACGGACTAACAAGCTTGGGTACGGAGTCCCAGGGAACAACCACAGATTCACCTTTCGCTACGTCACCCTGGCCATTTGCTAATCCAATTGCTCCTCCTGGGTGCCACCGGTTGAAATTGTGGTGTCTAACCTTGAGGCTCTTTTCCAAAGACTCATAAAGAGCAATACATAGCGCATCTCCCATTGCAAGAGATACAGTGGTACTTATTGTAGGCGCTGGGAGTCCATAAAGCTCACTTTCAGAATACTGGGATGGAATTGGGGCATAAACTATACCAGCGGCAAGTTTAGCAAGTGGAGAGTGATTATTACAAGTAAGACATATAAGGGGTAAGCCTTCAGGAAGATGCCTTATAAGAGCTGAAAGCTCTGGGGAATTTCCAGATGCTGAAATTAGAATTATAATGTCATTACGATGCACCTGGCCGAGATCACCATGGAGTGAATCACTAGGATGTAAAGATGAGGCAGGAATACCAAAAGAATGTAGCGTAGCCACAAGCTTTGATCCAATTTTATGAGACTTTCCCATTCCACTAATGACAATCTTTCCACCTTGTTGAACAGTCTGGGTTAAAAGATTTAATGAGTGAGTGAATGAAGCCGCAGGGCCATCAAATCGGTTAGACGGTTCAAATTGCTTGGCCAATAATGCTAAAGCCTCACTTTGAGCTCGTAGCATCTTTTCTGCTGTGTCTATTACTTGATTGGAATTGCCAAGAAATATTTCATCAGGTGGAGTAGGAGGGAATGACATTTGCGGATCGGTGTGGAATAGTAGCGAACGCTATCAAAGAAAGTACCTTTTTGAGCTTATTAGATATTGAATCTGGCGACTACTCAAACCCCAATCTACAGCAAGTAAACGATTGTTTAATTGTTTCCAATTAAGTCACGAAATACGTCGAGGTGAATAATGACACAACTGCGCTAATTGATCTTACCTCTAAGAGTGGTCTCGACCCTTACCTGTATCCGAGCCCCGGGCACCCGGCAAAAGTGGGCATCACGTAAAAGCATGTGCGCCACTACTTACTTAAACTTACAATAGCGTTTTCTAAGGTGCGGCGCTCTAAATTTAACCTAAGCACATTGCATATGTTTACAATTCAGAAATACTGTTTGCGCATGGGCACTTTCCGTGCGCTCTCCTTGAATCAACACATATACTTTGATGGGCATATTTAAACACAATAAATAAATACGGATCCTCTCTTAAAACAAAAAAAATTACATTAAATAAATAATAAGGCCAGTGAGCTGAAGTAAGCCTAAGAAAACCACCGATCTAAATAGAAACATAAGTATCCATTCTTGGTGACTATATCTAATGCCGGTCTCATCCAATTAGGAAACTTACTTAGTAGAATTTCACAATCAGAAATATCTGAGTCGAAGCCTTCACCAGCAGTGGCCCTATGACGAACCCGGCAAGTTTTGGCAATGTTCCACCACTTAGACCTCTGGCAAGGGCTAGATCTTTCAAGATTTTTAAACAGAGGACCGGTAGGGCCATCAATGAGTTTGAATTCAAACGGTGACCATTGCTGACGAGGATCTTTTTTGTCTAGCTGCTTGTTCCCCCAATGTCCATCGTATAGAAGCCAATCACCGAAGGCACCTTCACGCCCAGGGATTGAGCCATTAGAGGGATGTAATTGATTTCCATTAAGATTGTATGCAATATAATTAAGAGCTGGGTCCCAAAGATCGCCCCGATCAGTGTAATCAGAAAGCATATGGAAAGGAATATCGTGCGGGTGCCTGCCCGGTGAAGAATACTGTGCATGTGTACCTCGAGCTGAGAAAATGACAGGCCTCTTGCCGCTGCAAACATCCGGGTCCAACAATGAATCCCATGTATACGCTGTTCCGCCACCGTGAGCAGACATCCAGAGCACTTCAGGCTTATGAGACTTTCGATTAAACCTCACTAAAGAGTGTTCCCAATCACCTATATGGTTTCCGAAGGGGCCATGGCCCATTACAAATGGTCCCAAATTAAATGGGTAGAAATAGAACCAAAATGCATCGATAGCATTTATGTGGGGTTTATCAACCACAATTAAGGTGGCCATTGCCTCTTCTATTTTACCAGTGAGTAAGTTCGGTTTGTGATTTTGGTATCCTGTGAGCCATTGGGGCCCAGGCTCTGGCTCCCACTCATACTTCGATGTCATAAATAACTCTGCATCAAGGTCTCCTATTGTAAACCGAGCCTCACGGGCCACCGAATTGAGAGCCGAAACAGTCATCTCTTTATTAGTAAAGTTATGTGTCTCTGTAGACATGAAAAAATGAGGAATATACTGCTCAATCGAGCCTGGTACGTACCGTTCTTCCGAGTAAAGGTAGACCAGCGGGGCATGCTCAACTATGAAATCTGGAACTTCTATTGGTTGAGGATTCCAGTGATAGCACTCAATGCATTGCAGCCATACTAAAATTGAAGCATACATATTCTATTCTTTTGTTTTAACCAGTAGAGATAGATAACTACGCTCGGTCCTTTCCTGCCATTAATTCTAGGGCGAAGGGTACGGGGTACAGGGTCGGACCCTTGCTGGGCAAGGCGCTTCTGTAAATTACGAGGTCAATTGTTTCTGTAGAACCACAATAATACTGAATATATTGCTTGTCATATATGAAAGGTGCGATATACGAAAAGAATCTGTTGATTTACGTGTTTGAATTTTTTATAAATGGTATCGAGTGTGGTATCAATCTCGGTATCTATTTGATCATTGTGGCTTGAACTCTGTTTTGCTATTTCTTACGATTTATATATATTTTTTAATTGGAGTCTACAAAATCTCTCATCAACTTCCCTAAGCAGATAATACGATAGATAATTCACTGTTCAATTAGAGACCTGGTTCTCTTAAAAGCGCTAACTACGACGAGTGCTCCCACCTCACTGGCCCTACTTGGTCCCAACCCTCTTCTACCAAGATCTGGCAAGCCGAGTTACCCGCACCCCCATCCACACAACGTAAACCCACTTCTCCGGCGTAGCTTGGAATTATTGGCACATCTAGCGCACAATAAATCCCAGAGTATATTCCACTTGTATAGTTATCTCGCACTGTGACTATACCTACGTTTGATCTACGTTAATGCCCGAGGGATCATCAAATGGAAGACAAACTTCACAACCTAATGATCCATACGCTGCATTCGTAGACATATTTGGAAGGCCACCACCTCCGGGTCGTGCTCCCAGTGGGCCTGTTGCGGTTCCTCCTCAGCAGTCGATGACACAAGCACCTATTAATACACAGGCAGTGTATGGTAATGGTTATGCAAACGGTAACTACAGCAGGTCGGATTATAATGTTGCTCCGCATCCCCAACAGATTCATCAACAACAGCAACAGCAACATATATATCAACAACAGCTTCAACAGCAACAGTTGCATCAACAGCACCAGCAGCGCGCATATCAGCAGCAGGCGCTAGAACAGCATGCAATGCAACGCCAATTACAGCAACAACAGCAACAGCAGCAACAAAGACATAATCAGGTATTGCAGAATAATCAAGGGTTACCTCATTCTACTGTGCAGAATCCCAGACAGCCCAGCGGCCCTACCAGCGGTTTCCCACCGCCTGCGGGTACTATGTATACTTCTGCACCACCCCAGATCCCCCCTCTGAATTCTATGCAGCCGAGGGCTCATGCTCCAAACGTAAAGATGTCGGCAAGTAGCACCAGTTTGGGTAACTATTCCATGTCCACGGCTCAGGGAAGTGTTGATAATCTCATAGGAGCCCGTAATGCGAGTCTCGACCATAGCAAAGCTAAGTACGCCCCACTCACACCTAGGAAGCTACGGTCAAGTGAATCACGTACTAATTCAGAGGCTAGCACAGCGTCCAATCTTTCCGAGGTGCCTTATAATGGTGCAAATGGCTCAAGTGCTACTGTAGCTACAGCACCCGGGTCCTACCAGCATCAACAAAGTTCTGATACATCTTCCGATAGAACTTGGCATGCTGGTCCCTATAGCTCGAAATCTTCTGTCGATTTAGTCGGCGGTAGTCATCAGAACTTGAATAATGCACCTCGAGCGGTGAAAGGGGATGAAATGGGTATGCCCCGTTCAGTGTCACATATGTGGTCAGGTCTTAAGAAGCATGGTGTGATACCTCGTTCTGCCTCAGCAACTGCATTCAACAGTCGCAAGCCAAATTTAACTAAGGGAGGTCGTGCGATACCCACTCGAGGAGACCTGGGTGCTTTTGCACTTCCAAACGCACCGATACCGGGTTCTCCCAGCAGTGGGAACATCTCTTCTGGGCAGGCTGCACCTGCTGGATTGGGTATTGGCAGTAGCACTTCATCTTTTTCCACTGTTCCTGCTTCATCTGGGTACAGTCAAGATTACAGCAATACAAGTATTCACAGTGAAGATGATTGGCAACGTTCTGCACCTTCGCGAAAAGCTAGCACAGCGACTATTAGTTCGCTTGGCGGCAGGTCCGCCATTTTAGCTGCTAGTTCACGCAGAGAGCCTTTAGTGTACCCTGCAATGCTTAGCCGAGTTGCACAAAAATTTAGAGAACGTATGAATCCTGTTTTGGGCGACAGAGTCAAAAATGAACTTACCTACAAAAATGCATTTGCAGGTAATGAGGCTGTCGATGTCATAGCTTATATTATCAAGACTCCAGATCGTAATTTAGCTCTGCTGGTCGGAAGATCATTAGATGCTCAAAAGCTTTTTCATGACGTCACATACGATAACAGGCTCCGCGATTCGAAAAATGAGATTTATCAGTTCACTACATATGATGAACAAAGCGAGATACAAGTTGAACCCAATGGTGTGTTCACCCTACTATCAGAGTGTTATTCACCCACATGCAGCCGTAATAGATTGTGTTATTCAATTTCTTGTCCTCGTAGACTTGAACAGCAAGCGAGACTTAATATGAAGCTTGACCCGGGTCTTTTATTATCGAATCAGGCTGAGGCATCTATCACCTTAAATGATAACGAACAGCCCAAGGAAAAACTTTGGAGGTATAATGTTCCTTCTGAAGTAGTTGATGCAACCCCTCCGAAGGAACAGAAACGCCAAGAAGCTATTGCGGAACTTATCTACACGGAGAGGGAATTTGTCAAGTCGCTTGAGTACTTGCGTGAATCTTGGATTAAGCCATTACGTCGTAGTACAATTTTAGGTCCTGAACACCGCCGTGACAAGTTTATTAGAATGGTTTTCTTAAATGTACTCGAAGTGCATGCCACCAATCTGAAGTTTGCTGAGGCGCTCACTAGAAGACAGCAAATTGCTCCCGTTGTTTTTCAGATTGCTGATGTTGTTCTAGAGTACATTCCAAGATTTGACCCGTTCGTTACCTATGGTGCCCAACAAATGTATGCGAAATATGAGTTCGAAAAAGAGCGTGCACTTAATCCTGCGTTTGCGAAGTTTGTGCAGCAGACTGAGAGGGATCCAGAGTCTCAACAACTAGAGCTTAATGGTTATCTTACCAAACCTACTACTAGATTGGCCAGATATCCTTTACTACTAGAAGCTATTCTCAAGCGCACAGAGGAGGGAAATCCAGATACAAAGAATATACCCGAAGCAATTACAGAGATTCGAAAATTCTTGTTTAGAGTGAATGCTGAGACTGGTAAGGCTGAGAATAGATTTAGTCTGCATCAGCTTAACCAGGCCCTCACGTTCAGAGCTGGTGAGTACGTTGACTTGCATCTTCTCGATCCAAAGCGCCAACTAATCTTCAAAGGTAATCTTTCTAAGAACCCCTCTCCAAGCGAAGCCAATATTCAGATTTATCTGTTTGACCACGCTATACTGTTCGCTAAAAAGAAAAAAGTTAGTGGTATGAGCTCGACTGCCGCTGCTGCTGCTGCTGCTGCTGCTGCTGCGGTAGAACCTCCTAGCGGAGATGAACCTAGTACTGGTCGAGAGGTATTGAGAGTAAATTCTAAGCCAATTCCTTTACAGCTATTACATCTAGCTGGCAGTGACGAGATTGGGAAACGTAGAGGACATATGATTCGTACAACGATCACTAGGAATACAGACGATAAAGCTACTTTTCCATTAACCTTCCAACACTTAGGAAGACGAGGCTACGAAGTCACGCTTTACGCCGAGAACTTCCAAGCTCGTAAAACTTGGGTAGAAACACTGCTAAAACAACAGGAAGCTCAGCGAGTGGCCGCGAATATTTTTTCTCAGCATACTCTTTATACTTCCAATTCGATATCTGGTAAAGCCCAGTGCTCTGCAGTATTTGATGGCGGAAAGCGCGCTTTGTTTGGTACAGATAAAGGTGTATATCTTTCTACCATTAGTTACCAGACAACAGATGGTCAGTTCAACCCCGTCAGCACAAGTCTCAAATTGATATTACCGACATCGGGTGGGCCTGTAACTCAAATTGATGTGGTTGAAAAGTATGGCCTTCTTCTTATTCTCAGTGATCGAACTTTATCATCTCTTCCAATCGATCTCCTTGAACCAGGATCCGATAATACACGAACTAGAGGTCTAAAAGTACTTGCCAATCAAGTCACATTCTACAAGATTGACGAATACTTAGGCCGTACATTATTGGTTGTTGTAAAGTCTAATAATCTTTCATCAACTATAAGAGTTCTGGAGCCAGTCAGTTCAGGAAGCAGTAATCAAAAACGCCCTCCTTTGAAGCGTCTTTTAACAGCAGGCGGATCTGCAGCTCAAGGAGAAGGTTTTAAGATTGTTAAACCTCCAATTGATATTCCGTCCGCTACATTGTCGCTATCTTTCTTGCGTACACATCTGTGTCTGGGTTGCTCGCGTGGTTTCGAGTTGCTAGATCTTGATAAAGGAAAATTCGAGTCTCTTCTTGACCCAGCGGATACCTCGCTAGACTTCGTCATCAAGCGTGAATCCTTAAGACCAATATCACTCTACCGCATTGGTAAGGAGTTTTTATTGAACTATTCGGATTTCTCTTTCTTCATCAATCGCAATGGTTGGAGGTCACGTCCTGATTGGATTATCCAGTGGGAGTGCACCCCACAGCACATTGTTCTGTCTTATCCTTATTTAGTCGCGTTTGACCATAATATGATCGAAATCCGTAATATGGACACTGAGTTATTACGCGTCATTCAAGGTGAAAGTATTAGGTTCTTACACGAATCTGCTCACGATATTTTATATGCGGTTGAGAATGAGAGAGGTCAAGACGAGGTTGTCAGTATTAATTTTTGGGAAAAACAGCAAGTACCAAAACGATCTGTCACAGCATAAATTTATTGGTGGTATATGGTTCAGTTTTGTTTATACTTTTTAAAATAAAACTAAGAAAATGTAATAACATAGATCTGTTTTTTTTTAGACTTCGGTCGAATGTGAACTTAATATCTATAGAAGTCAAGTCATTTTACAATTTTTATATAAACAATGGAATTGGGCAATTGACTTTTACTGACATATATTCAAGTAGCGCAGCTAGACAGAAAAGTTGAAAATATTCTTTTCGTTTTTTTCCTTTTAAATGTATTCTTATACCTTTTATTTTTGGTTGAAAGAAATCTTTTCGGAACTTCTTTTAACACGTTCATTTCAATGATCTTTCAAATATATGCATGACGTAGAATGCATGCTGCAGGTCAACTGCGTTGCATCCAGTGTGAATTTCGTATATTAGGGCTAGGTTCATCAATAGGGTGTCAAAACATTGCCCAGGGATACCCATCGGGCAAGTTACCAGACCCCCAGTCTGGGTAAGGAAAGATGTTAATACGCGTATAAACATATGAATATGAGGCGTAAAATGCGAATTGAATCTTACTTGGCACTTATAAACCATTAGAAGTTCATTTAGCTTCAGAAATTTATCAATTAACAGTTACAGATCGCCCTTTTCATCAATGAACCTGGTGGTTGTAAACTTGTGTTTATATTACTAAGCTGCATATTTCCCAAAGAAAAACATATACATTCATTCAGTCACCATATTGTCGAAGGATAAATTAGCACTATCACAAGTTCGTGGTCATAGAGTTCAAATTACTGGAAACACGGCATATAGTTCTTTTCATATTACTGTGCTTATTTTCATCTTTCGGTTGCCATGGCAAGCCCTGAGCGTGACGCGTCTCCTGTAGGTGGCGGAGAGTCTCAGAGCTCGGCTTCTACCACATCTGATAAGAAGGTCAATTCACCTCAAGATGCAATCCAGGGAAATGATACTACAGAATCTAGCGAACGTGAAGGAATTGCGCCACAATCGACGAGCACAAGGGCTTCACCGACCAAAAGTTACACAATTGGTTACGATGACATAAATACAATGGCCACTGAATCTCTGAAAGCGATTAGAGAGTGTGGAAGTAAACTTTCCTCACCAGCGAAAAAGAGAAGACCTGTTTCAGCGCGATCAGCAAATGGCGCACCAAGATTTCATCCGGTAGACCATGACAGTGCGACGCGTAATATATCCTCAAGTGATTCCACCGAGACAGAGGATGTTCCGGGGTTAATATTAAATGCAGGTCCTAGTGATACTGGTGTTTCAAAATCTGCCAGATACCATCGCACTAATATTAGAAGAGCAAATGATTTAGGGCTTAATCTTGATGAACCGCCAGTATTGCGTCCTACGAGGGATGATTCGGACTCTACGAGTTCTTATAAACATACTAGTCCTAGAACCCGGCCAGTGACGCGCTCGCATAATTCTATGGGTAGTCAGAAAGCGCATTTTAGAAGAGAACCTCACACCCCACATGTTAGTTCAAGCTTCCAAGCACCAAGAACTCACGCTTACTCACGAGGTGCCACTCAACCAAACACAGCCGCATCTACAGAATCTAATGTTGGAAGCGGTGTGGTTTTAAACAGAATTGAATCCATGATTGCCGATTCGAGAGCAAGTTCCACTCAGCCAAAGCCGAAAGCCACAATGTACCTCCCTCAAGAGAACAACAATAGTACTAATGACAGTACCTCTAGTTTATCCGAACAAATACCCCTGAAGCTTTCTGAGAAACCGCGTCTACAGTCTGCACCCGATATATCGTACAAGCTTAGGGAATTCAAGAACTACCTGAACAGGAGCCCGAATAGACCGTCCAGTGCTCGTACATCGCCAATTCATCGTGTTGTGTCTTCTGAGGAACCATTACCTTTTAATTTCCACTTCAGAAATCAGAATGAAGCTAGTGAAAACAAAACACCTAATACAGACATTGCACCATCTGTAGCTCAATTGGAACAACAACAAACTTCCAGTACTACTCAGTCTTACGATTTCCCACAGTTGTCACAGCCGCAAGGACTAGCACCATCTCCTGTTTTTCCTTCCGAGGGCGTACATGATTCTGCTTCAGTTGCCTCAAGTGGTAGTGTTAACTCTAATTTTCGTATTCATAGCGGACTAAGGCGACACGGAACACCCTCACTTGACCAAACTCATACATCACGGCAAAATGAGACTCCTAGTATGGCAACTCAATCACAATCTAATCCAGGTAGTAGCAATATCAGTCCATCAGAAGGACCGGCTACTGCTCCAGCAAGTTTTTCATCAGGTAGTATGCAATCCCGAGATCATGATCGGCGCAATATTCATGCCAGGAGCTCCCGTACTTCGCAAGTGTCATCTGTTCATTCCACGAATACGTCCCAATCTCGTCACCTTGAGGAGACTGCAAAAGAAAGTACAGAGCATGGTATGAGCCCTATAAGTAACAAGAGTACACCAACTTATACTAATACAACGCCCCCGGTTGCTGATGATGGCAATAACAATAATGTGGAAGGTGGTTATGCGAGGAATTCACATCATTATTTGCCGAGTTGGGGAGGTACACGATGGAAAGCTTTTGTCAAAGTTGTCCATGAAAGTCTCACTTCCAGTGAAGTATCAGGAGTTGACATTGATACTTTTCTAGGTAGAGTACGTGACAATTTACCAGAAGAAATGCAGGGAATGACGTTTGTTGAGTTTACCCACCGTTTCCATACTTGGCAGAACATAGCTGAACGTAAAGGCTTCTTATGATATTTATTTTTATATTTATAATTGTGTATAATAATTTGAACTTCATAATTTCGCTTTAACTCTATGAGAAACTGACTTTAAATACGAGGGGGGGTTGAATCCTGAGATATGTTTCAGAATATATGTATATATTGATGTGAGGCAACTGTAAGCAACTGTAAGCAACTATACTCCTCAATTCATTTGTCTAGAAATATAAGTGTACGTATATTACTATATAATGTGGTGTTTACGTCTTGCAAAGCTTTTCCACCCTGTGACCACCACGTAATGTGCTCGGATCACACGCAGTGATGATGCTGACTCATCTGGAATTTGCGTTGAGCGTGATGGGTGGGGAAACATTGGGTCACATCGCGTAAACAACTCCACAACCCAATAACTTTTTCCAACACGTACCAAGGAAACGGTTACCATTTAGTGAAAGATGAGTGAAGTAGTTCAAGAAGCTGTTCACACTGTTTTCAATACTCCTCCCACATCGTTCTCTGAGGCTTTGATTTACGGTGTCCCTACTTTAAACCGCCCTTTCGGTGTTGCCCTTTGGCCTCTGTTCCGTTTTGCTGTTAACGCGGCATTTGGCTACGATATCGAGACTTTCCAATATGTCTACAACTCGTCAACTCCTCTTTCTGTTGCTCCCCATGTGCTCATCGCTATTGTTGGATACTATGTTGTAATTTTCGGTGGTCGCTTTGCTTTGCAGAACGTCCGCCCTATCCGCTTGTCTTTCATCTTTAAGATTCACAACTTGATTCTCACTTTGCTTAGCGGCTTCTTGCTGTTGCTCTTGCTTGAGCAGGAAATTCCTGTGATCTTCCGTCATGGTGTTTTCTACTCTATTTGTAATGATGCTGCCTGGACTCAGAAGACTGAGCTTGTTTACTACTTGAACTATCTGACCAAGTACTATGAGCTTTTTGACACTGTTTTCATGGTTCTCCGTAAGAGACCTTTGACTTTCTTGCACACCTACCACCACGGTGCCACTGCTCTGTTGTGCTTCAGTCAGCTTAACGGTCGTACTGCCGTTAGCTACGTTCCCATTGCTTTGAACTTGGCAGTCCATGTTGTCATGTACTTCTACTACTTCCTTGCTGCATGCGGTATTCGCCCCTGGTGGAAGACTTGGGTCACTCGTTTCCAGATTATTCAGTTTATCATTGACTTGGGCTTTGTTTACTTTGCCACTTATACTCACTTTGCCAGCAAGTTTAACATCTCACTCCCTCACATGGGTAGATGTACCGGTGAAGAGGCTGCTGCTATCGACGGTTGCTTGATCTTGTCGTCCTACTTGGTCTTGTTCGTTTCTTTCTACATCAAGTCCTACATCGTTCCTGCCGCTGCTAAGAAAGCTGTAGCTACTGAGCGTAGGAGGTCAGTAAGTGCTGCTGAGAAATCTGCACCTGAAGTCGTCGCTGATTCTACCTCTGCAGCTCCTGCTACTAAGACTGCTCCTAAGAAGCGTGCCACTCGTAGCCGCAAGGCGTAGAGAGTGAAGTATATTTACTTGCCGCTGCGCTATACTTCTTTTTACTCATCTGTTAGAGCTTTCGGAATGCAAAATAAATAAAATGACCGCGTGCATAACGATACTGTGATCACCAATCAAACGCTATATATATATGAATTTAATTTTAAATCGTTTATAATCTCTATTTAAAGCTCGTCATGTTGAATAGGTGCCTCGTCCTCCTCCAAAGCCTCAGTACCATCATTAATGAGATCAATTATACCCGCAAGATGCACAATAAGTTCGTTAGAAGGGGTATAAGCCTTGGCGATAAACGAGAGCCGGCCATCACCTGCTTCAGAGGGAACTCTGAGGACATGTTTCGCAATTTGAAAGGACTGATGTTCTTTAAGAGGACATTCTAATTTTGCAAAAGTGAGATAATCACAAATAGGTACTGTACCATTGAAAAGCAAATCATCATTAACGTAACTAACAATGTCCATGGAACTATCTTTAGGTATTTCTCGGGTGATTTTGTGATCCAACGCAAAGGTGATATGCCCCTTCTTCATGGGATAGTGTGACACAAAAAGATCGCGCACTTGCAAAAGAGCTGTCTCATTTCCATTTATACCAATGTTGTTGAAGTGGGGAAGTGGGATAAACTCGAGTTCATTATCAGAGGGAAATATTTTATTGACTAGCTCTTGGAAATTGCTAGGACCTGAAATTGCTGATACCGTGGAAGCGCATAAAACAGTATAGTGAAGCACACTAAGAGCCTGATATAACATTGTGATATATGATTTGAACGAGTTCTGAAGTTATTATATATTGTATTTACTGTTTCATAGTTACACACTCTGCAGTATCATATGAGCTTGTAACATTACATTGCTAATGATCGAAACCCCCAAACACGCTGAAAATATCAAACTCTTACAATAGAGTATAATTCTGGTGACTACGAAGATGTTCAATAGATTCGGTCAAAGAGCAATATAACATACTTAAGCGTTCATATCAATGCCTATACATAAAAGGCTTGTATATCCATTTATTATATTTATGCATCTGATACACATCAAGATCACGCACCTGTGCCCTCACCCCACTCATGGGGTTTGGCGTTAAAACACAGAAACCCTGAATCGTCCGAGAGCGCCAATTATATCATATTCCATTTTTGTCTATAGTTGACACGCTGTCGCGATTTGAGTTTACTCTAGAAATTGAGTTCAACTTGCGAGAATGATAAAATATTTTCATATCATCGCGTTTCTCCTGATTGTTATGGCCCCGACGGTCATGGCATCCACCGGAGACCGGCTTCCTGAATTCCAAGACTGTGTTATACAATGCATCCAAAAGAGTTGTCCAAGAAGTTTGGGACTCCTGCGTCTACTTGCATGGGACTGTCCTGCTGATTGTGACTATGTCTGCCAACAGGGTCTCACCTCCTATCACGAGAAAATGCACTGGACCATTCACCAGTTCCACGGTAAATGGCCATTTGTTAGAGTATTTGGCATTCAGGAGCTTTTCTCTGTCATTTTTAGCTTACTGAATATGCTTATGCATATAATTGGATTCCGGTCAATGCGAAAACTTCGTAATACTTCGCAATTTCACATGAGAAATTACTACGTGGCTTTTGGCATTGTTGGTATTAATACCTGGATTTGGAGCTCCGTTTTTCACATGAGAGATCTTCCAGTGACTGAGAAACTAGATTATTTCTCAGCTATTGGACAAATTCTGTTCGGTCTCTTTGTGGCAGTTGTACGTATATTCCGACTTGATCTACTAGAAAACAAAAGCAAACGTAACTTGTTGGCTATCTCCCTGTCCACTTTCTATGCTGGTCATATCTACTACCTCTCTTGCATTAGGTTCAATTACGCTTACAATATGATGGCAGGTGTAATCGTCGGGTTGTCACAGACAATACTTTGGGTCTTCCTGGGTTTCAGACTCTACGTGCGGGGTAAGAACCGCATGGACTTGCTGCCTGTTTTCATTGTCCTGAGTGTGCTCATGGGTATGACGTTTGAATTGAATGACTTTAGTCCTTACTGGCGTCTATTGGATGCTCACGCTATGTGGCATGCTTCCACAGTTATTCCAACTTATCTGTGGTACAAATGGATGAAACATGACATGCTACGTGGTGGAATTGAGTCTTCCAAGAGACACTAATTAGCTTATGCTTATTGCTATCAGTTATCAGTTGTCATATATTGGCGTATATGGTTTTAATCAAAACTTATCATATTTATTTACCTCATATCTACAGTAACGTCTACTTAACGGATGATAAATTTCATTCTGTTGATTCTATATTAACTTTCGCATATTGATGTGACGCTTGAACTTCTAATTAGCTGCACGTACACACATAGTATCCACACACTCCAAAGAACCGTTATGATTTACTGGTTAGCATATATAACTTTATGTATACATGCGTCAAAGCACATGAAAATATGTATATCTTGGAGGCTGGGGTGCATTATTTCATCAAGAATAATTATATTCGAATAGTACTACAACTCATCAAAAATTTCATTTGGATTCAAGGGCCATACTCTCTCACGATTAGCTGTTTCACATCTTCAGCAAGCTTGTTCGCCGTTTCAGAAGTATTTGCTTCCGCATAAACACGAACAACATTCTCTGTACCACTAGCGCGGACAAAGGAACGACCATCCTGTACTTCGGAGACTAGATTGTCGATCTTGGCTTGAAGTCCTTCTGGAGCGACAAGCTTACGCTCGGCATCAGTCGTAACAAATGCAGTTCTATCCTTCACTTCCGCCTTCAAAAGCTTGTTTGGTAGGTCACTGTACTGAGAATCCCACTCACTTGGGGTCATATTTTTGACCAGGACAATCGCGATTACAGTGAGCAAATCAGAGATCGAATCTCCCACTGTTTGGTTGATAAGATCAGAGAAAGCGAGCAGTGCATCGACTGCACGCATCTGGGACTCGTTATGGATAGACATCTGACGCAAGCTTCTGAGTTTATCATCGCCAAACAGTACTGTGCCGTGTCCATTCGCCTCGAAATATACACCAATTTCATACTCCTGCGCAGCGTGGTGCAGATGCTTAACTCCGGTAGGTGTACATGTAACAGGGAGCTTCAAAACATCGGTGATATATTTGGTAGACGATCCATTGGCATAAGCAGTTTGAACCACTCCAATGTTAAGGTTAGTTCCAAGATCCGAGATGACCTGCTTGAAATAGCCTGCAATAAGTGTAGCTATTTTGTCACCGTCGAGAAGATGGAAGTGTTCATTTTCATCAACATAATAAAACACAACTCGGTCTGCGTCGCCATCAAAAGATGCGTAGAGTTCGTTGACACGAGGAGTGATGCCAGTTGGAAGACGCTGGTTAGTTTTTACGTAGTCAGCGCCACAGTTATCATTTAACAAGTCGGGCCTCTCACACTGTCCATTGACGATAGATATGGTAACAATGCCTTCGAGGAACTTCGCAAGCTTAGCCAGCTTGAGGGCGCCAACCCCATTTGCGCAGTCAACCGTGATTTTTATCGGCTCCTTACCAATCGCCTTAGCAGGAGTTAAAACTGCTTTCAATGCAGTAGCAAGCTTGCGATAATATCCATCTTCGGTCGGCAACCCGTAAGATTCCAAACCTTTGGGGTTGTTCTTAGGACCACCCAGTGTATTCTCTGCCCTCACATAATAGTGGACCTGAGGGGTGGTAACCAGTCCTAGATCAGTTCCTCTGGCACCAGCATCGCTAAGACCATCCTTCAATGCCTTAGTCAGTGCAGGACCGGATGCCCTAGTGTCTCTTCCGTATGCAATGTTAGCTGAAGCTTTGGGGTCAATGTTGAGTTCTTTATACATTTCATTTATTAATTGCTTGAACTCACTAGAACTTCCAGCATTCGCAACCTTGGCAACCTTCGGCTCCCAGCTCTGCTCTAACATGTCTCCGTAAGGGTCCACCAATTTAGCGCCATTATCAGCCGGAGGGTTATGTGAAGCGGTAATCATAACACCGATACTCTGACCATGCAATGAACGAGAACGCATAGCAGCGACATGACCAACGCGATAAACTATAGTTTCCAAGTCATCTGCCTTGTCGCGGAATCCAGCAGTGCCATAAGCAATGTATTTTGGGGGATGTTCGTACAACGTCATTTTAACAATGCTAAAAGACGACACTTACTTCCAGATGTTTTTATTTATAAGCTTCGATGAGGTGAATAAAAAATGTGAATTAAGTTGTCTGAACTCTTCTAACAGCTCCTTTAACCAGTCTCTTCAGTAGTACTGACAGCTAATGATGAACGGGTTAAGTGTGTGTGTGTGTTTTTTGTGTATGTGGTGCGATCTAAGTTGTACTCTGGGCGAATGTGCATTACGCCCTTACCCAGTTATTTGAGGAAGACACAAGGCTACTACTACAGTTCAAGCAATTCACCAATCAAAGGAACATACAAATATCGATCAAGTACATATTTTTAAATTTTTTTTTATTAATCATTTTGACATTTGAAAATATATGTCGCTAACTTATATGATGGTAACTCGCCTAAATTCTCGGATAGCAAATCAGCCGCGCAACCCCATATGTTGTTTACTGAGAATTATATAATAGTCACCCCACCCACGCAAATTAGTGGAGTTCTACGCGCCTACATTGCTTTTTTATTTTTTTACGTTGAATGATAGCTGTAATTTTAATCTTTATTTTTACTTTTATTTTGTATATCTCCATGAATTATTGTCGTCAAATCCTGCTTGAATGCACTAGGTAATCTTCTCATCCTACCACTCTGATTCACCTGTAGCCTTATTAAACACATAGTCTAGACCATTCACATTGGCAACGCCGTCCTTGAGTGTATACTTCCATCTGGTTTTAACTTTATGGACCTTCTCATAAAGGCATACCATCAATTGGGTCTGGTCGGCATCTTCTTCTTCATCATTGGAGTTAAGTTCATCTTCACTATCATCAAGATCTGAATTGAGTTCATCATCCAATCCATCATGTTGTGGTACATACCCACCATCTCCCTTGTTCATAGCGTTCTGTAACTGTGCCTGCAGCTCCGGTGAGAGATTAAACTGATTTACACCTTCTTTGTTCGAAGATTTGGATGTGTCAAGAGGATTATAGGCTAATGTATTGCTGGAAGGAACAATTCCGCCAGGAATACCACTCTGGGAAGGTAGGGGTCCTGGAGTCCGTGAGTTGGTTGCCAAAATATCAAAAGGCTGCGTTGATCCCATGCTTTCTTGACCACTTCCGTGAGAAGAAAGTGAATTTAATCCACCTAATCCACCAAATTGTGCAGATTTGTTCTGTAAATTGTACAAAAGGTTGTCTGTTCCAGCAGCGCCACCTGCAAGTACATCCTGAACATCCTGCGTAGGTAGTTTGACACCATTTGCATACATATCACCAGCAGATACATTGGGAAGTGAGGTACTGTCTGAAACACCATCAGCTCGTGGTTCTACCCAAAGAGGCCTTCTAGTGATATTCATATCCATGAGACGCTTCTTCCAAGCTGTCTTCAATGTCTCTAATACATAGGGATCATCGCCCGATTCTTCGAACTCTGCGCGCGCCTCGCGCATCACAGTATCTATGACCGAGCTGTAGAGATCTCCCACCTCGTTAGACATTGCGTATATGTCGTCCAAGACGGTATGGAAATTACCTATTAATGTGTGGTGAGGAGATTCTTGTTTGTCAGCATGATGCTGCTACCACACCGCTCACCTCTTCCCACCCCTGCCCATACATCTATGAATGCGCACGGGCTTTCAAATTTAATATAAGTATATATGGACGCATATGTGTAAATGCTGAGAAGTTAAGATATAAAACATGTGAAATGCATTAGCTTAAGCTATTAACAGATCCATTGTGTTGTGTTATGTCATAAATCCTATGAAAACTCTTGGGATTTGATGTAAGTGTAAATTCTCGCTAAGTCCGTGAAAGTGTATTTGTATTTTAAATTTGAACCTAAATTATATAGCATTTTTAAAAAATTCAGGTGATACATAAATTAATCGTATTCCACCATACTTTATTTGAACCATTCATTCATATTCAGCCCTAAAGTTTTCTAAGTCTTGATACCTCTTCACCTTTGAAAAAGTGGGGGGGGGGTCTTATGCTTCTTCAGCATGTCAAGTACACCTCGGACCCCATTTAGCCACACGAACTTCATAAGCGTTAGGTTAAGGGTAGATAACCGATAACGAGTGAAATTCAGTCGAAACAATTAACCATCTCTCAGTATTTTTCTCGAAATCTTAGCAGAAACAAGTAAACTAAAATTATTAGATTTTATAAGTATATATGCTAGGATTCGCTGGTAAGAATAAATCTAATCAAGATATCTCTATTATGAAATAGTCATAAGTGTGACGCAATCACATGTGACGCCTCCCCAGACAGCCAACCAGATTGTATATATAGCCAGCAGTGTCTACCGCACGGTTGGATGTATAAGAATTGTTGCAGACAAAAATTCTTGTCCATATCTGTCTTCAGTAGAAATATGGCATCTTTTCCGAAACCCAGTGCTCTTGTCTCCGGTAACAAGATTGATGTTTGGTCATTAATCAACGGCGCGGCTGCTGATTCCGAAGCTGAATCCGGAAAACCCGTGGTTAATTTAGGTCAGGGATTTTTCTCATATGCACCCCCAAAGTTCAGCACTGATGCCTTGAAAAAAGCGGTTGATAGCCCTGCTTTCAATCAGTACGCGCCTACTCGTGGTCGCCCTGAGCTCTTAAAAGAAATCTCGAGGGTCTACAGTCCCTTCTTTGGTAAGGAATTGGATCCCACTAAAGAAGTTTTAGTTACTGCTGGTGCAAACGAAGGTATGCTTTCGGCTTTTTTTGCTTTCTTAAGTCCTGGTGATGAAGCCATTGTGTTCGAGCCTTTCTTTGACCAATACATTCCCAATATACAAATGACCGGTTCAAAAGTTATTTATGTACCGATTTATCCGCCTAAAGATGCGGATGACCGGGTTACTTCAGCCAATGACTGGTATATCAACTTCGATGAGCTAGAGGCTGCCGTGACTCCGCGCACTAAGATGATCGTGCTGAACACCCCTCATAATCCAATTGGCAAGGTCTTATCTGTTAAGGAGCTTGAACGTATCAGTGAAATCTGTGTAAAGCATAATATTATTGTTCTTTCCGATGAAGTTTATGATCGTTTGTACTACGAAGACTTCACCAGAATTGCGACTTTGAATCCTCAGATTAGGGACCTCACACTTACCGTCGGTTCTGCTGGTAAAACATTTGCTTGCACTGGTTGGCGTGTAGGATGGGTCATTGGCCCTGAGCATCTCATCAAATATGTTGCTGCTGCTAACACTCGCATCGTGTTTTCAATTAATACGCCTGCTCAGATTGCGGTTTCTGAGAGTTTCGCTGTTGCTGACCGGATAAATTATTATGAGCAAACAATTGAGAGCTTCAAGCATAAGTACAAGATCTTGACTGATGTGTTTGACCAGCTTGGATTGCCTTACAGTACCGCTGGGGGTGGGTATTTCTTGCTCGTAAACTTTTCTAAAGTAAAAATCCCCAAAGAATTTAAGTTTAATGAGCTCATTGAGTCTAGACCAAGAGATTTTAAGCTCGCGATCTGGCTCATTAAGACACTTGGTGTGGTTACCATTCCTCCCACAGAATTTGTTACCGCGAAAGCAGAGCCTCTCCTTGAAAACTGGTTGAGATTCGCTGTCTGTAAGGATGATCACATCCTCGAAAGTGCTGCGGCTCGCTTGAAAGGTCTTAGTGATTATATATGATTGGTGTAGTAGAGTAATCTATATGCGTTACACAGTTCTATATGACATAATTATGCTTTCAAGTAATCTATACAATTTTTTGGCTTAAGGCAGCTGTTGGCTTAAAGCAGCTGTTGGCTTAAAGCAGTTGTTGGCCTAAAGCAGACTTGACTAATGCAATTCCGCTCTGAATAGTCACATTGACGTGGCCAGGAGTTTCACCCAAATGCGGGTTGCACTCAACTAAATCCATTCCAACAAGCTTTCCGGTTTCAGCAGCCGCCTCACAGATGAAGCATCCCTCACGCCATGTGAGTCCACCACGTACAGGGGTACCTGTGCTCGGAGCAAAGAAGGGGTCTAGTGCGTCAACATCAAATGACAAGTGTACAGGACGCTCCAATCCAGGATTGACTCGTTCAAGTGCCATTTCCATGACTTTTGCAATTCCATAGCGATCGATATCGTGCATTGTATAAGCAGTGATACCTTTGCTCTTGATGAGTTCTTTTTCAAAGTCATCGATGTCTCGCAAGCCAACATATGCAATACGTTTAAAATCTAAAATTCCGCGGGGAACCCAGCTAAACATATCATTGTCTGTTTTATCTTGACCATCAATTCCCAACAAAAATGAAACGGGGCAACCGTGGAGATTACCGCTGTGAGAAGCAGCTGGCGTGTTTACATCAGCGTGAGCATCAATCCACAAAACGCAAGCATCAGGATGAGCAGATAAAACACCAGCAATAGTTCCAATGGCAATAGAGTGGTCGCCACCAACGTTTAAGGGGAACTTCCCAGACTTACTTACCTCGGAGACAGTGTTGTAAATACTCTGAGTAGCCTGAGACACAAACTTGGGGCGATGCATGTTATTCGTAGTGGGGTCCTCTCCAGGTTCATCGAAACTGAGATGCTTTGATTCCACCTTCCATCCTAGTTTCTGCAATTCATTGCCTAGACCTTGTTCTTCTAACATTTGAGGTGCGTCATCGCAGCCAGCTTTACCTTGGCCACCACTGAATGGGATTCCAATTACTACTGCCTCTTTTTTTGTATCAGTATCAGCTGGAGACATCTTAGAAGATCGATATAAATCCAATGTGTGTGATTGTATCAAGATGCTGAACGTGACAATGAAACGTGGTCCGGGCGGACGCGCTCGGGTACTTACATAACCCTTTCCCACAAATATAGGCTATAATAATGAGTAATTATAGTTGTTTTCAGCAAATTATACGTATATATTTGTGTGTATGGATCAGAATTTAGCATTGTTCAGATGGTACTTTGCATCGCATTAATATTCATTAGTATTTCTACAAACACTATTTACGTTAAATAGGATAAGTGTTATGTTTGGCTCACCGGTTCTCGTGACATCAACACATCAAGAAGATGCGACGTAAAATCACGACGAACACTATTAGACAACCGCATATTTGTTCTCCTCAGCTTTTGACGCCCACATGCTCGTGGTATTCTCTAACACACAGGCAACACTAGAGCTGAGGTACCGCACTTAAAAATAAGTGAAGAAAAAATTAAGGGTTCATTTCAGATGTAAATACCACTGCTGGCACTGAGTAAGTCGTAAGGTGTAACCCTATTTTTTAATTCCCAATTTTACCCGGTTCCCCAATTCACCGAGTTGAACCGAGTTTGTTGACCGCGCACCACCGTAAACTCGGGCAATTCTACACCCTAAGTATTTTCCTGTGTTGAGATAACAATCCAAGAGCACGTCGCTCGTTGCTTTTCTTGATTCCGAATATGCTTAATTGTCGAATTGTTCAAAGTGTGAGATATTCGAGCACAAACTCGGCGAAAAAGACCTCGAGGGCTAGTCGTCGTCACTTGGGTGCAAAACTAGATGCCGGTCCTAGTTTCGATGATTTCCTGGCCGGCAGAGCGGCAGATGTGATGGTGGAAGATAAAGTGGCCAATGCCGTATCAGATAAACCTCAGCGTCTTCCTCGCTGGCTCAAAACAGAAATTCCAAAGGGTCGCAATTTCTCAGCATTGAAGTCAGATTTGAAGGGTCTAGGACTTCACACTGTATGTGAAGAAGCACGCTGCCCCAACATTGGTGAATGCTGGGGTGGAACTGATAAGTCTAAAGCTACGGCTACCATTATGTTGATGGGTGATACCTGCACTCGTGGATGCAGATTCTGCAGTGTTAAGACAAGCCGCCAGCCGGGTCCTTTGGATCCTCACGAACCTGAGAACACAGCAGCTGCTATCGCTAAGTGGGGTCTGGGATACGTCGTTTTGACGACTGTGGACCGTGATGATCTAAGTGATGGTGGTGCGCATCACTTTGCAAAGACAGTAGAGTTGATCAAGGAAAAGTCAAATAATAAAACCCTCGTCGAGTGTCTTGGAGGTGATTTCCGTGGTGATCTAAATATGGTCGAAGTTTTGGCTAAATCTGGATTGGATGTATATGCTCACAATGTCGAGACTGTGGAAGAGCTAACTCCATTTGTGCGCGATCGTAGGGCAACCTTTGAGCAGTCTTTGAATGTTCTCAAGCGTGCGAAGGAAGCCTCCCCTAGTGTGATCACCAAAACCTCGATCATGCTTGGCTTTGGAGAGACTGATGACCAGATCGAGCGCACTATGAAGCGATTGAGGGATGTCGGTGTTGATGTTGTTACTTTTGGTCAATATATGCGCCCCACAAAGCGCCATGTAAAGGTGGTTGAATATGTTACCCCTGAAAAGTTCCAGTATTGGCATGATAAGGCGATGGAAATGGGATTCCTGTACTGCGCTAGTGGACCGCTAGTTCGTTCGTCGTATAAGGCCGGCGAGACCTTCATCGAGAATATTTTGCGAGGTAGGGCACCGCATGCTGCAGCAGTTGCGGCCGCCGCAACTGCTGCTGCTGCTCAGAAGCCCGCCTCTGCGTAGAGTATGAATCGTTATGAATTTCTAACAAAATTGTATATGGTATATAGTGTTATAGTTCATTCTATATTTATTTCATTTCTCACTAGAATACCAAATCAGGACAGATTTCATGAGATATCAGGAGCTGCACAATAGGAGCAGGCATCCCTAATGCTGGTGAGAGAGCGAGACCTAGATTTCCAGCACTCATATTATTTCGGTCTTGATGCTGAACGACTTCTCGAAGCAAAACTAATACTGTAAACAATATGTTTTGGTTCAGTTTTTCTAGATTTTTTATTTGAGATTTCAAATATTCCTGTCGGGTTAATTCGTCAAGCTCAAGAACATATTTAGCTCTTGTTTCCGGCCAATTCCCGAAATAACTGCCCGGCAAACTTCGAAGATAACGTTTTAACAGATCGGCTGCTGTATGTACGTCTACCTGTGCTTTCACTAGGTTATAATCACCGAGTTTATCAAATTTGTCTTGAAGGCTATGAATCAACTTTAGACTACCCGAAATTCGAAAAATTCCTTTTTCAATCAGATATTCTGGCTGTACTATACATTGTACACATCGAGCAACAACGCTTGGTACATCCATGTTCTTTAATATGGCAAGCATATACTTACACTTTGCTGGATTGATACCAAACATTGATCCATAATGATTCTGCGGAATACTGAAATCGGGTTTTGAGATCTGCATGTAGAATTCATCACCATCAAAAACCCCGCCTTGACTTTTAAGTGAGCCTTTTTCATTATTCATTTCCTCATAAAGTGAATATCTGCTTAATCCACTCGACCCAGAAGATTTAATTGATGATAGAGATGGGTCCCTGAAATGGTGAGATATTTCAGGTACGACTGGAATGCTTTCAGAAATTTTCATTTGGCCTTGGTATTTCGAACGAAATGATCCACGTGTAACATATAATGGGAGATATTCCCTTACATTATTGAATGGTGGTGATGAAACAATTTCGTTTCTACTGACAGAATCTATTCTTGTACCAATACATTGTACCCACTTCTGGCGTATTTTTTCACTTTCTGCTGTGAAATAATGTTTTTTCCCGTTTTGTTCACAAACCTCAAATAAGTATCGAGCATCATCTTCTGTTGCATCAAAAAATACTACGATAGACCTCACATGAGCATTCTTTAGTGATACAGCTTTGCAATGCGCCTTTCCAGTAACTTCTTCGATGATATTAATATGAGTGCCGTTGATGAAGCAAAAAACGCAATGCCATTCTAGATCGATCTCGGAGCGAGTGATTAAACATCCACTCATTTTTGAACGGATTAAGGATGGGTTTTCTCCCATGCTGTCAGTTCCAATATCTTCAAGTCTTGATGAATCCAAAATATCGTGGCTCCAAAATTCAGTTATTAGTGTTTTTATCTGTTCCCGTATGTCTGTTAAGCCTCTCAATGATATCATTGAGAGAGCGTTCAAGAGAACAGTGAAATATGCGTTTATCATATCATTTCGCACATCCACTTTCCATGGAATGGGATACAGGAACATTCCTTTAGGTGGCAATGAATTTAGTCTCACACTGCCAGACTTAAAAAGTGGAGCTAATACTTTTTTGATGCTCTCATCAAATAACAATAGTTGAGTATAGGACTTGACAAATTTCCAGGATTTTTTCTTCGTACATCTATCACGAACAGAGAAAATCACGCATGGCTTGTGTTTTGTTCCAAACTGTATGGATTCTGGTAAATGTGCAGCTAGTCCGCAGCTCACCTCTATGCTGTATGAAAAAATATCAGAATCTCTGATTCTATTGTCACTGTTCTGTTTATGCTCCTGCTGTTTGGAGTTAGTAATGGAGAGTATTCCAGAATTTAGTGGAATGTTATCAGGTTTTGAAGAGGCGGTTTTGCAAGAATGATATATGTTCTGGGACTCCCCCTCTTTTTCATGACTTTTGTATAAATTGGCTTGTGCAAGCTGGTTTTTTAACAACTGATTCTCTTTAATTATTTGTGCGACCATATCATGATCATATACAGTCATCATAAAGTGATACACGGAAGGAACAAACGATGCCCTTTTCGAATAAATCAATTTTGAATGTGTGAGTAGGAATAATTTACGGTAGGAGCTAAGTCCTAAGACTTATTCTATAATAAGTATATCAATTAACATTTGGGGAAACCATATGATGCGAACAATTAAGGCTTTTTAGGTTCATCCTTGCCCCATTAATGTATTTTATTGTGTCCATTTGAGATCTGATAAGTACTATTTAATTAGCAATTAAAATTAAGCCATTCATATTTACAGATTTATTTAGTCATTGATTCATTGATTCATATTGTACTCAACTTTAGATTTATTTCGCATTTCAGGAATTCATGAGCGTTGTAGCATCTTCATAAATGCTTTAACAAATCCAAAGCTTATTCCTTTATCCACCTTAACCTTCAGCTCCTCAAAGAATAGAATTTTACTTTGCTTATCATCATCAAGTGTCTATATAAGAGTCAAACGGCTATGCAAATACCATTTCACGTTATTACTTCAGACTCGTTCGACTTCTTGCATAGCAGTTGTATATGTATTTACTGTATGGAAATGAGAATGTGTTGTCTAACTTCGGAATAAACGACTCTAACCTGAATTAGAAAAAGTGATAAAACTACATAAAAAGTGGAATATATATAGTAGGTAATATACACGGTACTTATCTGAATCTCTTTTGAGCCAGCTGCTCTGCACCAGTCTCTTCGAATTCTTGACGTGTAATCCACATCTGATGGAAAGTTCCGAGAGATGCCAATATACTTCCTCCAATCCACGCTCCATTCTTCCTTTCGACCATATTTCCAGATGCTAGAAGTCTGATTTTCATCATAGGGAACTCACGTTGCAAGTCCTGATTAATGCGTTCTGTGAATCCCTGAGTGAGTGTTACACCGCCAGTGATTACAATGTTATTAGCCATGTTAGCCCTCAAATCCACATCGCATGCCTTCAAACAGTCAATTACCATATCGCTAATACCCAAGTTGGACCACTTTTGAGGGAAATGTTGCTCTGTGTCGGAGCTTTCGACGTCCATCGTATTGGGGTCCTTTTCGTCTTTTATCTCTGGAGATTCGTTGCTCTTGAAGATCTCCTCACCAAGAGTATAACGTACTTCGCCATATTGCTCAGAACGACCATCAGGATATTCAAAAACTCTGTACTTGATATTATCGAGTTTCTGCTCTTCACCCAAGGGTGATTGGTTAATTTGAACAATAGCCTCCTTGAAGCTATCAATAACATGCCTTTGTTGGAATTTCTTGAAACTATCAGTGATGCCCTCGGGTAAATCGCGCAACACAAATTCAGGTTCTGCTCCTAGTTCCACTTTTGATTTAGACTTTATCTGAAATTGGGGAACAATCTCCTGTTGATTGTTCAGCTCAAATAGCTTCTCGTTTACTTTTTCACTCAAGTAATCGCCAGCCCTTCTTCCGCGTCTAGCAGATTTATAGAGACAGAATCCATCTACAACTGGTGTCACTGAACAGGTTTGCTCTCCAACATCAATTACCAATCCTGTACCACGTCCAGCTGAGAATAAAGAGAGCACCGGAGATTTGGCAATGTACATAGCAGGTGCATTCAGATCTTCCAATGCAAACTCCATCTGCTTAGTTTGGTTGTCCTGAGTATTCCAGAAAGGTTCTGTAATTAACAGTGGGGATTCACTGATGTATTCAGCTGTCCTAGAAGGGCTCATCTCACTCAACGCGCTTCTCCACAATTCCTTAGCCGTGTCCCAATCTTCTACAATGCTGTCCTTCATTGGGTTGCGAATATCAGTGCCTGGTCTAGGAAGATATGTTTGCTCGTCGCCAAAAAGATTCTTTCCATCTCTAGTCGCGTAATTAGTACTATATGAAACACTAGGACTGTCTTCGGCAGACCATCCAACTCGCGTCCAGGCGGAACCGGGCTCGAGCACCACAGCATTTATCTCATCGCCTCCGTATACCTGTGTTACTTGGGACATATTAGTCTGAAACCTAGAGTATTCCGATTAACAAGAAGTACAGGAAGGTGCTGGCCTCACACTTGATTATGCCCTAACCACTTGGTTCAAGTTGGATTACATTCATCATATTTTAGCTGATATATGAAGCGGCAGATACTAAAATTGTGCTATTTCTGATGGGTAAAAATTTTATAAAAAATGTATAATTTTGGGTATCATTAATGTAATAATAATTTATATAGTACTCATGCTTAGGACCTGCTATACTCAAGACCCAAGTTAAGTGGAGAAGACGGCCTGCCAATAGAGAAGTCTCTAGAACGCTTCGGTAAGCTTAACTGGCTGTCATCATCATCATCGTCAGCGACCTCCGACGATGAAGTAACTCTTCGTGGTATGTTGATGTGGAGGTTATTGCGCGAAGATCCAGGAGTGTTATTAGCATTGTTATGTTGAGAAGAAGAACTGATCGAACGTTTTCCAATAACTGATGTGAGTGTTTCTATTCTGGTATTCAATGCTTTAATCTCTGCATCCTTCCGCTCCCTCATAGCTCGCAATGCCTCCTGCAATGCAGAACGCTGATCTTCAAGCGCCTTCACACGATCACCCAGAGGTCCGCGGTCAGAAACCTCGTCTAACTCGGATCTAAGCTTAGCATTCTGTTCCTGGAGTGTCGCAAGTTCCTTTCTGAGGTTTTCATCTTGAGCATACATCTCATCTGAGACGCTCTTTTCCTTCAATTTTTTATCCAGAACGTCCACATTTGCTTGCTTTGCCCTATAGTCCACCTCAAGTACATTGTAGCGAGTCTGCAAAGCTTCGTACTGTTCAGTTCGGATAGATAACAAATGTGCAGCCTCACTGTGACTAAATTTAATTTCAGCGAGTTGTTCATGCAAGTCAGTATCAACGCCATTGCCTTTAGCAGCCTCTTCAATGCTCTGTCGTTTAGCACGCTCTAACGAAAGCTTTCTGTATGCATCCGCCAGATCCTGTGAAGAATCAGCTGAGGTTGAGCGAGGCTCTAATTTCAACTCTCGACGTGTAGACTCGCCAAGCTCTAGAGAAAGTACTCTCACTTCATCTTCTAGACTTTTGATTTCCTTATTATCTGAAATAGAAACAGCCGTATGATCAGGCGAGACGCCAGTAATACCGTCATCTGCGCCAAAATCGAAATCACCGCCTTCATCTGCCAAGCTCTTCGAAGATCCCGTTTGAGAGTTGTATGCTTGGTTAAGTGGACTGTGATTGGACATAGATCGAGGTCCACCAAGTGAGCTAGAACTACCAGGACCAAATCTGGGGCCACCCTTTTGATTATACCCCACGGGTTGGCCCATCATCTGAGGATTCATCGGCGGGGGCATCGGAATAGACGGATTCATGTTATTATAAGGCACATTAGGTCCCATATGGCCACCCATCGGACCTCCCATTGGACCACCCATAGGAGCCATCATAGGAGCCCCCATTGGACCTCCCATCGGAGGATAATGCTGCATTCCTCCTTGGCCCATTTGAGGTCTCCAGTGTGGATTGGCTTGAGGGTGGTTGTAGGTATTTGGTCCTGCAAATTGAGGGCCGGTTTGACTGTTCATGGTATTGGATCTATTTCGTGGTAACGAAGTTGCACTTGTATTAGAAGTAATAGAGGCTGCTCGCGACTTAGTACTCACGCTTCCACTATATGGGAGTTCCATAGGCATCTGAGCGGGGGGTGTCCCACCCGGTGGAGGGCCTTGAGGATTCATTGGATTTCCTGACATTGGAATGCCACTTTCAGTACTAAGAAGTGCTCTCCTACTATCAATCATGCGCTGGCGATACTTGTCTTGGTTGGTTTGAGTTTTGTTGTGGGAGGAGCCAGACTGAAACCCGGTCAAAGGACCAAGCATAGGAATTATGGGTGTAGTATCATAATTGGACATTGAATTTAAAGACATGGCGCGATTGCCATGTGGATCGTCTTTCATACTGGGATATCGATGACGATCACGGATACTAGATAGCTGGTCCATACCAATTTCACCATTATTCGGGCTTCCAGAGGTAGGTCTCGACTGTGCATTTTGTGGAGCATTTTGGAAGTTTTGTTGATTCTGCATGGGCATCTGCGCCCCTCCATATGGATCAGAGAAACGTGCATTCGGGGGATTCACGGGAGACATCTGATGTTGAGGCTGAGGCTGAGGGGCATTATTCATTATTTGGAATGATCCTGCTGAATTCATCGACGAGTTCGCGCCGGGCACAACTTCAAAAGCACCATCATCGTCACTATCATCATCATTAGCCATTGCACTTTTATTGCCAGTACGCTTGAATCGGTTGATAAAACCCTTCTTGTTACCACCGCCTGAGCTCTTTTGTTGGCTTTTGAGAGGCACTCCATACTCGTCAAATTGATCTCCATCAAAACCTGTATTCACCATCGCCATAGACTCTAGATTCTGCACATGACGCGAAACTCTTTGGCCATTATACATGATTCAAGAGACAAAAACGCGTCAGTATGAGACAAATATTGGATTAATTTACGCGTTCACGTTGAATGAATTAAAATGTGAGATGCACTAAGTATATTCTCTGTTAATACACCACCGGGTGATATTAATGCGAGTAAAGAAACACGCTATTAAAAACACAGATCAAAAAACTTTTGGAAATGAATGGAAATTCCACTGGTGATCACTTCTCTCGAATGAATTTTTTTTGGTAGAATCACCTACTTATATTTCCTAGTTAAGATGGATAAACGCGCGTCTGTTGGTCGGAAATAAAACTATTTGTCAGAGTTTCGTAACATGCCTCCCGGCCACACTTGCCCTACTTGGTACCCTACCACAAATCTGCCTGACACTTTCTCTATTGTAACATATACGTGTGTGTGAAGGCACAAGGGCTTATTCCAATATTCCAAAGCTGTCACACGTGAGAGGAGGAAATATAGTCATCCACAGCTGGTAAACTGAAATAAAGCGAAAAAGGTTCCCTCAAGGGTTATATTGAATTAGAAAGAATAAATCAATAACATCCGAATAGCACTATCAAAAAAAATTAATTATCGTATATACATATCGTTTATAATTTATTTTTGTTGGGACTCTTTAATAACCTCAAGGAGGAATTTCAATGCCTCGGCTGCGAATGTCTCCATGTTCTGAATTCTGTCATTTAACTCGGTTTTAATTTCCCTTGAATGTATTTTGTTACGACAGCTTACTGTCAAAAATGCATTGCCCCCTTTTAAACCGTCATCAGGCCCCGCCCATCCAGTTTCAGCCAAAGTATACGTAGCGCTTAATTCCATTTTAAGGTTCCGCGCTAATCTCACGGCCACCTCTTGAGATGGGCCTGTATACGAGTCAATGTCATCCTGAGACCATCCGGACAATTTGAGCCTTGAGTTCAGAGAATATGTGGTGGTTCCACCCACAAAATACCTGGAAGCGCCAGGCACAGAAACAAGACAACTCGCAATAAGCCCACCACAGCAGCTCTCGGAAACGGCAACTGATTCTCCAGATTTAACCAAAATATCAGCTATTTCCTTAACAAGTTCCGATACTTCACTAGAGATGAACATGGCTGGTTAAGAACCAAGGTGGACTCTAACCCTCTGGTGGTACTTACACTGGTCCAGATACCACACAGGGTTATGACATGCCGTAAGTAAATAGGGGAAAATACGAGAGGGTAGTGTGTACGGATACTTGACTGGTCTCGACTCTCAAAATATATGTATACTTGCATTCATAATTTATTACTTCTGATTATTTTATTTGCTCTTTTATTTAGTTTTCTTATCATATCATACTGTTTGCACTGCGATCCACCCAACCTTCCCGTTCACCTATCTCACTCTCAACGCTTTGACCCTACTCACACAGTGTACCACTATCTACCGCACTTGTTATAGACACGTACACACCGACCCACACAATTCGCATAGCATGACCTCATCGCCACTACTTGAGATCAAGGCTGGAAGAGTGTTCCTTAATCCAACCTCAGGACACGCAAAACCCCTTCCGGGACAGGGTCGTCTCGCAATTATGCACTCTAGCGAGGACCCCGCTCTCTATGGTATTCAGTGGCTCCCACGAGGCGCTAATAAATCCGATAAACCCACTGAGGAACTCTTGATTGTTCCCTCTGATGTGAGTATCTCCAAAGTTCCTCAGTGTGAGACTGGGCGTGTGATCGAATTATACTTTGCATCCGGTGGCGAGAAGTACTTGTACTGGCTGCAAGACGCGCCCGAAGGCGATCTCAACGAGTTCAGTGAACACGATGAAAAGCTCTTGGAAAAGGCAAATGAGCTATTGTCGAGCTTCGGTGAGGGAGGAGACGAAGAGGACATGGACGCTGAGTAGTCCATACAAACCGGGCAATAATTTTAGAAAAAAAAAAGTATCTTATCATAATATATAAATGCTAATGGTAAAGTTCATAGAAAATCGAGTACTTCGTATGTCTCAGGATGATTGGGGGTCGGGCCAGCCGACCTTTATGAATAAGAAAAAAAATTCAAATGGAAAAATGGAAGATGGGCAATGGGAATCAAAGCGCAATTTACGAACGAATTTATTCTCGAACATAAATTTTGCTGCTGTTGTATCCATATGAAAGGAAACGAGTCCTTAAGCCCCGATGCTTCTTACGGGGATTGTTGTTCTCATGGTGGGCCACTATGGTATCTCCACCAGGAACAAAAGAAGTGTCACTCACTACCTCCTCATAAGATGGCGGAGGGACAGAGATATCTTCTTCACTGTTGTTCAATTCTCTTGGAGCTTGAGAGGATTCTCCAGAGTAGGTATAAATATCATTCTCTGTACCGTTGTCGCTAGAGTCCGATACGGATGAAGAATGTGAACGAAACGGCGCTAATGCCTGTAAAGAGGATGAAATAGTACTAGAGAACATACTAAGTAAAACAAGCTTGACAGATTGATACGTATAATTTCGATGGTCCGGAGGGTTCCTTTCTCTTACTTATATCTCAAGGACCTTAGATTATAATCTGCGCGGATGTTGATTAACCGACACTTATATATATTTTGTAGGAATTGCCTGCATTTGAGGTAAGGGTAAATGTGTGGGGAATTCGTGAAATATCCAAAGAATTGTACTTAAAAGGAAGTAAATTGAATATATACTGAAATTCATGGTAAGAATATCTTTAGTTTTGATGCTATTTTCATTAATTTCTCCTACGTATAACACTTAATGCGTGATCGAAGCCGTTAAAAAAATTGCTTCCTAATAATATTTTGACCGCAGCACGCGGAACGTTGCCTCTGTCGTGTTTAGTAATAGCAAAGGCCTTTGCTTATACTTCTTATGTTTCATTTAATGATCTGAGTAAAATCATACAATATTGATTAAAAATAGCACTAATTAATAATTTGATCCCGCAATTTTTTGTCACAGTTGTTTTCTAGTATGTAAATCTGTCGAACATGCCATACAGAGAGTTTGGTGCAACACCAGTACTTGAGGGGCTTCACAGTAGGGTACGGTCCAGCCACGGAATGACAGTGGAGAAATGTATTCGCTAAAGCAACGTGGGCTGGAAGCCCACCTCACAATTCTACCATGCTAATGTTTATCTTATGAACTACCTATTTTTATGGAGTTAAACCCCTGTGAGTTATATAATAATATATTTCATACAGAAATAAATTATAACTATATGTTCTTATTGAAAATCTCAAAAACAACGTGCTTTGTTCCGAATGTGGAAGCCCTATCCCTGTGACTTATTGTTTCCCCCGCGTTTACCTTCCATGAACCATTAACAAAATTATGCGGTCGCGCCCAAACCACCACTGGCCTACACCGATCGGAAGGGTATTTAATTTTTTTTTAGATTACTAAGTCATGGTGGTATCCATAAGTGGATTTAGTAAATGTTCTGGTATTAAAAAGATATATTTTTTTTAATTTTCACAATAAGATCTTTTTTACATAACATTATTTTATGTTTATTTATGAATTTTCCGTTAATTGTTATTTATATCCTAGTGATACTTGCCAGCACTACACTGTAGTACATTGATACAAAAAAGTTAATTATACTTACAGTATTTCACATAACAGCTTTTGTTTAAGTACTGAAACGATATATTAATTTAAATACAAATATCATTAAATTCTAATACGAATGCATTCTCTCAATTAGTGTGAACACACGCCTGATCACAGGTCTACTATATCAGACCTGGTTTGCGTACGCGGTACTGTTATCAGACCCCCTGTTGTTTATCCAGTATCCACATCGTAGTGGTCCACATCGTGGAAGAAGTCAAAGCAAATTCGCGAGTATTTATATTTAATTTTCTAGCGTAAGTATGGAAGATAGATTCCAGAATGCGCTAGATTCACAATGGGATGCATTAGAGGCTCGTGATACTCGAATTGTGGGAATTCGAAAGCATCTAACTGAGCTCTTCAATGAATTAGTAGATAAGAGAACAGACGAAATAAGACTGTTAAATCAAGATATCAAAAATGCGCGAGAAACTATCACAAAAACTGAGAAGGGAGCTCTCAAACAGAGTGAATTGCAGCATTCATTAGATGAATTAGATGCAAGTGACCTTCCCAAAGAAATATCAGAAATATCAGGGAAAGTTTCCTTAATTGACGCAGAAATTGAGAAGCTAGTGCAGCAAAGAGAGGAACTGAGCTCAAGAATGTCCGACCTGAAGTCTATCTACTCCAGCAGGAGGGCCAAGTTCGAAAACACGCTTCACGACCTTAACCGAGCTCATCAGCAACAAATTGTAAAACTACCCAGCATGAAATCTGGTCTCAACAAGAATATCAAGATATGTGAGAGTGCTGAACGAGAGTTGCATGCGGCAAAACATGGGGGTCTGCTCTGGAGTCAGGTTTGTTCTACTCTAACCAACCTTGACCGCGAAATTCACGGTTATGGAAAGAGTCAATTACCCCAGATATCTTTTATTCTAGATAAAGCAGTTCAACAAATGGAATCGTTCCTCAAGACAGCAGAGGGCGAGAAATGGTCTGTTCTTGTAATTGCCATTGGCCATGAACTTCAACTCTTACGAGAAACACTAAATGTCGTTCGAAAACATGGTGAAGATGTATAATAATTGAAAGAAATGATAATAAATAAGTGAATAATTAAATAAATAAATGGGAAAGCTAGAGGAAAAGGACGACAAGTTATAATTCAATCATTGTTAAAGCGACCCTTTCAGTTTTCGATAGATAGCAGTGAGATTCGGCGGGACACCCAGTCGTACATTGCCAACTAGCGTATATCGGTGTTTGGGACGATCTGAGGCTTCATCGTAACGATCCGATTTTTCGAAAGTTTGATCGCTGGCAGACTCTTCGATATTAGTCGCCGGTGATTGCTTCTCGTCTGAAAGGTTATCGGGCCTGTCCGTGGGAGAATAATCCTTGCTACGTTCCTCGGAGTGTTCCGCAGTTGCATCATTCGCATTATCTCCACTATCCCTCCTTTGCGCAGATCCATGGCCAGTTTTCTCGACGGATTCAGAGTCTTTATCTTCCTGCACAGCAGAAAGGGGTGAGTCCTTCTCGACATCCTTATTCTTCTGTGGCAGTCCAGAATCTTGTTGAGACTTCTCATCAGAACCATTTCCTTCACCGGTTACGTGCTTCTGCTGCTCGTCTCCTTCATTAGATGTTCGAGGAATAGATTCTGATTTATCTTGTTTCTCACTACCGTCATCGTCGGCCTTTTCATCCTTATTGTTGCTATTTTCGATGTCGTTATTTTCCTTCTGAGGCTCAGAATCGATTTCAATACTACGAGGAGACTGCGACTTCGACTTTTCGTTACCAGAGTCATTATCTGCTTCTGTATTAGGCACCTTATATAAAGGGCGCTTGGGGAATGGTACGAGCATGTATGGTACAACTGGAACTGACAATTTCCCCGTATATAAATGCTGTTCCAAAGCTGCATTCGAACTCTTAAACAGCTTGGAGAGGTGTGAACTAGCTGCTTGTTTAGATTGTTGGCTCAAGGTTCCCTGTTGGCCACCTGCGGGTCTTACGTGAGAAATGGATTGGTCGGAGCTGCCATTCGCAGAACCGTATTCTTGGGCTTTAGCATGGCGCGCGCGTGCGCTTTCTACAATACTGTTTATTCCAGCACGGAGAATGCGACGCTGGCGCCTCCGATTGAACTCCTCCTCGATCCATTTCGATTTAGCAGGGGATTCACTTGGTCCATATAATTCAGTTCCGCGCTTAAGAATACGGGCTCTAAGGTCATTGTCTCTGTTTTGCAATAAATTGACCTCTCTCCAGCGACGTTTGCGAGCTGCATTGTCCTCACGCACTTTCTTCTTGTTTTCAACAAGGCGCTGCTTGTTAATTCTAGAAACTTCAGCTTCATCAATACCGTCAACTGATGTTGATCTTCTACCTGCACTAGTAGACGCTCTGTCCGCTGCCGCTGCCGCTACTGCTGCTGCTGCTGCGTTTGCCCCTTGAGATCCGGGCGTATCCATTGCACGTCTCAAAGACTCAGAACTAGTAGAAGCACGATCAACAGCGGTACTGGAATCTGTTAGAGATGTCGAAGAAGAAGAATCAAGCGCACCGAGGAGTGCCTGCTGGATTGCTCTGAGAGTATCTGGATCAGCCGCAGTGTAGTCAGATTGATACTTGTACTTCGAAGAGTAGTCATTGTAGGAACCAGTGCGCGTAGATGGACCACTTAACCGCGCACGCTTCGGCTTGGGAGCCAGTCTTGCACTATCGTCTGCAACCGATGAATCAGATTGTTGCGAAAGTCTTGCCAGCGATTGAGCGAGCGAGTTAGACGAGTCAGAATCAGGAGCTTGGGCTGAGCTATCAAATACAGACCTCAAGCTGTCAATAAGAGATTGGTCTTCTGTGCCAAGGCCTAAGCTACCAATATCGAAGCCTCCCGTTGAAGCACCCTTCTGCAAATCAGTCGATGGTTGGGGTTCAGAAGCATTCAAAGAAGGCTGGGGAGGAGCACTCGAGGGGCCTGCAGTTGGCTGTGACTCACTAGCATTACTAGATAAAAGAGATTGTAAAACGCTCTGGATGGTACTAACGTCAGGATCAATACCAGAGAAAGACTCTCTCCGCAGCTGGTTCCGATTAGCGGTGTGCGCAGTGGCCTGTCCTGGTAACGCATTGGAGGACTGTTGTTCACTAGACAATCCTGTGCCAGGAGTAGGAGTGGCAGTGAGTCCTGCACCAGGTTGATTCACTGAAGGGGCCGGAGGAAGCTCTTGTAATCGCACGTCGTCTAGAGCTGCCTGAATCTCATTGTTGAGTCTTTCGCGGTCAATAAATGAACTAGTTCTTCTTCGCAACTGAGGAAATTGTGGAGGGGGTATGATATGCGGTCGAGCTTGAGAATTCGGCTGCGTTTGAGATTGAGACTGCTGAGATGCCAACGAGTCCATATTAGAATTGCCGATGCTACTAGCTTGTTTGGCTGCATTTGATCCCAAAGTATTGCTGATGTATGTTAAAGTGTCCAAACTGATTTCCTTCAGGTTGATATTGTTCAAATTGATATTGGAGAGGTTTATTCCACCAGAATTTGGCATTAGTAGAGAAGAGATCAATGCATCAGCACTGATTTGCTCGCCACGATTTTGCGAAGCTCCACTGGGGCCCGCATTAGCATTGGAAAGATTAGTTGAAGGTTGTGTTTGAGGCTGAATTTGAGGCCGTTGTAAGCCAGATTGCGGAAGATTTGCATTATTCAATGCACTCAATGACGGGTTGTTGGTCTGACCAAGCAGTGATCCTTGTGGAATCGGGATGTTAGCCAATTGTTGCTGCAGATTGGCTGGTAGCTGTGGCTGTGACATCGCATTCATTGGATACCCCTGAGCTTGAAGGCTCGATTGCAAAGCTGCAGTATCTAACTGACCAGCATTGAGCTGATTGGCACCTAGCTGACTAGCTAAACGCTGGTCAGCATTCAGTTGGCCTGTGTTTAGCTGGCCTGTGTTCAATCCAGGTATGAGCCCAATTGAAGAAATTAGATTGGAAAGCTCTGCTGTATTTAAATTCTCAGCATTGGCGAACTGGTTCTGTTGAGCAGGAAGGGACTGGCTGAGCTGCGGTAGGTTGTGCTGAACCCCAAGAGTCTGTGCAAGCGCGGCTTCAGGCGTCTGGGGGAGGCGTCCAGGATTACCATTTTGTGAGGAATTTTCCTCGGGGTTCATAGCAGCCGAAAGCTGCAGTACCAGCCTCTGTTCCAGGCTCAATTCGTCTGACATTTCCCACACAGATTTTTCAAGCTCGATCAGTCGCGATGTTTACTAATCACTGATCCTCAGCAGCACCACCCCACTGTATATAATATAAAGGCAGATAGTGAAAAACTATACAAATATATGCGTTTTTGTGTTAACATGTTTGGTTGAATAAAAATAACTAATATGATTGTTCAATTATTTAAATAAATACTTATGCCAAAAGCTTGACTGGGGATCTCGGGTTCTCCTTTATGGTGCGCAAGATGTCGCTAATCTTCTCTTGAGTAACTAGAGAATCCTCGTTAAGGCTCTCTAATCTCTGTTTGATCTGCAACTTCTCAAAATGATCGTATATTTCATTGCTTGGGAGATTGAGCGTAATTGCGAATATAAGAGAAAGTACCCGAGCCTTCTTCTTTGGCGAGCCACTGCCTGTCTCAAAATTGCTCTTCAGGAGTTCATCAAGCAAGTTCCAGCCTTGCTTTTTGGCGAATACGGTGTAAGCGGGCTGGAAATGAGAAATCTCGCTTGAGAGAGCGAACAAAGCTTTAGTGGAAACCAAATCATTAGAACTAGAGACGGACGACAAGACACTATCGAAACCACCCTCAACATTAAGGAAATCGGCCTGCGATTTCTGGTTGTTCTGCACAGCAGCGGCAACGCAAGAGAGGGCTAGCGCCTTCACTTCTTCATCAGAGTCAGCGGTAAGTTTCACCAACGGACCCCACATGTCGCCAATGTTGTTGGCATTATCGACATTTTCAACGTGCTCCTCAAATTTCTCCAAGTACTCTATTCTGTCATCCTTGTCGGGGCTATCGGAAGCAACAGTTAATTCTGCACGCATCTGAGTAACCTCATCAGGAGCGCCGAAAAGTTCAGCTAGAGCCTTGGGGTCAGGCTTCTGGGTTGTATCGCCCTTCTGAGCAGCAATCGACCATTTAAGCAATCCTTCCATTTTCAAAAATTTTCCTTCTTAATAAAAGTTGTTAAATTTTATTATTTTGCACTCTTCGAATAAATTTTGCACTTGTTTGTAGGCAGCTGTGAATTTATATATATATAGAGGTGGTGTGATAATTTTATGTTAGTAATCATAAATTTCCACAAGCTTGGGGTACCTTCGAGAAGCAATCTATGAACCCAATAAAATTCACTTTAGGCTAAGTGAATGCGTACAATTTATACATGTATAAATATTTTTACAATAGCTAGCTATTATCCGGTACAGCCTCGAATACTACAGCGAAAATTAATTCGTCGTCGCATTTCAGCACGTATCTCAATTGCGTCAAACCGGCATACTTGCCCACATCAAAGGTAAACCCAGGCATCTTGATTTTTGGAGAAGTAGACATATCAAGGTAGGGATTAGAGAAGTCAAAAGCATACGTCTCGCCTGCTTTGAATGTGAAGTTTTTCAGTTCATCCTGATTTAGATACTTTTTGTACCTAGTGCTCGCCTCGGGTTCCTCAATGGGGCCTTTAATCTTTGCCGGGTCTTCACCTTCATCAAGCTTATGGATATAATTCACAGATGATAGAGCTGGTCCATAGATATATGGCTTGTCAGCATACGGATCACCATGCACACCGGGGTCAATAGCGTATTTGAATGCGGAAAATGCAGCTGAGAATCCCCAGGGAAGAATATCTCGAATTGGATTGTCCCAATCGTTACCCCATTGGAGCTGATTGCCAGGTACATCTTTTTTGAAGGTTACAAGGAACTGCACCGACAAAGAATCGCTCTTATGGTGTTCAGCATTAAAATAATCCAGAGCGGCTTCGTGGTGCTCTTTTTCTATATCCTCATTGGCGTAGCCCTTGATACGCACTTGCAAGTACGTAGTGAAATTCTCCGTCTCCAATCTCAATGGCTTGTTTGAGTTGATGTCTACCGGGACCTCGGGGCCTGTATAATTAGTCTCTGCGAAAACATTGATCTGTTTGATTTTACCGTCTGACATGAATGCTAATATAATAATCCGAAATGGTTAGTATGCGAGAGAGTAATGCAATGCTTTTTTATTATGGGTTGGATGTGGAAACAATAGTAATAAGGTTTTTCAATGATTGTTTTGACAATGATTGTTTTTGGCAATGATTGTGGTGGTGCTAAAAGTAATAATGATTAGAGATAATGGCCTATGTATGCGCGCGGCGTGTGGAAGCTACGTAATCTGGGGAAGAGATGAGAAAGGGGGGACCGGAAGTTCCTTATTCTTACGTACTAGACCGCCCTTACCCATGACCCCAACGTCTTGATTACCACCGCTTAGACACGTGTCACAGGCCTTCCGACATGGTCTCCTCTACCCATGATTACTCGGATAAAATAACACAGATTGATCTTGCCCCGAAATATATGTACTCGTGTAAAAGATGTAAGCTAGCGAATTTCACTCTGATTTTTGTCACTACTTGGAGCACTAATTAATTATTTGCCACACACTCTCCACCGAGTGCGCCTAGGTCTTTAGAAGTTGCGTTACCATGCACCCTCAGGGCGAGGTCCGGAACAGCAACGGTGAACCACGTCGAATCACATGGAAAAGCGGGACCAGGTAACCCCCGCCGCATTGTCCCCAGCATATATAAACACTGGCCCTCACCTCCACTTTGATTTCTTTGTTTATCACTACTAACGAAAAAAATGTCTTCTTCTTTGGATCACCTTAAGGCTACCGGCACTACTGTTGTTACTGACACTGGTGAGTTCGAGCTCATCGGCAAGTACAAGCCCCAGGATGCTACCACCAACCCCTCTCTTATCCTTGCTGCCTCCAAGAAGGCCGAGTACGCTCAGCTCATTGACGAGGCTGTTTCCACCATCAAGAAGGACGGTTTCAGTGGCTCCAAGTCCGAGGGTGCTGACAAGGCTCTTGACGTCCTCTTGGTCGAGTTCGGTTCCAAGATCTTGGACATTGTCCCTGGTCGTGTTTCCACCGAGGTTGACGCTCGTCTCTCTTTCGACACCGAGGGCACTATCCAGAAGGCTCTTCACATTATTGACCTTTACAAGAAGAAGGGTATCTCCAAGGACCGTGTGTTGATCAAGATTGCCTCTACCTACGAGGGTATCCAGGCTGCCAAGGAGCTCGAGGCCAAGCACGGTGTTCACGTCAACTTGACCCTCTTGTTCTCTCACGTCCAGGCTGTTGCTGCCGCTGAGGCCAACGCCACCCTCATTTCTCCTTTCGTCGGTCGTATTCTTGACTGGTTCAAGAAGAGCACTGGCCAGGAGTACACCGCTGAGACCGACCCTGGTGTGCACAGCGTCAAGTCCATCTTCAACTACTACAAGAAGTTCGGCTACAAGACCATTGTCATGGGTGCCTCTTTCCGTAACACCGGTGAGATCACTGAGCTCGCTGGCTGCGACTTCCTTACCATTGCCCCCAAGCTTTTGGAGGAGCTCTACAGCTCTACCGAGGCCGTCCCCAAGAAGCTCGATGCCTCTAAGGCCTCTGCTCTCGACATCGAGAAGCAGGAGTTCCTTGAGTACCCCGGCAAGTTCCACTTCGCTTTGAACGAGGACCAGATGGCCACCGAGAAGCTTAGCGAGGGTATCCGCAACTTCGCCAAGGACACTGAGACTCTCCTTAACCTCATTGGTGAGAAGTTTTAAATAGTATGTAAATAAATAATGATTATGACTACTGTTCCTTTTCGTAGCTTTTCTTTCTTTTCTTCTTTCTTTCTTTCTTTCTTTTTTTAATCCTTTCTTTTGTTAAATAGTCTCTGCCATAAATTAAGCTGTGTGTGCTTGTCAGCAGTATGCGCTGCCTGCCATAGTGACTGATTAACCTGTCTGCATGCTTGATACCGATTAGTCAACATGTCCATTGAACTCGGAAAGCCCGGAGACTTCCACGTCCATCTCCGCGATGGTCCCATGAAAGAGCTGGTGACACCTACGGTTCATGAAGGTGGTGTCAGTGTCTGTTTGGTGATGCCTAACTTGGTGCCCCCGATCACCTCGGTGGAGAGGTGCCTTGAGTACAAACACAGCCTTGAGAGCATTGACTCGCGTCCTTTGTACCTTATGACGCTGTATTTGAGTCCTCAAGTCACTCCTGATGTCATTGCGGAGGCAAAGAAACAGGGGATCATTGGCGTGAAGGTGTACCCTGCTGGCGTCACCACCAACAGCGACAATGGTGTCACGAGCTACGAGGCGTACTACCCTACATTTGCCGAGATGGAAAAGCAGGACATGATTCTGAACTTGCATGGCGAGTGTGCTCACGGTGACGACATACACGTACTCAATGCCGAGGAGAAGTTCCTTCCCATGCTCAAGGAGCTGCACGCCCAGTTCCCTAAGTTGCGCATCATTTTGGAGCACTGCACTTCCAAGTCTGCAATTGAGGCGGTGAAGCAGTGTGGTCCCACCGTGGCTGCCACTATAACTGCTCACCATTTGTTCTTGACCGTGGATTCCTGGGGAGGCAATGCGCTCCACTTCTGTAAGCCAGTAGCCAAATTCCCCGATGATCGCGAAGCACTGATCACCGCAGCCACTTCAGGCTCTCCCAAGTTTTTCTTTGGAAGCGACTCTGCGCCTCACCCTGTCGAGTCCAAGACCAAGGGTAAAGGTGCGGCAGCAGGCGTGTTTACTCAGAGTGCAGCCATCCCTTACGTCGCGCAGGTGTTCGACAAAGCAGGTAAGCTCGAGAACCTGAAGAAGTTCGTTACCGACAATGGTACCAAGTTCTATAAAGTCGACGAGACGAAGCTTGGCTCTGGTTCGGTAAGGCTGATCAAGAAGAAGTACACTGTGCCGGAGACAATTGGGGATGGTAGCCTCAAGGTGATCCCCTTCAAGGCCGGTGAAGAGCTCGACTGGGAAGTCGAGTGGTACTAAGAGTACTAAGAGTACTAAAGGAAGCTGCGACTAGCTAATAAAGCTATAAGGAGTATATAGACTGTAAATATAAAAACTATTTTCTTATTATTATTATTATTCGTTCTATTGGCCGTGATAGTGTGGTGGATCAATTTGGCGGTGGATAAATGTGCGAAGGAAGGGTAGGTTAAGGGGTCCATGGAGGTCCCGGATGAGTTCAGTATCGTGGAAGCCGGTCTCTTCAGCGCTCGAGTGATTCCGGAGCGCAGCTTCCCCTTTATAAGATCACTGAACCTGCACACAATTGTTCTGCTGGATCCTGGTGCCCCGAGCCAACCTCTGATGGACTTGGTGGAGTCAGAGAATATCAACCTCGTGCATCTCATTCCAGAGACATGGCGCTCTAGCCATGAGAGCTCTCAGCAGCACCAAACTTGGATTGCGATTAGTGAGTGCTTGAAGTATAGTTTGGATAAGCGTCACTATCCTTTATTGCTTGTGAGTGGTGGGGGGCTGCGACCTCTGATCAGAAAGCTGCAGAACTGGACGCTTTCCGCTGTACTCAACGACTACAATTCTTTTTCAGAGAGTAGTGGTGCCCGAATAGTTCCTTCTGTGCCTACTGTGCTGGAGCAAACAGAATTATACTACGGTAGAATAGAGGATGCCAAAGCGGTCATGGAGGAAGTAACAAAGGTGGAACCGTATGTACGAGTGATAATTGTTGATTTGCCCGAAGAGGAGGAGAATAAACCGGAATGGGTACTGCGATATAATATTGGACGGGTCTGATGTTTATATATTCCATTGCGTAGCACAGACTGCACGTAAATACTATTTATTAATGAATTACTTATGTTTTACTTATGTTTCACTCTCGTGGATTTTTTGTTCAACCCGACTAATTGTATATATATATATATGTATATAGTTTACATTAGTTGTTAGTACATATCATTACCACCAACACTGTTCAAGGATATACATGCTAATCAGGGTGCGTGGGGGTGGATATGTGCTTGGCGTAGTTGAGCTGTGTAGTAAGGTTCACGAACCCTGCTTAAATTACTACCACCGCACACACGCACACCATAAAATGGTCTTACCGCGTATTTACCCCCAAGAAAGTACATACGAGGTGCTCAATGATGGACATAATGACACTTTCTTCATTGAATATAACGAACATGAGTACAAGTTCGCGACTACACCTAATTCCACCACGTATACCTCCATTGGAGGCGATGATAAACATGACAGTGGCCTTAATGCAAGGGCAGTAGCGCAGCTGGCTGCACTTCAACTAGAATTCTATCAAAATAACAATTTTATCTCACTAATACGACTGGGAGTTCCTCAATTCAGTTTACGGAGGAAGTATGGCGTAGCATCCACAGCGGCTGTATTTGACAAAACAGCTCTCCTTGGCGGTAGAAACGGTGAGCTGATCTTCATTGATTACGAGGATCCAGAGAATCCTAGGCAACTGGATTTGGAGGGCCATGCTATCTATACCAACTTGACTCAGTTTTTTCCTTCGGGTAAAGTGGCACTTTCGTCCGGAATGGATTTCACCCTCAAGCTCTGGGATATCCAGTCCGAAGAAAATACGAAACCAATACAATCACTGCGCCATCAGAAGGGTTTAATTGATGATGTGGCAATGATTGGGAGGGGCCGCAATCTGCTTTCGTTGTGCCGCGCGGACGAGTCTGTTGTACACTGGGAAGTCTCCAAACCTCAGGTTGTTCATGACTTTAAGGTCAATGGTGCTCAAAGCCTACAGCTCCTTAATGAAAACAGCGCATTGGTAGGCACTGACAATTCAGTGCAAATTTTAGACCTCAAAGCCCCAGATCAAGCCGAACTGATTGGGGCTCCTGCTCTGCACTTGAGTACATCTCAACACTTCGTGGCCCGATCCACAGAAAACAAAGTATTTATTCACGATATCAGAAATGCAGCAACCGCATTGCACGAGTTTGAGACTCCAACTCCGATTGAGCAGCTGGTTTCTACTCAATCGAAGCTATACATCCGAACTGACGCGGGGTTGTATGCGGTCAACTACAAAACGCACGAGGCCGAGGTGCTCACAAGCGATAGCAAAATCGTTTCTGTGTACAATGACGAGATTTACACAGTGGGCAACGATATCCGCCGGTTTCCGCTTTAGTAGTAAGGGTTAATGTTCTTCATTTGCGAAGTATGTATATATATATATTAGCTTACAGGTTTACTTTTGTAATTCGCAGTTTACTCTCTCTCCTTGTTGGTCTCCTCCTCGGCCTTACGGTCGTAGAACTCGTTGAGGATCTTGGGCGAGATACGGTTGAGGAGCTCCTTAGGATAGATACGCAGGAGGTTCCAGCCAAGGTCGAGGGTCTCAGTAACAGTTCTGTCCTCGTAGCGGCCCTGGGTGACGAACTGCTTCTCGAACTTCTCGAGGAACTCCAACGAAAGCTTGTCCTCGGTGCTCAAGGCTTCCTCACCGACGACAGCCTTCATGGCAGCGGCATCACGGCCAATGGCGTACTTAGCGTACAACTGGTTAGAGACCTCACTGTGGTCCTTACGGGTCATGCCCTCACCAATGGCGGCCTTCATCAATCGACTCAAACTGGGCAACACGTTGATGGGAGGGTAGATACCACGGGCGTGGAGCGAACGGTCGACGAAGATCTGACCCTCGGTAATGTAACCGGTCAAATCGGGGATGGGGTGGTTCATATCGTCGTTAGGCATAGTCAAAATAGGAATCTGGGTGATCGAACCGTTACGGCCCTCAACACGACCGGCACGCTCGTACAGAGTGGCCAAATCGGTGTACATGCTACCGGGGTAACCACGGCGACCAGGGACCTCCTCACGGGCGGCACTGACCTCACGCAACGCATCCGCATATGAAGTCATATCGGTCATGATAGTAAGAACGTGACGCTCAGTCTGGTAGGCAAGATACTCAGAGGTGGTGAGCGCCAAACGAGGAGTGATGATACGCTCAATGGTGGGGTCGTTGGCCAAGTTAAGGAAGAGTACGGTACGGTCGAGCGAACCATTCTCCTGGAAATCGCGCTGGAAGAACTTAGCAGTCTCCAAGTTGGCACCCATGGCAGCGAAAACGATGCTGAAGTTCTCCTCGTGGCCATCGTGAACGTCCTTGGTGGGCCTGGCGAGCGAGGCCTGACGACAGATCTGGGCAGCAATCTCGTTGTGGGGCAGACCACTAGCACTGAAAATAGGAATCTTCTGACCACGGGCAATGGAGTTCATACCGTCAATGGTGGAGATACCGGTGCTGATCATCTCCTCGGGGTAGGCACGAGAGTAAGGGTTGATGGGACTGCCGTTAATGTCAAGGTAGTCCTCGGCCATGACCTGAGGACCCTTGTCAATGGAGGATCCGGAACCGTTGAACACACGACCAAGCATATCCTCAGAAACAGGGAGACGCAAGCTCTCACCCGAGAACTCGACGGTCGTCTTCTTGACATCAATGCCACTGGTGCCCTCGAAGACCTGAACGACAGCACGCTGGCCCTTCACCTCGAGAACCTGACCGGATCTGACAGTTCCGTCGGGCAAAGTTAAGCTCACAATCTCATTGTAGCGAGGGTACTTCACCTTGTCGAGAATGACCAGCGGGCCGTTGATTGCGCTCACCGTATTGTAGGTAAGGCGGGGCTCAAGCGAGAAGTCTTTAGTGACCGCCTTTTTGTTGAGCTCAAAGAGCTCGCGGTCCGACATCTGCGGATTAGTGGCTAGTGTGGAGGGCATTTAGTAGTCCTATTAAACAGCCGTGGGTGAGATGGCAATGGTTGGTATCAGTAGATAAGTCAGCAGAACAGGGTTGAGCCAGTGTGGCTAGGGCAAGGGGGATTGGCTATCGTCTTACTTGGGAACAGGCTGTAAGCTCTAATAGCAGTACGTGGGTGCTAAGTTATAGGTGGAAGAGCAGGGTGAAGGGGGGTGGTGGGGGAAAGCATGGTGACTGGTTGGAAGACCAATGGCGCACGCACACACACATACACCCGCAGACATCTGAATGCAATGGAACAGGGTGCATAAATAAACGGAAAACTGAAAAATACAAGAAGCGTACTAGGAAAAAATAATGAATGGATGTATGAAACTAAATTTTATGATTTTTTTTTTTTTTTTTAATCTTCCTGTGCTGCTATATGTGCACACTGGAGTGGAATATAGGGAATATTCATTTATAGGCATATATACTTAGAAACATGTATGCATAAATATATGCATTTATCTATGCATACTTTATACTTATAGATATCAGACAGTGTGTGACCCGATACCTAAAGTTTTACTAACAAATTCGAAGCACTGGCTATTATTACATTTGTGAAACAACCTTTTTGTGCTATTTTTGAAACATCTCAGCTAAGCCTTTTTAAGGGTGTGATCGTGCGTGCTTAGGCGTTTAAAGGCCTGCACTGAATCTATGGGCAAGGTAGTATGAGACGGTTCTGTCTTTGGATCGGATTAATAGGTGCGCTGCTAGCAGCTTTCGCTACATACAAATCGAGCGAACACCACGATGAGGGCACTATCGTGAGTGAAATGACCTACTGGCCTGAAATTGTCAATAGTGAGCGGAACCGCACTCAGATTGGTACCGAGAATGCTTGCATCTACATGCTAGTGCGCAACTGGGAGCTCCACGAGGCATTGCAAAGCATCCGCAAAATAGAAGACAGGTTCAATCGTAAATTTAGGTATCCCTGGGTGTTCTTGAACGACGAGTACTTCACCGATGAATTTAAGACGCTTACCGCCGGAATGGTCAGTGGCCACTCCTACTACGGGCACATTGAACCTGAGGTCTGGGGTGTTCCCAGTCACATCAATCAAACTAAAATGGATGAATGCATTGAAGAAATGACAGCAAACGAAGTCATCTATGGTTTCAGCCGAAGCTACAGAAACATGTGCAGATTCAATAGTGGTAACTTCTTCTGGCACCCACTGATGCTAAAATACGACTATTACTGGCGCGTTGAACCAGGAATTGAACTATACTGTGACCAAAGATACGATCCATTCAAGTTTATGCGCGAAAATAATAAGGTGTATGGGTTTGTGATCACCATCACCGAGATCAAGGAGACAGCTATGTCGCTTTACAAAACATTCAGAGATTTTTTGATTCAAAACCCAGATGTTATTGCGCCCGATAATGGACTGGGATTCCTGACAGATACTAGCATCCAGAGGCCCTGGCTCGATCCCCGTGAATCCATGGAAGACGTTGATGGCTGGAACTTGTGTCACTTTTGGTCCAATTTCGAAATTGGCTCCCTCAACTTTTTCAGAAGTGAAGCATACAGTAAGTACTTCAATTTCCTAGACCAGTCTGGTGGGTTTCACTACGAGCGGTGGGGCGATGCTCCCGTACACTCTATGGGGGTGTTGGCCCTCGCCAACGTTTCGCAGATCCACCACTTCGGGGACATTGGCTACTACCACCTTCCATTCTACCGATGTCCTCACGATGAAGCTTCGTTTACTTCTGGTAGGTGTTTGTGTCCTGAGAATGCGGACGAAAATGTTGACTTCCAGTTCTGGTCGTGCTTGAGCAAATGGTGGAAGCATGCTGGCCGGCCACTGATGTTCTACGACACCGGGGGTGATCTTTTTGGTTGAACTCCACCAAGTGGAGGTTTTATTCTTTGTATATACATTGGCATTAGCATATTATATTATATTATATTATATTTCATTTAACTTACATATTGTACATTGTGCACAGTCATACATTTGCACCTTTTTTCCATCGTATAATGCACATGTATAATGTACGAAAATTATATTTCATTCATGCAAATCTCCTCAACTGGTCGAGCAAGACCTGCAGCTCCTCATCGCTCTTCTTATACGCCAAACTAGGGATGAGCGTCTTGGCTTCCTCGGAGTCTTCGCACAACAAGCTTCCCAGCTGCGCAACCTCGAAGGGGTGCAAATCGGCATTCTCACTACTCTTGAGCAAGTTTTCCACGGCATTGACTGTTTGCTCGTCCTTGAAACGCGCAAAGGTCGACAAATATTCACGGGTCTTGCGCAGGATCTCGTTACTATCGGCGAAGTCCTCCTCCTCTTCGTCCAGCATGGGCTCATCGCCAAGGTTAGCATCTTTCCGGCGCTGAGAAAGTGCAGCATTGATAAGAAGCCTAGTTTCGCTCAAGTTGAGAGCAAACAAAGGCACTTCCTGGCCATCAGGACCGATCTGGGGGATGGTGAACTCACTGCCGAACTCGAGCTTCGTCGCATCCTCCTCCTCGTTAGAGCTCGCATTAGGTCTTCTGCGTGCCTTCAAAATAGACGCAGACATGGGCTACCTGAGCTTGTATATATTTATTTGTTGATGGACGTGGAGACAGCTGATGGCGTAACCAGTGAATGTGATGATGCCCTCTGAGCTCCGAATATTAGGGCACGGGCACCCTAATTGGCAACCCAATTTTTAGCACCATTGTTATTATTTATTATTACTGGCGCTGTGTTTTATCCCCTCTAATTAGCACGGAAGATGGGATGGTTCTGGGCAGACAAGTCGGTGCAAACCAATGATGCACCTCTAGCGACTGATCCTCCGAAAGGATGGATGAGCGATTATATCCAGCTCACTTTGTGGGCTCCTAAGGCCGATATTTGGGCCAAACCAACTTCTGGCAATGCGCCCAGTGGCTGCCCTGTAAACCACGAGGAGCTGATGAAGAAGCCTAGCAAGTGTCCTGTGGACCACACAAAGTGGACTGAGATGGCCAAACGAGGCAAGAATGGCTCTGCTGCTGCCAATGGTTCAGCGGATGCTGCTTCTGAGGTCCCTGTACAGGCCCCTACACAGGCTATTGAGAACAGCGGTGCTCAACCGTCAGCATGTCCAGTGGATCACAGCAAATTCAACAAGCTCAACAATATGCCATCGCTCCATACCAATAAGCTCCCCGGCCAGCAGACCAACCTCCCTACTGACAGAACCATTTCATCGATTCCTAGGGGAGAGAAGCCTGATTCCGGCTTCTGGGAGTACCCTTCTCCTCAGCAGATGCTCAATGCCATGGTACGCAAGTCTGGTCCCGACGGTATTGAGGAGGATGCTGTCGAGAGTATGGTTGATGTGCACAACTTCCTCAATGAAGGTGTGTGGGAAGAGGTCCTTGAGTGGGAGAAGCCCCATACTGAAGAGAGCTCGATTACTCCTAGGTTGTTGAGATTCCAGGGAAGACCTGGTGAGCTTACGCCTAAGGCGCGCATGCTCCAGGCGCTGGGTAAACTCTATCCATCGAAGTACGGTGTACCTCCGCCCTTTGACCGCCATGACTGGACTGTTCTGCGTGCAGTGCCTGGTAAGAAGGACGAGTGGCAGCAAGTACGATACGTGATTGATTTCTACGAGATCCCCGATGCTGAGGATGACGTGCCCACTTTCACAGTTGATGTAAGACCAGCTTTGGATTCGGCCGGAAGTGCTTATGATCGCGCCAGAGTTGCTTGGGGTCCTACAATTTCAAAGGCACTTGGATGGGAGTAACCGAACTATGTTCTGGTTTGCTTATGTATGCTTCCTTCCATCATCCCTTATTATTTTTATATTTTTTTATTCCACAAATTGTTATAAACACCGCACATAGAATTCGTATCAAGCATTACTATTACTATTATTATCATTATAACTATTTACTATTTACTATTTAATATTTAATATTTACTATTATTGTTATTAATTGTTTCTATTCAAGATTTGGTCCACAAAGTATAGGTGTAGGTGAAGTCGCCCTCGGTTTCCTTGCAGTCCTCCGACAGCTCAACATCAACCAATTGCTTCAGCTTCTCGGGTTCCTGGCGCTTCCATTGGCTTTGGTCTAAATTGAAAAATGTATCGCACTCAATTTTGTGATCGGGATCATCCACTAGTGTGAGCAAAATCTTGTCGGCATAAGGTAGGGACGCGTGGTAGATCTGCGCACCACCAATGACAAAGACTGGACGGGTGGCATCAGCCTTCTCTAGCGCTTCCTCAAAAGAGTTTGCTGTTAAGACATCTGAGCCAAGATTAAGATCGTTTGATCTCGAAATGACAACGTTCTGTCTTCCTGGAAGGGGTCTGAACTTGGGAGGGATAGACTCCCACGTCTTGCGACCCATGAGCACAGCACCACCCTTAGTTACGTTTTTGAAATATTGCATTTCTTTTTTCAAGCGCCAGGGAAGACCTCCATTCTTACCAATGCCCAATTTGGGGGTGGTGGCCGCCAAAACCAGTGTTACTTGTTTCATATTCTCTAACCCTTAATTACTCGCGTCGCGCCTGCATATATATTTATTTCACCCATACTAGTAGTGTCAGGCTTAACGCAATACATATAAATTATTACATGCATGCATACATACAAACACACACACACACACACATATATATATATATATATATGTATATCAGAAATTGATAATTAAGAAACTGTTGTAGTCAAAAAATTACATATATGCATATTTACAGAGCTTACTCAAGCACAACGTACTTCTTCAAGTGCTCGGGAATGGCATCCAAAAGACCCTTGGACTCCAACCAGCTCTTGCTGAACAGACGGCTGGCGTAGCGCTCAGCAGAGTCGCACATCAAGGTAACGACAGTGTGGCCAGGGCCAAGTATCTTAGCCACATCACGAGCAGCCACGACGTTCAAGCAGGAAGAAGCACCAAGGAAGATACCCTCCTCATCAAGCAAGCGATAGATCATTTTAATGGTTTCAGAGTCAGGAATGTGCACAGCATCGTCCACGATGTCAATGTCTGCACCCAAGTTATCGGTGAGTCGACCCTGACCAATACCCTCAGTGATGGAGCCATCACCAGTGCGCTCGAGCTTCTTTTCCTTGACATACTTGTACAAAACACTTCCAGGAGGATCAGCCAAGAAGATCTTCACCTTTCCATCGCTGATATCCTTGAGATATCTGGCGGTACCGGCAAGAGAACCACCGGTACCGGTAGCGCAAGTGAATGCGTCCACCTTACCGTTGGTCTGGGCCCAAATTTCGGGACCAGTGGAGTCAATATGAGCCTGGCGGTTGGCAAGGTTATCGAACTGGTCGGTCCAGACAGCATTGGACAGAGACTCCGCGTGACGCCTGGCCTGGTGGTTGAAGTTCATGGGATCCGCGAAGGGAACAACTGGCACAGGGAACACCTCTGCACCAAGCAAACGCAGCATGTCGATCTTGCCCTGGCTCTGGGTGTTGGGCATGTAGATCACACACTTGTAGCCCCGCGATCGGCACACATGAGCAAGGCCAATTCCGGTGTTACCAGCAGTTCCCTCCACAATTGTGCCACCAGGGCCAATCTTACCCTTTTTCTCCGCGTCCTCAATGATCCAGAGAGCAGCGCGGTCCTTCACGCTGCCTCCGGGGTTCATGTACTCGGCCTTACCGTAGATGTCACAGCCAGTTTCCTTGGAAAGCTTGTTAAGCTTGATGAGTGGGGTGTTACCCACCGCACCGGGGAAACCAGACTCACTGGTAAGAGGTACAAATGGTCTAGCAAAGCTGGATAACTTCCTGGTGAAATGTGTCAAACGCATGCTAAGTAGTAATCAGTCAGAGCTGCCTGTCCCAGGTAGTTAGTAGAGGGGCACGTGCAAGCACGAACTGTGATAGGCGGGGAGAGTCAGTCCAGATGGTGCGGTTCGACTAAAGCTAGCTATATTTATTCATTTGAATTGTATATGTATACATGCGTACCTATTATTGAGAGTAAAATGTTGAAACTTTTTAGTGCGCTATAAGACGCGATGTCCCAGTCCAATTGCGTGCGAATGTATATATATACTATATGCTACTAATAGTAGGCGTTAACAGGTAAGGGGGGAAGTGCATACTGCTATGGCAGATCAACAATCAGCTGACCCTACACATACTCCTATATGCACGTCCTGGAAACTGAAGTCGCAGGCGCTAAGTGTCAACTGGTTTACAGCAAGAGCAAATCCACATTGAGCGCCAGTATAATAAGTGACGATGCTACATTAGGCTCAACCAACGCCCAGTTCGGTGTGCTGGTATATGCATTGCCACATCCTACCAAAGATGTGGTTACTAGTGTTCTGATCTCGTCCGAGGATATGCTTCTCACAGATTCTGCATGCCTGATTGCTTCACTGATTGTTTCTCAGGTAAAAAAGCCAGTATATCTGAACACTACAGTGCGATCTCCTGATCCACTTTTACTTCGCGACCTTAAAGCAGTACTCCAAGAGACCTGTGTTTGAGGAGTTGCGGGCAATTCAAAAACACTGAGCTTTGTATTTATACTGATTATTTATTATTTATTGTTAAATGTGAGTTTTTAGAATGAAACTTCAGGATATTTTATATATTGTTGTTGGAACGGCTGATGTACATCTATCATATCTATGTGGTATCTATGCTTACACTAGTGTAGCCAGCCTAGTCACCCAGTGTGGTGGTGTCTGTGTCACACACTGCTTCAGGCGCTAGCGCCATATAGAAACCTAGACTGTGTGTCAGTGCTTACACGCAGAGATGCACAGGATCCAAGACGATGTTGATTACATCATCAGAAACTTGTGATTACTCATAGGGCTCAGGGCTGTACACATGACCACTCAATGAAATTTTCACTTGGGAGAATCCCCCGGGGCACGGGCGCATCACGCTGGTGGTGCATCACCCTGAAAGTTCTCACGAAATCAATCAGATTGAGAACATAGGTAACAATGTCTACCGAGCTTAACGTCCAGTCTGAGCGCGCTTTCCAGAAGCAGCCCCACATCTTCACCGCCACCAAGTCCGCTAAGGCCAACAAGGCCAACAAGCGTTGGTACAAGGATGTTGGTCTCGGATTCAAGACCCCCCGTGAGGCTATCAACGGTAACTACATTGACAAGAAGTGCCCCTTCACCGGTCTTGTCTCCATCCGCGGCCGTATCCTCACCGGTACCGTTGTTTCTACCAAGATGCACCGTACTATCATCATCCGTCGTGAGTACCTCCACTACATCCCCAAGTACAACCGTTACGAGAAGCGCCACAAGAACATTGCCGCTCACGTCTCCCCCGCTTTCCGTGTCAGCGACGGTGACATCGTTACTGTCGGTCAGTGCCGCCCTCTCTCCAAGACTATTCGCTTCAACGTCCTCAGGGTCATCCCCATGAGCTCCTCTAAGAAGCAGTTCGTCAAGTTTTAATTTATAGCTACATATAGTAATTGACAAGCATACGATTCACGCGGATTGTGTTTAGCACAATTTTAACTTGTCTGCATAGTCATATATGTGTGTAGAAAAAATGCGATTTATTTACTTTCTCTCTCTCACTGTGTGTCTACTTATTTTCGCTAGTCGTGCCATTGGTTTAACTGGATCGGTAAGCTCGCACTGAGATTAACCGGTTGTTGTTATGTCAGCACTGCTAATAATCGATGTCCAGAATGACTTCTGCGAGGGGGGCAGTCTCGCAGTTTCTGGCGGTAAGTCATTAATAGAGCCCATCAATTCGCTGATTAAAAGCAAACAATGGGATCTTGTGATTGCTAGCCAGGACTGGCACCCTGAATCGCACATATCCTTCGCCTCCAATCACCACGGTAAGGAACCTTTCTCGCAGCAAACCATTGAGGCCCCAGATGGAAGCTCTAGGAGTTTCAAAACCACACTTTGGCCAAACCACTGTGTTCAGGGTACATTTGGTGCAGCATTTGTGGATGGGTTGAACGTGGATGCCTTTGATGCTGTAGTTCACAAGGGTCAGCACCAGTCCAGCGAGTTCTACTCTGCATTTAAAGACGTTTTTCAGCTCAATGAGTCTGAACTGTTAAGTATATTAAAATCTCACAGCATAAAGGAGGTTGAGATTGTCGGCTTGGCTTACGACTTTTGTGTTATGCACACTGCGCTGGACGCAGCTCAGGCGGGGTTTAAAACAGTGGTAAACACCAAATACACAAAGAGTATTGGCGAGGAAAGTGCAAATGAGGCAACTAAAGCACTGAAGTCTGCAGGGGTAATTCTTATTTAATTGAGAAAAAAAAAAATAATAATGAATAAATAAATAAATTTATGGTGATGCAACATATGTATATTTACACCCAGACATGTATGTGTGTAGTCTAGGATCTAGGACTTGCTCATTTCACACATACTCTTAAGCGCTTTCTTAATATCAGGGTCAATTTCATTCGAGACTTCGAAATTCTGCTTGCCCTTTGGAGTGTCGCATGATCTATAGACACGAGGAACGGGTACGCAGTCGAACTCTCCACTGTCAGGGTTGAACGAGCAAGTGTTCTGCATGATACTCACCAAGGGGCAGTTTTTAGGAATATGCACATAGTCCCTGTTCAATACCACAACCGGTGGTGACATGCTCTTTTATTGATACGGGGCAGTGACTTGGTATCACGCTCTCCTGTGGGATTCACACTACAGGGTGATGCAAGGTTAATGGGAGTGGTGGAGAGAGGTTTCCAGCCGAACATTGCCCTAGCCACAGAACCTTTATCGCACACACACACACACTGTAAATACAAAGGTACCCCAGAATCCATTGTGCAATCTGAGTTGTGCAATTCTACTCGGTGATTTAACACTCTTTTGGGATGCCCAGAACTGTCAATGGCTGAGTGCGGAGTCTGTGGAAACCACCAGAAGCAGCTCTACTGTAGTGGCTGCGCCACCCATCTCACACTGAGACCTCGCATCAATGTCCTAAATGTAAACACACAACTCAATTCCCTGAAGCAGAGCGTGTCGAATACTTTGGAGGGTCATTCAACGACGGATGTGCCAGCAAGTGAGGGTAGTGCATATCCTTGTGACTCTACTGGGAATAAAGCCCACATCACCCAATTGACTACTAAAACCGAGTTACTGACGCGAAAGCTGAAAGAAATCCAGCAACATACAAATCAGACCAAGCGCCAGGCTACTATGTTGCGACAAAAAACGCAATTGATACGCAGTGAATCGGATAAGTTAAGAACACTAAATACAGAGGTGGGGACGATCGCCCACGCCCAGTATGATGAGTACATCGCAGGTAAGCGCGCTCGTGAGAATGAGTTGGAAAAGTGCTATAAAGATATGCTTTATTTGAGTTTAGGCCTCCAGACGAAATGCTGTCATGAACTTCTAGATATATTTAGTCTGAAGAAGAAGCGCAAGAAGGTAGGCTACGAGATCGTATTGGGTTCAAATATCGTCCCTGAGCTCACACAACTTGGCCACTACTCGGTCACCACCATAAATAGTGGGATGGAGCGGGTTGCTACTTTTATTATGCTGCTAGCTAGCTATCTTGGCATCAGATTACCCCATGATATCATTCTTCCTCGCAAATCCCAGCCCTTTGTACTCATTGGCACATCACGAGAGAGCCTTGTTTTACCACATTCAGTGAAAACAATGATGCGCTCTAGCACGCGAGAATTCCACCACTACTGTTCCCTACTTGGTATGCTCGTACTTGATGTCACACATGTCGCATTGAAACTGGGGATCCCGGGTATTAACGACTTGGAGGATGTAGTCAAGATTCACCAGCTTATTGCTCAAATATATCTGCGACTGGAAGGTCTCATCAAGCAAAGTCACCAAATCAAAATTTATTCTGGTTTTGTACCAGCAGACATTGAATCGGTGCAAGACCATCTGATCACTGCCATTGATATTGAGATGAATGGAAAATCTGCGGAATGGAATATTATAGATGCCCCCTACAATCTTCCAAGTGAGTCTAATGAGGTGAAAATTTCCAAAACTAAAGTCAAACCCAAAGAGTACAAATTCAGTAGGGGTAAGTTCGGCAAGAGTAAGCACAAGAATAGAAACGAAGAACCTCCGCCAAGTAAACAGAACGAATTAGAAGTTAATGAGAGTCTCCTCAGTGAATCAATATGATGGATGCATACATACATACTAATTGAGTGACACTAGTTCTCAGTCACACACACACATGATATTGCATCGTATTACAATATTATTATACTATACTATTCATGTTTACATATTTATCTTTAACTCATTCATCCAAAACTAGCTCCTATAGTACATACTGGGAAATGATGCATTCATGTCGATGGCAGGTCCAGAGTGGAGGTTCTCATCCTCCGAAACGTCCATCCGCCCTTCCTGGTCATCGTGTTCACTCACATCAACAAAACTAGATTCATGGCCTTCTTCTGTAACAACTTGAGGCTCAAAAATTGGCTCAATTGGTGCATCTGAATGGATTCCCATAGTTTCTGAGCGTGAGAAGCCAGAGTCTCGATCAATTCCTGATCTTGGGTTGGTACTCATATGTGCGTGATGGCTATCAAAATTAGTGACACCGTGGGAGCTCATATAGCTCATTTCACGCATGTACATTTCTTCCTCGTGCATAACTTTTAGAGTTTTGCCTACACCTGGGGGCTTCAGGAATTTGTATCCACTAAACCGGACTGCCTCGAGTCTGGACTTACGTTCATTCTCAAGAGCATCTAGCTCAGCAAGAAGGTTCTGATCCGCACTCCTTCCAACCTGAAATGTACTTTTTGTACTGTATCTTGGGTTTTCAAGCACAGGAACGCTGTGAAATACCATCAATATGCCATACTTATGGTTGTTTCGTTTGTGTGATCGAGGTAAGGGCCCTCACACAAACAATGGCCACAGGATTTTGGGACCGCTGTTTGGAACTTTCTTGAGAAATATGCAGCAATTATTTATTTGTTAAAAATAATAATCGATATTTCAGGTTTCTTTGAATGGCAGGCAAATGAATGATTTGGGTTTTAATATGTACTTGGTAGGTAGTGAGAAGGTCTATTTATATACTATGTACATCAGGGAAGCCGCACCTGCTGCTGCACGGTGCAACTCTCGTGCCCCTGCCCGCACTTCACGCTATATGTATGCACTGATAGCACAAATGCTGGGGCTAGGTCCACGTGTGGAGAATAAAGTCTCAGGGACTGTGAAAATCTCTATTTTTATAATTGAATTTGCAGGAAAATAGAATTGTTTTGCCTTCTTATTTTTCAAGTTCAAGTTACCGGAACTTCACTCAGACGTTGTCTCAGAACGAATCTATGTCGAGGTAGACTCAACATTATTGATTTCATTCTCATGGGATTCCTCGTCGTCATCGGTACTAGAACCAAACAGCCAATCCCATCTACCCTTCTTATGCAACATAGCGAGCAAGAGAATCAAAGGTAGGTGGATCACACTGGCCCAAAACAGAAGTTTCGCATATTTCTTGTGCTCCCCAGAGCGCTTGTAGATTTTAGGATCCATTTTAGCCAGCTGTTTTTGCTGTTGATAGAACTTAAACGCAGCATAGGCTTGCCATCCATTAATGATAGAGGAATCGAGGATGAAAAAGCTGTCTGTGAGTCCAAAGTAGCTGGCGCTAATGCAAATGGGAAACATCGCAATGGAGTGCCTCAATGCGACTCTGGCAGTTAGAAGTGGGTTCGTCCAAGCTGACATGACGTAGCCTGCATGCTTATATTCATCTGCAATTGAGTAACTCAAACTCATGAAATGCGGAAACTGCCATGAGTACAAAAGGAGAGCCAATATCCAAGGTCCAGGGGCTAGTAAAGTTGAGCATGTAGCCCAGCCCATTAGTGGTGGAATAGCGCCTACAACAGCACCAACCCAGGTATTAGAAATACTTTTGCGCTTTAAGGAAGTATACAATCCACCGTACAGCCCAATATTAGCAGCACCCAATCCAGCTACAATTGCATTGGTTCCACCAGCAAGGATGGATATACCAGCAGTTCCTGAGGCTGCAGCAAATGCAAACGCATCTTTTGGTTGTAGACGATTAGATGCGACTGGTCGCTTTCGCGTGCGTGTCATTAACCTATCATATTCTGGCTCACGACCCTGGTTGATAGAATTAGCGGACGCAGAACACAAAGCAGTGCCCAAAGTAAGATATGCCAGACTAATGACAGAGCCTCCTTCAGGTGCCAAAGCATAGGAACTCATGGCAGAAAGCACAACCAGAGCTGTCAGTCTAGGTTTGGTAAGCTCAAAGAACGCATCAAACTTCTTCTTCCAAAGTGGCCTGGGGACTTTACGCGGTTTAGGAGACTGACATGATAAAGGCTTAGCCCATTGAGGAATATCTTTGCTTTTATTGACTTCACGGCCAGTGAAATTTAGTGGAGGTGTTGATTTGTGAGGATCCGTGTTTGTATCCGGAAACACAAGCTTAACTTGATCAACATTATGTTTTTCAGGATTATTCGAAGCAGAAATTGTGCTATATTTAAGCAGCTGTCTAAGGCAAACCCGCTGGGGTGACCGAAGTCCCAGCCTAGCTTGTAGAGCCATAGTTCTTTTTCAGGGTTGCTGACACAGCCCATTTTATGCCATTTGGTGATAACAGTAAACAGTGGGTATGAGCATATATACAGATTCGACTATTGGCTGAAAGTAAAAATATAATAATAATAATTAAATAATTAATTAGTGTTAAGTATTAGCAGCGGAATCACAACCCAGAAAATTATAGAGTAAATGAATAAATAAAAACTGTATACGTATAGTGGCGAAATGCTTAATGAGGTTAGTATTTCGTTCAAGTTGATCAAGAATTCGTATCAAAGTGTGACTTGACTAGGTCAAGTAATTTGTCACCAAATAGGTTTACAAGAGCAAACCCGTCAACTTTATTCAAAGCCGATACCAAAAGTTCTTTCAACTCTTCATCACCTTTTTCATCGGATCTGAGAAACGATTTGAGTGCCTTAACAAGGTCTTCTTGCGTATTACCACTGGCGGAATTGGTTTGACTGCTTGAAGCATCGGGTCTTAATGTGGGCTGAGGTGCATTGTGTGGCAAGCTAAGTGTTGGGTTCTCGGGTCCTTTAGTCAAAATTGGCCGCCCTCTCTCGCGATGATTAGCAATCGAAGGTCTTTGGATTCTTGGTGGAGGGCTCGGAGAACGAGTACGAGAGATAGGCGGAGCTGCATTGGGAGACCTGGCCGGACTAATACTCCTTGATCTTGAAGATGGAGAGACAAAGATTTTCCGCTCAGGATTGGGTGATCTAGGAGGTGATGGTGACGGTGGAGGAGAGCTTATGCGGGGAGGGGGTGAGCGTGGAAATTTGAGGTCTGGAAAACCAGATGGTTTGGCTGTATTTGAGCTGGTATTCTTGACTAGCTCACTAAGATAAAGATTATTGCTAGCAACAAGCAACTCATTACCTGTCCATGCAATCCCTGAGATACTCTCCCCGTATCCGTACTGGCATGCTAATAGCTCACCAGTGAAAAGGTTGTAGAGGACTGCTGCTTTGTTTGAGGATGAGCCTATCAATAAATTGGAACCATTGTGATCGATACACTGAATATGTACAAGGTTCACACTGTCTGAATTTGAATCATACGCTCTCCATGAAGCAACTATACGCTCATCTCGCCATGGATCTATTAAATGAACCATCTTATCGTTGCAGCTAAGTGCTACGAACTCGTTGATAGTACTGATGCTAAACGGCATACCCTTAACAAGTAAGCTCTGTGGTGCACTAGCGAAAGCAGGTTTGGATTCATCTTCTATATCAACTGGTTCCCTTGTCGTATAAGTGTACACGGTCTTGTTGAGACAGCAGCATAGAAGACCAAGGGCATTTTCTTTGTTCAAAACGAGTCTGAGCCTCAGTACGGGAGATGGGAAATTAAGCGTCTGCTTCAATTTCCAGTCTTTATCCTCTGTATGTCTTACCCAAATCTGTACGAATCTATCCCTAGCAGCGCTGACGGCTACATTACCTATGATATGCGTATCAGTGACTGGGCCATTATGGGCATTATGAATACGATCATGGAGATATATATTACCACTCAGTGAGCCAGCGAGAACTGTGTTATTTGAGCAGTCTGCTGTGCTGATATCATCCAATGGAATGGGTATAATGTTGGAAGGCCATTGAAGTACTGATCTCGAATCGGTGGTGTAAGCCAATGTAGTGTCATCGCTTCCGCTAGAAGAGAGATTCAATCCTTTCCGATTAATTAGCATTTTTATGCTATTGTTCACGGTAGATGGAGTTGGAGCACCGAGGGGCTCAATATTTCCTTCCTCGCTCAATATATAGAAGTGATCGAGAGCAGTATAAAGACCTCTAGCACCTGAGCTCAGTTCAGCTTCTAATATTGCCTCCATTTCACCACTTATTTGATACTTAAATATAGTACTAGATGTACTAACAAGCAAAGTATCCTTAATGATTGCCATATCATTGATTTGCCGCTGAGGGTCTGATGTAACCAACTTAGCACCAGGTATTTCGTAAACACAGCCTTTTGTTGTACCAACAAGTAGTTTCAAATGCTCTTCTTCAGATGAGTTCAAGGGGATGGCACTAGTGAATGTCTGATCTATTAGTGAACCAAGCACAATGTTCCTTCCCGAAAGCACATTACCCTCTATTGTCCATACTTTTAAGTGTCGTACACCAATGGTCAATAGTTGATAATCATTGAGCCATATCAGATCATTGATATCAGAGATACATTTGTTGGAGCATGATGGAGTTAACTTCCTTTCTGAAACGTCCCAGATATGAAGGAATCCATCCTGAGGGGATCCCAGAGAAGCGAGTAAATTACCGCTAGGTGAAAATTTGACAATATTTACACCAAATTCATGCACATTAATTGCTGAATCAAGAAAATCGGTTGTAAGAGAATCGTAGAGAACCAGTCTAGGCATATACCCAATCTCCTCACCACTGGCAAATAAATGAGATCTAGGATGTGCAGTTACACAGCTGGTTCTGTTGACGCGCATAAGCTTACTAGACTTTGAATTAGGAGAATCTGGGCTACTCTGGGGGCTTCTTATTTGTGTAATAGCAGGAACAGATGGGGGCTCAAAGAAGAACCTTTGATGCGAAGATAGAGATTTGTTTACGGGTGCAGAAGCTATACCTGCACCGGCACATGCGACATATTCCACAGCATCAGAGTGTTCCTCGTCTGATTCAAAGACACATACCGAATTTTTACGCTCCACAGATACAGCTAGGATCTGTTTCACCTTGAACTCCATGGTAAACAAACCAGATGGTAACCCCAACCCTCAAATCTACCTTCGCGAATAGCGAGTGGTATTCACGTCAACAATTGAGACAAATCTTATTTAACTTTTAACATATATATGTTTATAAATAATTGCACGCAATTCGCATGTCAGTTTTTCGTGAAATCTCGTGAAATATGGATGGTGGTCATATCTGGACAATCAAACGCTTATACAGATCTAGGTTTGTATAAGTATCCACTCACCAACCCCGTAGCTACGAACGAGAGAGTTAAAATGGCTAATAGAACTAGTCCCCGTGATAGCTCCTCGTTAACGGGATTTATATTAGTTTTTGAGCTTCGTGTGTTTTCGTAGTTGAGTTCTTTTTCATAGGTACAATCAACAGTTTTTGTTGTGTGAGAAGCTTCGGAACGCTTGGATGATGATAGCGGTGAAGACAATGAAATGGGAGATTGTTTTACTAGCATTTCAAAACCATCACCATCGAAAACAACTCTCAATACGTCCACCAATTCCACATTAGATACCCCCATTTCGCTGGGGTGTGATAGTATCATTGAAATTACACGCAGAGCATGTGAGAGATTCACCTCAATCACATCATGGGGCACATTTGGATCATCTGAATATGCAGTGTTGCTTGTCCTAAGGTTAATTGATAGCTTCTCACAAAGGTTTTCGATCAAAGTGATGCCATAATCCTCTTCCTTAAAAACTACTTTTCCAGGGTCACAGGCTCTAATTACAGGAAAGAGCCACGTTCTATCTCGCAAAATATAGTCATTAGGAACAGGTGCCCAATAATCAGACCTGGTCGATTTCTTGTCATCCTTATACTGTAATGCGACGGTAGCAAGCTCCTGTTGTATCTTTTTTAGACCGCAATTTTCAATAATGATACTGGCAAGAAATACAATTGGCCAGTCTTCCTCTGGAATAGTGTTTAGTGTTTTCTCAAAAGTACCTAGATTCTGGCTGGCAAAACACATGCTCGCGAACAGGCGCCGCGCTTGATCTATTGTGCAGCTCATCTGTATGTCATGTACTAATAAATTCTTTTGACTTTGTTTAAGTTGAAAAACCTCTCCCCAGAACTGAGCAATCCACTACTTTTATTTTTTGTATCACCCACAATCAATCGATCAAATAGACTTTTACGGTTTATTATATTGGTGCACTCAATAGGGTCAAATGGGTGTGATTTTGGGGTAGTTCTCCCCACGATCCCAACCCTTCTCACCTGCATCGGCATATGCTTACCGTTACTTGTCAGAACTCACCCCAAAACATGACATGTGACATTAAAGCACGACAAAAAATCCCCAAACAGTATGGCACTGTTCATAATTAGTGTGCATGACCTGCAGACTGCCCATTGGGGGTATAAGTGATAAACGTTCGTACTTGCGAACGAGAAATCGAAAACGATAATAAATTATAAATACAAAAATAAGCACTGAGATATATAATTGCGAACAGCAATAAATCAAAATTCATTACACTGGTACTGCACTGTACTGGTTAGAGCGCGTGCGCCAGTCCCACCAACGACGCCGTGGCTGCGTGTCTAAGTTTTCATCGAGCTGTTTTGGTTGCCACAATTTGAGTAACAGACTAGACACTACTACTGAAACTGAACTCAAAGCCATTGCTGCGCTAGCCATCATTGGAGAGAGCATGAGATGGAAATGCAAAAGTAAACCCATAGCGAAAGGGATCATTAAAGCATTGTAAATCACACTCATGAACAAATTACGTTTAATCCTAGTCATAGTGGATCGGCAAAGATCTAATGCATCTGGGACAGCACTGATTGGAGATTTTTGCGTGATCACAATATCTGCACTTTCAACAGCTACATCGGTTGAGCCTTCTAAGCTTATGCCAACCGAAGCAGAGACCAAAGCAGGAGAGTCATTAATTCCATCACCAACAAACACTACATCCATGTCTTGATCTTTGAATGAGTTCACGATCTCAACTTTGTCCTGAGGTTTCATTCCACTCCAGGTATACTGGAGTGGAATATTTGTTTCAAGAGCTATAGATTCGACAGCAGATTTACTATCACCAGAAACAATTCCTACTGTAAGGCCCTGGCTTTGTAATTTTTCAACCACCAGTGGTGAGTCAGACTTGAGTGTGTCTTTGAGGATAACGATACCTTCATCAGAATCATCAACCAGCAAATGGATATTGCTATCGGCAAAAGTAGGTTTACGGCCAACAAATATATTGTGTTTTGTTTTCTCATAGGTAACAGTACCCTGGATTCCCTCTCCTGGAACAACCAGAACGTGCTCAGTTTCGAGAGGCTTCGACATTTCAGCTGTCTCTGAGTGATGAGTATAGTTCGAGAGTGCCTTACCAGCAGGATGCTCGCTGAAGTTCTCAATTGCCCTGATGAGGGGCCAGTGTTCCGCTTTTACAGTTGTGGAAACTACAGACATGTGTCCCGTGGTAAGTGTGCCCGTCTTGTCAAAAAGTACAACTTGAGCTTGAGATCCACTCTCGAAAGTACCACCTCCTTTAACTAGAATTCCATACTTAGCGCCCACACCGGTTGCGACCATGACTGCAGTAGGTGTTGCTAGTCCCAAAGCACAAGGGCAAGCAACAACAACAACTGCAATACCGAGACGAAGGCATGTCAAAAACAAGGATTGAGTTTGGAAAATATGCGGCAACTTTTCGACACCGAAAATACATCCACTAATAAACCAGAACAAGAAAGTAGCTAGTGCCAAGCTCATTACGGTGGGTACAAACTTCGCAGCAGCCATATCGGCATATCGCTGAATAGGAGCGCGAGAGGCCTGAGCTTCCTTGATGAAATTGATAATTTGCGCAAGTTTCGTATCCGATCCGCATTGAGTCACTGTAAATTTGAGCGTTCCTAGTCCATTGATGGTACCTCCAACTACTGAACTACCCTTAACTTTTCGCACGGGTTTGGCCTCGCCGGTGATAAGAGATTCAGAAATGAAGCTTTCACCATCGATCACCACACCATCAGCTGCTACACGTTCACCTGGTCTTAGTATGATGGTGTCATTTACCTGCAGCATATCTGTGGCTAGCATTTCACCTTCGGGACCAAGGTCGGCCGCTTGTACTAAACATTGCTCGGGAACTAATGATATTAAATCGGAAAGGGCTTTCGAAGTCTGGCCTCTAGCCAAGTTTTCCAGAAACTTTCCAAGTAGAACGAACATAAGAATCATTGCACACGCATCCCAAAGGTATAGTTGATGCTTAGCAGGATTTGTTATGATGGACATGATCACCGCTAATATAGAATAAAGCATCGCACAGCTCACCGATGTTGTTACTAAGACATCCATTGTTGGCGATCTAGCTTTAATGGCCTTATATGACTTGATGTAAAACGGTCTTCCAGGTCCCCATAGTAATGGAATCACAAGGGCAAGTGCAATGACATCGTCTATCCATAATCCACGAGCTACTTTTGTGGTGATAAAATTCGGCATATATCCCCTGAATTTTTGTATAATAATAACCGGAGTTCCTAAGATAAACGACTTGAGTGTATTATGATAGTATGCTTGGAGTTCCTTAACGCGATTAAGCGCATTCAATTGTTGAGTATTATCAGCTGAGGCAGCTACCAACGCACTGAATCCCAGACTTTCAATGGTTTTGATTAGATCACGTACGCCAGTCTTGCTTTGACTGTATGTCACGGTGAGGATATCACCGGTCAGTAAGACAGAGCGTATACCATCAATAGATGACAGGTGAGATGTCAATCTTTCACCATTATTCATAAGTCCAAAAATTCGCAAATCCAATGTAGATGAATCGTCACCAATCGTGGGCTTGACTTTAGATGTTTGTTTTGCCACATTGCGGATAAGGGCGGCGTCAAAACCTGTGTCCATAATTGCATTAATCGCAGCATCAGGAAATTCTTTAGGATCACCAGAGTATACTATGTAGGCAGTATCCATGGGAAGTGATACTTCCACTGACTTTACACCTTCAAGTTCCTCCACAGCACTCCGCACGGTCGACGAGCAATTTCCACAAGTCATGCCTTCAATTTTTAGCTCCAGATTGTATTCTTCGGGCTCATTCTCATTGTTGGTTTGTTTAACTAATTGTGCGTCAAAGCCAGAGTCCTCAATTGCTGTGATCAAGGCATCGACTGGGGTATCTGAGCACTGGATGACAGCTCTTTCGGTCATTAGCGATACATCACAAGACGAAACCCCAGGTACCTGAGATACAGCAGATGTGACAGCGGAGGTACAGGCACCGCATGTCATACCTGAGACCTGAATGATAACCTGAGCTGCACCCTCACTCATCGGCGTGTGGTTAGTGAAAGTGTCTAAGCTTTGAGAGGTAGGGGTTTCCCCCTAAGTAAGACGTACACCCACCCTAATTCAGCATTCTTCGTATCCTTTGTTTTTTTCCAAAACGTCACCGATAAGTCTCCAGTATATTCTATGAATGTATAAATTATAGTTAGTTTTATTAAATTTTATGCTTTATATGTTTGAGATATATATACGATGATGTCAAATAGTTTATTTCAAAATGTACATGTGCCAGCCACCTACTCGGACTCAGACTCAGTTTCGGTCTCCGAATAGTCACTTTCCGAGAACGTAGCATTAATCTTCTTGTTCCAGTCCAAGCTTCCAGAAACACCTCTGCTTGAAGTAGAAGGGACCGGGGTCTCGCCTCGCTCGTCCTCATCATCCGAGAGTTCTACCAGGGGCTGTTTCCAGAAGTTCGAGTCGCTAAACTCAGAAGCTACGCCGGCACCTTTAATGTTCTGCGAGGTGAGTACCGGGGGGAATTGCAGGTCTACAAGCTGGCTGATCGAGATATACGAGCTCTTTACACCAGTCATTTCCAGAATCTCTAGTTTCACTTCGCTTTCGGTATCGATAGTAAAAATCTTGGTTGAAGGGACACCCACTGAGCGATAGCTGAGGGCGTCAGTGATGCGATTGCCGAATCCGGCATAAAATGGTGTCATTCCTTCCTCGTAATCGTAGTCGTAGAGCTTTTGAATGTCACGCAAACAAGCCATCTTAAAAATCTCAGGCTTACGCATGATAACCTCGCGCTTAAGAGCGGCCATGGTGCGGTCAGGACTCAAAATTACAGGTCCAGGGGGTAGCTTGAACCCATCTTGATTTATACTGTGAAGGTATCCTCTAGTACCATCTGCCAATCCTACTGAGCGGGAGGTGAGGTACATTATATTATATCCATTGTTGGATATATCAGTAAACAGTCGGCTAACACCGCTGTGGGTCCAGTCTTTGCCTACAAAGGTATAGAGATGGCCCAGCGCATCGCTTTTAGTGATGGTTCCATCGATATCGCTAATAACCACTGGGGTTTTGGAATCCCACAAAAATATGTTTGCAGTAACAGTGGAGCCATTGTGACGAACAACGAACTTCATGTCATTCTTTCCTGGTTTTAGATTCAATCCTTTAAGAGATTCTGAGCTTAGCCTCAGTGTTTTGACATACTTCTGCGGTTTATCTTCTTTGACCTGGGCTACATCATCAAATTCAGACGTATAAGTACGGCGTGGCGGAGTTACGGGCTCTGGGGTTACAGGACCGGATGAAGAACGTGCCATCGGCGATCCTGGTATGTCGCTCTTGCCACTATGAGGAATTGCTTGAGGTGACGACATAGAGGGTGGTGACTGTGGTGGGGATTGAAGCATTGACTGAGATGGAGAGCCCGGGGGAGAAGTCTCTTGTTGCTCATCCTCATTGAACAGATTGGACACGACATCCTCTAATTCCTTTGTGTTCTGACCTCCCGCCTTATAACCAGTAGTGTCCATAATCACCGATCCGCTATTTTCATGAGCTGAAGGAATCTTAACATTTTGTAGGCGTTTGATAATTTCGTCTATTCTGCTTGGTTTCTGATCCCGAAGCTTGGGCTCTAAGTTATCCTCCTCCTCGAAGGGAGAAGCATCATCGACTGAGCTCTGCGAGCTGGTGGAACTAGGAGACTTCGGTGAAAGTGTTTGCTGGTCTGAAATATCAAGATAGTCTACATCCTGGTCACTTCCAGGAATTTCTTGATCACCACCAGGTTTGGGACTCCCAGCCGGGCTTACAACAGGTGAAGTCAACAGGCTTTCGGGAACATCAGCATCAGTACCGAACACAAAGAAAGCTTCTCCACCTTCGCCAACCTTCATATGGAGGTCTATTTTTTCGCCATTCACATAAAAATCAACAATCTTATCGCTTGGACGCCATAGCGACAATTTGCCGAATCGAATATGGAAAGCAGAACAATGAAGCTCCTCATTGCTCTGCTTTACCACAACCACATCGATTGCACCCGATAATGTCGAAGGATTTAAACTGTTCCACGTACGCGAAACAGTTCCAATGGCTTTACCGAAGTATTGCATCCCAATACTGGCGATTATGGCTAGCAAGGTTGGGGACCTAACCTCACACACGGTATATGTTGGTGAGGTGGTGTACCCCCACGAAAACGGTGGTGGGGCAGCCGAGCTGCATCCGTTCAAAACAGCCACACTGTACAATGCGAAAATCCGCCGATCAAAATACTTTGGTGAAATTATTTCAGATGAATGGTGTAAAGTAAAAAAATTAAATGCTAATTGATTGATCGTAAATTATTTTTAAGCAAGTGCCACCGTACAAATCAACAAATGGATGAAAAAAGAGCATAGGAGAGCAAATACTCATGGTAGAGTTGAGATCTGGGCTCCAGTATATAACTATAACTGAATTGTTTCTTAAAATGTATGTTTATAATTCAATATATACCTCATGCACCCCCTAGAAACCGTTGAATCGTACTGGGCGCGTTGTAACCGCCTACTGCATAAGGGCACGGGATCTGACGTAAGATGAAAAAATCTAGGATATATATATTTTTCTTAGGTGAGCGTCAATCTGCACATTCGTCGGCCATCCAATTGTTAATACAAACACCAAAAATGATGGTTGTGTCGGCTAATGTGGCTTCTGCTGGGTCGAGCGAAAGGCCCAGCAACTCAGATAGAATGTTCGATTCGAACAATTCTGTAGATAATACCAGTTTAGATGACGAGCAAAAAGACAGCTCTTTAAAATCCCAAGAGTATCGTATTTACAGCCAATTTATAGCGGAAAAGCTGCAATCGGTGACTGATTCGCACAATTGTGCTCCATTCACCTCATTGCTAGCCAATCTCTACAAACCTGGGTTCGACGACTACGGAAACAGAAAGCCCATTGACTATGCCAAACTCACTTGCGTTTTGCGAGTGATCAGCAAGGAATTGGGCCGCATGGATCAGCAGGCGTTCATTCCCATTATTATGAAAGTGCTTGAGTTCCCAAAGTGGTCTGTGTTGCACCCTGCGCTCACTAGTGCATATATCCAATTCTTCAATGTGCTGGTGAGTGTGAACCCCAAGTGGTGGGTCGAGGTGGCCAACAAGATCATTCGGCAGCTCAGTGCGGGTTTAGAGCAGGACTTTAATCCGCACCACCTTGCCATTAAGCAGATTATGCAGAATGTCCCGATTGCTAGCACATCTCTCAGTGCTCTTCTCTCCGAGCACTTCCCCCATAAAAGCTGTAGCAGCAATGAGATTCAAAGCTATGTGAAACAGCTACTTCTCATTTCTGACTACGCACCTGATCAGGCCGCGGCAATCTGGCGTTTGATTATCGGCAGACTTATTGAGCTTGATGTCGAGTGCTCCGCAGAGTCCGATGAAGATTCGGACTCGGACTCGGATTCAGAGAGTGATGATGATCTCTCTGATGCAAGCGATTACTCTGATATTGATTCAGACGACTCAGATGCTGATTCTGGCTCTGATGACGATGACAACGATGAGGACAGTGATAATGAGGATGTCGATGCCGCCCCTCCCAGCAAGCGCATACGCTTGGAAGAGGTTAATGAGGGTGAAGAGGTCACTGCAGTGGAACTCGACATGGCCAGCCAGCAGCAGGAACCCATGCGCAAAAAGGTGGATGATGTGTTGTCGTTGGTGCTGGAATTCCTCTCGCGCGAGTTCACGCACGACAGAATTGTGAAAGGCGAGGCTACCCCCTTATTCAATATCTTGTTATTGACCTTCAAGGAAATTGTGCTTCCGACTTCGCGTCCTCAGTCGGTGCAATTTATTTGGTTCTACATTGTTCACGGTCACGCTGAGTTAATGGCTTCATTTGTAAGCGTGCTTTTGGAGACAGCGATGAGCCGCGAGTACTCGGTTGATCAGCGCTGTCGCGCATTGCAATACGTAGCATCATTTGTGGCTCGTGCGAAGGGCCTTTCTCGCCAGCAGATTGTATTTGTAGTCAGCTTCTTGGCGAGCTGGGTCAGGCGTTACATCCGTGAGCGCGAGATCGAGGTTGATCAGGCCTCCTCTATGGCCAAGTTTAAAGTACTTTATTCTGCTGTGCAAGCGCTTTTCTACATTTTTGTGTTCAGGCACTCGATGCTGCGCATCGATGAAAAGCAAGAAGCAAGCAAGGAGGAAGAGTCGCAGGCTGGAACTGCGGTGACTCCTCATTCGCATACCTGGGAGGCTGACTTGGACAAGCTGTTTCCCGAGGTCATCAATACGAAGTTCAACCCGTTGCAGTACTGCCAGCCTGATGTTGTTGCTATGTTTGCCCGCATCGCTCAAAACGAGGAGGTTGCCTCCTGCTACTCTATAATTGAGCGCAACCGCTGGGGCAAATTTAGAGGCAGCGACATGAAAACTAAGACTGGTGCAAGCTTTGGTTTGTTCGATAACAACCGCGACAGCAAGCTGTACGACTCGTTCTTCCCATTCCAGCCTTTGAGGTTGAAGAAGGCGAAACTATTTATTGGAGACATTTATGAGAAATGGAACGAGCAGGATGCGCTGAGTGAAAGCGAGAGCGATTACGAGAACTAGAAGTTCTTCCGCACTGCTAGGTTCAAAACCTACTATGTATCCCTTACTTTATATTATATTATATTATATTATACTATATTATATTATATTATACTATATTATATTTTCTATATCTATATCATATAGCTACCCCAAATTCTAACCTTTTTCTTCACATTAGATCAGGCACACCACTACCACTCTCTCTACTCGCTCTGCTTCTGTGGGGTACCCTCACCTCCATCTCTGGGCTGCACAACACTACCACACTTAACAGCAGTGCAAAGTCAAGCAGCAGTTGCTTTCATCACGTGACGCCTGTTCACCAATCACCAGACCCTAGACATCGCGCGCTTCACCCTTAGAGTTATCTACTACGCAGATGTCTTCATCATTGTTGAGGGCCCTGGCGCCTGCCCGGAGGGCGGCTGCGCCTCGTTCGGTCTTCACGCGCAAGGCATACAGTACCTCTGGTCCTTCGGCCGCTGGTAAGAAGCGTCACCCGATCCGCAACTTCTTCCTCGGCACCACTTTGTTGCTCACCGGTGGTTACGCCGGTGCAGTTTACTACTCGTTAGAGAACGATGACTTCTATTACTATTTTACTGCATATGTTCCCTTTGCCAGTGTCGTGGTGAACTTCGTGGATGACTTCCGCTTCAAGCACCTGGTGAACAGCCGAGTCAACACTAAGTCTGCCTTCGAAAGACAGAGCGCGAAGCCTCAGGAGGCTGTGGATTTCAATGGAACCGACAACAAGGCTAACGCTTCTGCTTTTGTGCCTGAGCCCCACAGGTCGAAGGTCACGGAAGTCAAGGAGACCCTCAAGGACGATGTGAAGAAGGTCGAGAGCTCAGTGAAGCCCGCTAAGAACGCTAAGGAGGAGCCCAAGAGCAAGGAATCTGCTGCTCCTGCTGCTGCTCCTGCCGCTGCTGCTGCTCCTGCCGCTGCTGCTGCCCCTGCTGCTGGCTCTGACAATGAGAGCCACGTTGTTGTTGTTAATTCCGCTAAGCCTGAGCGCGTGAGCTCCAGCGTGAGTCCCGGTGCTGCTCCTTCTTCTATTGAGACCCAGCACCTTGACCCTCTCCTCTCTGAGGTGAGCAATGCCGTGAACATGTGCTTGCGTGCCAGTGGTGTTGACCTGAAGAGCGACCGCTACTACTCTACATTGGTTTCTGCTGTTCAGGGTGCCAGCCGTCAGATCCAGAAGCAGCGTGCTGATTTGCAGCGCCGCTACCAGGATTCTGTCACGCAGCTGAAGACCGACATCTCCAAGGAACAGGAGAAGGAATATCTTGACGCCAAGCTCAAGTTGGTGGAGTCTTACAACAACCGTTTGCAGGCCGCGCTTGACGCCGTCACCCAGCGCTCGGTCGCGGTTGCTAACAACAAGATCCAGGCCCAGTACGTGGAGCTTCTCCGCAAGTTCAACCACGAGGTGAACACTAGAGTTGAGACTGAGCGTGAGGGCCGTTTGGGCCAGCTCGCCGAGCTTAAGAAGGACATTGAGGTGCTCCAGGAGGCCACTTTGAAGAGTGGCAGTGTCTTGGAGAGTGAGGATGGCATTGTTGCATTCTTCGTTGACCTCGCTAACCTCCAGCGCGTTCTTTCTTTCTCTCAGAGCGTGCCTTTGAAGCCATACTTGGACTCCCTCACCAAGGATCTGCCCAGCGACCCGTTGGTGAAGTCGGTGGTCGAATCTGTTCCCGCCATTGTGAAGCGCTACGGTGTTCTCAGTCACGCCCAGCTCGCCGCCAGGTTCCAGATCATCGAGCCCGAGATCCGTCGCAGCAGTTTGGTCCCTCCCGACGCTGGTGTAGCTGCCCACCTTACCTCGCTTGCTGCCAGCCAGTTGTTGGTGTCGAAGCAGGGCTTCCCCGAGGGTAACGATGTCGAGAGTGTGTTGGCCCGCACCAACTCGTACTTGCAGCAGGGTGACATCACCTCTGCTGTCGCCGAAGTCAACTCGCTTCAGGGCTGGCCCAAGAAAATTGCCGCCGACTGGCTCGATGAGGGACGTAAGCGTAGTGAAATTGAATTCTTGGTGAACGTTTTGTCCGATGAAGGCCGTTTGTGGAGCATCTCTCGTACTAAGTAAAAATAGAGCGCTCATCTATACAGAGTTTGTTTGAATATATATTATATACTCTTAAAATTGCAAAGAAGGAGAATTGAGTAATTGTTGCCATAATAATAATAATAATAATAATAATAATAATAATAATAATAATAATAATAATAATAATAATAATTAAATACTTAGTTGTCGTACATAAATATATGTGGTGTCGGAGGACGCGACGACTCGCCCTCGTAGGGCATATACTTCGACACAAGCAGTTCAGCAAGCTCTCCCGACGAGCGCAGCTCCTTGAGTGCCTCTATATCACCCACATGCAATGCTCTCACCAGCAATATATTGTAGGCCAGAACACTCGTGGCGTTCGCATCACCCAGCGTAGGGGATGCCATTAAAATGATACGCATTAGCTCTTCATTGACAATCTTCCATTCATTGGCAGTGAATGCCTGCTGCACAAGCTCCATACTCATTGGTTTTGATTCCACTGCACTTCGCGCCATGTCAGCGAGATATTTGTTGTTGCCCTGTTGGCGCGACAGCGAAAGAACCTCGGCAAACTTGCCCTTTAAAATCAATGAGCGCGCCTGCTCATCTACAAATCTGTCTGGCGAAGCTAATGTTGCTAGATAGCCTGACACAGCGTTTACTTTCTGGTCAGCAAGTGCAGCTACAATATACTCGTTCAGAGTGTCACATCTGTACAGATCGAAGGGCTGTCCCAGGAGCTCTAAGGCCTTTTCAGAAGTCACACCTCTATCTAAAAACCAGAGTGCACCTATAAGAGCCTGCTCGCTAATGCTCATCCAGATTTGTGAAGCGTAGTATCCTGCGATGGTAGCCTTCTTGCTACTGCTGGTTTTAGAAGTGATTTCCAGACTCTCGGGGTCCGAGAAATCTAGGAATAAATAAAATATGGCCCTACTCTTGAACTGCTCGCTTGCACTACCGTTCTCTATCTCGCCAACAAGCTGCACAAAGGCATCCCTCGAAGAGGGAGGGTACACACTGGCAGAATCTGAAATGCCAGCAAGGGACAACAGCCTGTCAATACCAATGCCTCCTTTGCGCGTACGCTGCCTTCTCAGCTGGATCTGATTCAGCGCATGAGGCGTATAGGTTGTAGGACCTAGCGCCTTAGCTGTGGACTGCGCGAACGACATTGATTTTCAGGGTTGTGGCACCCCGAGAAACATAAGAAGAGCATCTAAATATTGAAACCTGCGTATTACTTTCAATGATAAACATGCAAAAAAAAAATTCACGGACTACGTTATATTCCATCTCAATTTTGAAATTATTTTTTATTATATATATAGTCAAGATTAACTAGATTATAACGGAATTCGATAACGTCAACTATATCGTCATTGACTGCCCAACTACTTTCTAATCTACAATTACGACATTTATCTTTGGATCTAAGAGTCTATCAAAACGCTTTGATTTATTTAAATTGTTTTCTTGTATTTGGTTTGGAAGATCTTTGCCGAAGATTTGATTCGTTCGATCCTGCACTTGATCAGATCTACTACTAGTCTGCATAACCATAATAGAGTAAAAGATAAATGGGACATGATGTTAAGCCAAAGTAGATAAAAAAAAACTTGAATATTAAAAATTTTAATCAAGATTAATATGAGTACTGTTAATACGCAAAACCTCACCTTCAAAGGGAGCGAGTTACTCTTCTTCAATTCGCAAAAACCTGTTCTTCATCCTGCGCGTACGATTGCCAACCCAGCGAGAAAGTTTGAATTAAGTGCTCGCTCAAATGACTCGTCAAAAGATTCTTCGAGGCTTCGAGCAGCGAGACACATATATGGGTTTCGCACTTATAATCGTGCACATCAACTTGAATGTGACCTGAGGCGTGCAGTCGCATCTCTCAAGCATATGATGAAACAGCCATTCAACGATCTGGACCATGCAATTGACGGGGCAGAAACAGCACTCACACAACTTCATGCTGCTGAAACTGAATTCTATGCTGTTGTGGATAGAATTACCAAATTTGAAAGTAAAGTACGGGAGCTTGGATTTTTAAAGTGCAATGTAGAGAGATGCATCACGTCTTCTGTCGCGAGTGTCAAAGCTGACTTGAAAAGGTTATCTCTTTGTCAAACTGGCTCTAATATGGCTCCAACTCCCCCATTATCGGGGAATTCCACCATGCAAACATTAGACAGAATTATTAAGGAGCCCTGGAGAGGTCATATTCAGTTAAGAACACAAATTGACAAGCTCAAGATTACTGTTCTATCTACTCCTGATCTCGAGTCAATCATCCCAGGGCTTAAGAGCCCCGATATCCAAAAGATTGATATTCTTCTGGTGCAAGTCGAAGAGTATCTCGAAGAGAAACACTCTGTCAATAAAATTAAGCAAATTGTTACCGCAGACATTGATGAAGAAGTAATGATCAAAATGCGTGGAGAAATTAATGAATATCAAGAGGACTTTGCCAATACAGTTATACTTCGTCAAGCCATCGCCAGCACAATAGCAAGAATGTCAAGAGAAGCAACCTTGACTGCTCAAGTACTGAAAAGAAGAACAAAAACAATTCAATCTAAAATAGATGAAGAGCAAAAGAATCGTGATATCGATGCGGAGGAAAATGTGCTTATGGAATTTATTCGCAATGGCCAGCATTTCGAAAAGAAGTACAAACAAGACACTGGTGATGAAAAACGACCATCAGATATAGTTTCTGATACCAAATCACTGAAGCGCCCATTTGATGTACTAAGTCCTAATGTGAGTCCTGGCGTACAAAGAAACGCGGGATCGCCTCGCCCGGTGTGGGCACAGGCGTGGACTACCAAAACCAAAATTCTAAAGAAAAGAGAAAATACAGAATGTAATGTGATGCATAACAAGTTTACATAGTTTTTTTTTTTAAGTTCCATATATATATGAAAATTAATTCATAAAAGTTTTACAGTAGCATACCACTCACTTTACATAACGATCTCGTTCTTGATATCAGCCTTGATATCCTTGTGGGGAAGAACGACAGAGTTCTGGATGTGGGCCTCATCAGAAACAGCAACATCCTGGGCCAAAATTGTGACACGGGGAACCTTGACGCCATCCTTAATGATAAAGGACTCGTACTCGTTCACACCAACACTAGATCCCTCAACACGGGCCCACCTACCGATCTTGACCTGGGGACAGATGATCGAGTTAAGCACAACAGCATTAGGCTTGATAGTAGCTTTGTTAAGCACAACAGTGTTGCGCAAACGAGCACCAGCACCGACTTCAACACCAGCACCGATAGTGACGTAGGGGCCGAGCTTGGCGCTGGGGTCAATCTTAGCACTGGGGTCAATGTAGACGGGGCTCTTGATGTTGTCGCCTTCAGCAAGCAATTTGGACTGCTCAGCCTGAGTTTCGTCCAAGTAAAGCTGGTTAGCAACCAATGCAGAAGAGGCCTCCTTGACCTGGCGCCAGAACGAGGTGGTAGTGTAAACGAAAAGCTCACCATCGTCGGCCAGTTGAGGCAGGACATCCTGCTCCAACTGAAGAAGATCGTCATCGTAGTCCTCAATGAGTGCCTCCTTGTCAGCGTGGGCAGCCTTAGCCTTGGCAATGACCTCGAACACCTTGGAGCTGAGGAGGTAAATACCACCGTTCACCAAAGAGCTAACAGGCTCCTCAGGCTTCTCAACAAAGTGAACAACACGCTGGGGGTCATGATCGGTGTCCTCAAGGTTCTCAGCGGTGATAATGGCACCGAAGTTGGGCGAGATAGTCTTGGGAACACGAATACCCAAAATTACACCCTCAGCATTCTTCTCGGTCTGAACCTTCTTGAGATCAGCAAGAGGGTAGGTTGAGCAAACATCAGCATGCACAAGGAAGAAGTCCTTGGGGTTACCGCGCAAGATCTGGTCACGGAAGTGATAGAGACCACCAGCGGTGCCCATGGCCTTGTACTCACGAAGGTACCTGATCTGGACCTCAGGGTGGTCACGGTTGACATCACTGATAAATTGATCGAAGACACTGTTGTCGTAGTAACCGATCATGATAATTTCAGAGACCTTGGCATCGATGCACGCCTTAACAGCGTGAGCAAGCAAGGACTCGGTACCAGCAGGGAAAAGCACCTTGGGCACGCTAAGGCTAATAGGGCGGAAACGAGTACCACGAGTATCACCTCCGACGAGAATTACGGCTTTAGTATTAGACATTTTTATCAACTCAATGTGTATGTTAGGTGGCTGTGTTGGGATGTGCAATGTGGTGTTGCCAGGGACCACGCGGGCGATATCATTAGGGTTACCCAACGCTGGAGTATTCCTTACCCAGAAGTAATCACGTTGGACGCGGCCAGGCCTGTGGGGAGAGTGTCCCATATTAATCCAGGCTCCTAGCAAAGAGGGAGAGACATGTATGCGTGCACACACACGCACACCCACAAGTGCACGCCCCATACGCACGCGCATGCTCTCACACACCCACAAACATTATAGCACATATAAGCAAAACCACCAACCCGGATACTGATTGTCACATTTGTGAGTACATATTTCAATTAGAAAAATTGTATTTTTAAATAAATAAATTCAAATATTCGCACTACTTTTGTTTCCGCTCCATAATCATATTTCTTTTGTGCGAAATATGTAGCAGAGTTCAGACCACCGTGAGAGCGAAAACCACCACCACTACCACCATCGAAACCAAATGTGACCACCAAAATTGCGATCATTTTGCTACCACCAGATACATGGGCTATATAAATACGCCACATTTTAAATGTTCGTGTATTACATCCGCACATATACATACGGAAATAAGCACAACCACAGGCACAAGTACAAAGACAAACGCATAACCAACAAAATGTTCGACAAGCACATCAATGTCGCTGGCATTGATATCAATTTCGACTGGAAAAAGCAGCTATCCGATCACACTGCAAGGTGCGTCGCGCATGTTCTTCGTCGCACGGGAACTCCTGTACCCAACCATATCGCCTTCTGTATGGATGGTAACCGCCGTTTTGCCAAGAAAAACGAGCTTGCTGAAGGTCTGGGCCACATCGCTGGCTTCGAGGCAATGGTGCGTGTTCTCATAAGCTGCTCGCGCCTGGGTATCAAAACTGTTTCTGTTTACGCGTTCAGCATTGAAAACTTCAACCGGTCCGAGCGTGAGTCTGAAGCTTTGTTTGGACTCGTTCGCACCAAGCTCTGGCCAATGGTGCAGAATAAGGACAGCGCCTTACGCCAACTTGATTGGAGAGTGAGATTTCCTGGCCACCGTAGCATGCTTGACGATGAGCTTGTCAAACGCATCGACGAAATTGAAGAGGCTACCGCAGGTAGCACCGGTATGGTGGTTAACATATGCGCCCCGTACACAACGCGTGACGATCTTGTAACCGCCATTGCGAAGTGTTCAAGTGTTGATGAGACCATTAACTACCGCAGCTTCCAGAGCGCACGGTCAATGGCACTCAGTGAACCACTGGACATCTTCGTACGTACTTCAGGGGAGACCCGTTTGAGTGACTTCATGGCGTGGGAGATTGAACCTGGTTGTATGGTAGAATTCGTGCCACAGCTTTGGCCTGAATTCACGGTCTGGAATTTATATTGCATTATTGCAAAGTGGCAGGTATTTGCCCTATCGCAGAACTATGCAGTTAAATCATTAACTAGCATTGCGCAATCGCCTCCGCATGTGTCAGTCTCCAAACCTAAGAAGAGCATCAAGTGAGTTCAGTGAGCGGTCACACGTTTTTTTGTAGTATTCTGAGCAGAGTTCGCGACGCTAGTTGACGCAGCCACTGCGGGTGTTGGTGCAGTCAATACTGGCTCAGAGTTGGGATCCTTCTTTTTCACATGTTTCTCCTCGACAGCATGTGAAATATGTTGTTCTTTTAGTGCCTTTCTAGTCTTTCCCTCATTCAATCGACGATGGTAGCCATTCAGCACCACTACCTCCGCTATGGCTACTACAATTCCTGCAAACAAAGCCGCAAGGATACGAGCACCGAGATACCAACTTGAGCACCAGTACCAAAATGCCCATGCCACTGCCACCACAGATACAAGCACGTTGAATATTGTGGTCAATTGTTCGTTAACTTCCTTAGTTACAGCCTGGAGGTTAGTCTTCTCAGTGCCAGTGAGTCCAGCTAGTCTCTTATACTCACGTTCTTCCTCATCCCTCTTCAAACGAGCCATCAGTTCGATGTATGCTTTAGTTTTAGGTAGTGGTGCAGGCCGAGGATCAATATAAACCTCGGTACCATGTAATACATCTGCCAGTGGTTGACTAAAAAACTTTCCAAGCTTTACAACAAAACGGTGATCTATCCATTGCTCTCCAATTTGTGTGGGCTCTATATCAGCTTGCTTTTTGTAATCATTAATCAGGTTGTTGATCCTTTCAGTTCTTCGCAATTTCATATAGCTGTGGTAAATAGTTCAAGACTTAGATTGTCAATAGCCTAGGTGGAGTGTTATCAGGTGATTTCTACTGGTGGCACGTATCTTAATATGAATCCCTACCCTTTAGCATTGCACTAATACAAACCGCAAGTGAATCCTTAGGTATATGATATGATCGTGGCATTATTCTACTATTAGTTTAGATTCATAATGTTCTTGGTGGTCTCCACTTTTTACAACCCTCATTTTACGTTCCCTGCAACCCTTCATTCTGATCAAAAGAATATTATTTAGCTGAACTCACTTGATGTTTGGGTTACATGCATGCGTGCATGTTTTAATGACAGTGCCGCAAATTAAGTCTACAGATTGCTAATTACACATTTAGATGCATATATTTCAATATAGACGTGTGCATCTTGTATGCAATAATGCTGATAAGTGGATAGCAGCTTATCATCGCAATAAAAGGTTCGGGCCTCAATGGGTAAATCCAATCTGTAAACAAGAGACAAGATAAATATTTCTATTCCATAAATATATTTAGTTCGATAACATTATAATTATAGATATAACACACCTTTATGTTAGGATATGTAGAATTTTGCTGTACTCAACATAATATGTATTTGTTCAAACTATCTTGAGATGCCCACAATCTCTTCACACAGACAATGGTATGTTAAATGAATTCGGTTCCTTGATCACATGAATTCTAGGGAGAATATAGGTGCAAATTGATTATGCTTTCGAGCTCTAATATCATCATCAATATTTGTTTATTGTTTTTGTTTTTGTTTTCTCAGTTATAAATAGATTATCGAATAACTATGATATAAATAGACTGTTATATAAAAGGGGAATATAAAATGTTTCGAATAGTAAAACCTAGCTAAGGAACAGACTCACTCGGATCTTCTTCGCGCTCGCATGTGTTTAGGGTGCATGCGGCTGCATACGAGTGCGTATAGACTCAGCTAAATAATATTCTCACACTGGAGCGGGCTAAGACATTTACAAGTGACACACACGTGAGCTCGAACGAGCCAAAATAATATTCCCCAATCTCCAGTTTTACATGATACAAGTGCCCGTGCATACAAGAATAAAGTTGTTATCTGTAGTTAATTATTCTATGGTGTGTATTTATCGAATAAATAATCAATTTATTTAGGGATTCACAAAGAGCTGTTTTATGTATCCCCACCTGTATATCCGTCTGAATTTTTTTCTCTGATAAAAATTTTCATATTCAAAGAACTTGCTATGAACTCTCCGTAACTTTATCTGCTTTTTCTTGAAAATCCCGTAAGATATTAACACCTGAGACATTTTCCATATATACGAATGCTAGGGTTTTGCTATGCAACGGTTAATTGTTGAGGTCTGTCTGCCCTAATATCTGAGAGGAGTCTATATCCTAGCACATTATGTATCCTCCTTGCTATAAGGAATAAGGAAGAGAAACGCTTCTTATAATTATTTATGCGAATTAGAAAAAATTACACATTTTATCATCGTATAAATTCCATAGCTAATCAATCGAGAATTTATCTCACTAACTTGCAATGTGACGTATCGAATTTCTCCACTAACTCTGCCCAGGAGGGTAGGGAATGTGGTTATTACACCAGTATTAATCTCATCTACTGCCACAAAAAGGGTCAAGGGTAGACCTCAATGGCCAAGAAATGGTTGCATATAATCTAGATAAGTATGTATATATTTGCGTTCTCTGAAACAAAAAAAAGTGAGACATTGAAATTGAGGTTGAGACCTAGCTACTGTCTGCGCTAGGACCCAACATAAACACGATAAGACGAGGTCCGTGCTCTTTTTCCCTCCGCACAGATTATCAACATTCCGGTAATTTAACTTACTGATATAAACATAGCCGCTAAGATCCTTTTCGGCTTGGTTTCATCTGATATCAGCTAATTCTCTGATAAAAACGCAGGGCTAAGATACTATATTGCACTTTTGCGCTTTTATTCATCTCTTCTCTCTTCTCCCTCTTACCGTTTTTTATTCTGAACCTATTATTCTGAACCTGCTTCAAATTTATCAACATAATGGACTTGCGCTTAATTGTAGAAGGTTTGGATAAAAGTAACTCGGAAGGTTCTGTTAAGCTTTCGCCAAATCTGACGCCGCAGACGCGTGTTGACATGAATCTCAATAAAAACTCGTGTGATGATGTGGCGTCTGAAAAACATGAACCTTTAACTTCTCTTGAGACTCCAAGCGGCTCCTTGGAATCTAGGAATACAACTGGTGAGAAACCATTAATAGTATGCAAAGAACCCAATAGCCTTCCTGACCGCTACTCTCATCCAAAACACTCTAATCCTCCTTCAATCGTAAAGAGTACTAAAAGAAAACGGGCCAAGTCTACTGATTCCTTCGTTAGAGATCCTTCAGTATCGACACTACCCTCTCAACAATTATCTTTCCAGTCAAGCATGCGCACTGGTTCCCAACATGAGCTGTTACCCCAAACAGTTCACCCCGCAGTTAGTAGCATTTCCGCACCAGTTCCCCCCTTCACGTCATCAATTCATCATCATAATAATAATTCTAATGGTTATCTCGGCGAGCATAGTCACCCCTATAACATGACGATATATCCATCACCTCCTCAAGCTCCGGCTCAACCCCACCTACAGATGTACCCGATGGGTTATCCCGTGGCTCACCCAGCTCAGTGTGTATTCCCTCTACCTACCATCTTGCCTCCACAGTCTTTTCCTCCTCAACAAGTTCCTTTGCCTTTATTCTCTTCAGGTATTCAGCCACCTTCGGTTCAGACTGCGCCTGGTCAACCAATTCCTGCATTTCAACTATCGCAACAAGCATCTCACCTGTCTTTGCAAAAGGGGACATCTACGAGCTCCTTTGCAACGAAACCAAAGATAGACATACCCCGTTGTAATAGTATCGTGAGCTCTACGAGTTCGGATAATAAGGTTCATTCTCTTCCACAACACCAGAGCCTTGTACCTCCTCCAGTTCTTCCAGTTTGCGACAACAAATATCACAGCGAAAGCCACCAGACAGAGCATATACTTTCTACACCCATTGAGCAAAACACTCATTTCACACAACGTCCCTGGGATTCTTCTAGCCCACCCAGTGTTGAATGCGTCGGCGTGTGTCCCAGTATTTCCAGCACGTCCAGTAATGATTCGAGCTCTGCGAGCTCTAGTAGCTTACAAAGTTCACCAGGCTCCAGCCCTACAGAAAAACAGCTTAAGGTTGAGCATGCCTCATCAAACTCGAAGTTTTGGAGATTTGTGGATGAGTCTAAGCGCGACAGCTCGAGGCCAGTGGTATCAGCGAATTCTCTCAAAGAGTACATAAAAATCTTGGATGCCGATTCAGGCAATGAGCTGGACGAAAGTATGTCTTGGAGTCCAAATAAACTCAAGTATGCCTGTAAGGAGTGTGGTCGGAGCTTTTTTCGTAAAAGTGATCTGGTTCGTCATATTCAAATTCACCTTGGAATCAAACCTAATGTGTGTACTATTTGTGGTAAGCAATTCATTCAACGGAGTGCCTTGACTGTACATTTACGAGTTCATACTGGTGAAAAGCCCTTTGGCTGTCAAAAATGTGGGCGCAGTTTCAGTGATTCATCTTCACTGGCCAGACACCGTCGTATTCATCAGCGTAATGCTCAGGAGGCAGCTAAAAGAATGAAGCCACAGCTTCAGGCTCCCTTAGTTGAGGATGCTATAATGTAGTTGTTTTGCTCAAAAGTATGATTAATACTGATGATCGCCAATATATTGGTATGGCATATATCATATTAATGAATTGGCTAATAGATAAAAAACAAAAAAAAAAAATAGAGTATGTGTTGTTAATTTCATTGACGCTACCGGGTTGTATTTAATTACGTATATATTTATTTTATTATTTTATTATATATTATTTCATTTTTCCATTTATATCACGATAGCCGCCCTACCCTTGATTCCATAAATATTTCCACACAAGCTTATGAGCTTCAGCGATGACGACGATCAGCCACCCCAGCTTGTAGATATCAATGATTTACAGACAGAAGCCAAGTCTTTTGACCCCGTACCAGTCACTATTGTAACTGGCTATTTGGGTAGTGGAAAGAGTACTCTGCTTAAACATATTCTGCAGTCCAACCACGGAAAGAAGATAGCACTGATTTTAAACGAGTTCGGCCAAACCAGTGACATTGAGAAGAGCTTGAACATTAGAAATAGCGATTCAGATGGCTCACAGGCTGATCAATGGGTGGAATTGGATAATGGATGTATGTGTTGCACAGCGAAGGATGCTGGCGTGGCCGCGATTGAAAAACTAATGGAGCGTCAGGGTAGATACGACTACATTATAATCGAAACAAGTGGTGTTGCTGATCCTGCTCCTATTGCTAGTATGTTTTGGCTAGATGATGCGTTGCAATCTAAGGTAAAGTTGGATGGTGTAGTTACCGTGGTCGATGCTCACACTATTCTAAAGTCCCTCAGTGAGGGAGAGCTCGCAAGTCTCCAGATTGCCTGTTCTGATGTCATTCTCGTCAACAAATGTGATTTAGCCTCCCCAGAACAAGTATCGGAGGTCGAGGCCAAGGTGCATAGTATTAATGGCGCGGCCCGCATCGCACACTGCCAGTACGGCGACATTGGAACTGGTTCATTGATTTTGGATCTTAATGCATACTCAAATACTACTTCTGCTGACATTCTGGATAATGTTCATGAAACGGACTCTAGACATTCGCATGCAGGCCACGCCCTGTCCACCGTTGTAATCAAGCTCCCTACTCTCAACAGTCAAAAACTAGCAGACGTGGAGGCGAAGATACAGCATGTTTTATGGGAAAACGATGTAAGTGGCCACAATGTTGTGGTTCATCGCTTGAAAGGTAAACTTCAGGTTGAACCGGGCCACACCAAAATTGTGCAGGGCGTTCGGGAGATCTACGAGATTACAGATGTGACATACGAGCCAGAGGGCATCTGTAAGCTGGTTTTTATCGGCAAGGGACTGGCTGATGCCGAGATAGAATTACGAAAAATGTTCGAAAATATTTAATGATTATACGTTTATGTTAACTATGCTAAGAAATGGGGAAAAAATACAGATTGCGGATACATATCGAAATAAATAGATAAATGTGAAGGTAAAGCAGAACAGCCCAGTAATGGCTCACCACAGACTCTACTCAACGTCCATGTCGTTTTCTTGCTTGATATTTTCGTCCTTCTCTTCTTCTTTAGCGTCACTTTCCTTCTCTTCCTGCTCCTCATCTTCTTCGTTGAAGTGAGCGTCATCCAAATTGATCTTCTCATATCCAGCGATGACGACATCATCATCCTCGAGCTCACGCTCGCGTCCAGTCAAACAGTGCTTCTCCGGAGGGAGACGCAGTCCGTAGGTATTGGGAACAGAGGGCAATGGGCGCTTGTTGCGCTCGGCTGCTAGCGATAGCAGCAGTTCCTTGGGGTTTGTGGGCTTGAACTGGTACGCAACACGCGCACTCACGGCAAGCTTCACATCCTCAACGGTTATGGGTGCATTCTGGGCGCCAATACCAGCAGGAAGCGACGAGCTGTTCTGGTTGGCATAGTCAGAGTAGACCAGTGCATCCTGGAAGACTTGGGTCGTGTAGCGGTGCGCAAAGTCAAGGAGCTGCAGAGGTACATGATCCTGGTACTGAGGCAGGTTCATGGACGCCAAGATCAAGTGAATGATCTTGATATCCCGGGGGATTGCCTCCTCGCTCATAGTTGACAAGAGTTGTGTTGGACCCGTGCCCTTAATTTCAATATGTACAATTGGTACGCAGGGGAGCGTAAAGGATCTCTACATTCTATGTGAGGGATTAGTAAAACTAACTCATATGATATAAGTTCTATGAGAAATTTTTCATAATAGTGAGAAAATTTTATCATTATTTCACAAATCGGGCTTGAATCCCCGTGATTCTTGATCAAATCTCCATTGGTACCTGCCTGGGCTGGGGCACATGAAATGGCCTTCCACAAATACCAACCTGGATGTGCATCTGTGTAACCCCCCCCCTTAAGGGAACCCAAATAAGATTCGACTTAAAAACATTCGAGGAGATGAAATGGGAAAAATATTTAATTTTTATATCTAATTTTTAAAAGTAAGATTTTCAAAAATATTCGATTGAACCCAGCCGATAAATGTGAATGATATGCTTACACTAATCTATTATCACGCCATTCTATTTCCAGCTTGATCGTGGCCGTCTCCGGATAGGGTAACCCCGCCTAACCTGACCTGACAGCACACATCCCTCTCTCCCCTCCCCATAAAATGAAGTTCACTAGTCTGTTTACTCTACTCAGTCTTTTTGCCCTCACACTTGCTCAAGAGGTTACTTCGAAGGTCTACTTCGATATCGAGCAGGGCGGCAAGGAGCTCGGTCGCATTGTTATCGGTCTCTACGGCGATGTCGCGCCCAAGACTGCCGAGAACTTCCGCGCTTTGAGCACTGGCGAGAAGGGCTTCGGCTACGAGGGCTCGATTTTCCACCGTGTCATCTCCAACTTCATGATCCAGGGTGGTGACTTCACTACCGGTACCGGTACTGGTGGTAAGTCTATCTACGGTGGTAAGTTCGCCGACGAGACTTTCGAGATCAAGCACACTCGTCCTGGTCTTCTCTCAATGGCTAATGCTGGTCCTGACACCAATGGTTCTCAGTTCTTCATTACTACTGTTGCCACTCCCTGGTTGGACGGCCGCCATGTCGTGTTTGGCGAGGTTTTGGAAGGCTTCGACGTCGTCAAGCAGATTGAGGGCACCAAGACTGGCCGCCAGGACCGTCCCCAGACCCCTGTTGTTATTAGCAAGTCTGGTGAGCTCGACGGTACCACCAATGCTGCTAAGGAGTCCACTACTGAGCGTGATCCTTAGAAGTGGTCTATAAACTTTATATACAGTATTTTTATTTGTATATATATAGAGCTGTGAAGTTACCGTTTTATTACATGGTCTTATTAGATACTCATTTTTTTTTCAATGTTTTTAATTTATTCTAATTAATCCGGCGATTACGATTGGCAATGGTAGAAAGTGCAACTAGCGCATCGTTCTTCTGATCTCCTGAACGAATGCATGTGTGAATCCCGGGTATACTCGGTTTATTTCATTCATCTCACTGTGGAGCCTTTGAATGCGATTAATACAACGCGGAATCGATACACGAGACTCAACATTGGTAAAAGTGTGGTCAAGCCAAGCTTGTGCAATCTGGGGTGAGAGATGAATTGAACGCTCAAAGTGGTGCGGGTTTTGTGGCTCCTTCTGTTGCGACTGCTGCGGCTGTTGCGGCTGATATTGTTGAGGTTGAGGTTGTTGTGCTAGTGCTTGCTGAGATTGATGTAGTTGCTGTTGTACATGTTGTATTTGTTGTTCGGCGCCTGCTTGATGCTGCTGTTTGGATTCCTGTTGAGCTTTCTGTTGGGCCTCTTGCTGAGCCTGTTGCTGCTGGAGCTGCTGCTGGAGCTGCTGCACAGGTCGCTTGCGAGGAGGAATATTAGGCGTGACCAGCCTAGACTGCTCGTGAATATTGAGCTCACTGCCATAGGCAACTTTGTGAATATTTGACTGTTGGTTATCTAAGGATCCTGAAGAAAAATCCCAATATGTGCCATCGCCATCCCATTGATTCGACGTCTTGTTCGGTTCAATGCGGCTATGCTTGGTCTTCGCGGGAGCTAGAACATTTAAGTTTTCAACCCCCGCTGGCCTAACATTGAGATGTTTGGTAGCTCTTCGCTTGACAACTGCATCAATCATCATTTTAAAGTCATTGGGTACCGAATTAGCACGGGCCTGCAGGCATTTGCTTGCTAATAGATCAGTTGCGCTGGGGCGCAATTCGGGATTCTTTACTAGGCATCGATTGACTAAGTCCATCACGTCTCTGGAAAACCATTTGCCATACAGACGAGGTGGTGGCTCTTTGACAATTTTAAACATTGCCTCTGTAGGATTTAGTTTGCGATGAGGTGGGCTTCCAGTAAGTAGCTCAAACATTACAATTCCCATTGACCAGATATCAACGCTTGTACTATAGCTAGTCTCGCTCTCAATTACCTCAGGGGCCATCCAGTACGGCGTGCCCATAAAAGAGTTACGCTCAGGCATAGTACGACTGAGTTGTGCACTCACACCGAAATCAGCAATCTTTATACCGTAGTCATGAGTGACTAGGATATTAGCAGATTTCAGATCACGGTGTATTTTTCTCTGAGCATGAATATACTCGAGTCCCTTAAGGGACTGGTTGAACACGTAGATAGCAGACCCCTCATTGAACGTGCTAAACTGTTTAAGGAGGTGCATACAAGACCCCCCAGCGCAAAACTCCATAACCACGAATAAGACAGAGTCGTGTAAGGTGGAGTAAAAATACCGAGTAATATACTCACATCTAAGCTCGCTAAGGAACTTAAGCTCAAGCAGTACCTCCTCAATGTCACCCGAAGTGTCCATTTCAATCATTTTGACAGCAACCACTTGCTTGAAAATTGGGTCATATGCACGATAAACTTTGCCGAATGAGCCTGCACCAAGCTCTTCATAAATCTTCAAGTCCTTCTGTGCTTCCTTTTTAGAAATATGGCTCGCGTTAAGTGCAATATTATTATTATTGTTATTGTAACAAGCCACATCGTTGTTAGTTGATTTATTCGGGCTATTGCCTGGCTTTTTGCGCTGCATAGGTGAGAGCCCCATTGGTCTGAACTATTTACTGTGGCCAGTATATACATATATATTTATATTTATATTTAATTGTGCGTACTCGGTCTGTCAGCTAAAGATTTAATGATAAGATTCTATTTGAGTTGCGCGTAAAGAAATCTGTAGCATCCTACCTTCCCGATAAGGTAAGTGTTGTCAATATGAGATTATACTAGCGTGATGCTTGCGCAATTGATGAGATTCGGGTTTTCTTTACATAGCCGTGGCGCGGGTGTATTTGTTCGCTAGTTTACACCCAACCCTAATACCCCGCGTTTATGCGACAGCAGGCAGAGCCAACGGTCGGTTCAGCTCACGTGTCGGGAATAGCGGGTGGGTATAATAATAGCCTGTGTGCACCTTACTAGTGATACGACAGGTGCGATAGGTGCGACTCATTATAACTGCCTTAGCCCGCCAGTTATTTTGCGGGAGTACATTCTTCGCCGTAAATACTGAAACAAGAAAACACTTGAATATACTCTTATTAGCCGTGAATGAATGATAGCATGAACACGTCGTATGATATCAAGCGGTTGGTAGCCTCCGACATAAATGATGTGCTACAGTTGCTGGATGAGCACGCAAACACGCAGCTAATATTCGCTGATCTGCTCAGATACATCATTCTTGAAGGCTACGACGGTTTCATTGTGGTTGATAAGAGTGCATCGCTTGTTGGAGTAATCGCAGGCCACCTATGCGATACGACAAGTTTCATCGATATTCTATGTGTTAGCTCGAGTCACAGGCGGCAAGGCCTAGCTAAATTCCTTCTAAATTATTTGATGCAGAGTCAAGTCGCGTCTGTGCTTTCGTTAGATGTCAGAGTAAGCAACGACGATGCTCAGCGTGTTTACGAGCGCTGGGGATTCACCCGCTCGGGGACGAAGTCACTCTACTACCGCAACGAGGATTCGTATACGATGATGAAGAAAATCCCCAGTTGAATTATTTATTTTTTAGCATTTTTATAAGACGCATATTAATCATTTTCACCATATATATATTTCCATTTGTGCTTCCAGCGGGCATGTCCCCTTCTTGACACGCTTATTACCAACGCGTTACCCTTCACCCACAAACCGCACTGCCAAAATCACCACTACGTGGACTGACCCTTTTTACCCAATGCTTGGACAGACACCTGAGATATTGGAGCAAGAAGACCGCGAGTGCTTGGACTTGAGAACTTCCTCTCTTGCCGGTTTTCGCTCGTTGGGGCCAGCGGACATGGTCCAGCTCCAGAAGGTGACGAAGTCAAAGGTCAGCAGCACTTACCACTTTGTCACCGGAATCGATGTATCCAGTGCGGCTGCGATTGCTGCTTATATGACCACTCTCAACCAAACTCTTGGTGAAAATCAATTGTGGTATGGAAAGAATCTCCAGTGGAAGATCACTGAGGGTACCTACTGCTCCTGGAACATATTCTCCAAGGTGGACATCCGTGTAACCACTAGCTTCCCCGGTGGTACCAAAATGTATATTGTGGCACCCGATGGACTTACTGAGGACGCTGGAAGCGAGGTAAACGAAGAGTTGTGGCGCGAGCTCTATATGAGCGCCATGATTCGCTGCCTCTTGCTAAAAGATGAAGATGCATACGTGATGGCTAATACCCGCCATGAGTACCCCTTTGATCCTCAAGGAGTTGCTTTGTTCCTCGAGAACTTCGAAAAGCTTTATTTTAAGGGACCCCTTGCTGGTGCGGCCCCTTGGGTGCAGGTTCCCACCCTTAACTGCAACTACATGGTAGATGCTTTGTATACTTTATTGGATGCAACCGGTGCTTACAAGCCGGCGATCGAAATGCTGGGTCGTATCGAAGCTAAGGAGGTGCTTGCAAAAGTACTGCTTTTGGGTGACGAAGAAACCAATGCAGTAGGCTTGCTCGTTGATACGGTAATGCGTGAGCCCCGTAACGCCAGCATGCTTGCATTAGAGGCTGAGTTCTGCTTAAGCAAAAACAAACTCGATCTTGCCCTCGATTGTGCCAAAAGGGCTGTCTGGGCTGCTCCCTCTGAATTCTTCTCGTGGGAAATACTTAGCAAGGTCTGCATTGCTCAGGGTGAGTGGGAGCAAGCATGGCTCGCCCTCAATTCTACTCCACTCATTCCACTTATTCCTCAAGATACTCAAAGATTGAGCATCGCAAAGAAGGTCCACACACCTCTTCCCTCGGATGGTGTTTTGGATGAGGTCTGGGAGTATACCTCGGACAAGAATGACCCAGTGGCTGCTCAAGCCCAATCTGTTGACCCTAAATTGGCAAGGCTTGCAGCTGCACATCTCCGTGGCTGTACTGAGCGCGCTTATTCTCTTTTGGCTACCATCTACTCTAAGGTCGGATGGAGTGAGATGGTTCGCATGCGTGCCCAGCTGTTTTGGATGGAGGCAGAAAGCTACGGACAAGAAAAAACAGAAAATCCAAACAGTGATGAGAAAGAACAATCTCAAAAAGGCGACAAAGGCGACAAGAAGGGTATTGTACCCGAAGAAGTTGGTGCCACTGAATCTTCAACTGAGCTAGTACCTCAGCGTCGCACTTTGAGATCCAAAAGACTTTGTGGTCTTCGTATAGAGAGGCTCTTCCATACATTGTACAGTGATATTGCAGCATACTCTGAATGGCAGCGTGAGTCCATTCATATGGAGAGCCAGAGATTAAATTTTGACAAATCTGCCTATGAGTGGCAGCTCTTCGGATGTCTTGCTCAGCGCTTGAAGCATACAGAGCAAGCCAAAAATGCATTTGAGAGATCCCAAAGTATGTATTTCAATCAAACTGCTTTGGTGCATCAACTGGATTTAAATCCGCTCAACCTGGTAAATATCGTCAAGCTGTGTGCATGGTACCACCGCTGGTACAATGAGTTCTCCCCACGTGCCATGTCCTTGCTGCGCAAGTTGCTTGCTCGTGATGGTCTCACTAAGATCAGGTATGAGATCGAAGCGCTCTTTGGTAAACAAAAGGTACTTCAGTTAATGCAAGTTTATTTGGATAGATTGGTGCGACTGAAGGTGACTGGTTATGATATGTAATTTTTTTTAGTATATTATTCTTTTTCGATATGGTATTTAATAGAGTTCAAACAGATGGATTATCTATATTTACAGAAAATTTGTATGCCAAAAAAGTTGGCATTCATGCTAATTAACTTACGTAGTCTAAAATCTCGAAAACTCACAGTCCTATAACAAAATAAAGAGACGAATCACATATCATTATTAAAAATTAGGATAAAGAATATTGTTTATTGTTTATTGTTATAAAAATTCAAGTTTTGAAGAAAATTTCAACATTCTCCACTATACGCGATCTCAAAATTATGACTATATCTTTGCTTATACGTTAGCGGACAGCTAAAGCCTCTGTGGCCAAGCGGTAAGGCGCAGCACTAGTAATGCTGAGATCATCGGTTCGATTCCGGTCGGAGGCACATTTTTTTGCCATTTTTATTTTTTCATTTTTGAACCTTTTCATTCTAATCACATTTATAAAAGTAATTCATGGCAAATACTTTTCTACTTTTTGTCTCCAAGAATAATTCATAGTAGTATTATTTACAGTAACTACGCTAATTACGTGAAACACGGTAGCAGCCTCAGAAAAGTAAGCGGCAATAGGTGGTGCAAAAAAAAGGCCACATTTCGACATCGTCCAGCATTAGTACACTCCCGAAAGACTGCACTACTCGCGAACTTCTCTAGTTTTCATAACTCATTCATCATAGACTGTTATATTCGTGTTGTAAAATGAAAAGTGTACTGGGCCACGCTTATAAAGTACAACACACATGGGTATGGGTTCTCAAACCGCACAGTGTGTCTTGTCTATCTTTTGCACTGTGGATCCTGCAGTCACATACAATATTTCAAATTTCACCTTGCCCCAGCCTTAAGAGTACAGATATTTTGACACAAGTTTCATCATGTCTAACTTGCTCAGGTTGCAAGAGTTTCATCCCTATTTCACCTCTCCAGATGGTGAAAAAGATTTGGATGTTATTTCTGGTGCCGTAGATGAGATTATAGCTTCGGTTTCCAGTCTCAGCCGTAAAAAGGATCTGAGACAGGACTCGTCTGAGCTTCTTTTATTGGCACCCTCTGATATGGTATCTTCTAAGCTTGCTGGTTTAGCTTCTGGAAAGCTCAGCTTACAAGCTACCGACGTTGGTTTACTGCTTCATTGGACTAATGTTTTATTGGAAAAAGGCAAGGTTTCTCCTGAGACAGCGGAATCTTTGCTCAGGACACAAGGACTTCTACTATTAAAGACTGTTAGCAGCTTATTTACTTCTCACAAGTCAGCTAATGCGACCAGTCGAATGAATGGCACTCTCGTCCACCATTCTTGGCGTTCAGTGGAAAGCTTCTGCATTCACATGAAGGACAATAGTACATTCAAATTCGAGAATTTCATTGACTCCATCTCGAAACAACCAGACTCAATTACAACCTTGGCTTTGTTTGCCACAGCTTACAACAAAACCCAAACACCCAGCTTAGCATCTATGTTGCCATCCAAAAGTGCTGAGATTGTGGAGTCATGGATTCAGCAAGTACTTAATGCTAAGCCTCAAGAGTTCACTGAAAAGGTCAAGCCTTTACTCGAGAGTGGAGTACTTGACTCGATCTGGGCTGGTGATCTGATATCGCAACAGGTTTTCGATGAGAAGGTCGTTCCAGCTATCCATAAAGGTCTGTTGAGATCCCCCGAAGGTGTCATCACCTACATAATTCCATCAGTGCTGCATAACAGCAACTTGGTTATGGATAAGCTCGTTGCATCGACCTCTTTGGTGTCAAATCTTGGATCATCGAATGTTGAACTCAGAAGGGCTACTGCCAATGCATTTGCTAAAATCTTGGAACACACTGTAAAGCCTGATCTCAATGGACTTCTTTCTCAGTTTAAGAGAACAACTAATAGCGAGCAAAGAGCCCTTTTCGCCCAGGTGCTGGCTAACACACCCATCACAGGCGATGTAGAGGCATCAGTCGTGGCTTTAGCCAGCCAGGCCCCTAAGGAATCTTCTGATAACTCTCTCAGGGTAATTGCCGATGCTATCGTCAAGTTCACTTCTACTAACAGCGCGAGTGCTATTGAAGCTGTGAAGAAGGGTTTGCAGGACCAAAGGAAGCCCTTGGTGAGAGAGTGGGTAAATGCTATAGCTGTCGCTAACGCTGGTGAACCATTCACTGATGATCTCAAAAAGATATATGATGCAATCACGTCCAACGTTGCTGCAGCCGCAACCGCTAAGTATGCTTCCGCTGGATACGGTCTCTTGTTACTTCTTAAACCCACTGATATTGACTTTGGAATATTCAGTCCCCGTGTTTATGAACATTTCTGTTCTGATCGCGAGTTTGAATTGTGTGCTAAGGCATCTGCTGAGTTTTATAAAAGTGGCGACAGTGAGAACCAGCAGGGAGTTCTCGAGGCTTTTGTGAATTCAGTTATTGCATCTAATGCTTCACCACAGCAAAGACTTTCAAATTTGCACCTTTTGAAACATACATTCAGTCGAGATACTGTCGAAAGTGCAACTTTTGCCTCTTTGGTTAAAGTTTTGGAAAAGTTCATTTCTGTGAAGGAGGTCAATGTGAGTACTGTTGTAACCCATGTTCTCGCTAAGAAGTGGATGATCGAGGCATTTGTTCTTTCACACCAGCCTTTGGCAAAGCCCAACAATTCTGGGTGGATTCAAATGTGTTTAAAGTCTAACTTCGATCCAAATCAGCTCGTCAAGGAGAATGCTGACGATCTTTTTGCTAGGGCCACCTCTGCCCACAGTGTCGATTCTGTCGCTACTTTGGCTTTTGTTGCCCCTGAATGTATTGGAACTAAGGTTGATAGCTACCTCAACTCCGAGATGAAAGCTGAGACCATGTCTTCGTTAGACGAGGCTATTCTCGAAACACCCGAGGGTCAATTGGCCTCTGCGAATTCTCAAACTTTCCAGTCTCGTAACTCTGGAAAATCCAAGAAATCTGATGAAGAGTGGGAAGCTGAGATTCGGAAGGAAATTGCGAAGAAACACGGTAAGCTGACTCCTGAAGAGCAGAAAAAACTCGAAGAGCAGACTGAACGCCGTAAGGTTCTTCGTGTAGATGCTGAACGTATTGAGTTTTGCTGTGGAATTCTGAGTAAATTGGCCAGCGATTCTGCGAAGGGTGCTGAGAATGGCTCTCTAGAGTGGTTCCCTAATGGCATCGAACTTTGTTTGCAGTCCATAAAGAAGAATTACCCTGCGAAACAGAGGATTATTGAGTGTCTCTCATCATTGAATGTCTGTCTTTCTGATAGATTCAAGGGTCATTGGAAAATGATTGCCTCTAAACTTCTATTACAGGGTAAGAAGGTGGACGTTGTTGCGGTGAGAAGTATGCTTTATATGCTCAACCCCAACTCTGATAAGCGTCTACTGGATACTTCTTCGTTGGTCTATATTTTGCCAACGTTGCGTGCTGTATTAGAAAACTACAACGGCGAAACCGAAGACGAGGTTGCAGAGGAAACAGTGCTGCTTGTAACATCATTATTGGCTAATCAGGCTGAGGTTTTGGCTAAGATCCCTCGTGATAATTTGGTTGAGGTCTTGCTTGCTTTATTGGTTAAGTATGCTACTGATCGCGGTGCTGTGAAGGATTGTTTGCGACGTATTGCCCAGCAAGTAATGTTTAATGCAAGCGAGTTGCACATGCTCTTGGATGCCAGCATTTCCACAACGCAAGACTTCGTGAGAGCCGCTGCCATTGAGATTATTGATGCTGAAGTTGACTTGTCTTCCTATGGATTCAGCCCCGAAATTTGGATTGCGAGATTTGGTGAATGTGGTGATGTTGCTCAGGACATTTGGTCCGAAAGTGGCATGACTGTGCCCAATGACACTGTGCTTGACTTGATTATTCCTTTCTTCAATACCAAGTATAGCGTTGAGCGCCCTGCTGTTGCTAAAGCATACACCGCAGCAGCGCTTGTTGCGAAAAAGGTGCCTGAGGCGTTTAATTTGATTTCAAGCTTATACGTTGAGAAGAAGCATCCCCCAAAGCCGATAATTAATAGTTATGGAATGGAAGTGAAGCAGAAGTGGGTCGACCCTGTTCCCGAAAGGCTCACAATTGTTGCTGCTTTGCATGCTTTGACCCCTCATTTGCCTCATGACTCTGTAATCGAGTGTGCCAAATTTATTGCTGACGAAGGCGTCACTGATAAAGCTCCTGAATCTGCCCGCGCTAGCTTAGAGCTCGGCCAGTATCTCATTGATGAGCACGGTAAGGAGTGTGTTGATGGTATCTTACCTGTATTTGAGGGCAAGCAAATCGTTCTCTATGGTTTTGCCGCCCAGTATCTTCCTGAAGGTGACGCTCGTTTGACATCTACCGTTGACAAACTCCTGGAGGCCCTCGAGTCTGCCGATGAGAGTAACATTACTGTCATCAGCTCATCTTTGGGTCCTCTTGCCAACCGCATTGAGTATCAGGAAGTTGCAGAGCGAACCTTGAATAATGCTTTCAGCTTAGAAACTACAGAGGCCCGCCGTGGTGCTGCGTATGGTTTTGCTGGAATTGCTAGTGGCATTGGCTTGAGTGTGCTTGGTGACGTTAGCATCATTAATGCAATTTCTGGCGGTGTCGATGACAAGAAGGACGCTGGCCGTCGTGAGGGTGCTCAGCTTTTGGTTGTGTCACTTTCTAAGATGTTTGGAAGAAAGTTTGAGCCCTATGCAATCGAGCTTATGACTCAGGTTCTCAGTGGTCTTGGTGATGTGAATCCCATTGTTCGAAAGGCTGCAAATGAAGCCGCTCGCTCAATTATGGCGCATACTACTTCTTTCGGTATTAAGAGGCAGATCCCTCAGGCCTTAGACCAGTTAGATACTACAGCATGGCGTGGAAAGAAGGGTGCTGTGGAGCTGTTAGGTAGTATGGCCTATCTCAGTCCGCAACAGCTTGCTATGTCTTTGGCAACTATTGTCCCAGAGATTGTATCTTTGCTTAATGATACACACAAGGAAGTTCGTGCTTCTGCTAAGTCCTCTATGAAGATGTTTGGTGATGTAATTCAGAACCCTGAGATTCATAAGTTGGTTCCTACTTTGCTAGATGCTATTTCAGATCCTACCAAGAAGACAGATTCAGCACTCACAGACTTGCTCAAGACACGTTTCATGCACTACATCGATTCTCCATCCTTGGCTCTCATCATCTTTGTTGTTCAGCGTGGTTTGCGTGACCGCTCTGCTAACATCAAGCGAAAGGCCTGCCAAATTGTTGGAAATATGTCTATTTTAACTGCTGGTAGTGATCTTGTGCCTTATTTGCCCACAATTATGCCAGACTTACAGGTTGCTATGACTGACCCTGTCCCTCAAACCTGTGCGGTGGCCTGTAAAGCTCTTGGTGTCTTGGTTGAAAAGCTTGGTGAAGATTATTTCCCCAATGTCATCCCTGATCTCATGGATTCGCTTAAGCGCAATGATTCTCAAGCTATCAGCAACCGTTGGGGTACTGCCCAGGGTCTTTCCGAAGTTTTGCATGGTCTTGGTACAACTAAACTTGACGAGCTTCTTCCAGAGATCGTTGCAAACTGTCAATCTCCATTGGGCCATATTCGTCAGGGTTTCGTTCCCATGTTGCTTCTTCTTCCTGCCAGCTTTGGTGCTTCATTAACACCATACTTATCTGAGCTGGTCCCTCCTTTGTTACGTGGTCTTGCGGATGATATTGATGATGTCCGTGAGAATGCTCTCAAGGCCGGCAGACGTATTGTTCGCGGTTACGCAACAGTTGCTGTCGATCTACTTCTTCCTGAGTTGGAGCGTGGTTTGTGGAGTCCTAGGTGGCGTATTAGGCTGGCAAGTGTGGAGCTCGTTGGTGATCTACTTATGGAGCTTCTCGGTAAGGGTACTGCCAAGTCTGCTTCTGACCGCTTGAAGGCCATCGAAAATGCTGCTCCCACCGAATCTGGTGATGTTGAAAACATCACCGAAGAGGAGACTTTGGCACGTGCTGCTGAGGAAGAGGCCACCGCTAACGAGGAGGCCGAGAAACAAACAGGAAACTACGTTGAGGCTAGTTTGCGCAACTTGGAAGTCATCGGAACTTCACGTAGGGATCGTGTTCTCTCAGCTCTCTTCGTCTGCCGTGCTGATGTTGTTGCTGCTGTCAGACAAGCTGCCATGGACACATGGCTCGCACTCATCCAGAACACCCCTCGTGCTGTTAAGCTTATTCTCCCAACACTTGTACTTATGCTTGTTAAGAACTTGGGTGAAGACGAGGAGGAGTTGCAGAGTAATGCTGCCCGTGCTCTAGCAGAGCTTGTGAGACGTGTCTCCGATGCTCTTAGACTCATCTTACCTACTTTCCTCGAAAATCTGTCTGACCCTGATGCTAGGCAAGGTATTTGTTTGGGTCTTGTGGAGCTTATCCCTGCCACACAAATCCAGGCCCTACAAGAGCACGAACAGCAGGTTATGCATTTGGTGCGCACTTGTTTGCAGGACAGCGACAATTCGGTTCGTGAAGCTGCCACTCGTGCTCTCGAAGAGCTTCATGCTGCCTTGGGTGATGTTGCTGGAGATATGCTTCCTGAGATGGTTGACCAGGTTGTTAATGATAATGATGAGGGTGCTTTGGCTGCAATTAAGGAAATGGTTGTTAGCACTGGAGCTGGTTCAGTGCTGGCTGCCGCTTTGCCTGCACTTCTCAAGTCAAACTTGGACGACTTCAAGGCCAATGCTATTACCACTTTGTGTACCACAGCAGGCCGCCACGAGTTGCATCTTTATATCGACGATGTTGTTGATTGCTTGATCCGATCTCCTTATGCTTCTAACTTGGATCCTATCTTAACGCAGGTGTGCCCAGAGGCTCATTTGCTCTCGTTGGCTAAGAAAGATGAGTTCTTGCGTGCTCCAGTGTTCACCAGAATGGCATCATATTATGCCAATGTTGAAAAGGCTGACATTCTTTTTGTTAGTGACTGGGTTGTGTTTGCTCTTCATGGCTTGGAGCACGAGAATACAGAAGAGTCTTCTGTGCAATTATTGCAGGCACTCACTAGTTCTAGTGCAGTCAACAAGTCTGAACTCGCTAAACTTTCCTCTGCTGCCTACCACACCTTGCAGTCCTTGGCTATCCCCATTCCTGCATTTGCTACCTCTGCTAAGGGTCCCGCATTCGTCCTTCCATTCTTCCTCAATGGCCTTGCTCTTGGCGACAATGTTGAGAAGGAACAGAGTGCAATGGCTATTGCAGAAGTATTGCGTCGTACTGACCCAGCTGAGAAACTCAAGCCTGTGGTTACTCAAATTGCTGGTCCTTTAATTCGTATTGTTGGTGAGCGAACAGCACCCGATGTCAAGGCTGCCATCATTTACACCCTGAATGAACTACTTCAGACAATTCCGGCATTCGTCAAACCGTTCTTGCCTCAGTTGCAGCGTACCTTTGCGAAGAATTTAGCCGATGTGAGCAGCACCCTTGTTCGTACTCGCTCTGCTCTTGCACTTGGTACTCTTATCAAGTTGCAACCCCGTATCGACCCCTTGGCTAAGGAAATTATCACTGGTGTTCGCACTTCCACGGATGAAGGCGTACGTACGGCTTTCCTTACTGCTCTTCAAGAGGTCGTTGCGTATGGTGGTCAGAACTTGAGCGAAGCCGTCAAGTTATCAATCACTGAGGTCATTAACGACAGTGAAAGTATTTTGGGTGAAAATGGTAGTACTGAGACGAAACAACTTGCTTTGTTTGCTCGTATCGGATCTGAAATGCTTTCCCTCAGTAGCGACGAACATCAGAGCCCTAAGCGTTTGATCGAGCCGCTGTTGAATAGTGGTAACGGTAAGGTCGCATTGCAATCTGTGCTAAATGCCAATGCCATACTAATGCATGCTCCTCAAATCGCCGAGGCTGCTGCTAGTGAGATTGAGTCTGTACTTGAGAGTGCGGCTGTTTCTTCGTCTGATATTAATCTAAGTGAGAATGGTGTTAAAGGATTGGGCAAGCTTTTGCTCAGTCCTGAATTCAGCAGTACTAATGGCCAGTTGAAGCCTGTAGAGGAGAGTGCAGTGAAGGCATTAATATCTTTGGTTCCTGTTGGTTCTGGATTCAGTAGTGATGCTCGCAGATTGAGTATTCTTATATTGAATGCTTTGGTCGAACGCCATCAATCTCCTGCAGTTTTGAAGCCTTTCATCGATCAACTTGCTCCTGAAATTTTCGCTTGCGCTCGCGATAAGAATATTCCCGTCAAGATTGCCGCTGAGAAGACTTTCCTGAGCTTGTTCGATTTCATCGGCCGTCATGACAGTGTTTTGTTCGATGAGTGGTTTGCTCACGCAAAGGATCAGCTCGATTCTCGTATGCAGAGATCTATTCCTGAGTATGTGCGCCGTGTCGCCCTCCGTGCAGCTAACAGGGATACAACCGACGAAGAGAACGAGAATCCTGTCGATGAACTTAGTGAAATTTGGGCAATTGGATCATAATGATCGGCATGCTACCAAGCGTATATATCAAAATAAACACTTAGTGTATGTTATTTAATTACTTGTCAAATTCTATGTACAGTTTCTCCAGTTGTTAATCTTTTGGTGGAGCTCGCGAGCCATTCTCGTCTTTGAATCCCAAATTTTCCCAATCATCGTAGTCCATTAAATCGTTTTTCATGCGACACTCCAGGAAGTCTTTAGCCAGGCCGCGACAGGTCGCAGAGTTTTGGCCACCAGCAAGCTTAATGCACTTCAGATATTTCTCGACAAGATGAGTACATTCACCGTCGTGGTCGACAGGAAAAGATCCCTTTTGAGGAGGTACAGGTGTGAATTTACCACCACCAATTCCTGGTGCAGATGCTGCAGACATGGAAGTTAGGGTACGGGCATAGAGTGCGCTAAGGGTGGATGAAGTATTCCAGGTATTCCTCTTCCCCCATAAGCTCGTACCAATGAACATGTCAAGAAATGTCAGCACAAATGAAATAAAATGTCAACATGAGTATTTTACATTATATATTATACCAAAATTGATGCCATTAAAATCATAAAGAAATAAATATACGCTGTTGAACTCACCTTGTGTACTCATCAAACTTTTTAGGGTGAGGTTGATGAATATACGCTGGTTTTGGCTCAATGGGCGTTAGTGCAGGTCTCCCCTGAAAACTATTAATTTTTGCAGAAACATTGACAGGTGAAGGTGTTGGTGTTCTCAATGGACTACTTTTTTCCATAGCATATGCGTAATCATTTGATGCTGGAATCTTCAACTTGAGTACTTCTCTCAAGGGTGGCATACTATCTTTGTCATCGCTTGGTAGTACATTAGAGGATGGGATTAGTGGAACTTGTTGAATCTGCTCTCTGGGCTCAATTGAACTTGTGTTCGGAATACCACCGACCACCGTGGAAGGATTATAAGGTGAGGTGGATATATAGCTTCCAGGTGGTAATTGATACTGCTGCTGCTGCTGCTGCTGCTGCTGTTGTTGTTGTTCAAATAAAGCAAGAGGTGTATGCTGCGGACTAACTATCACAGCAGATGAATAAGGGGATACAGGTTGAGGAATTAAGTGCGGTGTTTGTAAGGGTTGAATGGGGTAAGCATCAACATGCATAGGTGTTTGTTGAGTAGGGATTTGATGATAAACAGGTGAATTAGAATGCAGAGTTCGCTGAATATTATGGTAAGGATTGGATGGTGCAGGTGCACTTTGGGTACGATGGTGATTCCATGCCGGGTCGTACGGTATAAAAGTTTCAGGGAGTGCCGTAGGTGATACACTTTCAGTAACACTCGGACTAGATGAGTGTCTGATAAGCGGTACGGGATTAATTTCCGTATAACGTGGGTTAGAATTACGGGATGAATTCTTCCTAAGGTCGTCCAAATGACCTGTAAGGCGAGGTGTTTTTAGAGTTTCTGCTTTCGCTTCCGGTATAGCGGTTCCTGATGGACGTTTCTGGGAGTTACTTGAATGCGGCACGTTACCACTACTAGACAGCGAATCTTCTGAACGAGATGGTGGAATTGTCTGAGCATTACGGCAATTGTCTCTTTTGTGACGGCGCAACGTGTCGTACCTAGTGAACTTATTACCACAAAGATCACACTCGAAAGAGGCCTCAACATGGACTAACAGGTGTCTTCTCATATCCTGGGGGCGACGACATTTTACTTTGCAGTATGTGCACTGGTATGACTTTTGTACTACTGAATGCTGTTTTAGTCTTGGCATCATCAAGGAACCGGAATTCCTTATCACACTCCGATGGTTTTATTCCTATATGAAGTGTTCTTTGTTTCAATGGTGAATTGTCTTCTCCTAACTATAAAGGTATTCGTAAAGTCAGGTTCAAAATTGTTTCGACCTTTACTGCAGGTATATTTACCAAATCTTTTTTTCAGCTTCTAATCGTGATAAAATATTGATTATGCACAAAAAGATAGCTAACACGAATAATGGTCAACGCTATGAAATGCGTATAAGTTTTAATTGACTAACGAAAAAGGTGCCGCAAATTTTATAATTAGATGCGGCACTTATGATCCTTATTCGAATCCATAAATGCGGGGGGTGGGTTGAATTAAGGCCTGTATCCTCGTATTTAGAACCGAAGTGTGTATCTGCTGGGCACGGGCTATGCACGAATAGTGTCGTCGTCGTCGTCGTATTTTCGAATGTTTTTTATACTTATAAATTTGTGCTAAGATAGGAAAGCGTAACAAATTGCAAACAATGAGGTTTCATCAGATATATTATATTATATATTATGAATTAACATGGCGAGCTTTCGTAACGAAATGAGCCATTTTATTGTCTTTTCGGACAAATCAATAATAACCAGTCCCGTACCTTGGATATCGATCTACGAGAAAATCACTACACTTATCGGGTAGCACACTTTTCCTCGAGTACTTAGATTTTCAAGAATTGATTAAATGCAATCAAAAAAAATTTGAGAAAGACGTTTAATGATGAAAGTATTATGATATGTTGCTCATTTAAATATTGAAAGCCTCTCTCATAGAATATATCACGCTTAGAGTGTAAGAAAAGAGAAGGGGGATCCTGTCTCGTGTTTGGGGTTTGGATCCAACGCATAAGCCTATCCCACGCTGTTGAATACGGAGGGTTCCATGCAAGCTCGAAGGAAGGGACCTTCACTCAGGTATGAGTACTTACTTGTGGGGTATATCCGTAATAAATTAGATGAGGTAAGTATATCCCCAAACAGTATCTTGTGGATACTAGATACTGTTAGGCTGGATGGGATCTCTAACGGTATTCTCAAAATGGTGCCCTGAGCCATCCTAGAAGTTCATTTGGGAGTTTCTCCACAGTGATCAGCGGCCTCGCCCACGCCTGGGTTCACACCTCCCAACCTCACACACACACACACATACGCACTTACATCTATCACACTTCCTATCAGGAGGTCACGCGTTGACAGGTAAATATCAAAGAAAACGGTTCGCACACTTTTATGAGCGAACCTAATAAGGAACAAATGGCTTTAATAGCCAAAGCGCAAGCGGCAGGACCGCCTAATATTGATATTTCTCCCAGTACACCTAATGAAAAACACACTAAACAAAGCTGGCGTGATGCGGCCAAATCGGTGCAATTAAACCCGAGAGACTATCCGTATCCCAATTTACACAACTTTGAGAAATCTCTTTTTCCATCTTTAAGATCACTTAATACCCAGTTCTCTTGTGAGTTGTGTCCCTATTGTAAGCGCCCTATTATTTCCTCCGTGCTTCATGGTGCTCACCTTAAGGACTGCGAGGCTCGTCAGGCGAAGAGCGCTCCATCCCATATCAAAAAAGAGGTATTCACCAGCGATGTTGGTGTTAATGGTGAACTGAATGGCAAAGCTGCTGAAAATACACCTGATTTAGATGCTGCTGCTGCTTCCTCGGCGCCAAAGCGCAAGCGCAAGCAAACTAAAGACGATGACGAGGGACAAAGCAAGAAGGCCAAAACAGGAGGCGCTAAAACCAAGGAGCCCAAAAAATCTGGATCTAAACCGCGACAGCCTAAAAAGGAAAAAGTTCCAAAAGAAAAACCAGCGAAGGAAAAGGCTTCCGCAGTGTACAACCCCGACAGAAACTGTGGTGTACCATTACCAAATGGACACCCTTGTATGCGTTCACTCACATGTAAACAGCATCCGATGGGTGCGAAGCGCGCTGTAGCTGGGCGCTCGGCCCCTTATGATGTGCTTCTCAGTAACTACCACCGTCAACATCAGATGAAGCAAGCTCAGCTCACAGCCAATGCAGCACAGGCGGCTCAGATAAAAACAGACCAGCAGCAGGAACTCGAGGCCCAGCAGAACCCTGAGCGTGAGATTTCTCAGGTGTTTGATGGTGTGAGCCGGGCAATCTTTGCACCGCTGGCAGTGAACGATTCGCTGGTATCCACACCTTTACGAGTTGGTAGATTCCGGATGCGCGAAATGCTTTCTTCAGCATTATTACCTAGAAGAATGCCACCTACTGGTAGTTTACTTTATGGCAGAAGCCTTGCATTCAAGGATAATAGCCCTGAAATGCTCTACAATATGCGATCCCAAGCGGTACAGCAGGCTGTGCAAATACGACAGAGATGGCAACAAAAGCAGAGACAACAACAGATGCTTCAACAGATGAAAGGTGCTGAGGCAGGTAAATAAGTACTGCACACACCCCGCACGAACAAGCACACGTTTTGTTCTACTAATGACTTAATAGACTTTTGCATTTAGATATACATTCTAGCCCCTACGGTTCAGATCTTGAATATATATACGTGTACTTATTTGACTTATAACTTTATCTTACATAGAAAACCAGTTCGGATAGTATCAGAGGAATCAAAGAAGTCGAGACATGCATTTATGTATATATGTATGTGTGTATGTATGTATGTTAAGCGAGTTGCCAGTACAGGGAATCCCTCAGGAAAGGCAAAACCACGCAGAGCACTTCAACAATCAGCCAGGCGAGAAGGAAAAGCAATACACTGGACATAGAAATACCAAACGTGACCCAAAAGGTGTTCTGGGTAACCTTTTCTTCGTTCTTGCGTTCGGTCTCCTTGGTCTTCAGTACCAGATTGTTCAACAAAAACTCCATATTCTTCAGCGTAAACTCGTCCTCCACCTTCTTTCTGCCCAACTTGCCCATTGCCTTCAGCTGTTGGGGATCCATCTTACCCAAAACGTTCACAATCACACTGTACCAGTCCTCAACATCTGGTTTTCTCAAGAAACCTGTTTCACCATCAACAATAGTCTCAAGAGGGCCGCCCGTATTAGTTGCAAGAACGGGGGTTTCAGCTACCATAGATTCCAACGGCACAATACCAAAGTGTTCATTGGTAGGGGTGTAAAGCAGGAGCGAAGCTTGCTCGAGCAAGAAGCTCTTCTCTACACCGGACACAGAGGGAAGGAAAAGAACGCGAGATTTCTCGAAGTTGACCGTACTCCACGAGTCTTGGGGGAACTTGGTAGCGTGGGGGACTCTGTACCGATCACAAAGTTTCTGAAGTTCTTGCAAGTATTCCAGGTTCTCCTTCACACGCAGGTCGTAGCCACCGGCTACGATGAGACAATCTTCTCTAAGATCAGTGCGTGCATGCAGAACTGTACTGTATGAATCGATTGCTAGCTCAATGTCTTTCTTACGCTCAAATCGGTTGATAGATAACAACATTTTCCTTTCGGAGTTGAAGTATTTGCCAATTTTCTCGGTCATGTTCTTAAATTCAGGATCAGCGCTGGCCTTAGCAAGCTTCGATTCACCCAATACCACCGCAGTAGGATCCACAACTGGGTACAGCACAGTTGGATCCGGCATCTGCTTGCCGAAGGACTCAAAGAAAACCTTTCGAGTGTACTCACTGTTAACAGCAATCTGGTCACTCTTGGCTGTACTCCATCGCTCAAACTCGTCAAATGGTATCCTGTACAATTTCTTGACTACGTTCTTACGTTCAGTAAGCTTGAGGTCGGGGTGGTGGCAGTAGAAAAGGATGCGCGCGTTGGGCTTGAGGTAGCGAATATACGGGACAGCGGCTGAGAGCTGGTCCACAATGTACACATCAGCATCAGGCTCATTTTGAAGTCCGGCAGTTAGGTGCAGCTGCCTGGAAATGGCACAAAGAATAGCAAACTTTCCAAGTAAGTTGCGAGGGAACAGGGTGTCACCAAGCACCTTGACCTTCAAAGTTCCATCGCGTGTTTCGTCAAACGCATGCTTGGGATCGTGGTGTGATGTATAAATAATAACATCGTGGCCTTTATTCTGCAACGCAAGAGCGCCATCGACAACCAGACGCTCAGCGCCGCCAATTCCAAGGTCGGGGTGAATAAATGCAACCTTCATGCCCTAACCATATCTTTCGAGGTGCGTATATATATAAACATATATTTATACACTCATGTCAACATTGTAAAGAAAGGCTTAAGAATATAATGCTGAAGATTAGGGAAAAAATTAGAAAATTTTACAATATAATAGAGCTATGTACATTATAGATGATATTATAAACTCAAGAAGCCAATCATCACAATCTTTGGAGGAATATTATATCCCCCGCTAATTTGCTTGTCGTTTAGATCCAAATAAGTCTCTAAACATTTCTTTGAGTCCATAATGCTTGCTAGGATCTTCTACAGGAGGGACACGCGAATGCAATTCTTTCTTGTTCAATTTAGCAACTTCAAGAGTACCAGAATACTTCTTGATTTTCTCATCTATTCCTTCAGATGCACTTTCGTAGCATCTTTCTATCTCTTCATTCAGATTTAAATATCCCCATCGGGCAGTCTGAGGTGCCTGGAGGTTATATCCTCTAATTTGGCTGTTCAAACTGGACACGAACTCATTGTGGAATAGAGCATACTGATCTTCCCATTCAGGGTCTTTATTATGCGATCCACTCTTAGCGAGTTTTATAGCTTTTGGAACGTCGTTTTTGGACTGATTGAGCAGTTTAGGGACCAGCCTTTCTTGTAATCTGAACTTCATTTGATTTCTGAAGTACGCGATTCTGCTCTTTACAGCTTGTTGTTTCATAATCCAGGGGGGCGCTCCACCCTGTTTTTTTATGATGTTGTTTAGAAGATACTCAGTAAAGTCAATGTTGGGATTTCGATTGGATTCAATAAAACCTTGGTGAAGATCAGCCGACTGAACACCCCGGCGGATCGAATCAAACACCCCCATCTTTGCTGCATTTTCAATTTCCATACCTGCTATACTTTCTACCCATCCACCACTGCTCAATCCAGCGGACATTGATCGACCAGCAGATCGCATCGAACGGTTAACTCTGCTTGACTGTAGTGATTCGCTTCGTGTTTGCTCCTTATCCTTGTCCAATGTATAATCCAGTACATTTTCTCGAGCATCCCGCAGTCTTTTCTGTTTCGGAATCTTAATTGGCTTAATTGCATCCTCCAGCATACGTTGGCTTAACTGGATGGGCGACTCTTCGCCCTTCCAAGGTTCGCTATGCGCGATATCTATTGCACTTTTCGGAGTTCCTCGTGGGATTTTAGTGAGTCCTATAGCGCGCTGATTATCATACTCAAATCTGCGTTGCTCATTTGATATCTTTTGCTTGAACCTCTCTTCAATTGTAGAAAGTTTCGTGCTATATCTGCGTACTTGCATTGCCACAGAGGCTAACCTAACCTACAAACCTCTTTCTGTGCCATAAAAGTACTTCTTCTGCACACAGTAAGCTATATGTATTCAAATAAATATTCATTTTTTCTGTTTAAGAATGCAGATTATAATAATTGTCGTGATTTTGTTTTCGAATAATGAAGTGTATGTATTATATAAATAAAAAGAGAAAGGCACGCCAAGTCTATATGCAACATTACTCAATCGGCTTACCCTTACGGTGTCTAATATCTTCCGGATTGAATCCCTGTGCCTCAGAACCAAAGTAAGCCCACTCGGGGGTCTCTGCAATATAATCCATAGGTCCAAATGGCTTACCTGATTCAAGAAGCTCGAAGAACTTCGGGTAGTCAATATGAGTGTACCACTTACCGTCGATCTTGAATCTGTTCTGAGCCATCAGAATGCAGCAAGAGTGAGCATGTTCTGTGGCCAATCCATAGTCCAAGCCTCTGTTCTCAAGCTCCTCATTAAGAGCAGTGACGAACGAGACGACTTCGTCGTAGAAAGGAACATTGGACATGCGCAAGGTGTTACTTGAAGACGTACCGCAGAAAGTAACACCCTTCACCTCAACGAAACAGGGCTCACCTCTCTCAATCATATCGGCGTATCCTTCGACATCCTCACTGTTGAATCCCTTGACCAAAGTCAGTCGGTAAACAGTTCTGTGATCCTTCCTGCTCTTGAGAATATCCAAGCATTCCATCATTCTTTCCCAGAAGTCACGATGCAGAGGTCTATCAACTCTCTTCAAAGACTGCTTGTCACTAGCATCGATGCTAACATACAGCTGGGTGACACGCTTCAGCCTGGCAAGCTCAGCAGGATGCTGGGCATTGCACACGAGGAAGCTGGAAATGTGCTTGGCGTGCAACATCTCCAAGAACTCATTGATATGAGGGTAGAAGATAGGCTCACCCACCAATGAAAGAGCACAATGTCTAACTCTGAAAGCTTCGGCGAAACGAGCAGCCTGAATACCAGGAACACCACGCATCTCCTTGATTTTGCGGTAATGGTTAGTCAGTGCACCTTCAATAATATCTCGAGGCTGGTCAACTTGCCATCTCCAGGTAGTTCCCACAGGATTCGTACCGTGGCGCCAGCAGAATACACACTTGTTGGAGCAAGACAAAGAAGGAGTAGTCTCCATACACAAATGGCTACGAATACCATAGAAAGCGAATTTGTAACAGCTTCCTCGTCCTCTAAGAGCACTCTTCGTCCAGCGGCAGATCTTTACACCAGAGTGGGTACCAACAACAGCATAACCTTGCTTCGTGAGAGCCTTGTAGGTAGGAGAGTTCTTAGCCACCATCTCCTTGGCGCCTGTTTTGATCTCAGCCTTAGTCTGTCTCTTAGGAGCTGAGCGTCCCATGTCCTCCACGTCCATTACGGTATAGTCATTCTGCTGATCCGTCTGCATGCTCTCAATATCCTCCTCCTCACTCTCATCACCGCTATCAACAAGGTCCTCCAGGGCAATCTCACTGACATCGCTCGGATTCTCAAGCTCATTAATTAGATGCTGAACGTATTCTTCAAACTGAGTGTCAATTGTAGTTTTAATGCAGCCGGTTCCCATGGGGAACACACGACGGGCTCCAAGTTTGCCCATATATTTATCGACCTGGCGTGCCTGATAGCAGTATTTTTGTCTCTCGGGCCAGGATTCAGAATCTCCGATTCCAAACACTGAGAAACCAGCCAAGTTGCGCAACGGAGCAGAATCAACGCGGAAATCGTGATAGGTCTCCTTTAGTAACTCGATAATATAATCAAGGGGACATTCTGTCTCATAACTAGGAACGACAAACAAAATTAGTGTATTGTGAAGGTCTTCCTTAGGCTTGACAAAGTAATCATCCAGATCATCGATATAATCCATGTTAAGCACCTCGACAGGAGCATTCATAGCTGGAGTCAACAAATCTCGAAGCTTATGAGCGTACCTTTCACTAGAGCCAGCCAATGTGGAGAATAAAATCGTAATTTTGGTATGAGTGCTGGCAACAGTTGAAGTCTTTTTCTTCAGGTCGTTTTTGTCAACTTTTACTAGCCTCCTGGGCTTCAAAGGTACAGCAGAGGTAGAAGAGGAGCCGGTGAAGTCGACTGCCAAATTGCGGTCGTTTTGCACGGGCTTCTCATCTTTTTTCTCTGATACAGGCTCGGGAGGAGAGCTAACAATCTTTCTTCTGTATCGCTTCTGAATTTGATATCCTATCAAAATCACCTCGGCGATAATGAAAATTATTGTTAACCTCTCATAGGATAGAAATGAGGGCATTTCAATGCCGAACATTGTCCTAGAAAAATAATTTAACCACGAAAAATAGGCCGCGCGTAAGCTACAGCTATATGGTAAGGCAAATTCTAAAATGGCTGCAAATTTCACTTGCTTACTAAGTAACCATATCGTCAAACCGGGCTCCCCCGTCGGTGATACTCAGGCCTGCAAGCCTAATGCCCGCGTTAAATTAGAGCTAAGTAGACTAAGTGCAGCGATGTAATATAGATGATTACTTGAAATCAATTAGTGATTTCACACTTTCAGTTTCTTTTGGAATACCTGCATCTGACTTTTTCATTTTAATTTAGATTCTAATCTGCAACTTTATGCGCTATATAGATATATAATAAATATTATCCCACGGGGGTAATAAATCGCGGAATATGCATTTGTATAAGATAATTTGAAAGATAGTACTATCCTTTAAATTCGTTTTGAAGATTGGCTCTGAAAGAACTAGTATAATCAAAAGATGATTAGATGCCGCCACCAGAACGCTCAACAGGGACAAGAAGGTCCTTGGAGTTTTGCTTCTGAGCGGGACGATAAACGAAGCTTCTAATGAGGAGTACACTCGTAACAGCAACGAGAGCAACACCGGCTCTCTTCTGGTTAAGCGTCAAATTCTTCAACATTTTGTCTGTGATATGATTTAAGTGGTACCCTGGTAATAAGTACTATTGTCGGAACCGCTTATATATACAGTATCCATATACACTAACCCTTATACAGTTTGCGATCTCCCCTACCCGAGCTCACCTATCAAGGCGCTGGCATACCGTTGAATGACGTCATTCTAGTTAAATTCGGAGGGTAAGGTCGGAGATACACTACTATAGAAAGGGACCTATTTAGCTAGAAGAAGACCCTTAAAGTGCACTACGAAAGTATAGTAGTGATTGAACACATATTTCAGTCAACTTTTTCTCGCCTCTGCACCAGACTTATGAGGAATAAAGGCACCATGTACGATGGATACTTTACAAAGTTAAACGGTACATCATGTGATTTTGATTACATCATCGCGAGGCCTTGAAACGTTCAATTAACCTGCATAATTAAAATCGCTAATATAGAGGCGCGGGTTTTGTTTATTAATTCGTATAAACAAAAATGGATTGGCCACCGTTAGATTAGCCGAAAAAATCCGTTGTTTTCTACAGGATATTTATGTTAATACGTCGTTTCATTCATTACGACGGAAGAGCGTTAGTTATACTTACATTTATATTGTTTGAAGTATAATTGCGCATAAATAGTTTTTTATAATTATTTCATTTAGATTTGTTTTGTGTTTTTCAGCTCGTCGCTACGAGAAAGTCTGCGGCAACTTTGCGTTGAGGAGATATGATATCTGTTTAGCGAGCACAATGTAAGACGGCAGAGGAACCACGGAAAAACTGAATCCATGAATTAAGTTATAATATCTGGTGATTTTATGAAAACAACACTAAACAGATACTGAATATCTAACTATATTATTTTATTATTTGAAACTTTATATTCCTGCACGTTGGTGCCGTAAGGTGGTTTGGCCTGTATTCTAGCAGTGCTTACAGTGCAACACAATATGCTTATATAATTTTTTTTGCCAAAATTTAGTAGAGTTACGCTGTAAACTCAGACTTCATACAAAAAAAGAAAAAATTCACTAACTACCCCAATGAGTAGTGATAGTGAAATTGATGACCTTCAAAGATTTGAAGAGTCTAAGCAGCGGGACCTTGCGAGAAAAGCAGGTCTCAGCGGCAACCAATTCGAGGAAGCTGACCTTAGTGATGAGGAAGTAATGGGACTCGGAAATGAAGATAGCGATAGTGAAGACGAAGGTCAAGAGGCGTATTATGATCAAGATGACAGAGCCGTTGAAAACAAGCGTGAGCAGACTAACCGTGATATCGAGGATAATTGGGGTCAGACCAGAGACAACTACTTCGGAGGTGAAGACGATATTGGCGAAAGCGATGCTGCTAGTGAGGAAGAGGAGCAGGAAGCTCTGCGTTTGCGTCAGCGTGAGCTCGAAGACATGAATGCATCTGATTTCGTTGATGAGGATGATATGGAAGATTGGAAGAGCGGCGCTGCTGCCGAGGAAGAGGAAGAAGAAAAACAAGTGGACAACTTTGATATTTCTTCGATGTCTTCTAAGGAGCGCAAGGAGCTCATTGAAGAGAAATTTCCTGCTGTGTTGCTTTTGAGTAGCCAACTTGCGCAGTGCGATAAGTGGGCTGAGGAGCTAAAAGAAAGTGATAGGAGCGACGAACTTAAGGAAATTGGAAACACCGCATTGATGACTTATAGAGGTATGATCTGTGCCTATTTTGCATTGTTCACTGACAGAATACAGAAAGGTGATATTCAAGGCCTTAATCGTCTAGAGGAGCATCCAGTCAATGAGGGCCTGCTTATGGCTCGCCAGATGTGGCTCAACTTCAATGAAATCAAGGACAAGAAGCACGATACCATCACTGATAATGATGTATCCGCTAGTATTAAATCTGCTGCTGCAGGCAATGGTGTAGAATCTGCACCTGAGTCAGAGCCCGAGTCAGAGCCCGAGTCTGAAATGTCGGACGATGGTGATCATGACAGATTCATGAACAGTGAGGATGATATTGCCACATCTGACTCTGATGACGAATTTTCTATTGCCAAGCCATCGAAGAAATCCACTGCTTCGAAGAAGCCCCAGGTTGTTGGTGACTTCGACGAGACCGCTGACACTATCGAACAGCAAGCGAGAGCTAAGAACAAGCAAAGCCTGCGTTTCTATACCTCCCAGATTGGCAAAAACGACAAGTTCTCTCAGCAGCCTCAGATTTCTGGCGATGATGATCTACCCTATAAGGAGCGTGAGTTTGAGCGCCGACAGCGCCTTATGGCCGAAGCCCAGCGTCGTGGTCAACAGGCTCAAGATCGTCTTGGCGGTGATGATCTTGGTGATGATTATGATGAGGACATGGGTGCCGAAGACGGAGACGATGCGCTCAGCCACTACAATAGTGCTTCTGTGAGCAAGGCAGCTCAGAAGGCTATGAAGATGCAGAGACATGAGGAGGCCCTGGAGGCCGCTCGTAAAGGTAGGCTTAACCAGTACTTGGCCGAAAATCCTAATATTGATAAGCGTGCCATTAATTACCAGATTGAGAAGAACAAGGGTCTTACGAAGCATCGCAAGAAGGAGAACCGCAATGCTCGTGTCAAGAAGCGTGTGCGTTACGACCAGGCCCAGAAGAGACTCAAGGGTGTCAGGAGAGAGTACAAGCAGCCTACTGGTCCCTACCAGGGTGAACTTACTGGTATCCGCAAGAACTTGACGCACAGCACCCGATTCAAGAATTAAAACTCTTTAATCAGAAAGTCCAGGAACTCGAGTGGTTGGGGTACTACCATCACTTTGTAATTCAATTATTTATGTATAGTATTTAATCATCTCATTAATCATATTTTTTTGATCATTATCATTATCATTATCATTATTATCATTATCATTATTATTATTATTATTATTTTTATTATTATTATTATTATTATTCAATTATCATCAATGTTTTAGCTGCTATGAATGATATATGCCATTATTCAGTTTTATGTGTGTTATTACTACTATTATTAATTCATGACAGCATTGATCACCAATAAGCTTTCTAAGGTCTCATGATCTTGGGTCCGCGCTTCTTCGAAACAACCTTGAACGTCGGGTCCTGCTCCTGGGCGCTCTGAGGGTTGAAACGGTTGAGCACATCGGTCCACGTCTCACCAGCGGGCATGGTTCTTTCGGCGTCCTTCTTGCGGCTGATGAAATCCGCAGCGAACTTACGGCCATCGATAGTGCTCGAGTAACCGTAAATACTCTCGGCAATAAATTCCTTGGCCGAAGCATTGCTGGGAAGAGAAAGGAACACATCCAACAACTCCATCTGGTCAATGCCCTTGGCCAAATCCTTGAACATAACTCGGGCCCAGTGAATGAGCTCGTCAGTTGGCTTGGCTGAGTTGGCTGCCTGTGTCACCGATTGGAAAGGGCGCTGGGGGCGGCTCTTGCTGGGAGATGCAGTGGCATTGGCGCGGGCAGCATTGGGAACAGTCGTAGTGGTGGTAGTAGTGGTAGTAGTGACTTTTACAGGGGCGGCACCGTCAAAGCGACTGGGTTTTGTGGAAGTGGAGGAAGAAGAGGCGCCCGGCGAAACGACACTGGCACCAGGAGCAGTTGAAGCAGCAGGCTTCGCGGAGACCGCCGCCGCCATGGATGACGACGAGGCACCGTTAGCGCCGCTGATCTTCGCTTTCTCGGCCTTCATGGCTTGCTCGCGCTGGATGTCAGCCAATGAACGGGCAGGGGGGATAATCTTCTTGCCCCAAGTGGGAGTGGCAGGCTCAGCCTGTTTTTCCTGCTCACTGGACTGGACTCCATCGAGAGGCAACCAGTTGCGCTGCTGACCCGCGCGACGGGGGGCCTGGCTACTGGTTGGGGTAGTAACATTAGATGCAGTATTAGATGTCTGGGAAGCCTTCTTTTTCTGCTGCTGCTTCTCCAGTTCCTGCTGCTTGAGCTCAGTGATGCTTACCTGGGGACTGGCACGAACAGGCTTCTTCCAGGGGTCGGTAGTAGGAGCGCGGGCGGGCTCCGCCTTAAGGATCTTAGGCTGCTGCTGCTGCTGTTGCGGCTGAGGAGCAGCCTTGGGGAAGGGCTGCACTGGGGGGTTGGCGCCGCCTGCAGCTTGCTTGTGTTGCTGCTGTTGCTGCGGCTGCGGCTGAGACACGGTCTCCTTCTTGGAGGCGTTCTTTTTAGTACCGGGAGAGGCCAGCACTTCAGGGGTACCACGACCAGAGCTGGATGGAAGTACCTCAAGCGAAGCATCCTTAACCTCTAGATTAGAGAGCGACTCTGAAGGAGGAGGAGCACCGCCAGCAGCGGCCAGGTCACCCATAGCCGCACCAGCAGCGGACTGGGCAGCAGCCTGGGCAGCTGTGGACTGAGCGGAACCAGAAGTGGAACCAGGGGCTTCAGCACCATTAGCAGCAGCACTAGCAGCACCAGGAGCAGCCTGAGCAGCCTGGACGGCCTGAGAGGCAGCAGCCTGGTCCTGCTGGGTCTTTTCAACTGCCCTCGCGATGATGTTGTCCCACTCCTTAGCAGGCAGCTTCAGCACGAAGGGCTCAGCGCTGTTTGTGACAGAACCGAGCGCACCAAACGACAAGTACATCGTGTCCTGCGACCGGCGCAGCATTGTGTAGTCGAGCAGGTACGCCATCCAGTCATTCATGAGCGAGCCCGCGAAGGGACCCTGCTCCACACCACTGAGGTCAATGTAGCACCACTGCATATCGCTGGGCTGTAAGGTGCCGTCGCTGGCGAGCTCCTGGGGAGCAGCCGAGCTGGCGCCAGACTTCTCAGCCACGTCAGGAGTGGTACCAACAGAGTTGTTCACCGAGTTTGGTGCCTGATTACCTGCACTCCACCCCGAACCGGCAGAGCTGAAGTCAGGCAACGAAGTGTCACCACTGGGAGTAGCACCACTGGTAGCACCAGCGCCCATGGCAGGAGGAACACTACCATCGACTGAGCTGAGTGAGTTGGCAATCGACGAGCTCCTCAAAGGCTCACCAGTAGAGGCTGCTGCACCAAGACTACCGTAGGAGTGCTGGGGATAACCGCCATACTGCATGTAGGGCATGTAGCCTCCACCACCGTAGTACTGGCCTCCGAAGCCAAACTGGCTCGATCCGTACTGCGGAGCTCCATACTGGCCCGAGCTATAGTACTGGGCGTACTGTGGGTTGTAGCTGTTGGCGTATGCCTCATACTGCTGCTGCTGTTGCTGCTGTTGCTGCAACTGGGCGTAATCAGCGGCACTGTGACCATAATTGCCATCTGCAAACGCATTAAAACCGTTTAAGGGGTCCTGTGCTTGAGAGTTCGACTGCTGGGATGCATCCGCATCGGAGTTAGCAAGGTTAGAAACAGAGGAGTTGCGGGAGATGGGCCAAGCACCACCGGTGGAACCGGCAAGGGTGCTTCCGTTCAGGCTTGCACCATTGAGAGGACCATTAAGCGAAGCGCCATTAAGCTGTCCAGGAGTAATAGTACCATTATTGGGAGTTCCATTGCCGGTGACATCGCCAGGACGCTTAGGCACGCCAAACACGCTGGTTTGCGGTGCTACACTGGGGGAGTTAAGGCGGGAAGTAGACGCAGATGCAGAGGCAGAGGCAGTGCCAAAACCACGCGACTGGTCGTAAAGGCCATAAGGACGATTAAACGCAGAATCCATATCGTGAATCAACAAAAATTTAATACTTTTTTGGTAAAGTGAAGTGCTTCTTGTGGGTGGAAAAAATGTGTTAGCGGGTTTTCAGGTAAAGGGGGTGTGAACGTATCACGGTACTCGTCCACAGCATTGTCCCTCTGTTCCAGCGGTAGTCCCACCACCAACCCCGCCATATACAAACCCATACTTAGCAAGCAACAATCTGGGGCATTCATGAACAAGTGTGCTATGAGATTGAGGTTATAAAAAAAATTAATTATTTTGTTTCGAAGATGATCAAATCGATTTAATCTCGTTAGAATAAGTGGTTTATAAATTTATTTATTCTTACATGTTGCAGCTTAGGTTATACGTACATGTCGATATATATATATATATAACCCGCCAGCGTAAGTTTACACTTAGTTAATTCATATTTCGTATCCATAAAACTATGATAATGATCTAATTACCATTGATATACCTGTGCCTCCAGGGCTACAGAAACAGTTGGTAGGGGCGGATGCTTGGCCAACGCCAAGAAGACAATAGAAACGCCTGCGAATATATAGACACGACAGCCGTTGCAACGCGCCACAAGCGCCAGAAGAGGCTTCGATAGCCTTTTTGAAATTATTATTGAGCTTAAAGGCCCATCTTCTTCTGCAGCTCCTGCTGGAAATCGAATCTCTGATCGTCTTTATGCACATCTTCCCAATCGATGCTCGCATCCTGGTTTCTGAGAATATCGAGGTGCAAATTCGAAGGACCACCAACAACCTCAGGCACGAAAGTCGATTTCTCAATCAACTGGATCTCCATTTGGCGCCTGATGGGTTCAGCAGCGCCCTGCGAGCGCTGGAGGAGCTGCATCTTGAACGCCTCCTCGTTGGCGCGCCAGTTCGCCACGCGCTGCTCTAGCGGGTGCGAGCCATTAAAATTCTGAGCAGCAGGCTGCGGGATGGCGCTGATATCCGCACCTAGGGGAGTCTCAATGTGGGCTGAACTAGTGGGGGGTACAACGTTCATGATGTAGTAGTGGCGTAGGGCACTGGTAGGAAACCTATGTACTGTCGACCTTCGCCCACCTCTCCCTACACACACACGCCATACACCACCACCACTTCAAGCATAGCACAGCTATAAGAACAAGGATATATATTTAAATCTACAAGGTAAACCGCTATTTTGTTGTAATATATTTTTTGTTTCTTGTTTGTACGAATGCTTTGAAAGATAGATAGATAGATAGATAGATACATGCATGACAACCAGCTAAATTAGTTCCATTGTACACACTTACTTTATTTGAATCCCACCCGGTCAACGTTGGTGGCCAGCAGCGATACAATGTTATCCTCCAAGCGCTCGTTCACAGTCACTTCTAGATGCTTTTTGGGGTCCTGTCTACCAACGTAGCGGGTCTTGAGCTGCTCGTCGGTGAGATCCTTCTCCTCCGCCACGCGCTGGGTGTACTGGCTCGCCAAGCTGACCAACTGTTCCACCGCCTTCTCATTACACTTCTCCTGTTCACCAAAGGGCTTGATTTGTAGGCCAGAGGACCAGTCCTCCTTGTGTACATTCAAAAGCATCTGCTCTTCGGCAATGGTCTTCTTGAACTTGATGTTGATCGAATAATAGTGGCGGTTGAGGCCATGAATCAGCGCCTGGATACTGGGCTTATTCAAATAGCCTACATTAGACGTGGTCTGACGAGGCTCCTGGCCAATCATCAGCGTTGTCTGAGAAATAAGGCGGAAAGCATCGATAACCACTTTGCCCTTCACACTCTGAATTGGGTCAACAACCACAGCAACTGCACGCGGGTTGAGACGCTCAAAGGCCTGCTGGGTCGAAATATCTACACTCGAAAGCCAGCAGCCGAAACCAGGGTGAGAGTGGTACCAGCCAACGACCATCTGGTCACGACCGGTCTGCTGCAGCATGTCCATCATTTTAGTCTGGAAAACCTCATCAACAGCCTCAACACTCACACCAGTACCACTTTGGGGCATGGCGAACACGTCAGTGACGTGCACAGTGTAGTCGTTGACGAATTTGCCCAGCATCAGGCCCATTACCTCCATAGGCACACCAGCTCTGCCATGGCGCAACATCTTCAAGAGCGCCAGTGACGAAATGTGCACGGTCTCACTGGTATCAGAAATATCAGAGGGCGCACCGAGGCCAGATAGCGGGCCAAACCCACCGGCCTGGCTGACAAGTCTCTGTAAATCCATGGATTGTAGGTGGTTGTGTGTTGATGTGGAAACTCGTAGGTGAGCCTGGGTTCGTGGAGTACCCAACCCAGGGTGGCGGCTGTACTTAGGGAGGGGATGGTTATCTAAGAGGATTGAAGAGCATAATATTCTCTGAAGGAGCCTCTAAAATAATTCATATTTATGAAAAATCATTTATTAGCACTCATTCATTAAAGATTTGTTGATTTTGCTAATTTTGATATGTATCACTTCTTACTAGCAAGGAGATATTACGCAACGTATCCTGCAGTTACTATATATTTTTAAGTTTTATCCACCTTTCAGTCAGAGATGGCGTAGTACAGTTGTACGCTGTTATCTCGGGACTATGGCGTAATTGGTAGCGCATCAGACTCCAGTTCTGAGGGTTGAGGGTTCAAGTCCTTCTGGTCTCACTTTTTTTTGGATCGGGTTCTCATAAGTTTGTGGAGTATAACTTCTCGTGAATTCTTTTCTTTTTGACATTTTCCCCTATTAATTTTCCTTATCCTCCAAGGCTCACAGAATAATTGATCTTAATGAGACTGTTTTAGCTCAACATTGGTGTAGCACCATTATTATTGACGTTTAAAACCCGTTCCGAATCCAGTAGGTTAGGGCATGGCTAAACCGGTCAGACTTCCGCCAGTAGCATCAATTGCAGGGAAGTTCTTGGCTCCAAAACCGCATATATCTGCTGCGGAATTGAACTCAGCTTCAAGTAATGTGGATTTTGCGAGTATCCGTGGTTGGATCCATAGGAAACCCAAACAACTCAACAAGAGTCTAACCTTCGTCAATATTCGCGATTGCAAAGGTGATGTTGTACAGATTGTGGATAAGAACACCCCCAGCTTGTTCAAAAATTTGAAACCCGATTCAACAGTCAGTGTTGATATTAAAAAAGATGGAACTGACTTTGAAACTACTGGTTTGCAGGTTGTGGGCAGTGCCAACCTCATTCCAGGCCAATTACAGGCAGAGGAGACAAAGGAATGGCCTCCAAAATACAGGTATATCCAATTAAGACAGCCGAAATTTCAAAATATTTTGCGCGCGCGTGCTAAAATTATCAAAACCTGTCGAAATGTGCTTGATTCCTTCGGATTCACAGATATTGAGACACCTATCCTTTTCAAATCAACCCCGGAGGGTGCTAGAGAGTTTCTTGTACCAACCAGAAGAAAGGGATATACTTATGCGCTGCCCCAATCTCCTCAACAATATAAGCAGTTGCTGATCGCATCCGGTATCGATAGATACTATCAGGTAGCAAAATGTTTCAGAGATGAGGATCTACGCGCTGATAGACAGCCAGAGTTTACTCAGTTGGATATGGAGATGGGCTTTGCTTCCATCAGAGATGTACAGCATGTTGTTGAGGGTGTAGTACAAGCTGCTTGGAATGCCATGGATAAACCCATTCGTTCCTTCGGAAGTACTAGTGCCTCCACGAAAGCAACACATGGATTGAACGGAGAATTTACCAAACTCACATACGCTGAATGTTTGTCCAGATACGGTATCGATAAACCAGATCTTCGTTATGATCTCCAAATTCATAAATTGAACAGCTGGACTGCCAAGAAAAACCCCAATTTCCCAGTATTCGAAGTACTAATCGTACCAAAGAACCAAAGATCGAATCTCCCCGAGTCTCAATTGAGATGTAAGTTTCACGAATGGCATCATAATGGCGAAGAAGCGTTGAAGCAAGAGCTGCGCAAGGTCGCTGATGGTGTTGATGAGCACTGGTCTGAGATGTCTTCTGTGCTGTCTCAATTAAACGACGGCGATATCCTGATTTTTGGAGACCGCATGGAATTGAGTTATGAGAATCCAACTCCATTGGGAAAAATTCGACAACGTCTTACCACCGCAGAAAACAACAATTCTACTCCTCAAGAAAGTGTTGCTGTTTGGGTGGAGAAATTCCCCTCCTTTGAGCCACTCGAAGTGGAGATTGACGCTGCAGGATATCCTGTCTACGAATTCAATCAACTCAAGGCAACTCACCATCCTTTTACTATGATCGATCTCGAAGATTATCATTATCTAGAGAAGGGTGAACCTCTAAAATGTCACGGAATGCATTTTGATTTAGTCATTGATGGTGTTGAAGTCGGTGGTGGTAGCCAACGTATCCACGATTCCACTCTGCAGCGATATATTTTGCAGCAAGTTGTAGGAGTGAAGGACCCTGATTATCTATTCGGTCATTTGCTGGAAGCGCTTGCCACAGGATGCCCTCCCCATGCTGGCTTAGCGATTGGTTTGGACAGGATGATCGCTATGCTGGTGGGATCGAGTAGCATTCGAGATGTTATTGCCTTCCCTAAAACTATGAAAGGCACAGACCCAGTTGTAGATAGCCCTAGCAAAGTTACCGAGTCTCAACTTAAACCTTATGGTATGAAAGTGGGTTGAGCTCTTATGTACATAGAAATATTCCCCTCCCTTTGATAATAATAAATATAATATTTTCTCAATGTTTTCATGTTTTTGTTTACAACCGTTCAAATAAGGAATTAATTCGATTATGCTGTTAAATATTAAATAAATTAGGTAGATACTTTTTAGATCAGTCGAGCATTAGAACTAATACATGTATCTAAAAGAAGGATTAAGATCACCAGCCTTCTCCTTCTCTTCATGAGACAACTGATCCCACCATTCTTGGCCGGCACCACGTCTTCTGCTGCGGTTAACACGGACAGAATCCAAGACATAAACAGTACAACTAGCCATACTAAACAAGAGCAGCGCAAGGGATACCCACAATCCCTTGTGGAAACCAGGGGGATTGTCGTAAATGAAAGTAGAGATAATACCTCCGATATTACCGAAACCAACCTGCCAAGCACTCACAGTCATTTTACGCACATGACCAGCAAAGTTCATATTAGTCCAGCACACAATAATAGGCATGGCAGCATACATGCCTGTCGCCAATAAGAAACAAGCAGCATAACGTACATTTCGATTGTCAGGGGAGGGATCAGTGCCTAGCAGTAGACCATACCCGACAACAGCACAAATACAACAAAACATAATAAACGCATAGCGATGTCTGAAGAAGTCAGAAATAGTAGCGAGTACGATACTTGTTCCGAACGTGCAAACCCATGGGTAAATGGAGTGAATTTGGACTTGCACTGGTGAGAAGCCAAATGTTTTAATAATTGCCGTGGAGAATAGAGCGTAGCCGTATGCTCCAACAATTTGACCGAAGTACATGAAGGCAACCACCATCACTCTCCAGTCCTTGAAGACATTGAGGATCTCCCTGACGGTAGGTGTGTGGTCGAAATTGCTCTCACCTTGGTCTAATCTGAGTTTTTCCAACACGTAAGTCCGCTCATTAGGCTTTAAGAAGCGAGCAGTCTCAGGGAAATCAGCAATTGCAAAAAATAGGAACAAGCCACAGAATGCTGTAATGGCACCCTCAATAATGAAGATCCACTGCCAACCAGCAATTTCGTATTTCTCATTAAGGTTGTGGCAACCATATGCAATCAATCCACCAAAAGCACCAGCCAAACTTGTACTACTGAAGAAGAAACTGTAGCGCTTCTGAGATTCCGTTCTGGTGTACCAGCTTCCCAACAAATAGAAACAAGAAGGGAACATAGCAGTCTCGAGTGCACCCAACAAAACACGAGTCACGATGAGCTCATGATAATTTTTGACGAAACCCTGGCCAATGCTGACACCACCAAATGCAAGCAAGCAAAGCGGCAAGAAAATGGACGGGTTCATCTTTTTAAGGAGCCAGTTAGCTGGAATCTCCAATACAATATAGGGGACGAAGAAAACACACAGAGCGACACTGTACTGAAGACCTTTTAGGCCCAAATCCTCAGACATTCCATATGCGTTAGCATTGGAGATATTTACACGGTCCAAGAAGGCCAATAAATAGAGGAGACAGATAGGTAACACAATACAGGCGTCAATTTTCAATTGCAGGAGCCATCGCTTTACTCCGTGCTTCTCAGCTAATACTTTATGGAGCTCATTCACTTCGGCGTGAGTTTGGTCATTTTTCACCGTCCCCACCGAATCACTATCAGACTCCTTCAACCCGCACTCTGACTCGACATCGCGGGTTGCAATTTTATTCATCGAGGAGTTATCAGATTCCGATACCATTTATTAATTATCGAAATCACTAGAATTTATAACTCTTTACAAGATCGAACCCGATGTTAATTTTATTCTCTATGCCGTTTGAATCTGTATATATATATTTATGCATGACAAATTTCTTCCGATCAGTCATGCAACTCCTAAACCGGACCTTTTTTTTTATTGTGGGGTAGAATAATGTTCACAGCATTAAAAAAAACCGGGTAAGAGCAGGTTCTATAGGAATAATTAGTAAAAAAAATAGACTAAAATTTATCAAGACTGTATATCACTCACATTTATCAAAAAATAGAGACTTAAATGTAATGCAATTACTAGTATTGGTGTTAATATATAACATGCATAAATTAGTGTGGCTCATAAACCTAACATCTCCGGAGTCGCTATCCCCCGCACCGGCATTAGTCACACAGAAGGTTGCCTAATTTCGTAACCATTTAGCTCAATTAGAGTGCGGTGATAACCAGTAGATAATCGATAAGAGTCTCAAAATAAATTATTCTAAAAAATATTAAATGACACAAATTTCGATATTATTTAAAAATTTTTGGTGCTTCCTTTATTAATATTTACACTTTTAGCTGTTAAACTCGATAAGTTTTTCATAATTCTTAAGGGGCATTAAATTAGTCTATTTTAGCTATGTACGATTACTTCACAGCTTAGCGTAGTCCTGCAAAGGAAGGATGTCAACGGCGTATCCATCGGGGTCGTACACAGTGGTTCCGGGAGTGCTCTCGTCGGAGGAAACCTTAACGCCAGAAGCAGAAAATTCCTTAACCAAAGCCTCAGGCTCGTTGGTGGTAACACCGAAGCTGAGGAAACCCTGGGGGCCACCGGCACTGCCAGTGTGGTATTTAGTATCGTCCTTCTCAGAATTGTAGTTGTAAGTCAACTCAACCAAGCTCTCGGCGTTGGCACGGCCATCGCGCTTGACCTGCTCAGGGTCGAAGGAGAGGAAGTACAAGGTGAACTCAGCACCAGGGAAGTCAGCAGTGTCAACCAAGGTCAAGCCAAGTTTCTTGGTGTAGAAGTCAAGCGAGGCATCTCTGTCCTTCACACGAATCATGCTGTGGTTCAATCTGCTGGTGTCCTCACCCTCCTTGTCGGCCTCGCTCTTGCCGTTGCCGATGAGCTCAATCCAGTATCCATCGGGGTCCAAAGCGAAGGCAATGTTCTTCTGACGGCCATCCACCAAACGCTTCTGGAACTTGACACCCTCCTCTTCGAGCTTAGCGCAAGTCTGCTCGATGTCAGCAACGCTGAAGCAGATGTGACCGAAGCCACGGTAGGGCTCCTTGTTACCATTGTTGACGGTGAAGCTCTCGGTGGTGTCATTGTCGTGGTGCACCAATCTCAACAAACCGTTGCGGCTGTAGAAGGGAGCATTCTTGTTGAGGGACTGGGGACCAGTGAGACCCAACAAGTACGAGGTGGCGCCAGGGGTCTGGAACTTAGCAAGCTGGCTCATGCCGAAGAACTTCTCGTAGAAGCTCAAAGTACGGGTGGGGTCCGCGATTCTCAAGGCGGTGTTGTTCAAAAACTTCTGTACCATTGTGATAAAATACTAGGTTAAATGCAGTGTATTCGTGGACTTTACACAAGCAATTTCTAAAGAGATCTTGTGGGGGCAGGTGGGTTTATATATTGTAACGGATCGGGGCAAATCACGCTTATACCTAACCCAAACCGTTGGAGAACGCACCTAACCTCAGGATATTCCTAGCTTCGAATCGTTTCTTTCGAAATCGGTGAAGTCTAGATCATCTGGAAGCTGTGTCGATATCAACATAAGCAACTATGGCCCATACTAACTTCATGAATCTGTTTTGGATCACTCAATAAGTAAATACATATTTAATGCACTTGTATCTGCTGTCCCTTTCTCCCCTCACTTAAGACTTCTAATTACCTAAACGCTGTGTGTGTGTGTGTGTGGTTAATATAGGTCGAGGTGCTGCTGCCTTTAAGGTGAGGTTGCAAGTGAATTTTTCAAACCATGAAAGAGAAGCCTGCCAAACCAGGAAAGTCTTCGGGCAAAAAAAAGCAAGCTGAACCCGAATCTGTTGAATTAACTCCGAAACAGCTGAAAGAAAAAAAGCGGGAGGAGGCCCGTGCAAGAGCTGCGGAGTCTCGAAAAATCGTTACCGCCGGAACAGGCCAATGGACAGGCAAACTACCGGCTCAGCTTCTCAATGAGCATGCTCAAAAAATGAAGTGGGAGCGTGTCGAATATCCCAGTAAACCTTTTGGCCGGGAGCCTGATCAGAAGTGGGTTTCATCTGTGGTGCTTGCGCGCAGAAATCCAAAGACCAAGGAAATTGAGAAGGTCAAGTTCGACCCCCCTGCTGAGCGGGTCGAAAAACAACCTACACAGCTTGAAGCTCGTCATTTGGCCGCCACTTATGGTATGCACCGGATCCTTTCTCATAGAAACATGAAGATGATGTTACCCCCTCTTCATAGAGATTTATGGGTCAAATTGGATGAAGACAAGGCCAATGCAAAACCACACGAAGCATATAAGTGGAGTGAGGATCCTTGGGCCGCCGAAGCCGATCACAAGGCCCGGAAACAAAAGGCGGATGAAGAACGCAGGCAGCGCGAGGAAAGAAGGGAACAGAGACAAATTGTATCTGAAGCACAAGGTGAAGATACTGGCAGAATATCAGGCAGTTCTGGCTCTAAAAGGTCTAATGATATGTCAGGTGGTGCTTCTAACTCCAGCTCCTCTTCTAGCGGACCCGCTCCTGGATCCAACAATGGACAACAGACACTCAAGCGGATTAAGTTTAACAACACATTGGCTATGACGCGAAAGGCCAGATCTGTGGTAGAATCAGTAATCAGAGAAAACAATGGGTTTCAGTTTTCTACTCGAGATGCTCTCAATAAATCTGATGAGCCCGAGCGCTATGCCAAGCTAGTTGCTATGCTCCAAAAGTTGGGATTCAGAGAGAATTATGCGGAAGAGGCTATGGAGTATACGTCATCACTTGGTGCTGCTCTTACTTGGCTTCTCATTCATGTGCCTGAAGACGACGTTCCCCAGTCGTTCATGCCCACAGATATTGGTGCAACAGCTCGAGTTTCGTCTAGTATGAAAATAGAGAATACCACTTCAAGACTTCGGGAATTTGGATATTCTGAAGATATTTCTCGTAATACTGCGCATATATTCGATGGTGATCTGGCGAAGTCAGTAACGCATTTATCAGGGTCTTTCGCAGCTCATGTGGAGCAGCATGTTCAATCTGATGAAGTAAATTCTGGCGATGATATGTGGAGTGAGGAGATCGAGAGTTTGCAGGCTCTTCTGGAACCCGATCAGTATAGTACTCCACAGCCGGGTGTATGCAAACTCAAGAGTAAAAAGCGAGGCATTGCCGTTACTTTTTTTAAATCGCAGAGATACCCGTTCGAGATTCCTGGTATCTCGGTTGAGCCTCTTCAGCGTGGTGCAATTTCAAAACTTACTCAATTAGAAATTACCCGTCAGACAGTTTTGATGATGAAGACTCATTTTGCCGGCGACTATATGATCATTCTTGCATTCGAGCATATTGAGAGCATATTCAAAACTGTTGTTAATCGTCCCCCGAAACTGGCACAGGTTTCTAGTGGAATTTCGGGCGTCGATGAGAGCTTCAGAATGAAGAGCGCGAAGGAGCGGATCAACAAAGACAAAACTGCACCACCCCGTAAGCCACTTGTATTCGACAGTAGACAGGTCACCATTGAGCGAGATACTCGCATGAAAACCTCTGAAGGAAAAGCTATGCTTGACAGCAGAGCTACACTTCCAGCATGGGCGAAGCGGGATGAGATCGCCAAATTGGTAAACGAACATCAGGTTGTACTTATTACTGGTGAAACAGGTTCTGGTAAGAGTACTCAAACGGTTCAATTCATCCTGGATGCAGTGCCCGATGCCCAAGTATTATGTACACAACCAAGGCGAATCTCCGCTATTGGTGTCGCACAGCGTGTAGCTGAAGAGCGGCTTGTAGAAATTGGAGACCAAGTCGGATACATCATCAGAGGCGAATCAAAGATGAGTAAAAAGACTCAGCTGAGATTTGTTACTGCTGGTGTGTTGCTGCGAATGCTACAGGGCAAAGCACAACGTGAGATGGAAGAGGAAGATATGCTTTCCGATCCAGAAATTCAACCGACGGACTCGTCTAATGGGCTAAATGGCATTACCCACGTTGTTGTTGATGAGGTACACGAGCGATCTCTTGATGGCGATTTCCTATTGATTTTGCTCAAGCAGCTTGTGAAAAAGGCACCTAATATCAAGATAATTCTCATGTCAGCTACTGTGGATCCCCAACAGTTCTTTGATTATTTCAAACCCAGTAAGGTTGGTTACACGCATATCACTGGCCGTACTTTCCCAGTCAAGCAATATCACCTTGGCGATGTGATTACCGCGACTGGATACAGACCTGCTATTACAAATAAGAGCAGTTCGAGGGATGGTGATAGCGATGGCGATGAGCCGCAAGATCCATTGGCCGGTGATGTAAGTGTTGGAAAGATTATTGGTGAAATCAGAAAAAATAGCCCTGGCCGAGTTGATTACGACCTAGTAGGTGCCACTGTCGAACACATCCATAACCAGCTAATTAAATCTGGTGAAAGTGGCTCAATTTTGGTGTTTATGTCAGGTTCCGGTGAGATCGACGAGGCTCTTAGGGCAATTAACCGTACCAAATGTAGCAAATCGCTTTGGACACTTCCCTTGCATGCCTCTTTACCACCAGCTGACCAAAGAAAAGTTTTCCAAAAGGCACCTCACGGCCTGAGAAAGGTAATTTGTAGTACTAACGTCGCAGAAACTTCAATCACAATTTCAGATATTGTTGCTGTAATTGACTCTGGCAGAGTTAAGGAAACAATTTATGACTCTGAAGTTAATGTTTCCCGTTTAGTGGATACTTGGACTTCACAAAGCTCAGCAACCCAGAGAATGGGTCGTGCCGGTCGTGTTCGTGCTGGAGAGTGCTTCAAGTTATATTCTGAGCAGACGGAAAAAGACAGAATGCCCATAAGACCCCTTCCGGAGATTTTAAGGTCTCCATTGGAAGTGTTGTACTTGAGTGTGAAATCTATGGGCATTAAAGATGTTTCAAAATTTCTCAGCATGGCTATTGACCCCCCGAAGAATACTGCATTAGAAAGTGCCCGTAATAATTTGATGTCGTATGGAGCACTTGATAGTAATAATGATCTTACGAGTCTCGGAAAGCACATATCTATGATTCCAAGTGATCCAAAGACGGCAAAGCTTCTGGTACTTGCAACAATGCTGGGATGTTTACCTAACTGTCTTACGGTTGCAGCTGTTCTAAGTTTGGGCAAGTTACCGTTTATCAGAAAACGTAATGACGATGAGTTTAACACTACTATATTCAATACTTTTAGCGGGAACAATGGTGACCTTGTCGCAGCCTGCAAAGCTTACAATCTATGGACACAGAATGCTCACGACCGTTCTCAGGTTAACAACACGGTTTGCAGAGATATCCGTTCAACTCGCACACAGCTATTGAATAGCTTAGTGTCTATTGGCTTGATTGATTCCAAGACAATTAAGTCTAGTGGACGCAGCGAAGAATACCCAGAGAGTCTGAACAAATATAACGAAGACTATGCTACGGTGAGAGCAATTATATCCGCATCGTTACAGCCAAATACGGCAGAAATTGTGTTTCCTCAACAAAAGTATATGTCTACAAGTAGCGGTGCTGTTCAGAAAGACGGTGTTGATGACGCGAGACAAATCAAATATTTCAAAAATACTGGCGAGAGAGTGTTCACCCATCCGAGGTCTCTGCTTTTTGGTGCCACAGACTTTGTGGATGGCTCACGCTATGTTAGTTATGGCGCTGCCATGATGACTTCCAAGCATTTCATTGCCGAAATCACACCATTGTCGACTTATGCTCTGATTTTATTCTCAGGAAGAGTTGATGTTGACCCTTTGGGTAACGGAATTATTGTAGATAAATGGACTGGACTTAAGTGCTGGCCTAGAGCGGGAATTTTACTTCAATTCCTTCAGCAATTGTTGAGTGTTTTAATGGAGAGGAAATTCCGCGACCCGAGATCTAACTTTATTAATCACCCGGTGATCAAACTGGTACACGATCTAATTGAGTCTGATGGTCGCACACAACCTGTAGGACTAGTTGCTTAAGGTCAAATTATATTTAAGGCTGATTGATTGAACCTTAAGTACAATCAACTTTAATTAGATACGCGATTGTAATATAACCTATAATTTAGTAAAGCACAGGGTAAAAATTGTATAGCTTAATATATATTTCGAAGAATAGACAGGAAATCAGCGAGCAGACAGAGAAATACATGCTACTGAGGTATTTTTTTAGGTTATTTTGTGCATTGCAATTAGCCTTACTGGCAGTGGTATCAGCTGAGATCGGACTCTCAATCCAGTCTGATGACAAGGATATTGACGGAAAGCCCATTCGCCTAGTGAACGGATATCTTTCCGTAGGAGGTGAAGGCCCTATGTTCCAGGGAGACTTTGATTCGGGAGCATTAGTTCTGAGTGATCGAGTTGTTGCACAGGAGGCTGCCGGGAGCGGTATTGGTGTTGATGATAACGGGTTGCTTATTGTTACTTTCAATTCGACGTCAAAATTCTATGATCGTCAGGGATGGTTGGAGTATAACGGGGCTGCACTGTTCGGATTGAAGCAGATTGGGCGTGACTATCAGGTATATGTGAATAGACCCGACTTAACAGACAAAAGCCCAGTATTTATTGAGGTTGCAGACATGGAGTATCCCTCAAAAACATGATAATTTTTTAAACTTGAAATACTGCGGTTATATGAATACTTGTTTGTATTTATTCACAAGCTCACATATTTATTATTTACATTTTTTTTGGCACGCTCTGCCATCATTTTCTGCCTTATGCAGTGCCCCCCCAGGCTGCAGACAACCTAGTACGATGATGGGCATGGAAGAGGGCAGGGCAATACACGTGACCCAAAATAGTGGACCTATTCTATGCTTAATATGTATGTGTCATTCTACTATATATTGAATCCCGCATTGTAAATGTTCAAGCGTACCCTTCCTCGTGCCATGCAGTTTATTTCTACTAAGAACGCTCCTCCCCCTGCTGCCCCCTACGCTCAGGCTACCATGGCCAATGGTACTCTCTACATTTCTGGCCAGGTTCCTCTTACTCCCCAGGGCAAAATGGTCGAGGGTGACATTCAGACCAAGGCTCAGCAGTGTTTCGACAACCTTGATGCTATCTTGCTTGCTGGTGGTGCTACCCGTAAGGATATCGTCAAGCTTGGCGTTTTCGCTACCGACATCAAGAACTTCGGTCCCATCAATGAGATCTACGTCAAGTACTTACAGGGCCACACCCCTGCTCGTACCTTTGTTAGCGTTAAGGAACTTCCCCTCAATGCTGATGTAGAGATTGAGGCCATTGCTGCTCCCTCTTCTAAGCTTTAAACACTTTTTTAACATACTGTAAATATCTTGTAACTTTTACGGAGGTTATAGCAAAGTTTGAAAAAAAAAAAATAAGGGAATAGCGGATATACGTATATATAGATGTATATATGTATCAATGAGTGTGATAAATAAGTTAGTTAGTGTGATCGTCACTTGTATTTTGAGCAGGCTTGTATTGCTGCATAGGGCGTCTGCGTGAGCGCATACCGAAGTTCACGCTAGTCTTTGAAGCAGATGAGAAGGCCATTGAGTGACGAGACATCTTAGAGGAGAACGAAGTAGCACGTCTGAGCGAACCACCTTGCGAAGCTGGATCGGGATGCGCACTTGTGTTTGGATGAGGTGCAGGGCCATCTTGGTAGCCAGCTGTATTGATAGGTTCGTCGTGATATTTGATGCTGAGGTCGTCCTCTTCGAGAGGAGGACGCATACCGTAATTTTGACGACGGTTCTTGCTTCTTTCCACAAATTTCGAAGCATCGTCGATATCCTTGACCATGTAGTGGAACATTGGGAGAGAAGGATCGTGATTGGTAGTGTCCTCGCGTTTCGGGATGGTAATAGGAATGTCATTGATACACTGGGAAATGTATTCAAAGGCTTTAGTACGGCGAGTAGAGAACAGAACAATATCATCTTGGTTATTGCGGGTGTTAATACAGATGTTGAGAGCAAGTCTATCCAAGTCGGGCTGGTTGATAGCTTGGAAGAACACACCGGGGTAATATTCGCGAGGGTTGGAATCACAGAACTCGTTGAGCCTAGTCTCGAATTCAGCTAGCTGCTCAGTAGTAGTCTCGGGGATACCGACGTTCAATACGATACTAATCTGCGAGGGAGGAGACCTACTGATGTTGTCAATGAACATAGTGTTAAGAACGGAATTCGAAACCTGACGTCTTGTGTTATTTCCGATCTCTTCAAAGACAGAATACATAAGATTCAGCTCAACCGCACGCATGCGAATCAGTCCTGGACCCGACACATATGTCTGAATCCAATCTCCGGCATCGTAGGGATGCTTGACGAACAGGAAGATACAGCTCTGGAAAACCTCTTGTGCAGTAGCACTGAACAAAAACGACATAGAGAGAAGGGTAGAACCCAGTGTAGCCAAGACAGTGGCAGATGAAGGTGCAAGCATACCGACAAAAATGACAACAATAAGAATCAATGCAATGCACATAAGCAAATAATGCAATTTAGTAATCGCACCGTCGATGTCAACCAACGATTTTTGAATTTGCTTACTCTCACGACCGATAGAATTCACACTATCGACCATTTCATCCAAATCGATACCATTTACGCCATCTTGATCAAGAACATCAAAGATAAACAGTACTTCCTCTTTGCGCTCGTTACCAAATACAGTAATGAGATCCTCATAATTGAGAGCAGTAGAGTCTTCCATAACTAACGATTTCCAGATACGATTAGCTAGGATCTCACGCGTATCTCTATGGGTGAGAGCTCGATTCACAATCTTAGCAGGGGTTGGATTGGTATCGTCCAGTTTAGCTGAAGAAATGATGTTTTCGACGTTTTTAGTGGCTGTACCAACAACCTTATTTACCTTGCGCATGACCATATTTTTAGACTTAGAAGTTGTCTTGCGCGCCTTGTTTAGGCTGGCATATTGCAAGCCACTGTCTTCCTCATCAAATTCATCGCAATGCCATGGGAAAAACTTGAACGCAGCGTCAAGCAAAATGATGAGAACATTGATCGATTTCTTCTGTTTTTGAATTCGCAACGCCATTCTGGTTCTGTGGAAGTTGGTTGAGAGAATGTAAAGGAACGCCTGCTCCACAAAAAACACACATGAAGAAACAAGGAATGCGACGCAAATATCCTGAATGATTTTTTGCCATCTAGGCTGGTGATTCAAATCCAACGCATTCTTGTTATTGTACAGCAATGGCGAGAAGGTGATAAAGGATATGAAGGTCCAGATAACAAGTTGGATGGCGAGCTCTAATGCAGAAACCATGTTCACGTACTTGAAGTACTTGGGACTGAAAATCGATATCAGGAACCCGAAAGCATATGGCAAGTAGTGGGAAATAAGACGAGAGAAGAAGAGCGTACCCCAGACAACTTCAAGCCAGATAAAAATCCACATAACGCGCGTAGAACCTAGCTTCATATTCGGATTTCTCCATGCTCCCACTGCCAGAGGAACAAACAAAATAATCGCTAAGGGAAGCCAGTAGACAAACATACGTGTAAAAAGAGAGAACCCAATGAACTGGTTGAACCAACGACGCATAGTAGACACAGTTTTTGATGCTCTAGTGTATCTTCGGAGCCTACGAGCGCGCATAAGGTTCTCCTTGTAGCCCTTGCGACGTTCGGACAATCCTGTTGGCTGATTAGCAATCGAGGAGCTAGAGTCCGCTGTAACAATCGCGGCAGCATCTCCAACTGGTACCAAAAGATCCTGACCATCTTCAGGTTCTTCCATGATAGTATTGAGTAGGTACTGAGGATCTTCGGCCTTTTTGGCGAGTTCCTCAGGGGATTCCTCAGGATTTTCACCTTCTTTGTGAGCCCCATCGCCACCAGCTGAGCCCTCGGGGTTAGACTCCGGATCTCTCCTACTGCTGCTCTGACTGTTTCTATGGAAATAGGATTTGATAGATGCTGCGATCCGTCTCCTGCTACTGGCAACAGTCGGCGTAACAGAGGCTGTCTCCCCAGCAGTTTCTCCACCAGCAGTTTCTCCACCAGTATTCAAAGGTTCGGTATTGCCAAAAGAACCATGTGTTGCCCCGAAGTTTGAAGTAGCTGCAGGATTAGCAGCAGCAGCAGCAGCAGAGGGGTTCTCACCCGTATAGCCAGTATAGCCAGCATAACCAGTGCTAACAGGGCCTGTTGGCTCTTCCGTGATACCAGAAGGATGATCTGCGGAGTCTAAGCCATTTCGAAGTCCTCGAGCTGCGGGCTGAGGAGAGAACGCGTGCTCTGAATATGCAGGAGCTTCGCTCGGCTCGGCAGAAGTTACTGGTGCATTACTCGGGTGTGCTCCTCCTGTATATTCATTATGACGTTCTAGTGCAGTACGGGATGCAACTGGGCTCGAGCTGGGTGTACCATTGGGCGTCCCGTAGTTGTTAAACTCGAACGAATTATTAGAATCCTTATGATTCATCAATCACTTCCACCAAGGTCTAAAGACGCTAACTTCAACAGTACTTTCTCCAAATTTAATTTAGATTTTATTTTAAATCTAGTCTGACTGATAATTTCAGCGTTTCGATTTTTCTACCTAGCGGTTTAACGAGGTGAAACAATCAATATATCTCGCTTAAATATTGAGGTTAGTGATAAAAGCGAAGCAAGCTATTACGCTGGGATCGGTGGGAAGTCGAGGGCAGATTTGAAAAAAACCCTGATGTATCCATATGTGCAGAAGCGCGCATGCATGAGCCCCTTTCGAATCACAAAAGAGCGCCGCACTAACATGGATTAAAAATATTTAGAAAGATTAATTTTACCCGAGCTCGCTATTTCATGCGTTATTTTTCTTTTGTCTCGTTGTGCATTTTGATTATGCGTTGAACGAGTGATGTTAGTTACTCGGTTGGTTTTCGTGCTACGCGGCGGGAAAACTCTAAATATAGTATACTCGGAGATATTCGGAAATTGAAAAGAACGATGCAAGCACTAAAAAGTAGAAGATAAAAATATTTATTAAATATAGATAGAAAAGGGTCTAAATGTGAACATATGCGTTAATTTCTCTTGTTCTTTGCCATAGATCAAAGTGTTATGACGAAAGACAGCGATGCTCAATCTTCGTGTAATATTTGCTTAGTTATTAATTTAATTAGGCTAGTTCGTGTAGGCGTAGGGCGCGGCTAATAACACGCTAAGACGTTCGCATTTGCTACGTGATATGCTTGTGCTAAAAATTTTCCCTTACTCTAAACACCTCGCCCACCGTTACTTCACTTAGTACTCTCTCTTCGTAAAGATACTGAGATTCCGTGCGATGCATATTAGTTGGTAAGAAAGGCTCACCAGCTATGCATTTGCAGCAGCAGCTAAGAAAGTCTTTGGAAGGGAAGATTACAACAACAAGCAATAGTTACTGAGGATGTTCATGCAGGACCAATTGTTAAGGAATTCTTCGTTTATGACCTTCTAACTTATATTCTTGGCTGTCGTGCTGTAAATGTTTAGCTGGGGATTCTTTCTTAGTCCAACTTGTAGTAATGCTACCGTACTCATTAGCTACTTTTGTTGAGGACGGACTATAAAGTGATGATTCAGGTACCCACGAACTAAGAATATTGGGTGATTTAAAAATGATCAAAAATTATACATGCACCACCGTCTGATTTAGTCCTACAACTCTTCAAAAGATAGCTAATAGTACTGTAGAAGGGATTTGTGCTAGTTGAATCTGTTTTCCGGTTGGAGGACAGAATTTACTGACACGTTTCCCTCACCCAGTAATTTTACCTAGATGTGTTGAATTCTATGATGAATACAAATTTTCAGTTCTGCTTCTGATCCACTTCTTGAAGACTCAAATTTACCAAGCTCTAATTTTCTTTCTGACAATTCAACACATCTATGGAGTATATATAAGTATATGGGTGGCTTAAATTAGATTAGTTTATATACTTTAAGCTCTATTGCATTGCTGAAATTCTCTTTATTTTTATTTCCCTCAACTCATCGTATTTGCGCATTTCAATTTATTTGCTAATTATTATTGCCATTTATTATTATGTTGTATTCTCACCGCAAGGTGTGTTGATCGTTTATTTAACCCTAAAACTGTAACGTGCTTTGATGGCGGCTGCAGAATAAGATCTATCGGGTATTCCTAAGCATACCAAGATGAACACACGATCTCAGATCAGAATCTTTTAGATAGATATTTTCATGAACAGACTAAGATCGGAGGTTATATGAAGGTATCGCGAACATCATAATGATATTAACTATATAAATGCAGGTACTTGGAGGGAATTTTTGCCCATCGAGGTTGCTTGCGCTTTTATCTATCTGTTGATGAGGGACCGTCGGCTTATCTGTTTCGTGGAGGTAGGGTTATGTGGGCCCATTATCAATACCCCCCCTAAAGCTTTTGTATCTTATCACCTGATACATATATATACTCAGAAGAGGTATTTTGTGGCAGAAGATTCTGCGTCCCTGAGATAAGCTTTGTTCCCCAATTTTGATAAAGGGAAAACATTCCCATCAGTTGCCCAAATTCCCCCTCCACTGAATCGATAAAGTCGCTGTGCAAACAACGCTTTCGGTTTCATCCACGAAAGGTGTTTATACTCCTCAACCAACTCACGCTTCAACCAACTTGCTTTCTTATCCATTTGTGTCATGATGGAACTCTCCGATGAGTGGTGGGAGTTCTTGTCGTATGCATTTGGATGCACATCCGTGTTAATTTGGATTGGTGCGCAGCTTCCACAGATTTTAAAGAATTGGCGCAAGAAGAGCGTAGAGGGGTTGAGCCCCGGATTTTTGGCTGCTTGGATTGCCGGTGATACTTCAAACCTCGCTGGTTGTTTATTAACTGGACAGCTTGGAGTTCAGATACTGTTAGCAACCTATTTCTGTTTTATTGATATCATCCTAATCGCTCAGTTCTTGAGGTACAAAGAGGAGGCTTCGGATGTACTTGTGGTTCATGGTTACGATCCGTACACAGATGAAGATACGCAGGATAACTCAAATCATGTTATTAACAAACCGAGATCGAAGAGCATGGTTGAAAACATATATTTGAAGCTTGGGAACGTTCTTTCCACTGGTAGTTTAGTGGGAGGCAGCTCTGCGGCGCCTATTACATCCACCTCTGCATCGACTTCAACAGCATCATCAACTGGATACTATCGTTCTATTGCCGCTTCACTCCCTTTGGTGGTTGCGATGAAAGAGCGCGATTGGACCACATCGGCTGGCTACGCGATAGCTTACTTCTCTATGTGCATGTATCTCACATCTCGGGTCCCACAGATCTATCACAATTATCAGCGTAAATCTACAACTGGTATTTCTATGCTGCTTTTTATTTTTGCTCTAATGGGCAATCTTACTTATATCCTTTCTATCGTGCTCTCGCCCCAATGCATCGGCAAATCTGCAGACACCTTAAGCTTCTTAATTAAAGAGGCTTCATATATCCTTGGCGCTTTAGGGACCATTTTTTTCGATTTTGTGATTTTGGGACAATGGCATTGGTACCAGCGTGTATATCCCCGCAGAAGACGGTCAACTGCACCATTAGATAGGATCCAGAGACCGTATTTAGGCACACCTAGACCTTCTGTGGTGGTAATTAATTGCAGCACCCCTACAATTCAGCCACAGGAGCCTACTGTAGGAAGCCCACCCTCGCTTTCATTGTTGAATGATCAAACTCGAAGCCCAACTACTTATGGAAGCACGGATGAAAGCGCAATAATCTAGATATCCTGCATATCAGAAATTAACCCCGAAATGCATAAACTCACATATTTTCACGAAACAACAAATAACTCATATAATATCAGCATCAATATTTGAATTTCTTGTGACACTAAGAGATTGGGGCATACATCCCGGGAGTGAAATTCTGTTGAAGGTAAACATTATTGCAAAAGTTGGTTTTTAGTTGAAAAAAATGTTCAAATTAAAATATAAATTTGAACTAAAGGAAATATTAGTTAAAATTAATTCTTTAGCTCTTGATTTCCTGAAATATTGTGCAAAAAAAAATCGGTTCCGGTGAGGCTCGAACTCACGACCTCTCGATAGCTACTAGGTAACAGTCGAACGCGCTAGCCAATTGCGCCACGGAACCATTCTTGTAATGCCGGTTGGAAAGTATAAATTATAAAGTAAAGTATATCAAAAAATCATTCAGCAAGCGCAGAAGTTTGAGAAGAAGCTAGCTTCATTTACGGAAAATCCATCGTATACACAATTAATGTATCATTAAAAATTTTCGTAGTTGAATCTGAGCTGCTTAAACGGATTTATACTATCTATAAACAGGTTCCACGCTTGTGCGTCGCGTTGGGCGTGAGACTTGGACGCGCATGTTAGGTTAGTAAGAATCTCTACACCGTGTCACACGTCTCAACACAACACACACTTAGAGAAGCGATGTCGATCTTGGCGGCGTCTGTGTGTCTTGGCAGCGGCGAAATTTTGCTGTCGCGCCAGTTCGTGGAACTCAGCGCACCTCGTGTTCACGAAATGTTGAGTGTCATCTCTTTGTTACTCAATGACAACAGTGACCGCACTACGTTGGAGGAGAACGATCTTCGCTATATTTGCGAGCCCTTGGATGACCTTTATGTTGTTCTTATCAGTGATGCTGAAAGTAGCAATATTTTGCAAGACCTGAAGACTTTGCATCTCATCACTCAGCTCGTAAAGCAGGTTGCTGCGCCAAGCGCGACAAATGTCGAGGAGAACGACATTATTAACTCCACTTTTAACATCATAGACGCTCTTGACGAGGTAGTTACCATGGGTTTCAGTGAGAATCTCACTGAGTCCCAAGTTGACACCTTTATGAAGATGGAGAGTTATGAGGAGCGGATTCAGCAGATTATTGAACATAACAAGCAACTTGAGGCCGCTGAACACCGTAAGCGCATGGCCAAAAAGCTTGAGGCTGAGAGACAGTCCCATCCTAGTGGACCTAGTGGTTTTGGCAGCAGTTCTGGCGGCTTTGGCAGCGACTCTGCTGGCATCGGCGGCTCTGGTGGCTTTGGCCCTGGTAGCTCTAGTGGCTTTGGATCTGGTGGAATTCCATCTAGTGCTACTCAAGAGAGTGCAAGCTTGCTTGCTGGCTTGCAGGAAGAGCAGCCCAAGCCTGTCACTAAGCACCAGACTGGCACTGGTTTGAAGCTTGGCAAGAGCAGTTCACATGCCCCTACTTCTTCCACATCAAATGTTGGTTCTGCACTTCCTCCTGCCCCTAAGCCTTTGGTTAATAATAACCTTCCCGAGCCTTCTGTACCTGCACCTTCTGCTGTTCCTAAGCCAAAACAGTCTAGTGCTGCTCCCATTTCTACCACAACTGACATCTCTATCAACGAACAGCTCACAATTGAAGCATTGCGTGATGGAACGATCAAACAGAGCAGAGTTAGTGGTACTTTGAGCTTGGTGGCGGGCAATCGCGAACATACCAAGTTGCGGATCAAGGCTAACACAGAGGGCACCCCTTCCAGCTACAAGCCTCATCCAAAAATGGACAGGGCCCTCTTTGCCAGCGAGCGTATCTTGGGTCTCAAAAATGGCCAAGAGGATTTCCCTGCTTCGCAGGTGCTCCTTGTTAAGTGGACTGCGGACAACGTCCCTGTGCCTCTTACTGTGAGCTGCTGGATTTCTGATAGCGCTGATGCTGGTTTCAAGACTATTACATTGGAGTATGAGATTGCTGAGGATAAGCTGTTGGGTGGAAAGTTGGAGGACATCGCTATCAAGGTACCGCTCCCCACTTCCAATGCTCATGTTGCTGACCCCGCGTTAAGCTTTGAGCAGTTTGATGATCATATTGTGTGGAGCATTCCAGAGATTACTTTGGATGAACCAACTGGTAGTTTCGAGTTTGTGGCCGAGGCTAATGAGGAGGATGACTTTTACCCCTTGGAAGTTAGTTTCCGCACTCCTGAGCAACTGCAGGAGGTCACTACTTTCGGTAAGATCGATGTTGCTAGCGTGACTGATATCAGCTCCAATGAAGAGATTGACTTCACTAAAACTGCAGTTGCTAGCACCGCTAGCTACGTCATTCGCTAAAAATATCTATATCAAGGACATATATATAAGTATGAATAACGTGTGCTTTTAGTAAATATCAGGATATGAAATTTACTCATTACTCTTTTTTTTAACCATTTAAATTCGTTCTTGCACTTTTTCTCACAGAGAAATTAATAATATCATAAGACTGGAAATCATTTAGATAAACCTAGTTTATCTAGGTTTTTAATTTATTATATGGACTGCCTTTTTTGTCTGTGTTTACAATTAGTTCCAGCGGATAAATTAACTGCAGCAAGGCCATAGGGTGTATGGCTGTATGGTGTGTGTGTATGTGTGTGTGCTACTTGCTCGATACAAGCTAGGGTAAGAGGCGCGGATGGGACCTGAACACGTAACCAACCACCCTCAGAGCGCAATAACAAACAGACAGTGAATCGATGATTGATATATCAATTGATAAGCAGAAAAGAAACCTGTAAAGTATAATTTATACATGTTCTAAGAAATAATGTAGCAAATAACTCTCTATAATCCGGGATAAAGATTTCTTTGCTAAGTGGGGAAACAGTTTGCTTGTGGGCGCATGCGTCTTTGTAGGGTAAGGCTTTTGTGAGAAACTAAATATAGCCGATGAAGGAACCCTTAAACTTACTCCTCAATATTTCAGCTCAAATAGAGTAGATCACATACACCGGGCGTAAGAAACGGACATAGACCGTCCAATTTGAAATGATGTCTGTCATTTTCGCTCTATTGTGGGCGCATGTGGCCCTTGCTGTTAGACATATCAGTACCAGCGCATTGTTGCCTTGTATGAAGAGTACAGAATTCTCCGCTCATAAATTCGATGTAAGCTTCTATCCTGATGATGGAAAAGCCATTATTGACGTCGATATCCAATCTGCTATTGATGGCAATTTCACAGTAGACTTGACTGCATATATCTATGGAATAAATGCATTCAGGAAGACGCTAAGTGGTTGTGATATTTCGCCAACTATCTGCCCAATCAGCCCTGGTCGTTTCAATGTAGAGACCAACCTTTCTATCTCATCTGACATTGTCAAAGAGATTCCAGGAATTGCCTACACTTTTCCCAACATTGATGCTGTAGTCCAGGCAAAGATTTATTATGTGGATGACGATGGAAATAAGAAAAGCAACGTACCAGTTGCTTGTGTGATTGCACAGCTCACCAATGGTAAAACAGTGCAACACAATTATGTTTCGTGGATCTTATTTGGTATCATCATGGTTGGTGTTGCAGTTAGTGCAATCTCGACTATTTACGGTGATGTCAACACTGCAAGCCATATTATGTCGAATACTCTATCGCTGTTCACATACTTCCAAGCAATGGCTATAGCAAGTCTTATGGCTGTTTATCGAATGCCTCCTATTGCTGCAGCATGGGCAGAGAACTTCATGTGGACGCTAGGTATTATGAGCGTTGGATTCATGCAGACAGCAGTTACCTGGTATGTTAGATCTACTGGAGGCACCGAAACGAATATCTTGGCCAATACTGATGAGTTGTCTGTTGCTGTTTATAAGAAACGCAGTATCACACAGCAACTCTATTCCAAGATCCCCGAGTTTTGGAACCCCAGTAAATCTGCGGGATCTGTTTCCAAACTAGCTAAGCGATTTTACATTGACACCTCTACTAACGTTACAACTACAAATGAACAGGATCCAGACCTAATGGGTAAGACCTTAGTGTTACAGGGTGTGAAGCGCGCTGCTTTCCTCGCGGATGTTGAGATCTCAAATTTGTTTATGACCGCAGTGGCATTCTTTGTTTTCATTGGAATCTTTTTGGTGATTGCGCTGATGCTTCTTAAAGCCATTTTAGAGCTTTCGGCTAGAACAAATAACGCCAATGCTGAGAAATTTAAAGATTATCGTGAAAACTTCCATGGCTATACCAAGGCTAGCTTGTTCCGATACTTCTATGTCGGGTTCGCTATGCTGAGTTTCTTTTGCTTGTGGGAATTCACCAACAGAGAAAACGCAGCAACGGTAGTGGTTGCTTGCGTGATGTTTGCAGTGACCATTATTGCCCTCGTGATGGCAGCTACTAAGGTTATTATTCTCGGATACAAGTCTAAGTCAATGTTCCAAAACCCTGCCTCTATCTTATTTGGAAACTATGAAGTTTTCAACCGATGGGGTTATTTGTATATGCAGTACAATTCCAATTCTTATTGGTTCGTTATTCCCGCGTTGGTTTATCTCTTTGCCAAGTCGGCGGTGATTGCATTGGGACAGAGCAATGGTAAAGCACAGAGTATTGTATTCCTGATTATTGAAGTTGTTTTCTTTATCATTCTGTGCGCCGTGAGGCCGTATTTGAACAAAACAACCAATGGTTACAACATCGCTCTTTCAGTTTTCTCGATTGTTAACGCCGTCTTCTTTATGTTCTTTGCTCAGCTCTTCGGCGAAAAGGTCGATGTTGCCGCATCTATTATGGGTATCGTTTACTTCATTATGAACGCCATTGTGTGCTTCGTGTACCTCATTATTTTGGTGATCAATTGCTTTATCGCTATCTTCCATCCTCACCCTGATGCAAGATATCAACCGGTTACTGATGACCGAAACATGTTCTTACCCACTTCAGGACACGAGAAAAACGACACAGAACTAGATGATCTGGGAATGGCTGCGCAGGATGGCTACAGACATACATACCCTGATTATGAACCAAGTGCTGCGGATCATTTGGGTGCTGTTCGAAATGAAGAGTATCACGATATGTATCACGATGCGCCAGAGCACGCGATGCGTGATAGAAGCCATACCTTCGGAGATGATTTCGAGACTTATAGAGATACTCAATCAAGAGGTGTTGTCTTGGGGGAGAAACATTTAGAACCCCATCGAGCAGATGACCGCCTTATTTAAAATTATCGTATTGCATCCGTTTATTTAAACATATAAGTGACCAGGAAATGGTTCTTATATAACTTGCATTTATAACAATCGTATATATCTAAATTATTATTCTTATCATTATTTCTTATCTTAGAATATTTAAAATTTGAATGAATTGAATGAATTGAATGAATTGAATGTTCATTTCAGTATTTACATTAGAAAAAAAGATGGTGTAGTGATAGCGATGATGGTGGTGAGTGAGTGTAGTGGTGGTGGTGGGTGCGGACATCATCACAGTGGACGCGCAGTCGCCTAACCACAACAACCACTGCTGTGTACGCACTGACCAAACACTACACCTAAAAAAATCCACAAAATGGTTTCGTACAGTGCACCAGGAAAAGCACTATTGGCTGGCGGGTACCTTGTTCTCTTTCCTGAATATGAAGCGTTCAGTGTAGCGCTTTCAAATAGAATACATGCTGAGCCTGAGGCATCAGAAGATGAAACGTTGGTGGTCAGCAGCCCTCAATTCGAAGAAGCTGTGTGGGAATTTCCTCCAACTAATATAAAAAATAAGAACCCATTCTTAGAATCCTGTTTTGAAACTGTGAGCGCATACTATGGAAACCCTGTGCGAGGAAAAGTCACTATTTGGTCTGATGATGGCTTTCACTCTCAGTCGGAGTCGGTGAGTGGACCAAATGCCAAGTTCAGATACCACAAAAAGCAGATCACCGAAGTGCCGAAGACAGGCCTAGGCTCATCTGCTGCTTTGGTTGCAGCAGTTGTTGCTGCAATGTCAAAATTGGCCTCCACAGCGAACGGATCACCCGAGCTTTCTCAGTACCAGCTGCACAACCTTGCTCAGATAGCACACTGCCACGCCCAAGGAAAAGTCGGTTCAGGATTCGATGTTGCAACTGCAATCTATGGCTCAATTACGTATTCGCGTTTTCTTCCTAGCGAGATCCCTGCATCTTTAAACTCTTCTGAAATCCAGACTGCCGTGAACAAGCAATGGAAAATGGTCGCAGAGCCCTGTAAGCTACCCCCAAATGTGATAGTAGTGATGGGTGATGTTGCACAAGGATCTCAAACTCCAGGAATGGTGAAAGGTGTTCTCGAATGGCACAAAAATAATGCTGAAGAGGGACAGCAGGTGTTTGGTGATATTAATAGCGCCAACATCAAATTATCTTCCGCTTTGCAGCAAATTCCTACTTCCACGTCGGCTATTTCTAATGCTATCAAACACGTAAGAGAGGAGGTGCGCAAACTCACAGCGCTTTCTAACGTCCCTATTGAACCCCCGTCTCAAACAAAGCTCCTTGACGCTGCCTCTCAAATCGATGGTGTGCTTGGCGGAGTTGTGCCAGGTGCTGGTGGAAATGATGCAGTTAGCTTACTAGTCAATACTGCTGAACAGCCACTTGAGAGTACGCTTGAAAAGTTGGCTTCAATTGAGGGTGTCCAGTGGATCCCCATGGGCTTAGAGACGAAGGGCCTTATTGCAACGCAGTGAAGGACAGGCACTGACTACAAACAAAATATATAATAATCAAGTCAAAATCAGAGATGTTGAATTATGTACAATGTCTATATAAAATGAATCATCTTTATTCATTTGTGCTTTCATTTCATACTCTTTTTTGGAAAGTAATTTACTGCTCAACCTTGGCCAAGATATCGGCGTTGCGGAAGAGGAGGAACTCGTCCTCACCGACCTTAATGGTGGAGCCACCGAAAGGAGGAATGAGAACGCGGTCACCAGACTTCACAGTGGGAGCGATGAGCTTGCCCTCGGTGGTCTCAAGACCAGGGCCGGTAGCGATGACGTCGGCCTCGTTGAGCTTCTCGACATTCTTCTCGGGAATGTAGATACCAGAGGCAGTCTTAGTCTGAGCCTTGGCACGCTGGACAAGAATGCGGTCCAAAAGAGGAACAATGCTCTTAACGTTCTTGATGGATGACATTTTTAATGCAATAGAAGGTGGAGATGAACGAAAGGTGTGGAGGTGGTGCTCGGGGTAGATATAATAATAATATTTCACCCAAAGCTGACTCAGCAGAGAAGTATCTAGAACCACTCAGCCATTGTGAGTAAGAAGCACTAAACACTATGGGGAATAATATAGTAATAGTAATAATAATACACAGGTAGTATTACACAGATACATATGCAGAAATAAATAAATAATATAAGATATGAAATATCAAAACACACGACTTGGCAAGGAAGTAGAAAAATAAAAATACCAATCCAAAAAATTGTTCAATTAGGACCATTTCAAGCAATACTTTGTTTACTGCGTACAGACTTCATCCTCTGCAATTTGTCAACAATCTCGCGCGTAATTTGTGGGGACTTTGTCTCTAGGTCATATGTCTTGGGACCACCGGGCTTCATGATAGCAATGCTGAAATTTGTCTCGGCCTTTCGTGACTGCTTAACACGAATGATCTGCCTAATGTGGAAGCTCGTTGTTTTTGGCTGATCAACCATTGACCGATCCGATGGCGGCATGATGTGGACGTTCTCACCATCAATCACCAATTCACGGGTTCTACCTCCTAAGACTTTCTGTCTTACCACAGGATACTTGTAGAAACCAAACGGTTGTTGAATCGCTAACACAGAATCATCGAGGATGTTCTGATGGGAATCAATTTTGCTAGGAGACGTTCCTCCGAAGCTGCCACTACTAGGACCAGAGCCGTATTGGTGGGAAGAATGGCTACCGCTGAGAATAGAGCCAGCTAGATTGCTATCGTTAACAGAGTAAATGCTTTCTCCAGGCTTACTACCTGCACGGGGGCGTAACGCAGTTTGAGTAGCACCAGGAACATTGCGGAGCGCCACGACTTCAATGTCTACGTAAAGAGCACTAGAAGCAGCTGTATTGCCACTACTGCTACTCACACCACTGACACCTACACTGGGGGTGACAGCTGGTAGCGATGAGGAATCTGCGCCTGTATTTTGAGGTTGATGCATGAATTCAACCAGAGGCTTTTGTAGATCAATCTGTCTACGCGCAGTATCAGCAGTACGAAGAATAAACATTTCTGGGTCCATCATTTTATCTTGGCACATTTGCTCGAAAACCTCAGCCATCTTTGTTTGGCGAGTAGCCATGTCGTCAGACCAAAAAACGGGAGACAGGAGGGGATCGTAGGGAAACATGTATGCCCTCACTAGAATGGATTCAAATTTTGTACCACTAAGTGAACTGGCAAAAGAGCGCTGTGGTTTAGTAGAGATGGGTCGTAATTGGTTCGGCCTGATAGTATCACTGCTCGATGCGGCACGCTCCTTATCAGATATAGAAGATTTGGGAGCCAAAAATGTGTTTGGATGCTGTGGAGTTGTGGAGAGAGCGGCCATTTGTGACACGGGTGGAGGTACAAACGACGCAGGTGGAGGGAAAGGCCTAACTTTTTCACGAGGAAGTTCATGAGAAGTTGCACGCGATCGGGGCAGCTCTATGGATAAGGGAGCTTCTAATGCGCGAGGCTTTTGTCCGAAAGGGGGATTGTTCGTGGGACTCCTCAAGGGAGCAATTGTAGGAGCCTTTGAAGCGCCATGGGAAGGTGCGTTGGACGGTACATTGGACGGCACATTGGAAGGGTTATGCTGGACCGATGTGGTGGGAGAAATAGGCGACATACTACGATTTTTAGAAGCTGGGATTTGAAGCGAGGGAATACCAGCACCAGAGCCAGCACCAGCACCGGCACCAGAATAACCACCAATCTGCTGCCGGGGAAAATCTGTGGAATGAGTTCCAGTGGTGCTTCGAGATGCTGTTGTATGTCGAGTATCAGTTTTGAATGCTACCTTATTGGGGGTACGCTTGCAATTTTCTCGGAACTCACTTTCAGTCGCCTTGATGATTGCAAATTCGTCGCTATGATAAGAAACCACAGGACGAACGCGATCCAAAGCAGGAAAGTCCTCATCCACTTCACCGTCATCTTCAGTCAATCTCAAGGTATAAAGATTAGCATCACCGTTATCGATATTAGCCTTAAGAAGCGTGTAACCAATAGCTAAATGTGTGGAACAATCTTGTTTGATCGTAATTGTGATCGGCTTCATACCCGGGATATGCATTTTGTACGTGTTGCCATTGCCCTCTCGCAGACCAGCAATTGCTTCTAAATACTGGTCACGAGGATCTCCTTTAGATGTTAGCATTGATGTAAGTTGGGAGCCTGATGTAGCAGGTGTTTCAGTTTCTTGTACTGAACGTTTTGTAAACAAGGAAGGAGAAGGCGTGGGTGCTAAAGTCGCTTGATGAGAGCTTGGTGTGACACTACGGTCATTACTTGGCGAGGTCAACACTGCGCCATTGGGTGTTGTTGTTTGAAGTACTAGACCAGATTTTCGCTTTAATGAGGAAGGTGCACCAGGATTAACACTGGGATGGTTGGAACCTTCTCTCGAGTTGTCACGCCTTAGACTTCTATTTCGCGATAATCTATTTGAAGACATCTTCCAAGTGTTTTCGTTGCGTCCATTATACGTAAGACTGTTTCCGCCTTGTAGCAATGTGTCCTCAAAGTCACTGTCGTCACCCAGATCGAGCCCCAGCTCTTTCCATCTCATGAGCGACTTAGCATTCTGACTCACTGCGAGCTCAGTATCTGAAACGGTCCCATCAGGAGCATCAACATCCAGATGTGTAGACACAGATATCGGACTTGAACTGACTTCTGATTCGGAGGTGGTTGGCAACCCATTAATTGTGGTAGTGCTGTTTTTACGTCCACTAGCAGCACCTACTGCTGGTACTGCATCTGCTGAGTTGGCACTACTCAGAATTGGAGAAACACTCGCCTTCGACACTGATGCACGTCTAAGGGGGCTCGTGTTCATTGATTCATGAGGATGATGTGTTGATGCTGCCCTGGTGGCAGAATTCGAGCGTATGCTACGCGTACTGGACCTGGTTTCTGCATCTGAGCTCAAGTTAAGATTTAGAATGCTTGATTCTAGATCGGCGCCGTCTTTGGGAGATTCAATTTCTGGTACATGAAACCAACTCTCGGTTGTATGCTTAAGAGTGTACGCAGAGCGTAGCGATGATATTACTTGTTCGTTTTGGTACTTCAATGACATTGTAACTGCATTCTAGCAAATTTTGTAATAGGTAATTAGAGTGATTCCTTAGCAATCGATGCAAAATCAATAGGGAACGCAATAGACCGGAGCGCCTTGTTGAGCTTGTAGGCAGTACTGGTATTATGTAAATTAATTTAGGCGGTGATGGGGCCGAGGGTGTGTGTGTGTGTTTGCAAACCCGCCATAACGCGCTGACACTACATACTGTCGTAGTACTGCTCTACGCCAAAGTGAGCTGTACAAACCGTAAGGTGTATCCACGTGACAGTCTCGCCGTCTCCAATCAACTACGGGCTTCCATTTTCTCCACAGCACAAACCAAAATACATCAAAACCATGTCCGCCAGCTACATTATCTTTGGTCGTAAGGTCCCTGCCTACCAGCTCTCTATTGCTACTTTCGTTGCCCTCGGTCTTGGTATTACTTACGCCAAGAGCGGCCCCAAGGCTGCTGCCAAGCCCCAGATTGCTGCTGAGTCTAGCGACGAGGAGAAGTTCATCCTTGACTACATCAAGAAGGCCGAGAAGGAGTAAAAATGATTTTTCTTGACGTTATGAACAATTAAAATGGATTATATATAAGCCCTGTTAGTCTTTCCTGGTGCCCCATGAGAAATTTGGTCAACCGAGAAATGACGACGTGTGGAACGATCTTAATATATAAAAATTGAAATTATAGAAATGTTTCTCTGCAAAGATAAGGCTGGAAATTGGCCTTTTTTCAGTGGGTTCGCCTGCTCTTACTTTGATAGCACTGTTCAGGCTTAATGTCTCGATTTCACACCCTTCTAGTGCTCGTAATATGTAATTGCTGTACGGAACAATACTGTGCTATATACATGTTATTTTTGTTTAACTGCTATTAATGATCATGCTCAGTTTTTTCACTCTATTGTGTTTTACTCTTTGTCTTTGTCTTTGTTTTAGCTGCGCGTTTTGGGAAATCACCGTTCTTGAAGATTTGACCAACAACAGCACCCACCGCGCTGCCTAAGTACGCGCCAAGAACAATAGTGATGGGATACGCCTGCCAAGGTCTATCCCAATCCAAAGTAATAGGAATGGCGCCAATCCATGCCCCAATGCAGGCACCAAGACTTCCATATACAACGCTGTTTCTCAATTTAGCACTGAAAATTTGGAACCACGTCTCAGAGTCCATGCTGTACTGGGTGAGAAGAGGCTGCAGTGCCAGCACTGCCAAAACCAGTGCAAGAAGAAGAGTTTCCAATTGCAGGTATAAAACAGGAGCTCCAAAAGCCACGAGGACTAGAAATACTGGGGGAATGAGGAGGTACGTGAGGACAGTAGCCATGCAAGTAGAATAAACATCATTTCCAAGCAGGATACCCCGCACAAATTGCGTAACACTAATTATGCCAGCGCTTGCAAGCAGCGTGGCATGTAAACGTTCCACTAGCAACGAGTGGGTTGCCAGAAGTGCTGCTGGAACAGCTGCAAACAGCATGAGAGTGGATGTCGACCTTACCCTGTCAACTCAATCTCAGATTTATACGCGTGCCGGTTTTCAGACAAATACCATCAAGCAAACACCAATTAAAAATCAGCTTTGGTTTTAGATAAGTAAATTTTAAAGCTAACTAACATATGTGTTACTATGCGACGACCATAGATATATGTATATTTTCAATGGGTTCAGTCAGGCTATTCCATATGATAGTTCCATGCCAATGTGACTGCATCATACTATCTAATTGAGCACAGTGCAGGGTGCGAGACGGCTGATTTTTCTTTTTTTTTGCATTCATTACAATCGTTAAATTAAGAGGTTTCTTGCAGAGCTTTTAATATGAAGGGCTCTAGCGCTTGAGGTGTAGCAGTTGAAGCCCAACGGTTGATCACCGAGCCATCTCTTCCAACCAGGAATTTCTCAAAGTTCCATTTGACACCAGAGAACCCCAGAATGCCTTTCTTTTTATTTTTCAGGTAGTTGTATAATGGAATCGTGTCAGCTCCGTTCACATCGGATTTCTTCATAAGCGGGAACTTCACATCGAAATTCACTTTACAGAACTCAGCGATCTGCTCATCAGTACCAGGTTCTTGGTTTCCGAATTGGTTGCAAGGCACTGCAATGATCACAAAGCCTTGATCACGGTACTTCTCGTAGAGCTGTTCCAGCATGAAGTATTGCCGGGAAAAGCTGCACTGAGAGGCAACATTCACAATAAGGACAACCTTACCTCTCAACTGATCAAATGGGAACCTGTTCCCTTTGTTGTCTAAAGGGGAAAAACTGTAGAATTCATCGTTTCCGGCCATCTCTACCGAGCTGTTGGTACCGAGTGGAGACTCGATCACTAGGGTTCACGCGTGCTCTTAATATAGTACTGCAGAAGCGGGGGAGGCTCATTCAGTCTGGTACTAAGCGGTCTAATTGAATATCAGAATTAAACGATAATTGTCTGTAAAATAATTTAGGAAATCAAAAATAATAGAAAAGTTATCCAATTTTATCTACACTGTGCATATTTCAGGCATTAAAAAAATAATTTTCATTACAATAATTAATCGACGTGTGTACCTGGTAAGGGGAACAAGTACTCCACGCTGGAGTAAGAAGCCGTGACTTTTCGCAAGACAATACCCACACTGATTCGTACAAGAAGCTTAACAAACGTGTACATATAGTACCCTTACAATAAAATGAATAGCAAATAACATCGATTAAGATACTGATATTTAAGTACGTGTATATATGAATGTAAGTTTACGTATGCTTATAAAAACACTTTCTGTGTTTCACTCTTCTTCTTCGATATCCATGTCGCTCATGTATTCCATTTCTTCCAAGAACTCATCATAATCATCGCCCATCTCAGGCTTAACTGTTCCATCATTATACTCGGCAACAAGTCGCTTGACCGGCTTCTTCTTATTCTTCGGCTTCTCGGGATAGACCTTCTTCACGAGTACAACCTCAGGGATCTTGTCGCTATCAAGTGAATCCCATTCTTGATCGTTGTATTGAGCTGTTCGCAAATCGTATCCCAAAACAGAATCACCCTCATGGAGAATAGCGCCCAAATGTGTTCTGATCAAAATTTCTTCTCCCATTTCGTTGGGCTTAGCAATTGTGACATCAGCGAGCACGAATTTTCCATTTACTTCACCCGTAGGCTCGACATCCATCACGAAGAATTCCGTCAACTCAGGACCCCGCGCGCTAGCTACACTACCGAACGGATTTTTCCAGTACTCGCCCGAGTTGATAAAGGTAGTTTTGCAAGTATTAGGATCCACAAAATGAATACTGTTGTTAAGCTTGTAGCACAGAAGCAATCTCTGAATACCACCTTTACTGTTGCTGACCTTTTTGGGCAGTACAACCAAATCTTCTCTGCAGATAGGAGCGATCTCAATCGAATAAGTGAATTTGTAAGACGACTTAGCAGTGTGAGTATCCTGACTCACTAATTGAGAGCTCTTAACTAACTTAATCGGTGCATGAGATTGCAAAAACGAGACCATCTTTTCTGCGTCTCTTTGGAAAGCAAAATGCAGATCAATACCCTCTCTACTTTCCTCGATGGAGGAAATAGTGCGACTATTAACGCTCCTCAGCATAATTTGCTCAAGCCACAAAATCGTCTTCTTATGTGGCACATGCTGTCTAATTTGCACGTTGGCAACCCATTTGTTATGAGTGTAAGACTTGGCGCATTGAGGGCATTGCTGGGTGCTCTCGACGAACTCAACGTCGTAACTCTGTTCAAGCACCACATTCGTTACCTCCTGCTGCAAAGTAAGGCGTAGCTTAGTGCGTCTTGAATGAGGCTCAGTCCAAAGGAATTGGGCATCGGTAAGCCTGACGTCGGGCCCGCCCAGATCAAGCCGACGCACTAAAAGGGCCAGCAATTCCTTGCTTTCGCGGTTTGCGCTTACCCACTGACGAGGAGGACAATGCACACGACCACAGTCTTTACAGAAAACGAGTTCACCCTCTTTTTGAGCACCACTGGTGATGTCAATTGAGGTGGCAATGCACTCACTGCACTTGCCCAGCGGGTTGGACTCCATAGGTCTTCCGCAAGAGAAGCAAGAAACATGAGGTTTGGTGTGAACCGGAGTGAAGTAGGAAACGACGGCTTTGTCGCTCATTCCCACCAAGCTTCGGTCCGCTGTTGAGTGCGAATTGGCGCTCATATTGACACTTTTGGAATTATTTTTGTGGAGTAGGGTTGGGGCAAGTATATCTCAAACTGGGTTTACCCACACTGTAAACACCTGGCTATGGTGAGTAGACGGGTGACATAATTATCAGGGCACGGACATGAGAGAAAAATTATGATAGTTACCTTTCTTCCCCCTCCCACCACTAGATACGGTTAGATCTAGTCGTAATGCCCAGCCCACATCCCGGCGACGACAAAAAAACCCCTATACACACGTCTGCTGAATTGTCATAGGCTGGTTCCCACACCTTATTTTCATTTCCAACATGACATTTTTCAACGTGGCCAGGTGGAGTGTTTTCACTGGAGGTATTGTCTATGGTTTCTTGCACAACCGTACCTTAATTAACGAGGCTGCTGAGTACCGTGAGACTGCTGCTTTCAAGAAGCAGGAGAAGCTCATCAAGGAGGCCAAGGCGGAATGGCTCAAGCTTCACCCCAAGCCTGCCCCTAGCACTGACGGCCCTGTCACTGATTTGGATAGCCCCGAGTTCGATCCTGTCAAGGTCATTGACTGGTCCATCAAGAACCTCGAGAAGGCTTGAATTAGATAGATAAAAAGCCATACACTCTGGCATGTAACGCTACCATAAATTATATTTTTTTTCCCGCTGCACTACTCTGTAATTTGTGAGTGCAGTGTCAAGTTAAAATTTATCAGATTAGACTAAACTAAACTTACAATCTACAGGATGATCTGTGATCTGTGATCTGTGATGTGGGTGTATCTGTAGGTAGTCGATAAGTAACACGGAATTAATCGATGCATTCACATGTACTTTATAAAGTACTAGGCAAATATGCAGGTGCAAATATGCAGGTACAAATATAGATGTGCAAAAACGTAAGGGCAAAATGTATGTGCATTTGTATATGTACATATATATCTATTATATACATGCATGTGTTTTATTATGTACATTACTCCAAACCGTCGACCTTCATCCACTTCGGTCTCTCGCTGACGTGCAACAAGGCATCCTCGGGCTTAGCAGTGCGAGCGCGGTAGTAAACCTCACCAGGATTCATACCGTACTTCTCGCGCACAGCCGGGGAGGTGATGTCCCACTTCGAACGCCAGAAAGAAGCACCCACAGGCGTGAGCTTGTACTTTCTTGCGAACTCCCTGATGTTGAAATGATAACGCGAGGTGTGTGAGGTGATGGGGGGCACGCTCACTTCCTCGGCACTCTGGCGGAACACCCACACACACTGTCGCTGCGCAGGAGCATTCTTCTCTGGGAAGGGCGCCTCATAGGGACAGGATACACTGACACCGCTGGCGTTGAAGTTGACCGCAGGCTTGTCCAAACTGGCAGTGACGTTGCTAGCAATGAATTTGACGTGGTTATCAAACCTGTCCTCGGGCAAATCTGGGCGGTCAGGGGTCATTATCACCACTGTGTACTTCGCGCTCTCACCCGCAGGCACTCCGTAGTCGCGAATCTGGAGCTGTGGTAATCTGCTGCACACGTCGTTGGCCACGAACTCTCCTGGTTCGAGGTCACGCATGGTTGGGGTGATGAACCGCACGTCAATATCGGCCTGGGGGTCTAATGTGGGAAGCGTATCGGGGATGACATGGTGCTGCTCCAAACGCTGCATCAACATGAGCATCTTCTTCTGCTGCCACTTGCGCTGGGCGAGCATCTTGTATACGGGCTGTTTGGGGTCGATCTGTTCGCTCTGAACCAGGTTGTTGAATCTGACCTCGGGGTTATGGCGCTGGCTAAGAGCCTCCAAGCGCTCCTTTTTAACTGGGTCCTCCGCTTTGGTGGCCTGCTCCTGGAGCTGTTTAGACTCGGTGTTGACAATCTCGAGCGCCTCGTCGAAGGCGGCGTTGAGACCCAATGGAGACCGGTAGCGCGACCGGGCCCACTTGCTTTTCAGCGAGGGTGGTCCAGACTCGGGCACACCCTTCAGCACGGCGTCCCTGATCCGCGAACTGGCTATTTTGAAGCTCATATGGGGGTGGACCAGAAAGATTTTGGGATGGGAAATTTCACTTTCGGGGTTAGGTCGCTTCCTTATGCCTGCACACCCATTGACCTTCAGACCCACAATTAGTCCCTCGCTCCTTACCCTCTCAGGAACCTGTAGTGCTATATACAATACTAGTAGTGTATATATATACTACTACTAGTGCTGGGCAGTATTATTGATTAAATTAAAGAATACGTAGCTTTACAATGATACTCCTTTATTACGAGTTAGACAATTAACAGAAAAAATTATGTACGAATTTTTTAGACGCGCTCAATAAGCAACGCAGAAGCACCACCGCCGCCGTTGCAGATCGAAGCCACACCGAGCTTGCCGTTCTCCTGCTTCAAAACAGAAACAAGGGTAGTCACAATACGGGCACCGGAGCAGCCAAGAGGGTGACCAAGAGCAACAGCACCACCGTAGACATTGACCTTAGAGTAGGGAACGCCGAGGATCTTAGGAACGGCGCAGCCAACCACGGAGAAGGCCTCGTTGAACTCGAAGAAGTCGACATCCTTGACGTCAACGTTGGCACGCTTGAGCATCTTCTCGGTAGCATAAGCAGGAGTGGTGGGGAACTTGATGGGGTCCTGCTCAGCATCAGCGAAGGCAACGATCTTGGCAACGGGGGTGAGGTTGAGCTCCTTGAGCTTGCGCTCGCTCACCAAAACAACTGCAGCACCACCGTCATTCAAGCTGGAAGAGTTGGGAGCGGTAAGAGTACCGTCCTTCTTGAACACGGTGCGGGCGCTGCGCAAACGCGACTCGTCCAAACGGGCCTGCTCCTCGTCAGCGGAAACAGTCACGTTGGGCTTGCCCCTGCCACCAGGAACCTCGATGGGAGCGATCTCAGCAAACTTGTGCTCGGCAGTGGCGCGCTGAGCACGCTTGTAGCTCTCAATGGCATACTCGTCCTGATCATCACGCGAGATGCTGTGCTGGGAAGCAGTGTCCTCACCAGCGATACCCATGGGCACGCCCTCGTAGGCATCCTGCAAACCGTCCTTCTCAAGACCGTCAACGACCTGGGTACCACCGAACTTGGTGCCCTGGCGCAAAGCAGGAAGGTAGTGAGGCACGTTGGTCATGCTCTCGGCACCACCAGCAACAACGACGTCAGCACCACCGGTCTGAATGACCTGGGAACCCAACATGATGGCCTTCAAACCACTGGCGCAGACCTTGTTGACAGAGGAGGCAACGGTGCTAGTGGGGAGACCAGCCTTCAAAGCGACCTGACGAGCAGGGTTCTGGCCAACGTTGGCACCGTAAACGTTACCGAAAATGAGTTCCTCCACCTCGGTGGACTTGAGCTCAGGCACGCGCTCAAGAGCGGCCTTGACGGCGTGGGCACCGAGGTCGACATAAGTCTGGGAGGAAAGGCTTCCCAAAAGGCTTCCGATGGGTGTTCTGGCAACAGAAACAATGTAAACACTGTCAGACATGTTGTATGTGTACTATGTGAGGATGTGTGTGTGTATCTTGGGTGATGTCGTGGTGGATATGGAGTGAGGTTCGCGGATAGTCACGTGTGATTTGTGGTGGTACCTCGATACTATGAATAGTTGTACGAACAATGTAGCTAAAGAAGCTGAAAAGAGAAATATTATTCAAAAAGTATTTATGCTTATACTATAATAAAACCTATTATTACATTTAGATGCGTACATGCCTTACTGTTTTGGTTTTGGGTTGAAAATGAGCATAGAGGAGAGTAGAGCAAAGTAGAATACTACACCAAGTATGCAAAACATAGCAGTTATACTATTCTATATATATTTAATAGGTTCATAAATTGAGCTTTATTAATTTTAGTTTTTTTTTCATGAAATAATCCTGAGCTATATATACTCTAAATCCTCTATTTGAACATGCTCATCTTGTTTAATGCCATGCACCTTATTAGCTGGACCCTACTACCCTGAAAAATATGAGCTACAGTAACGTTGAGAAGGACTTCCTCCTCGCGCTCCTAGCTGATAAACAGCGCGCGGATAACCGCTCGTTTGACACAATGCGTGACCTGGAACTTGCGTTTGGCAGTGAGTTCGGTCACGTCGAGGTCAAACTGGGCAAAACCAGACTACTCGTGCAGGTAAGTGCCACTGTGAGGCAGCCCCGGCCCGAGCGCCCGTTCGAGGGTCTTTTCCACATAGCTACTGATATCAGTTCAATGGCCTCGCTACAATTCGAAAACGGGAGAACCAGCGGACCTGAGGAAGTGTTGGTATCGCGCATGATTGAGAAAGCGATCAGACGCTCTAATGCCCTCGATCTGGAAAGTTTGTGTATTGATGCTGGAAAACGGTGCTGGATGGTTCGTGCAGACGTGCATTATCTTGATTACGATGGTGGTCTCATTGATGCTACCTGTATAGGTGTTATTGCTGGTCTTATGCACTACCGTCGCCCCGATACCAGCATCGATGGAAACAACGTTATTGTGCATGATATCACGGAGAGACCGCCAGTACCGCTCTCTGTTTTGCATATCCCCATTAGCTCTACTTGGAGCTTTATTCCATTGCCTAAAACTGCCAAGGAAAGACCAGACATGACCGATAGTGAGAGCGACAGCGACAGCGACGACGGCGATGATCAGCTCGAGCAGAACAAGCAGACGATTGCCTTACTCGATGCCTCTGCAGCAGAACAGGCCCTGCGCACTGGTCAAATCACCATTACCATCAATAAGGATCGTGAGATTTGTCAGATCACTAAGGCTGGCGGTGCCCAAATCAGTCCCCAGACGCTAATGAAGTTCACCGCTGATGCGCATAGTGTGTCCCTCAAAGTTTCGCAAAAAATAACCAGTGCACTTGAGGCTGACTCGAAACGAAGAAATAAGGGTAATTTGGGTGCTGGCGCTCTGCATGATCGTTGAATTGTTTATTTTGTTATTCAATTGTACTTGTGAATTTCTAATCAATCTACAGAAAGCATCTATATATAAACTTATTAAATAATGTAATAATGTAAACGAGTATCTAATGTAAACGATCATTTTTGAAACGAATTCACATTAACAATATTAATTATGTTGATGATGAGTAGATAATAAATAAATTAGCTTCCATTCAAGGTCGCCAATGGTCATTGCGCATTAGACTTGCTCATCAGTTATGCACGTTGCGCGCGAGGAACCTCGCGGAGTCCACCGAGTACCTCACTATTTCGAGGTACTTATCTAAAGCAGTCACTGTATCTCTGTCCTTCTTGATATCGAGCAGGGTACTGGAGAGTAGCTCCTTATTGCATTCAACCTCCACTTCCTTGGTGACACCCGAACCATTAGAGTTGCCAGTGCGAGGGGCATGCACGGAAGTGAGATCGACCTGGCAGCCGGGGCTGCGCCACTCTAATCTGTTTTTGTTTCGCTCGTATCCAGGCTGCTGCGTTTTAATCTGGTCTTTAATGTCGTTAATGTCAATCGGGCGCTCGACTGATAACGACATCTTAAGGTCGTACACGCAGTTGGGCTGAGTAATGTAAAGATCGCCAATACGCTCTTTGTCAAGACACTCAATTACTTCATCGCGGTCATTAAAGGTGACTCTAACTTTGCTAACATTGTTAGTGTTGGGCAGCCTCACTTGATAACTCACATCTCTGGACAGGGTATTCACTCTATCAATCTGGTTATTTTCACTGGTCGCATTGGCCATTGCCAATCGGTCCAAAACAGTTTCCAATTGCTTAAAATGAGAAATATCAACATCACTGCGGAACCTCAATCGCTCCTGGCGCCAGTATATGGGATCAACAATCGCCTCGCTCAAGGTACTAAACTTGTGCCGAGGGCGATACTCATCTGCAATCAAGCCAAACTTGAACTCGATTTCTAAATTGGAGAGATCTGCCATTCTAACTTGATCCAGCTTTTCGTATACCCAGCCAGCAAGCACCTTGGTTTGGTCGTCACCCGGAATAAGTGACGCCAGCGAGGCACTGAGTCCAGTAAGCGACGCATTTCCACCAGGACCCACGTCTGTGGCGCGAGCTGCGGGAATTGCACCAATGTAAGCAGGAAGGGCAGACAAATCAGTAGGAGTCGTGGCAGAAGCAGAAGGAGAAGCAGGAGCATTAGCAGCGCTACTGCTGCTTTTGGCGGATTCACCATTATTCAACGTATTACGAGGAGATATAGGGGCAGCACTATGCGGTGAGACTGGTGATTGTTCGCCACGCTCTCCATTTTGTCCAATTGCTCGGTCACGAAGTTTGTCGCTAATTTCCGCCAGCTCGGGTCTGGTCTGGCTGAGCTTCCACAGCTTACTATCCCTCACCTGGTTGCGTCCTCCACGGAAAACACGAGCAAATGGCGGTGGCTGTCTAACAGATGTTCTCACTGGTTTTGCAGAATCATCTGCAGTTTTATCAACGGATCCGCGATGCAAAACTTGCTCGCCATCGTTGATCATGCCACGCAAATCCATCGGTGTTGACTAATCGGGGTGAGATCGTTTATGTACCCTGTCCGCCATAAAAAACCTAGAAAAAAAAAAAAATTAGAAGCCACGCCTTAAAAAGAAGGCGGAGCAGCTAGACCTAAGCCATTTTAGGAAATAGCCCGGCAAATAGCCCGGCATTACATAAAATTACAAAAAATTAGAAAATTGAATTTGGACAAAAAGTATCATAATATTAGTCGTATACTATATACATTACTGGATATTAATAAGAGATTTAGCGAATTCCGCTGTATTCTCGGCTCTAACCAGCGATTCGCCTACAAGAACGGCCTTGACACCTTCCTTCGCGTAGTCAGCGACCTGTTTAGGACCGGAAATACCACTCAATGCAGCGAGAACAATTGAATCCTTATCAATGTTTGAAATGAGAGAACTTGTGGTGTTCATATCCACTGTGAACGAGTGCAAGTCGCGGTTATTAATGCCAATGACCTTAGCTCCAAGTTTCAACGCCCTCTGCATCTCAGTAGTGTTGCTGACTTCCACCAGCGGTTCCATATTCAACTTTTTAGAGTAGTTGTACAAGCTGTAAAGCTCAGAATCGCTCAACATTTTAACAATGAGAAGCACGGTGTCCGCACCGGCCAGTCGAGCTTCGGCGATCTGGTAGTCGCTGAACACGAACTCCTTACGGAGCACAGCTGGCCTAGGCTCCACCTTGGTAGTATCCAATGCTTTTCTAACAAGACGCATATCTTCCAAAGTTCCCTTGAACCATTTGGGTTCAGTAAGGACAGAAATAGCGCTGGCACCTGCGTTAGCATATTCAACTGCCAAGGAAGGAGCATGGATCTGGGGTGCAATTGACCCCTTTGATGGCGACGCACGCTTTATTTCAGCAATGAGAGACATTTTACCGCTGCTGCCATTACGCTTAAGCGCAGCCTCGAAGTCGATCTGCTCGGGAGCCAGTCCCATCTCGATACTTCTTTCGAGGTCTTCAAGTTTCTGACCAAGTATAACCTCCTGGGCAGCGACATCGAGCTTACGTTGAGCGTAGATCCTGTCAAGGATACTCTGGGTATCGTTTGTGGACTTGTTGACAGCATTGGTGTTGCTAAGATCGGTCCACTTACCTCCAGTGTACCTCAAAAAGTTACGGAGCATGACATTACCCTCCTGAGTCAAAATGCTCTCAGGGTGGAATTGGACACCCTCCAAAATGTACTCCTTGTGCCTGATACCCTGCACAATGCCGCTCTCCTCGAGCTTGGCAGTAACCTCCAAGCAAGAAGGCAGAAGCTCGAAGTTTGCAGCCAAGGAGTGGTAGCGAGTAGCACTCACGCCCTGGCTGACTCCGCGGAAGCAACCAGTGTTATTATGTGTGATTGATGATGTCTTTCCATGGAAAATCTCACCAGCACTCTCCACTTTTCCGCCCAATACAGAGACCATGCACTGCAGGCCCATGCAAATGCCGAAAATGGGAACCTTTCCCATGAAATGTGTGATTACCTCACGACTCACACCAGAATCATTTTCAGGATTTCCTGGACCAGGACTGATGAGAATATGGTCCGGCTTGAGGGCCTCAATCTCGGGCACAGTGATCTTGTCGTTGCGGTAGACAGACACACGGGCACCCTCGCGAGAGAGCACCTCGTACACATTCCAGGTGAAAGAGTCGTAGTTGTCAATGAGAACTACGTGGGGCGAACTCATTGTGTACTTTAACTAAGTGCTTGTTTTTTTTGTCACCGTTGGTGTGGATTAATATGTGTGTAGGGATATGGAGTGACTCTTTAGGGCAGGGATTCCAGACCGGACCTGCTTCTGATGCGTCAATGTGTGTGTTGAAGCTATAATGAATGAAAGTCAAGCACATGCCAATTATATACATATAATAGATACAAAACACATGCATATGTTTAGATGTATTATAATTAAGTTCACTTATTTTGTTCAGCTAATGCGAATAAATAGATTGTGTAAACTAGACGATAAACTAAAATATAAGAGAGATCTCGCAGGAACAGACCATTGTGGAGAATCAACATTAATAAAAAGTGTGAAATTCCTCAATTCCTCCTATAAGCCTCTAATCTTCTGGTGCCGTTAGTGTTGATCTCTGTGAGCACGCGCTATATTATGGGTAATTGATCCTTGCCCTGAAGTGGCGACGCGTCATAATGGCACCCAAAGTATCTTCGATTGTGCGACCAAGAGTCAACGTTTCCCTTCTGAGCAAATACGTTGATAAGTATGTTACTGTATTAGGCACTGTTGAGTCTATCGACGGTAGCAATAGCAAGATCATCGTCAGCGACGGCACAATCGAGTGTATTTCCACTTCTGTGATCCAGGAGTTCGCTATTGGCGACACTTACGAGATTACTGGCAAGGTTTTGCCTGACCACACAGTAAAGATCTACCGTGCAGACCGCATGCCCAAGCCTCTTCCTGCTGATCTTGAGGGAAGGCTGCTGAGGCTTCGCGAGGGTGCTGCCAAAGAGCTCTTCTTCCGTGCTAGCAAGACTGAAGTCAACTAAATAATGCCAATTTTCAAGTTGCAGTAACACTTTCAAGTGCATGTACTCCATCATTACTTGGGCGCGCTTGTTATCCCGCATAATCTATCAAATTTGAGGAGCTCAAGTAGATGTACGGGAGACTTTACTAAAGGATGCTATTCTTAATACTCAAGCCCGTATTTTGGGTAGCTTTACCATTAAAACACACATATATATTTATATTGATCATTTCGGTACATTACAATTTTACAAAATCAAAAACAAACCTAAGTGGGTATCCTTATTTTTTACGCTAGAAGCTCACCAATCAGTGAGTCTGCAACCAAAGCCTCACCGACATTGGAGGCCAGCACTACTCCAGTATTTTCTCCATGCTTTGTTGATAGTCTAACATCATCATCAGAGACGACTATAGATTGTTTAATTGATCCCATTTTCAGATTATGTCCTAGTTTGTTGAGTCGAGCGAAGTCAGCGGCCTCAATCGTCAGGTCTTGACTAGACCGGGGATTCATAGAACTGAGGATTGTTGCATTGTCATTTGGAGAAACGAGCAGAGCGTTGGCTCCGAGTTGCTTTAGTGACTCCTCCATAGATGGAGAGAACCAGACGTATGTTAAATGTAGTAGGGTTGGGTCATCGCATCAGAAGCAGTAATTCAAACTACCACGGTACACTCCGCGTGAGACAAGTAGTAGGGAGTAGTAGTAGGGGGGCTGTGTGTGGGAGGAAGGGTTACTGGGTGCTATGCGTAAGCCCAGCTACATACATATATATTTGCATCATCAATACGTATGAATATTTATATCTCTAACTTCTATTTTTTATAATATCCATTGGCTTAGTTTGTTCATTTCAATAACCATTATATGGCCTTAAATATATATACATTAATAATACAAATTAATTCAGTTCAATAAATACGATAACGCAGCGTCATTCATCACTTGATCTGCACTCCTTCTTCGAACTCTAAAGTAGTAGCTTTCAATGGGGAGTCCGGAGGAGGAAGCGACCAGTCGGAAACCTCGCTGAAAAGAGTTGAGGATGTCGGTGGAGAGGAAGTAAACACTGCCAAGTCTGGTAGCGAGCCCTCTCCATCCCTGTTGCTGGGACTTCGAAGCAGGTCTTCAAATTCAGCATTATTCATTACCTTGCGTAGCCACTTACCAGTGGAGCCTGATCCGGGCAACAAGACGGTACTCTTGCGCTCGGGAGTACTGAAGTTGAGCAACTTCTGGATAGAGTCAGGGGCACTGGTACTTTGCTTACTGCGTGGGGTGCTGGGAGGGTCGAGCGTTACTTTCATATTCTCGTCGATCTCCGTATCTGTTCTCACAGGAGGCTCTGCTGGTGGTTCATGCGAGTTGGCCGACTTGGCCTTCTTTTCATCAGAGGTGATGCTAGGTGCCACAGAAGTGGATGCTGGTGGAAGTTGTGCGTCAATTGCATTATTAAGTTTGAGAGGATTATCAACGAGCCGGTCAGATATATCGTGGTCATCCGATCGTATGTGCTGCTGAGCATTGTTTTCATTGGACCACAACTCGATTGAATCGTGGGGTGTGGCAGGGATTGCTGATTGGGGAACAGATTGCTCGTTTTGCTGGTGTTGAGACAACTGTAGGGCGTGCGGTGCAAGCCCGAATGAAGAGTGCGGGTCAAAATTTTGGTGAATACTATCTTGGGAGGACATAGCTGGATGGATATTCTGGTGCATGCTTTGGTGTATATTCTGGTGCATGCTCATACCTTGGTGCACACCGGAAAGCATGTTCGGATGCATTCCATGGCTCATACTGTGAAGGATTCCTGGAGGCAAGCCAATAAGCGACATTGGGATTCTAGAGTCCATATGCATCATACCAGCATTATTGTTCTTGTCAGCTTCGGTTCTGGTCCGGCGCTCCCACAGTTCGCTGGGGCGCATCACACGTTTGCTCTTGTAGTATAAAGCACAGGCATTGCACAGCAACTCTTTGTTACCCTCAGGAAGCTCCACTCGTCTCCATGTGGACGCAGTCTCAACGCCGCAGTTGCGGCACTGTGACACAGCCTCATCCTTCGGTTTCGGGGATGTGTTTGATCGGCGTTTCTTGGCAGGCTGGGCCTCGTTACTGTGGCGCTTGCCCGAGCTTGTAGGGGCAATTTTAGTGGGGCGCGCCCGCACTGGCGGGCTGGACGGCAGCGCTGGCTCATTTTTGAGGAGCGAGGGTGGAATCTCCACTGGCGGAGGTAAAATGGGTAGGAAGGGAAATAAGCTTTGCATACGCTCATTCTGCTCCTGCATGTGTTGCTGCTTCTGCGTAGAGTCTGCCAATGGATGATCATCGTTCGCACCGGAGCTGGTACCCGAGCTGTCACCGGAGCTATTAGGGGTCGATACGCCAGTGGAGTTCTGGCCGCTGCTAGGCAAGCCACTAGACTGGCTGCTTGCCATGTCGAGCATATCGGAATTCATCATATCGTTATGAAGTGCCTCTTGTATCTGCTGATTGAGCTCTTCTTCCGCTTTGGCCAGTATCTCACTGGGTTTGCGGATGGGCAAAATATGTATGTGCACTTCGACGTACTCTCCTCTAATTTTGGACGCGCACAATTTTCCCGTAGCTTCAATCATTGACTCCTGAGAGACTTTACCGTGGCACTGCAAGGGCGAGTCGTCCTCACTGAAATCGACTGAGTATACCGCGTAGTCATCGGCATGGGTCTCGCAGATCCCCGAGAATTCTGGGCTCGCCTTGCGAATGGCCTCCAAACAAGGGATCACTTCTAAAATTGCGAGATCAATACCCCTAAAAACGCGCGACTCAATCTTCTCGTCGGGCTTTACAACATACTTGAGGGAATCAATACCGTGCAGCGTGTATAGGATCTTCAATGCCAAGCTGCACGACTCACCTCCGTCTGCTTCAGGAGATGGCGTCATGACAAGCTTAATTACTTTTCAATTCGGTTTTTTAATGGTATTTAAACCACTGTTTACTGAATGGACGAAAAGTGATTAAACGTGTAGGAGGTTAATGTGTAGCTGGGAACGTTTGGTAGGTTTGTGGTGAGTGCGCGGTACGCGTCAAGCAGTGAGGGCTTGGTCTCGCGTCTTGACTGCAGGTAATATGAACGCGCCCTGATTTCCACACCATACTAATACCCGCACCCTGATTGGCGTTGGGCCACATTCCTAACTCGCATATTCCCAAAGCGTAACATTTAATACATACCAAAATAATCTCACCTGCCCGTCTCCTACATTAAAACGTCTGAAAAGCGCCCACTTGTACACGACCCTAGCGCGATACTGATATTTGCACAGTAGTTGATAAGGTAATGGCGAGTGAAAAACAATGAAATTCAGCATTAAAATAAATGAAATAAGAGATATCACTAAGTAATATCACGATAAGATGCAATGACTTTATAATCAATAATACTATTGATACCATAAAAACTATTCATATTATTATAGATAGATAGATAGGTATATATATATTCATGGATAATCAACGTATGTACACTAATCCTGGTCCCAGTCACCGCCCTGTTTAGGCAAGGCAGGACCACCTGCACGCTTGGCCATGATGATCTGATCGACCGTAAGCACAGTAGAAGCAGCCTCAGTGGCGAGGTCAATAGCATTGCGTTTAGCCAAAGCGATATCCCAGATACCGCGCTCGCGGGCATCAATGACGCCAGAGTCGGACTCCTGTTCGATATCCACGCCAATGTATTCGTGATTGGGGTTAGCATAGATGTTGGAGATAACTTCGGTGGCATCCAAACCAGCGTTGTCAGCCAATGTGCGGGGAATCACCTCAAATGCACGACCGTAGGCCTTAACGGCGTGCTGGAGAGTGCCAGCGGTGCGCTCACCCTGAGCGTGCACCTCACTGGCAATAGCCATCTCCGCCGCACCAGCACCGGGAACAAGCTCCATGCTCTTGGTCAGAGACTTGACCGCGGCTACACCATCATCAATTGCGCGCTCAACATCCTCGAGCAAGTTCTGGGTAGCACCACGCAACACAATTGTGGCAGTACGGGTGCTGCTCTCGACCTGCTGGAAAATGGTCACTCTATCGCCACCGAATTCCTCAACTGTAACATTATCCACTACACCAAGCTCCTTCTCAGAAGGTTTCTTGAGAGAGGGCAAAAGCTTCGCACCAGTAACACGAGACAAACGCTGCAGATCAAACTTAGAACCAACCTTGATCACAAGAATACCGTGCTTGTTAAGGTAGTGAATGGCCAAACTGCCCACACCAGAACCGGCGATAACACACTTGACACCAAGCTCTTTGAAACCTGCAAACAGCTCGTCCATCTGCTGCTCCTCGCCCTTGGAGAACTCGAGCATCTCCTTGGCGTTGTGAAGAAGCACAGTGCCCTTAGTCTCGGTCTGCGAGACATCAACGGGAGCAGTGAAAATAGCGACCTTGCCACCACCGCTCAGCTCTTGCACCGCACCTTCGGGCTTGAAGGGGAACACCATGCCCTTAATCACGCGCGAGGCGTTGAGCGAAGCACCCATGATCTTGACTATTCTGATGTTATCAACGTTAAAGCTGGTGGAGCCGCTGGGAAGCACGTACTCGACCGCTTCAGCCACAAGCTTGGCCAACACACGCTCGTGACCGTACTGCTTGGGCGCAATAACTGACTGCAGAATCTGCTGGTAGCCCACCTGGGGGTCAGACTCTAGCCTAGAAAGCAGTTTCTGAGCGTGTGCTTTGCCCTGTTCGAAACCAGCAACGATTTCAGTGGGGGACATACCGATACGCACCAGTTCCTCGGCCTGGTTGAGCAGCTCGCCCGCGAGAACAACAACTAAGTTGGAGGCGTCGCCCATTTCGAGATCCTGCTGCTGGCTAGCCATCACCACAACCTTCACAGCAGGATGAACGATCTCCAACTCGCTAAGAATGGTGGATGCATCGGAAGTAAGGAACACCTTTTGGATGTTGTTGACAATAATCTTGTTACGTCCACTAGGGCCCACAGACGTGCGCACGATGGACGAAATTTCGCGCACCGCAGCAATATTGCGGTTTACAATGCCATCCTCGCTTTGATAGTTCTGATAACCTTGTTTAAACAGGCCACTAGAGGGCACAGTCGGGAGCGCGAGTTTCGACATGATTGTTTAAATCCGTACCCTAATTTCGTGCGCCTTAAGTATCAACTAATACACCCCCACCCACACACCACAAGCTCACGCATACAGCTCACACACACCACAAATCCACCACTTGTAGTCTTCTAAAAGCTGACTTCGTTATCCATTAACCATAGATTTGTGTGTGCGTGTGATGGATACAGTGGAATTACTGAACCGGATTTTCCCTAGCAATGAAAACCTGGGCTCAAACCTCTCAGAGGCGCGCGAGTTTAACAATAAATGCATAGATCATCTTCAAGCTGCACTCGACCAGCGAAAATCAGGAGCTGAGCTGCGGAGTAGCGCCCCCGATCTTCAGGGGGAGCTCGGTATCTTAGAGACTGAAACTCGAAAAATCCAGCAGCAGGGCACAGAAACGCTCGATAATGTTCACGCTGTAACTCGCGAGATCAAGCGACTAGATACAACTAAGGAGAATCTCAGTAGCAGTATTCGTATGCTCCGTCAATTGAAGATGCTCACGAAACTCTATCTTCAGCTCGACATTCTTCTTAAAGAGCAGCGATATGAGGACATGAGTGGAGTGGTGAGAGCTGCTTCGGATCTTACGGATTACTTCCGTCCATTTCGCCCTTTGCCCCAGATCTCTAAACTCAGCCAAGAAATTGGTGAAATGGAATCCAAAATTTACATCCAAATCGAGCGCGATTTCGCTAACGTTACTGGGTTGGCAGAGAATGGCCCCACTGGTGGCATTGGAGGCAGCACCGAGATATGTATCAGCGCTTGCCATGTGTTAGATACTCTTGATAGTGCGCTGGGTCAGCCAATCAATCGGAATAAGCTCATTTCATGGTACTCAGATGCTATGCTGCGTGAATACAAAGCTATCTTCAATACGCGTGATGAGGCTGGCTCCCTCGAGAACGTTAACAGACGGTATACGTATCTTAAGAATAAAGTCATTCTACGCTACGTTGCCTCTCATGCTCAGCTATTCCCTGCTGAGTGGCCCGTAAAAGACAGGCTGATTACTGAGTGCGGTGACATCACTTCAAATGATCTCGTCGCGCAGCTGCCCACAATCAAGGCCAATGACAGTGATCAGATCCAAACTCTGCTGAGCACGATTTATGAAAGTACTGCTTTTGAGAACTATGTCAAAACTCCTGGGCTGATCACCCCGAAACTCATGCCGTATTTGTCATTGTGGGTAGATTTCCAAAACCACCAAATCGCACAGCGAGTTATTGGCTACAGCAGAGCCCTTGTTCCTCCTCAAGAAACAGATGAAGTTATTCCCAGTAGTCGTGAGCTGGTCAATTTCTATCGCGCATTACTTGCCCAGCTATCTCAGATCAAGAACCACGAAAAACGCACAGTGTGCCAGTTCGCTGAAGTCCTGGCCACACATTTAGGGAAGTATGCCCAGCGAGTACTTCTGGGATACTTGCCTGAGCAGAGTTTGCAGAACAATAGCGAGCTTCTTACTTTGAGAATTGTGAATGCAACCGCAGATTACATTTTGGTCACCACTTCCCAGCTAGAGCGATCACTCCAGTCTCAGCTCAGCGATGATGAGGAATTAAGCCAGTTTGTAGATGAGGTATTTGATAATCGTGCTTCGACGCTTTATCGTTCGGTTGGAATCAAGTGTGAGAATCTTATTGTGCAGTATATCCAACGCACACTTGAACCAATGTGGATCGAAATGGCTCATCATTACACCCAAGCTAGTCGTAACGGTGGCCTCGGAGTGAGTAGTGTTAGCCCCTATACTACCCAGATCATCAGTACATTATCGAATTTGCTTCATCTGAGTGTATTTGAGAGCTCTTCTGTACGAGCACCTTCTGCAGCGGTGATATATACCGTGTTTTCCAGAACTGCCGAAATAGTGAGCTCAGGATTTTTGACAATGGCAATGGCTCGTGTTTCGAAGCCGCTAACTGAACCTGTCGTCGAGCAAATGTTACTAGATTTGGGTTCGCTTAAGAGTCATGGCTTGATGCAGCTGTTGTCGGAGATTCCCCAGGACGTTAGAGAAACAAAAGGTGGTGGCAGGTTAGAACGCCTTAATTCAAAAATATTGGAGACGGTTGGTCAGGCAGAAGCGGTGCTCAAAGTACTGCATACGCCCGCTGAACCCATGGAAACTTTCATCCGTAATTATCAGGTGCTGGTGAAGGATCGCAGTACGCTGAACTTCCGCAAAATCTTGGATGTGAAGGGTGTGCGGTTCCAGCCTCGCGCAATGGAAAAGTTCAGGCTAATGGCATCTCAAGAGATCTCACTGGTGCCAGAAAATACACTACTTAGGGGTATTCCTACCGTACCTCCGGCTAGTCAATATGATAATCAGCTCGGAACCGGCTCTCAGGGTTTCGGTCTGAAACGTATTGGTGATTTCCTCAGACGAGAAGGCTAATTTATTTACATTCATATTTAATATTTATTTGCGCTCAAATCCTTTTTGCTACTTCTTTCCTTTGAGTATCGATATTTACTATTATTGATTTCTCCATATATATAGGGTTGGCATAGTCTTATTACTATAGGGCACATTAACCCTTCCCTCTCACCACGACCGTTCATATTTTCAAAGGCGGAAAATTTCAATTTGTAAGCATGCTTCGACGGGTGTCCCGCTTGGGATCAGATTTACTGCCGAGCTCGCAAAGCGTCTTGGCGCTCGGAGATCCCTGGAGTGTGGCTGTGCCAGCTCAGGTAAATAATGATACCCCTTCGCTGGAGTCGCGCATATCCTCGCTTCTCTTGAAAAAGGATGCGCGGGCTGCATACCACTTGTTCTCCACTTCGCGAAAACAACTCAAACCTCAGATTCTAAGCCGTTTGCTGGCTATTCTTCCTAGTGGTGTTGAAACTGCCCATTTGTGGTGGCCTAAGGCCGCCATGGTTGCCCAGCGACTGGGTAGTAATGCTCAGCCAGAGGATTTCGCTGCTTTGATAAATATTGCCGCTAAGGCTAATAAGTTGCGCGAAGTAGATTACATTTGGAACCAAATTTCTGATTTAGGCATTATAAGGGATACTAATGTGTGGAACCAGTATATTGCTGCCACATGTGATGCTGATCCTCGATTCTGGCCCTGGGGTCGTACTAGAACTACCTCTTTCGCAGCAAAGGCACTTCATCAACGCGAAAAGGCTTCAACATTGGCATACATAACACCAGAACCTTCTATTGAATCTAATAATGATGATGCTGAAGGTCCTTTAAAGGATTTAGGAAGTGCTCAGGCTAGCTCTACTCTTTCTACTAACGCTTCCAAGAATGATGTTTTTTCTCTACTTGAAATGATGTCGGTGGAAGGTGTCAGTCCAAACTCGCGCACTTTTGAACTTGTGGCTCTGTCGCTGGCTAGACAGGGTCTTCTTAGTTCAGCAAATAGTCTTATTCACCGCTTGTGGGTAGGTCAGAACGGTGCTCCTGCGCAATTTGAGGTTACTGATTCTACTGTTTTGGCTGTTATAGAGGCGTTTGGTTTTAACGGTGAGATCGAGAGAGGCTATGAATTGTGCAAGACGATGACCGATTTAAGCACTGTATCTCCCCAGTTCTGGAAGCGCGTTTTGCGCATCGCAATAACCAGCAATGAAACCTTTTTCCCTACTGTGTGGAAGGAGTTGACTACAGTATACTCCAAGAATCCCACTCCCGGTGAGTTCTGGATTAGGTTGGAGTACTTGGACAACAAATGCGAATTTGAAAAGATGTTCGAGCTAGTCCCACATCTCCCTACACAACAGCTGATTGACAGTGCTATCAAGAGGGGCGCTCAAGGACTCGCCAATACTAACAGACCTCTTGATGCGCTGATGAAGATAAGGAACTTGATTGAAGCAGGTGTCCAGATTCCAGAGTCGGTACTTCCCATGTTGGAGGCAAAAGGTGTGTCGATGGAGCAATTACAGTTGTTCGAAGAAGACGACGATGAGGATAGTTTTGTATAAACTAACGTGTGTAAATAGTTTTATGATTATGATATTATTCTTATATTATTTTCTTTGTCAAAACGTCGAGTTTAAGTTTTATATAAATATAAGTAATTAGTAGGAAAAGTATGTGAGTACCCTGCGCACAAATACGTATATATGTGTGCACGCAAGCATGCGTGATATTTTCTTTTTTAATATGAGAGTATTCGAGAGAGAGATAGAGAGAGAGAGCTCAGGCTCATCTCAAGATTATTATTTCAGCTCCGCAATCATCCACAGCTCAAAGTTCCTCATGGACGATGTCGGTAGCCTTAGCACTCTCACTGGCAGTCTGTTCAACCACAGGAAGGATAGAGAAATCAGGCTTCTGTCTAGTAACAGCGGTGTGGGTAGCCTTGGCAGACTTCTTCTTGGGTGATTTGGTGCGGCTTCCCTTAGGTCTCTCAACCTTTGTCTGCTTGTTTTCAGCACGCTCGCGGAGTTCCCATGCCTGTTTGGCCTTCTCCTTAATCTCGTCCTCGAAAACTTCAGACCTAAGAGCCTTGCCGAAGTTTACCTCGCTGAGCTCGTTCACAACCATGTAGCGGGAGAAAAAGGACCACAAGTTACGGTACCAGGTCATCTGAGACTTGTGCTCACGCAAGGCCACATTGATGAAGTGATAGTCGGTGGTTGAGATCATCAACTGGTACTGAATCTTCAAGTTACGCATGAGCTTCGATACTAGTCCATCAGCAGTGAAAAGGTACTTTCTCCAAAGAGGGACAGAGTACAAGGTCATCATCGAGAACTTGGGGTCTTCTTTGACTACAGGAAGTGCAGAAAGTAGTACACCAGCGTAGGTGGCCTTATGATTAGCGTGGTTAGAGACACCATAGTCGTCAAAGGTGATGACTGTCTCAGGATGCCACAAGTCAAAGTAACCAGTTACATGCGAAGAAACCAACTGGGGATCCCACTCGGCTTCCATCGAGTCGGGAAGCTTTGGGTCGTCAATAACAACTACATTATCACGAGGGATGCCCATCTTCTCTGCAGCATTGTACTGTTCCTGTTCACGCACAGAGCCAAGGCCCTCTGAATTACCATTTGACATAACAAGCAAATATACGGTGTTGTTTTTAGCTGGATCAACAATGTGGCGAATAGTAGGACCAAAGAACATCGACTCGTCGTCGGGGTGCGCAGTAACCAGCATTACTCGCTGGTGCGACATATGAGTGCGCGACGAGAAAATGCGAGCAAATTGGCTCACAAATAGTAGAATACCTACAATGTACAAAAGAGCCTTCTTCATGGTAGCTGTGTCTGGAACAAGGTGCTTTCCGCTCGTTGATATTTCAAGTTGAGCTTTGGGTCTGACTGATCATGCGTTATCAAAATACCACGTGATTGGGTTTTGGGTCTTGAGGTAATATGCAAGGTGTCGATGGTTCTTAAGGTGAGGTGGTGATGTACAATCACTGATAACGAAAAAAGGCTGGGTTCGATTAACTCTTGGTTGGGGTGTGAAAAAGAAACAATACAGATTCTTTGGTAATTAATTTGGATCGCTTCATATCTAATTATATTTCTATCTGTATATTAATGTGTTTAAATACTTATAGATGTGTTTACATATGTAAGAAAAGTTTCGTCCTAGAATATATGCGAGAATCTCACACAGCTAGAACTTTTCGAGATCTCATAATTCTTTCTCTGAACCACCTGCGATATCTCATGCTTCCCGTAACTTCCATTCGCAGTAACCTAAACAATTTCGTGATTCCGTACCCTGCATAAGCGTATTGATACCAATCAATATTAATTTATTTACCGGAGGATAAACTTGGAATTTGAAAGCCGAATGATATGTACAAAAACAAATTCCTAGCAATATACTATAAGCTTCTATCAACAGGAACAATTCGCACCTTCAACTGGGTTCACTGAGAGGTTTTTTCCCCTCCATCGTGCACTGTTCTAGTGGTTAGTGTTAGTGTGTCCACCACGCATTGTCGTAAGACGTCATATTGGCCAGGATGTTTTATCGCACGTGATACTGCAAAACGATACATATTTACACTATGTCATATGCACGCATTTTGAGCGCGGATTTTATTTACTCTAGAAATGAAGTGAACTAGTAATTAGTGAAACAAGTCTCTTCCACAAAATAGGGGATAAATTAGTATTATTAAGAATTATATAAATTCATTTAGCGTCAAATTAGACAATAGGCTTGCCACCAACGAACTCGGACCAACGACGGACCTCAGGAGGGATCTCCTTGGAACCCAACTCAGGCAACTTGGTAGCCAAGCTCTTAGCGAAAAGGAGAGCGGTTCTGGGCTCGTTGAAAAGAGGAAGACCGAAATCAATTGCATTCCTGCGCATGATGTAGTCCTCATCCTGAAGGTTCTCAGCCCTGGACTTGGAGAGGTTAATGACACCGGAGATATCGTGCTCCTTGAACTGCTCACCCAAACGCCGCTTATCAGTCTTAGACAGCTCAATGAGCTCGTTCTCAATACCGTTTTGCTCGAGATACTCCTTAACATCGGGCTTAGCAGTCAGGATCTTGAAGCCGAGGGGCTTCACGATGTTGGCAACCTCAGCCAACAGGGGCTGAGTAACGTCACCACCAAGCAACAACGACGAGGGAGGACGGGGCATCTTGAAGTTCATAACACTCTGGAGAGTGGCCCAGTAAGCATCCATGAGGTTGGCACCGAAGCAAGCAATCTCACCAGTGGAAGACATCTCAACACCGAGGAAAGGGTCAGCACCGGCCAAACGAGTGAAACTGAACTGAGGAACCTTGGTGGCAACGTAGTCACGAGGAACAGCCATTAAGTCGGTAGGAGCAGGGACATTCTCACCAAGAAGGGCCCTAGTGGCAACATCAATGAAGTTCACACCCAAAACCTTAGAACTGAAGGGGAACGAACGCGAGGCACGCAAGTTACACTCAATAACCTTAAGGTTATTGTCCTGGTCCTTAATGACCTGCATGTTGTAAGGGCCAGTAATCTTGAAGGCCTTGGCGACCTTCTGAGCGATAACCTTCATACGGTCAAGGATGTCTTGACTGATGTTAACAGGGGGCAAAATTAGAGTGGCGTCACCGGAGTGGATACCGGCGTTCTCAGCATGCTCTGAAACAGCGTGAACAAGAAGCTCACCGTTACTGGCAACTGCATCAATATCAATCTCTTCAGCGCCCTCGATGAACTTAGTGATGACAACAGGGTGGTCAGGACTGACGGCACTGGCATTCCTCAACTTGTAGTCCAAATCAGCCTCGGAGTAAATGACCGACATGGCGGCACCACTCAATACGTAAGAGGGACGGACGAGCACGGGGTAGCCGACTTCGCTGGCGAAGTTAGAGGCCTCCTCGATGGTGCTAAGCTCCTTCCAAGCGGGCTGATCGACTCCAATAGAGTCAAGAATACCGCTGAACTTGTGACGGTCCTCAGCATTGTCAATATCCTTGGGGTCAGTACCAAGGACGTTGGCCTTGCCCTCCTCCTGGAGTCTGAGGGCGATGTTCTGGGGCAACTGGCCACCAACACTGACAACGACACCGGAAGCGGACTCAAGCTCGTAGATGTCCATCACACGCTCGTAGCTGAGCTCCTCGAAGTAGAGCTTGTCGACCTCGTCGAAGTCAGTACTAACAGTCTCAGGGTTGTAGTTGATCATAACAGTCTTGTGACCAGCGTTACGAAGAGAGCGGGCAGTGCTAACGGCACACCAGTCGAACTCGACCGAGGAACCGATACGGTAGACACCAGAACCAAGAACCATGGTTCCATTGTCATCAAAGGTGACGTCATGGCAGCTACCACTGTAGGTAGTGTACAAGTAGTTAGTGTCAGCAGGGAACTCAGCGGCCAAGGTATCAATCTTCTTGACCCAGGGGTGAACATCAAGCGACTTACGGTAGGCGCGTACATCAGTCTCAGTGGACTGAACCATCAAAGCGATCTGCTTGTCACTGAAGCCAAGCTGCTTCGCCTCCAACATAGACTCACGGTCAATCTTTGTGAGCTCGCCAACAGCGGTAAGCTGCTTCTGCTTGTTAACGAGGTTCTGAAGCTTGAACAAGAACCAGTTGTCGATCTTAGTGAGGTCGTGGACCTTCTCAACGCTGTAACCGCGGTTGAGCATAGCCTCCATAACCGCCATCCAGCGGCGGTCAGTGGGGTTGATCAAGGTCTGGTCAAGCTCCTCAGTGGTGGGGAATTCACCCTCAGGGGCGCCCTGGAAACCGAGCAGAGTAGGGTCAACCATACGCAAAGCCTTCTGGAAACTCTCCTCGAAGGTACGGCCAATGGCCATGACCTCACCAACTGACTTCATGGCAGAGCCGATAGAGCGGTTGACATGACGGAACTTAGACAAATCCCAGCGGGGGATCTTGGTAACAACGTAGTCAAGCGAGGGCTCAAAGTTTGCGCTAGTAGACTTGGTAACAGCGTTAGGAAGTTCAGGCAAAGTGTGGCCCAGGGCGATCTTGGCAGCAGTGTAGGCGAGCGGGTAGCCAGTAGCCTTCGAGGCCAAGGCAGAAGAACGAGAGAGACGAGCGTTAACCTCAATCACACGGTAGTCGAGTCCGTCGGGCTGCAAGGCGTACTGCACGTTGCACTCACCGACAACACCCAAGTGACGAATGATCTTGATAGCAGCGGAACGGAGCATATGGTACTCCTCATCACTCAGGGTCTGCGAGGGAGCAACCACAATGGAGTCACCAGTGTGGATACCCAAGGGGTCGAAGTTCTCCATGTTACAGACGGTGATACAGTTTCCATCACGGTCACGGACAACCTCATACTCGACCTCCTTCCAGCCCTTCAAACTCTTCTCAACCAAGATCTGAGGACTCAAACTCAAACTCTGGGAAGCAAGGTTGCGGAGCTCGTTGCGATTCTCGGCGAAACCAGATCCGAGACCACCGAGAGCAAAGGCAGAACGCACGATGATGGGGTAACCAACCTGCTCAGCCGCATTGAGGGCATCGTCAACATTCTCAACCGCAATCGACTCGGCAATGGGAATGTCAATTTCCTTAAGTGCCTGAGCGAACAAATCACGGTCCTCACTTGTCTCCAAGGTGCTGATGGGAGTACCAAGCACCTTCACATTGAATCTGTCGAGCACACCCATCTTGTCGAGGGCAATACCGACGTTCAAACCGGTCTGACCACCGAAGGTGAGCAAAATACCGTCGGGGCGCTCACGCTCGATGATGTAGTTAACATAGTCGGGGGTCACAGGAGCAAAGTAGACCTCGTCAGCGAGTGCGTGCGAGGTCTGGTTGGTAGCGATGTTGGGGTTGACGAGAATGGTCTCCTTGTTAGCCTCACGCAGAGCCTTGATGGCCTGAGAGCCAGAGTAGTCGAACTCACCGGCCTGGCCGATGGATAATCCGCCAGAACCGATAACCAGCACACGCTGGACGTCGACAAGCTGCTGCTTAGCCATAGGGTTCAAAACGCCAGCACCCGCGTACTGGGCGCGGGAGTCGACGGAGTAGAAGCGCTGCGTGAGGAAGGCTAGTCTGGATTTACCGGGAGCGTTCCGGGTCTTCCTGACAGCCGCCGAGCCCCAAAGAGTGGAGCTGAAACGTGCCAGATTCCGAAACATATTATGTGAAATTTTTGTTTATTCTCTCTCTTTTAGAAGAAAAAATGTTTTTTTTTTTTTTAGTTTACCTTAATAGTAAATTAAGATTTATTATGTTTCGCAACCGTTAAACTGTAGGGAGGAAATTTCACTACTAAGCGTATATATATATTTTTCTCCCTGTGCCCTGGAGGTTGGAGAAGAGTAATAATAAGTCATAGGCCAAGCTCAGAAAGAGAAAAAAATGTATTATGTCTAAAACTATGTTAAGACTTGAGAAATCCTAATAAAAACATATAATTTTATTTAATTATTTTTCTCTTCAAAAATTCTTTGAAAATATTGCAGTATATTCGAAATTATATTCGAAATACAAAATATAACTCACCTCGTCAAATCCACAAGCAAACCCCCGTAACCGCAGCGTGTATCATCTGGTCGCGGGTTTTCGTAGCTTTTACTTATCAGGTGATAACGATACGCACGCAGTAGCTGATATCGATCGAGTGATACCGCGGGTTAATTTTATAATTGAATTGGAGAATGAAATGTACATTAGTCTACTAATTTGCGCAGGAGAAGAAATCGAACTAATTTTGCATAGTCATCTTAGCTTTACATAGGTATACCTGATATCTGTCAACGAGTAGCGGCTCCGAATGACTGAGTCACAAATAGACTCACACAGTGCATTGGGGTTGAGAAAACAGCACAACCAATCCAGTGTACGAACAAGTTGCATAATCAGCCCAGTAACATACAGCTGAGAAATAATGATACTGAGGAAATAACCAAAAATAAGTACAGACAGACAAAAATAGAAAATTATTTAATACAGAAATATTTGCATTTGTTAAAATAATGTTATACACATTATATGTTATATATATATATTATATTTACATCACTAAGAGCGGTCAAGTAAGTAATTTGTGGCCTCACTAAGGTTGTTTTGGTGCAGTCTAAGAGCATCAACAGCAGCTTCGTGGCTAAATCCCATACTCGTCAATTCATTGACGTCACCAGATTGAGCACTAGCAGCAGCTACAGTATTCGCCGGAGCTGCGTTAGAAGAGTTTCCGGCAAAGAGTTGTTGCCATTCGTCAGGAACGGCTACATTTGAGGCACTAGAACTGTGAGGTTGGGTGAATTCGGAAGGAAGAACATTTTGTGGTTGAGATCCCTGATCGTAGTCATCCTCCTTAGCTTCCTCGAGGTCATCAAAATCGTCGAAGTCGTCGGCAGCACTGGCACCAAAGTTCTGAGCAGAACTATATTGACCCGGCGGTGGTGCAGGAATGCCTCTTTGTGCTACAGCAGCAAAAGGGCCTGGTACATAGTTGGGAGGGGCTCCACTTGGGGGAGGAGGTCCTCCGCCACGAGCAGGAGAGGCATGATTCGATGCGTAGCCAGACGTGATATGTTCGGGAAGAGTAGACGTGGAGGTAGACGACACTCTCTGGTGAGCATACGCAGGTCTATAGGGAGAGGAAGACTGGGTAGTAGTGTTCAAAGAGGGTGGATTGGACTGGGCACTTCCTTCTTTAGGTGCACTAACCTTTGGTGTACCAGGAATGTGTACTCCGCTGTTGTTCAACGAGGGAGCAACACCGGGTGCTGGTACACCAGCAGTGGGCTCCCTCAAAGTAGGAGTACCGGCAGCAGGAGCACCAGCAGGAGCACCAGCAGCACCAGCAGTAGTAGAGGAGGCGCCAGTCAAGTTAGTAGAAACTGGAGTTTGTTGCTCTCTACCATCAGAAGAAATCTTTTCCTCGCTCAAGGGGTTCACAGGTTCACCAGTAGTGGGGAAGGCACCAGGCATGGGAGGAGGTACTTCTTCATTCTCAGCATATTTATGAGGAATGGCCTCCTGGGGACCCTCTTCATCATCAGAGCTGGGGTGGTCTTGAGCATCCACAAACTCGAAAGAGTCACGCGATTCAGGGACATCAGGCTCAGAGCCAGGGTCTCCACGAACACTTTGAGGGGGGTTATTAACTACGCTAGAGGAAGCACTCATAGGTCGCTGCATCGGCAGTACGAAGTTAGGCATGCTGTTTTCCCGAGCTAAGTACTGCTCGGCGCTATCCGGGGCACCAACGCTCGTGGTACCAACAGGGCTAGATGTATTAGCAGGGGTACCAATGCTGCGAGAAGCACCGGTGTGCTGCTCATCCAAACTCAGATGTTCCAGAGGAGGCTGCTGGACGGCCTTGTTCTGTGGAGCAGGCACAGTCGTCGTTTGAGCGGTAGTCTCAGTAGCGACGTTAGGCGAAGGTTGAGAAGCAGTAACATGCTTCTCAGTGACTGGCTTAGAGGCAGCAAAGCGGGCTTCGGAAGCACGAGCTTCAGCGGCCTGCGACTCAGTCGCCTCCTGGGCGGCACGAGAAGCAGCTTCCTGGGCCGCGGCGTGGGCTTTCTGGCGTTCTTGGCTGAGCCTTTGAGCCTCTGCAATCGCCTTCTCCTTGATCTCACGGTGCTTAGCAGCCTCGGCCTCAGCAGTACGAACAGCTTCATTCTCCTGCTCGAGAGCTCGAGAGTGCTCCTCGCTCTCCTGCTGGGCCTGGGTAACTCGCTCACGGTGCTGTTGAGCCTCCGACTCAAGCTGTTGGCGACGCGCGCGCACTGAGTCAATATTGGATCTTAAGCCTGTCAGCTTGGACTCGTGTTCAGAAATGGCACGCTGGTGGGTGTCCCTCTCAGTGCTGAAGTTCTCCGCAGCGGAAGTGTGCTCAGCGTGCTCAGCCTCCAACGCCTTGATTTGTTCATCAAGTTCAGCCCTTTTAGCGGTCAAAGAATCGAGCTCGCCCTGTTCAGTCTGTCTCTGGGTACGCATGGCATCAAGACCGCTGCTACGCAGTGCGAGGTCCCGCTCAAGCTGCTTGATAGCTTCCTGCTCCTCCTTGACCCTTTGCTGAGTTTCGTGGACCTTCTTAGCCTCAGCATCATAAGTCTCTCGGAGTTCTTTCACCTTTTGTTCGCTTTCAGCCTTACGCCTGAGAACAGCTGCCAGTTCCTCATTGGCACGAGCTGCAGCGGCCTTCTGAGCAGTAACCTCCGCTTCTGAGGGGCCACTGACTGCCGCATGAGAAGCAGTGTTAGGTACCTGCGCCTGAGCAGTTGCAGATGCAACTGCGGTGCCGGAAAGGTCTCTCTGTTGGGGAGGTTGAGGGGAGGCTACTTGAGGAGACTTGACTTGCTGTTCACTAGTCTGCTCTCCAGCAGATGGTTGCGGGTGGCTAGATTTCAGCAAAGACTGTCCAAATGACGTATTAGGAACAAACTTCTTCGTGTCAATATCGGTCTGAGCACGTCTCGGCTTCGCAGGTTCCAGAGGGGCAAATACAGCGCTGTCCAAACTGACAAGATCAGAGAGGGAGTCTGCTGTCGAAGCATGAGGAGCAGTCCGTGGTGCAGGAGGAACACCAGATGGAGAACCGGCAGGTCCACTAGTAGACGCCTGACGAGAGCCTTGGGGCTGCTCAGCACCTGCACCAGGACTGACGGTGTCTGGGAGTTCCTTGCCATTCAGCTTTGCTTTCACAAAGTGCATAGCTAAAGCGAAGTCACCGCGGTCGAGTTGTCCCCGACTGCGAGTATCGGCGAGATCCCAAACCTTGGCGAGCACATCCTCAGGTAAGTTAGACTTTGTGAGCACCGGTACAGCCTCCTGGGGGCCAAGAATACCGCGCTTTTGGGGATCCAAAGAGTCAAAGATGGCATCGTACTGTGCACGTTCCTGGGGAGCGATGGTGGTTCCAGCCTGCGACCGCGTGGGAGGAGCACTAGGAGCGCTGCCTGACTGCACAGGCACAGCAGGTACATTCTGTGCTTGAATTGAACGCTGAGGCTGGTGACCGCTAACATTAGTTGAGCTTCCACCGCCATTTCCAAGCCATGGTTGCCAAGAAGGGGGTAGCTGCGGAGGCAGAGTGGGCAAAGCACCGGTGAGAGTCGCCTGGATTAAATGCATAGCCACAACGAACTCGTTCTTGGTGAGTTTTCCGCGACCCTCAACATCCACCAATTGCCAAATGTGGCCCAATGTCTCTTCCGGAAGCTTAGCCTTCAAGAATATGTCTCGCGCAACAGACCCCTCGATGAATAGTGGATCGTTCGAATTCGGTGGTATGCTGCGGTCAAACAGAGAGCCAAAACGCGACTTGTCGGCAGTTGTGAGAGGAGGGATGCCACCAGTTGTGTTTGCCGTGAGGGAGGCGCGCTGGAGGGTAGGCGACTGCAATGTGGGCGAAGCAACTCGAGGCGAAGCGGTCTTGGCTGCCTGCCCAGTAGATGACGCAGCTAATGCACTCAATGGATGAGTTCCTGTGGTTTGTGGGCTTGTTGCACTCACAGGAACGGGGGAGGGAGCAATCTGGCGATTGAGGTCGGGCATTCCCGAGGGGATGTTGGCCAGACGGGGCGAGATCTGCAGACCCTGCTGCGCGTGCGCAACAAGACGCATGCACTTGGCAAATGCGTGGAAGTCAAGGAATCCACGGTTTTCAGTGTCTACAATCTGCCAAATCTCACCGAGCTGTAAAGGAGGAAGTCCGGAGTGTTCCAACAGCGGTCGAACGTGGTCGCCGAGCACAATGCTGCTGTCCTCCATGCTGTATTTCTCAAACAACGGTTTGAGGCGTCGTTGCTCCTCAGGAGTCAGCGCAACGTTGTCTGTCATTGTTGAGAGAAAGCGTGGTTAACTCGTGGGCGGAGCTTTAATGTTGTGGGGAGGTTCGGGCAGGGTTACGACTCGTCTGGTTAAGGTGATGGGCGTGCACGCTTCCAAAATGATGGTGGTGGTGTTGAGCATATCAATGTCACCGATTGCGCCAAGCAGGGCTGGGGCACACCCACCACTGGGAGAAGTGGAAAGGGAGCGAGCTAGGGAGATGAATGATAACGCGGAGAACACTAGTCTGCAGCACCACATAGGTAATGAAAAAATAACGAAAATGTCAATTAATAATGAGGATTCCTAGCCAGTTAGCAGCTATTAATGCGATTAAATATAAAAATTATATTCATCAAAGTAAAATGAAGTAGTGCGAGCAGAAGTCTTGACTATGCATTAATTGAAGGATATAAATACAATATATATGTTTTGTTGAACTGAGTGGGCTCATACTATAAGAATGAGTTTACCACTAGTTGGCAGCATCCACTGCAGTCTATGTACATTCATTTCCTCTTGGTCTCCTAATATGTAAATATTCGATAGTCCGTCTATGTTGAGACCCGCTACCTCTTCGGGTTTAGCCACAATTGCACCTTCCAAGCTGTTCCCGATAGACTCCTGCAGTTTCGCCGCTGAGAAATGCATTGGCGGAATCACAAGCCCAGGCCCCTGCCAGGCCTGCTCGAGGAGAGTCACCCAGCCCTGGAGTGTAGATGTGTTGACCCTTTTAGGTGATTTGGCGGAATTGATATTAATATGCTGTCCAGACCAGTTACCATGATCCTCTTTGATTTCGAGTAGAGGTCGAGTGCAGTTCTGGAGAATATGCGGCATCTTATTAAACTCAGCGCGTGCGCTGGTCAATATCTGTACAATAGGTTCCCCTTCTTCAGGGTTCCGTATTTGCATCAAATACTCCACTAATGTTTCCAATGGAGTAACTTTTTCAGGATTCGAGTGTGCAAATACATCCAATTCCTCTATGACCAATTGCTTGATATGCTGTAAGTTTAGAATGGAATTGTCACTGGATATATAATCCAGCACACGCTGTGGAGTAGCAATTAACGTGTGAATATGTGAATTTTTGTGAGAGTTCACCAACTGCTGATGCTGCTGCTCATCCGCCTCTACAGATCCAGTGCGGTATAAAACCTGAAAGTGTTGGGGCTGAGCAGTTCCTAGCGAGTCCATCACCTCTTTATACTGATCCGCTAATGATGGGGTTGGCACAAGTACCAAATTAGTTATTTGCGGAGCAGGAAGTTTGGCGGTGGACAGAAGTCCTAAGATGGCAGCGGTCGATTTACCCTGCCTAGGCACGGAATGAGCGAAACTACTGATTCCTGATGTATTTAAAGTCAACATCTTTTTTTGGATCGGCAACGGCGCTTCCATTGATGATGGAAGAGACCGTACTAATGCATCTTTAAGTCCAAAGTCTTTGAAACTTTTGATGTTCCTGGGATCTAGTTTCAAGCCAATACGCATGCAAAAGCTTGTATTAGATAGGATTTAAGAGGAGATCGAATATATACCAATGGTATATTGTGGATAGTCTTTTCCGGATACAGACCTATAATATTAACTTAATTAAGTTAATATTGGTATGCTGTTTGCCGCTCGTTTGTAGCGGTGGAGTTTTTGGCGTTGGAGCTCACAACTTTTTGAGGGTTGAGGTTGTGTGTGTGTATGCACCCAAAGGGCACAGACACCGCCATATGTGTCCACAGCCAAAGAAGGTATTTGTATGTTCCAATTGGTATTATCTGTGATTAATTGCTCGCAGTTGATAATTGATGCAAAATAATGAATCTTTCAATTATTATATCAAGCTTGTAAGTTATAGAGGAATAATTACTTTTTTTTTTTCCAATATACGGTAAACAGAATAGTATAGTAATGACCACCTGAAACCTTAAATTTCTCATTTACTGGAATTTAAAATTATATGAACCTGATACGTTATCTTCACACTCTAGATGAATTGCTTAATTAAACTCTCAAGTAATTACAATCTAGTCGGTTGCGCGTATGATTGGTAGATCTAGAATATTAATAAAACTAAAAATCTAAAATATGAAATGTCATTAAATTGTGTCATAATTTAGTTAGATGATTACCGCAATCTTTTTGTCTATATATACCTCAGTGATCATCCAGTAATATTTTTTCTTCACCGACCTTTGTCCTTTCATTTAACAAAGCCATTACAGCTATTTGCTAGCCATTGAACTCACCCACTTTCATTCATTCATTTTCAACTCATGCAGATCAAAGCTATTCTTCTCGCTACTCTCGCCCTCGCCTATGCTGCTCCTGCTGCCGAGGTCACCCAGGCTATTACTCAGTCTGACGCCCAGCGCCAGGCCCAGCAGGAGCAAGCCATGAGCGGCTACCAAGGCTCCATCACCAACAGCAGACAAGTTAAGGATACTTTGAACAACCAGCTGAAGAACAACAATGGCCATGCCAACCAAGCTGCCGTTAATGCCTTCATTACCGGTGCCGATTCCCAGATCGACAATGCCATCGCTACTGTATCTGATGCTTTGGCTCCCCTCACCTTGGGTCTTTCCAAGCAGGTTGGAAACGTTCTGCTTGGCCCCTTCGTTCAGTCAGTTACTAACGGTGCTGAAGTTCTTCTGTCCAACCTTGTTGGCGGTGGTGCTGATCTCATCAGTGACGAGCTTGCTGGTATGATCACTGGTGACTACTCAAAGCTCGCTAGCTTTGCCTCGAAGAGCAACGTTGACACCACTCATCTCCAGAACCTCAACCAGCAGATTTCTCAGACCATTGGTGGTTCTAGCAAGGGCAAGCGTGATGGTATCTCTGGTGCCATTACTAACATCAAGCAGACCGTTGATACTCTTGTTGCCCAGCTCAAGTCCGGTAACGGTCACGCTGGTCAGGCTACTGTCAACGCTGCCATTACTGGTCTCGATTCTCAGATCGACAACTTTGCTTCCACCTTGTCTCATGACTTGAACGGTGTTACCCTTGGTATTTCTGGTGACATTGGAGACTTCCTTCTTGGTCCTTTCTTCCAGTCCCTCACTAACGGTGCTGAAGTTATCATCTCCAACGTCATCGGTGGAAGTGTTGACATCGTTACCGATGGAACTGCTAAGGCCTTCAGCAAGAGCCTTGGTGAGATTGAGAAGATCGGCAAGCAGTACAGTGTTAATGCCAAGGATGTTGAGGGTATCGCCAACGCTAAGAAGGAGTTTGCTGACCTCAAGGCTCCTTCCAAGAAGACTCACAAGGAGAAGCGTGACGGTATCTCTGGTGCCATCACCAACATCAAGCAAACTGTCGACACTCTTGTTGCCCAGCTCAAGTCCGGTAACGGTCACGCTGGTCAGGCTACTGTCAACGCTGCCATTACTGGTCTTGACTCTCAGATTGACAACTTTGCTTCCACCTTGTCTCATGACTTGAACGGTGTTACCCTTGGTATTTCTGGTGACATTGGAGACTTCCTTCTTGGTCCTTTCTTCCAGTCCCTCACTAACGGTGCTGAAGTTATCATCTCCAACGTCATCGGTGGAAGTGTTGACATCGTTACCGATGGAACTGCTAAGGCCTTCAGCAAGAGCCTTGGTGAGATTGAGAAGATCGGCAAGCAGTACAGTGTTAATGCCAAGGATGTTGAGGGTATCGCCAACGCTAAGAAGGAGTTTGCTGACCTCAAAGCTCCCACTAAGAAGGAGCACAAAGAGAAGCGTGCTAGCGATGCTGACATGTCAGGTTCTACCGGTTCAATGACTAACTACCGACAGGTTCAGGACACTTTGAACCACCAGCTTCAGAGCCACAATGGTCATGCTGCTCAGGCTGTTGTCAACGCCTACATCACTGGTGCTGACTCTCAGATCGATAATGCTATTGCCACTGTTTCCGATGCTCTGTCTCCTCTGACTTTGGGTCTTTCTAAGCAGATTGGTAATGTATTGCTTGGTCCCTTCGTGCAGTCCGTTACCAATGGTGCCGAGGTCGTCATCTCCAACCTCGTTGGTGGCTCCATTGACTCCGTGGCCGATGTCTCCGTTGAGGCCTACAGCAAAGCTTTGAGCAACCTCTCTAAGGCTGCCACTAAATACGGTGTTGACGAGCAGTCCCTCTCCAAATTGACCACTACGCAGCAGAAGCTCAGTTCTGTTACCTCCAAGAGCAAGTAAACAAATCAACGATTTTTTTGATTTTAATATTTTCACAACTGCAATTGTCATGTCACAAATTAATATCAAATAATCTGCGAAAGGAAACTTGTTTCTTGGGGCCATTGTGATCATCATTGGCTTTTTAGTTTTATTCAGTTTATATTTCTTTCGTAACTACCTTTTCCTCCTACATCTATGTGATTTGTTCTAATTAATAACGAGTTAATCTGGGCGAATATGCACCTGAATTTTCATAGATATTTTACTCAGTTTTGATTCTTTGAATTAGTTCTTATTGATTCATTTTACACCTCATGCAACTATGCTTTGTGTTTGTTTATATTTGACTGCTGATTATCTGATTATCTGTATGCTTGAAAAACGGTCCCCCCGCGCGTGTCTTTTTCGGTGGGGGGGGGGAAGTGACATAGCGAAACCCCTTACCCAGTTCCGGAAAATCACCGCTACTAGCTACTACTTGGTCAGTTAATTAATGATCCGTGCTCACCGATTGGTTTCTTCGCGCGCGATTTCACAGCATGTGAAGCTCGTCAGGAGCTTCACTAGCTCTCGTGCGGCTCTTGAGGCCCAGTTGTTCGATATGCCCGCGATGTCTCCCACCATGGAAGAGGGTGGTATTGTGGAATGGAAGGTGAAGCCCGGTGACAAATTCAGTGGTGGTGACGTTTTACTCGACATTGAAACTGATAAGGCCGAAATTTCGGTTGAAGCTGCCGATGACGGTGTGCTTGCGAAGATTTTGAGTGAGAACGGTGACAAGGGCATTCCTGTCGGCAAGCCTATCGCTGTTTTGGCCGAAGAGGGCGACGATATTGGAAGTATTGATATTGACGCTCTTCTTGCTGCTAAGGGTGGTGCTAGCTCTGGTGCTAGCTCTGCTCCGGAGCCTCCTAAGGAACAACCTGCTGCTCCCCAAGAGAGCGCACCAGCTGCTGAGGCTCCAGAGCCTGTTGCCGAGCCTGAATCGCACGGAAACCACGGTACTGAGCCTCTTCCTGCTGCCTTGCGTCTTTTGCACGAGAACCACATTGATGCGAGCTCTATCAAGGGCTCTGGTCCTTACGGACGTATCACTAAAGGTGACGTACTCGCTTACTTGGGCAAGATTCCTAAGGACTATCCTGTTGCTGAGCAGTCACGGATCAGCAAGCGTACTAAGCTTGATCTGAGCGACGTGAAAGCTGCTGCTCCCCAACCTAGTGCTGATTCCGCCGCTGCCGGGGAGGCTGCACCTGACGCCAAGCCCGAGAAACCGAAGCCCCAGCCAATTATTTCTGTTGCTTCTATTCCACTCACTCCAGAGAGTGTTGCTAAAATTAATGTTGCGAAGCAGAAGGCGCTTCGTTTGGCCCTTTTGTCGCTCCAGCCTAAGCCCTCGGTGCTGCGCAACCTCATATTCGACGCTCTCACTGCCTCTACCAAGCCTCCGTTCGTTGTAAAGGACACTCAAGTCGTTATTCTGCGCGGCAAGCCTGTATCCCTTGAGGTGATTGTGCAGGAGCCCCCTGCTTCCAAGGCTGGCAAGGCAGTCGCTGTATATTTCGAGGCACTCAAGGCCGAACTTGGAGTAGTCGAGGAGGAGATTGAAGCCTGAATTGTATAGGGATGAAAATTAAAAAAAATTAAAAGGTGTATTCCTTTTTAGATAGAAAAATACTTATAAACTAACTAATCTTAATCATGCTTACCTGTCTTCTCTTTTGATTCACATCGTAAAATACGTAGCATATAGTATATATAACTTATCTTGACAACGTAGCATTAGGCACTTATTTGATCATGTTTATTTTCAGCTGGAATTATATGCGATCCATCTCTGGTGAGATATTACTGTCTCGATCCAGAGAGATGCATGCGAGTGGTTTGTGTACATGTACTCATGCGTATGCAACGTAATTACCTAACTCAAGCATCAAGCGTATAAGTCACGTTATTTTACATGAGAATCACTCAACTATGCGTTAAGATAGGCCGCTACTGCCACTAATAAAAGGATATATAAATATGATAATTCAGAATAATAATCAGGAATATTAGTTTAATATGTACTTATAACTAGCAAATGTTTCATGATTTAGCTGGACTTTTTGCAATGAAGTAAGTGAAATCCACTCGACCTTAAGGCTATCTGAAACCCTGAGAGCACGGAAATTTAGGCGTAAGAAACCCTGATGCAGAGGGTAAATTTTGTCAACCAGCCAAGGATAACAAAGTAGCTATTTTAAGTAATACATAATTTTTTACTTAAAATGAAACACGTTATCTAAAATAGTCTCACTTCCTTTTCAATATAATTTTTAAACTCAGTCGTGGTCTTTGACTTTGGGTTCGGCTTGGATTTTAAATGACTGGGATTACGAGATTTCAGGGCGGAATGAGGAGAGAGTTACGAAACCCTTTTCTCAAATTTTCATTCTACAGCCGCCATTAATAGAAAGTCGATCTCCGTTTCCACCCACCACTCCGGTCAGTGGATCAAAATAACATGCAGCGGGAGTCAATTCTTAACAATCTATATCCCAGACACCATAATAACGGTAATGCGTCGAGTAGGGAGCCCTCACAGAGCCCTGCGCTTTCTTCTCTCAGCCCCCAAATGAGCAATACCTCAGTTCGGAGCCAGAGATCTCATACACAGGGAAGTCCTCACCTTAGTGCTCCAAGTGGGGCCCAAAAACAGAAACCGAGTGATCCTGTGGGGTTTAAAATCACTCTGGAGACCCCTCCGGCCATCATGTATGGTTCCCCACAGGAGAGCGTTGGTGCTCTCATTAGCGGTATCTGCGAGGTGGACTTAACGAAAACTGGTGATAATGGAGTAGTTAATCTACAGGAAGTGTCTATGTCTATTGTACAGGTTATCAAATACAAGCTTCCTCCTCAAATCGCCAAGCGCATTAGTCGGGGATCTGAACAGCGCAACGTGTTGGCAACCTGGGACATATTAAAGCACCCACACATCCTCGAGTCGCGCAATTTTGCTTATCCTTTCTCCCATTTGCTTCCTGGAACGCTGCCCCCAACTTCAAAGACTCCGCTTTTTTCGGTGGAGTACTTTATCTACGCTTCGGCCACTACTCATGAGAATCAGCACAGCGAAGCCAGTCTTCCCCTCCATATCTATCGTAGCGTTGTTTTTGTAAAAGACAAGACATCGGTGCGCATTTTCCCGCCTACCACACTGAGCCTCAGCATGATCCTACCCACTGCGTTGTTTCCTAACTCATCCGTAAATGCAGAAATGCGCATTGAGGGGCTGGTATCCCCTACTAAACAGGGCTCAGTGAACTGCTTCAAGCGCTGGCAGCTTAAGCGGGTGAACTGGCGCGTGGATGAATCGGTGAAGGTGAAATGGGGAGAGCAAGCCGAGGATGAGTACGAGCATAAACACACTTTGGGCTTTGGTTCACACAAGAGTGGCTGGAAGACAGACTATTCGTTACAGAATGGACTAATCGAGCTGTTTAGTACCGATTTCTGTCCTGGTGTACTCCAACGCGCGAACAAGGATCTGCACGATCCTGTAGTGGGCTTATCGGTGAGCCACCAGCTGATTTGCGAGCTGCTGATTGCTGAAGAAGTACTTTCTCAGCCAAATTCAAAACAGGGCGTGCTTAGCGGTAGTGCGCGCGTTCTCCGCATGCAATTTGGCTTCCCCGTTACAGACAGACCCGGCTTGGGCATCTCTTGGGAAGATGAAGTCCCTCCAATGTATGCAGACATCCCGCTCAGCCCACCCCAGTATCACGATGTGGCTAATTTACCCGCATTAGAGGAATTCAAATCGAGCAATCTTGTATTTAGTCCGCTACTTGCTCCGACAATGTCACCGACTTTGCGTCACCTGGACAGTAGCATGCGCGGGCTAGAAAGTCGACCAGAGGTAGTGAATGGAAGGCTAGCTAGTCCCAGATCCACACCTCTCACTCCTCAAAATGCTTTGCTTGCGAGCCCTCGTGTGGCTCCTTTAAATAGCCCTCACGCAGGTCCTGTGAACCCTCACGTAGGACCAGTGAACAGTCCACGAATGAGATCTGTTGATAATCCACCCCCAGTTTCCAGTCACCGCTGACCTGCGTGATCATTGACTGCTTTCTCTTTTGTTTTCTCTTTTTATTCGGAGTCTACCCTTATTGGGCTCTTTAAGCATTATTATTTATTTACGTACACGCATGGAAAACTATTATGAATGAAATTATTATTTTTGTAAACTTATGGTCTTTACAGATATATATAATACTCCACTGAACGCTTGCCACAGAAACGTATACACGGACGAGCTAATACAGTAAAATCATTATTCAGTCTAATATGTTAAAATTCGTAGATTATGTACATGCAGAAAAACAAAAACTAAATCCTTCTGTCGGGACGGTTGAGCTTCTTCGCCGTCTTGGCATTGGTACGCGTGCGCTGTCCATGCACGGGCAAGCTCTGGCTATGTCTGATTCCCTGGTAGCATCCGATATCGATCTTCATCTTGATGTTAGCGAGCACCTCGTTGCGGAGCTCAGACTCGAGCTTAAGGGAGGAGAGCTCGGTAGTGAGGGCCATGACCTTAGGTTCGTCCAACTGGTGCATACGCATCTGTGGATAAAACCCGAGCTTGGCACACACCTCATCGGCAGTTTTGCGACCCACGCCGAAGAACTTGAGGCGCAGGCCTTCACGGATGAGAGTGTTTCCGCGGAAACTCTTGCCCATAATTGTGGTCACCATGGTGAAAAAATTCCCAACCCTACTTCATGTCACATTTATGCACAAACTGATGAACTAGTTATACAAACACAAATAACGATAAATAATGACACATATTGGAGCAAATTTATTTATTAAACGCTTAAATATGCTCAAATAATACAAATATTGGATTTTTATTCAAACATAACTTTTTTTTTTCCCAAACCAAATATTGACCCAACCATACCTACCCCTTAAAGCTACTGTACACTCTTCGGTAAACGCAATGCTTTCGCATAGGTTCTTGGTCGCACTAAATACGCAAGATAATAATAATAATAATGAAAAAAATATGTTATTTATCTATTTTCGTCTCACATCATACCCAATGTCCTATCTCGTTTCCTGGTTCCAGCTCAAGTACGCGTGGTCACCCAACCTTCTTGGCCTGATGATCTGCTGGGTGAGGAATGCAACTCCCATCAATAATGCGATTCCAGCAATCACGCAGTAGCCGATTCCCAAGAAGTCATTGCGTCCACCAATAACCGATCGGGTGGAAACAAGGAAGTACTTCTTACCACCGTAGATAGTGGTGTTGAAGTTGAGATTCACGCTGATCTCATAGGCACCTGGAGTAATTGACGTGGTGTCATTGCGGAGCACCAACTTCGAAAAAGTAGGCAGACCTGCCGTGCGCATCCAGTTCTGGAATTCCTCCCACTCGTGGACGTCAGGGAAGTTCTCCTCTGTGTAACCATCGGGGAAAGACTCCTTCCAGTTGGGAGGAGGAACCACATCAGTGTAGTTATACTTAGTTTTCTGGAACCGATCGCGGTCAGAAGGCCACGCAATGCCCCGGTTGGTGAAAGGAATCGATGGAGTGTTATTGACACCAGTAAGCTCCTTGGTGAAAGTGTCATTAAACAGCGAATTCGCGATGAGACCACAGGGGTAGTAGGGCTTATTGGTTTCCTCATCGTAGATAAGCGGTTTGCAGTCTCCCTTCTGTTGAAGATCCTCCTTGGTCTGTGCCTCACCTTCGATCTGCTGCTCGTTATAACTCAACACATAGCGGCGATGGTTCTGGTAGAAGTTGGTTAGTCGGTAGAAAATGAAGATGGGGCCATTCATCTCGGTGGGAACATCGAACCGGAGCGTACATTGGCTGCCGTTCTGGTTGCGAGACCACTGGGGCAGGAAGGAGGGCTCTTCCTTATGCTTAAAATGATACTCTACGCCCTTGGTGGGGATGTCGGCGAAGGTATTCACTGGCGCATCAAGACCACAGGTAGTGTAATCGAGCATGACCTCCTGGATCTCCTCACTCGCCCAAATGAGCAGACCACCGAAAAGAGCGAAAATCGCGCCCACGGTGAAAAACAGGGGCAACACCGTGCGAGGGGTGATGATGGGCTGCCATGACTTCAGTCGCTGCTGGCGAAAGGCATTGTTGGGAGGGCGGTGCGATTTCTCCTTCTTCTGGACCACAGGCTGGTGCTCAGAGTCGCTATCGCTATCCATAATGTGCAAGGTTGTGGTGAGGTGAGGCTAATATGGCGATGTAGTCTTTCGTGGATGCTTAGGGTCAGGTGATGTTGGAATACCACATGGTACCATCGGGGTGAACATATAGAATATACATAGATGTATTTACAATAATAATATATGCATATATAAATAAATACCGATAAATATTAATATTAATATTAATATGGATTAAGATGTTGGGTCTAAACGACACAAAAAAATATAAGCGAGCGATAATACTGGCAGATAATAACTGTGCAACACACCATGGTTTAATCCATACAATTGGAAGAAAGTGCTACAAGTCTTCCTTTATTGATCATCTGGAGCGTGTATTGTGCAGTTTCCACATTTTGGGCAATGACGTTGGCGCGGTAGGTCCGGTACTCACTGATATTTTTGGTCAACGGGACCATTTTTTTGATGTTTTGTTGCAAATCTTTCAATTGATTTCGAAGACAAGTAAGCTGTAAGATGAGCTCCTCATTGGGGTAGTTATTATCCATAGTTCACACAATTAATAAAATAATAGATATAATAAATATTACAGGAACATTTACTGCTCAGGGTAATTCGCCCAGGGTAAATGCCCAGGGTAAGTGCGTACAGGCAGACAAACCGCTGAGTATGTAGGGGCAGGGCATCGACATCGACATAAAGCGCGAGCGTGGTGCGTGCTTACTAAAACAGTAAACAATGGTTAACGCAAAGCAGAAACAGCTGAACGTCGCTAAACGCGGCGCTAGGCAAAATAAACCACAGAAAAAACCCGGAGACACTGGCAGAAATGCATCTAACTCCGACGCAAATACCGCCAATGATTCCAGTGTCGCTGCGGCAGCTTCCAACAGTGACACTCCAAAACCTCCTGCTCATCAGACCCCTAAAAAACAAACAAATGAACCAAACTCATCTCCTTCGCCCCGTAGAGTCTCTTCTGGTGTGAATCCTCGCAAGGTCAGCGCTGGGCTCAAGCAATTGCCTCCTTCAGCATACCAGTTCGTGCGTGAGAGCTACCTTATGCTCGACAGCGATGGAACCGGTAGCGTTTCGCGTAGTACCCTCAAGGAAATGCTGAAGAGTATCGGAATGCACGAGGTCAGTGATAAGACTCTTGATGAAATGCTTGACCGGACTGGTGAACCCATTACTTTCGCCGGTTACCTAGCAGTAATGGGAGATCTGCTTGCCGATTTACCCCCTCGTGATGAGATGGATTTGATGTTGGATGCATTCAAATTGAAAGATGGGTCATTTGATGAGCGTGCAATGGAACAAGCGCTTTTAAGCGAGGGCCTGTCAAAGGAAGAGATCAAAACTGTTATGAAACGATTTTCCAAACCATCACGTAAGGGGGATGTGTTTGATTACAGTGCGTTCGCGCGCACTATGAGTGTTTAAATTGTACAGTACGTCCTTTCTAGTAATTTTCAATTACATTTCATACTTCCGTTTGAATGACTACTTGTTTGCAAAAACGTTTTGTGCAATTCTTCTATTTTAAGTTATTTACTACAATTAGGGTGTGTGCATCAGAAATCACGACCGACCAATGTGCCGTTGATATCAACCCTCCCTTCTCCATCTTTTTATTTTATAAAGTGTATGAAACTATACAATTTACCCGTATATCATTTGCTCTTTACTTGTCACTGCATCAGCGCCAATTGCCAGCTCCCATTCTTGATCTACTTACTACTTAGAGCGGCCCGCGCGCGTGGTTCTAAAACCAGCCCCACTAGATCTCAGGGTTGTAGGCCAGGGTACGCAACCACCCATTTTGGGTAGGTTAGGTTAGCTAAGTTGACACCATGGAGCATATCAAAGGAAAAGTCGTTCTCGCCTCTGGCTCGCCCCGCAGGCTCGAGATTATGAAGCAGGAGCTTGGATTCACCAATATCCAGGCAGTTCCTTCGAATTTCCCTGAAAATCTCTCTCAAGAGGACTACGCGCCCTTTGAGTACCCCATCGCTACTGCTACCCAGAAGGCACTTAGCGTCTATAAGCTTGAGGTCAACGACAAGATGTCCCCTGAGCTGGTGGTTGCTGCCGATACCGTGGTTGAGCTTGATGGATTCATTATGGAGAAGCCCAGGGACATCGAGCATCATGTCAACACTTTGAAGCAGCTTCGCGACAGCGACCGCCCCCATCGCGTTTACACCGGTGTGGTGGTGATCATTCCCTATGAGAAGCCTGTTCTGCCTGGTTACGCGTTGGATTCAGCCTTGGGCGTCAGTGAGGTCACGTTCCGTAAGGATATCACCGACGAGGAGATCATCAAGTACGTCGCGTCGAAGGAGGGCGCTGATGCCGCTGGAGGATACAAAATTCAGGGCGCTGGAGGCAACTTCGTGCAGACCATTTCTGGTGACAAGTTCAACGTAATCGGCTTGCCTGTGGAAGAAACTAAGAAGCTTATCAACAAGGTGTGGGAGGAGTCCCAGGAGGAGAAGGACGAGTTCGATGACGATGAGTATGAAGACGGCGAGGGAGGTGCTCAGTACTTCTAAGCCTTCTGACATTTTACGAGCATTTCGCATCTTCAAGTGTTTTAACATATAATCACGTAGCATTTATTTCATTTCATGTTCATATTATGGAGAGGCGATCAGCGATAATATCAAAATGATATTTATTAAATTAGGTACTTAAAGTATTCAAGAATTTTTCTTGAAATGTATTTTTAACTGTTTTGAAATTTGGAATACTGATTTGTATTTGTATTTCTTTTTTTTTTTTATTTTTTATTTTCAGTCACTAATATGCAATTTCGTCAATTCCCGATATTGTTGTGCTTAAGCATGCGCGTCTACTTATCGTGCAAACGTTGGCCCAGACGTGCCTGACTGTGAGCCCAGATGTGTGAGCCCAAGCTATATGTGCGCGCATCGGGCGCAACTTGGCATGTTGCGGCGGCAAGAGCAAATCTGGCCAATCATTTTAGTATACCCCCTACCCATACACATCAGGTGACCATCGGATATTCACCTCTCACAATCTAAACCTTTCTCCTTCCTTTCTTCACAACACTACTGTTTTTTTTTTACTACAACAACAGAAATGGTGTATTTCCCTACTGCTTCGCAGCTGAAGAACACTTTCAGCTCTGCTATGCCCCAGTACTGGGTTCCTTCTGCTGAGGACAAGGCTGAGAAGGCCGTCGAGTTCGTCGAGGATGAGGTCGCCAAGGCTGTCAAGCCTCACCACGTCGTTCCCCTTTACTCCGCTGAGTACTTCAAGTACTGTACCATCGGTGGTATCTTCGCTTGCGGTCCCACTCACGCCTCGGTCACTCCTCTTGATCTCGTGAAGTGCCGTCTCCAGGTCGACAAGTCCCTTTACAAGGGTAACCTCGATGCTTTCCGCACTATCATCCGCACTGAGGGTTTCCCTGCCGTCTTCACTGGTTTCGGTGCCACCCTCATCGGTTACTCTTTCCAGGGTGCCGGTAAGTACGGTTTGTACGAGCTTTTCAAGTACCAGTACTCCAACGTTGTTGGCCAGGAGACTGCTGACAAGTACAAGACTACTTTGTTCCTTGCCGCCTCTGCTTCTGCTGAGTTCTTCGCTGATATCTTGCTCTGCCCCTGGGAGGCTGTGAAGGTCAAGACCCAGACCACCATCCCTCCTTTCGCTTCCAACGTCTTCTCCGGTTTCTCTAAGTCTCTCGCTACTGACGGTGTTAGTGGTTTGTACCGTGGTTTGGTTCCCCTCTGGGCCCGCCAGATCCCTTACACCATGGTTAAGTTCGCTACCTTCGAGAACACTGTTACTGCTATCTACGCCCAGATGTCCAAGCCTAAGGAGGAGTACTCTCCTCTTGTCCAGACTGGTGTCTCCTTCCTCGGTGGTTACATTGCTGGTGTCTTCTGTGCTGTTGTCTCTCACCCTGCTGATGTTATGGTCTCCAAGGTCAACGCCGAGCGTAAGGCTGGTGAGCCCATGGGTGCTGCTCTCAGCCGTATCTATGCTAAGATCGGCTTCGCTGGTCTCTGGACTGGTCTTGGTACCCGTATCATCATGGTCGGTACCCTTACTGGTCTCCAGTGGCTCTTGTACGACTCGTTCAAGGCCTACGTTGGTCTCCCTACCTCCGGTGGTGCTAAGAAATAAACTGACAATAAATAGATATATAGATCGACTAATTTCTGTCGACTTCGCGAAGTCAACAACAAACACAAGCCCTTCATGGCTGAGCTGTTGGTAATTTATTTCTGCGTGTTAGCAAGTATCTTGTATATATCATTTGCAACGTGATCTCATCATTTGTTCACTTGCGTAACTGCATCATCCCTGAATCAAGTTCAACAAAAAAAAAAAAATTCAGCTGCATATATGTTGAACAGTATATTGTAAACTTTCAGCTTGATTCGAGATGAAGCAATCAAAATTTTGGATTGTTTTTCCAAATATTTAAGCAGTACAGTTATCTGCGTAAACCATTATTCCCCCCCCCTCCCTTTTTTTTTTTTCAGTTTAAAAAAACTAGCTTGAGGTAGTTCGAAGAACATATATAACCTTTCGATAGCATTTATCAATTTTTTGAGATATAAAAATCTGTATATCTAAATCTTTCATTCAGTTGCAGTCAATTGCAATTTTGTTATCAGAAATCGGGATAATGATGATGAAAATAAGCTATTGAAGAAATTATACTTGAAATAATAATAAAATGACTAAATGAAGAGGAAGAATTGAAAATTTAAGGAGCTTACAACCAGCCTAATTTCTCTTTGATAGCACAACAAAGCGCGACACCAGTCTCACACTTGCACTCCAACAACTCCTTCTTACAACTCAACCAATAAAGTTTTCCTTGACCAAGGCACTTGTTATAATTCTCGAAACAAGAAGCAACACCGCCCATGGTACCTCCAGAATTGGCCCCAGAAGTAACAGTTGCACTAGCTGCTGAAATAACTTCACCAGATACTGTCACAACTCCAGTAACTGTTGCTTTTCCATTGATAGTGACAGCATAAGTCTCAGCAGGAGCAGTTATAACAGACAAAATAGATGGAATTGTCAAGTAGGTGATGATTTGATCACTAGTGTACAATGACGTAACAACGGTTGGTGAATTAGTAGCGGAAGAAGGAGTGGTGGGAACACTCCCTGTAGGCCCAGTAAAAGTGGAACCACTAGCTAATGTAGAAAGGGATCCAGATGAAACCGACGGAGAGGTACCAGCAGATGCCCCTGAGGTAGTGGAACTAGGCCCAGTTAGAGTAAGTGGAGTAGTAACTGTGGTAGTCAAAACCACCGTTGAAGGGCTCTGGGGGGTACCACTTACAGTCAATCCTGGCTGAGTTTGAGTGACAACCATGACTGTGGTCAAGCTTGTAGTCTCCACTGAGCCTGGACTCAAAGTCAAAGTGCTAATGCTAATGGACGGAAGACTGGTGATAGAGATTGGTGTGGTACCAGAAGGTGAGGTAATTTCACTAGATCCACTTGAAGGAGATCCACTTGAAGGAGATCCACTTGAAGGAGATCCACTTGAAGGAAAGCCACTTGTAGGGGATCCACTTGAAGGAGAACTGGAAGACCCGGTCGAAGGTACAGTGTTTGACGAAGGGGCACTAGATCCAGAATTTGTGGATGAGGATGTCGAGGTCAAGCACACCGATACGCTGGCAGTAGTAATTTCACATTGGTTTGAAATTAAACTGATTATCTGTGACACTTGACTGATTAGCGTACTACTAAAGGTAGATGTATCAGTAAGTGTTGACTCAATATCGGTATTGCTGTAGTAAGAGACACAGAGATTACAGGTGGTTAATTCGGATGACGAGCGCAATTGACAAATGTCTGTTGTGTCGGCGTTGTAGCTGGTCAACAATTGATTGCATGCCTGGGAACACTGAACAAGGCTCCCAATTTCAGAAGTAGCCTGGGATGGAGAGCCGATACACTGGGATGGTGCATGGATCGTAGTCGGTGTAGTATTAGGAGTACTAGAAGCACCAGGAGTACTAGAAGAACCAGGAGTACTAGAAGCACCAGGAGTACTAGAAGCACCAGGAGTACTGGAAGAACCAGGAGTACTAGAAGCACCAGGAGTACTAGAAGCACCAGGAGTACTAGAAGCACCAGGAGTACTAGAAGCACCAGGAGTACTAGAAGCACCAGGAGTACTAGAAGCACCAGGAGTACTAGAAGCACCAGGAGTACTAGAAGCACCAGGAGTACTAGAAGAACCAGGAGTACTAGAAGAACCAGGAGTACTAGAAGAACCAGGAGTACTAGAAGAACCAGGAGTACTAGAAGCACTAGGGGTACTAGAAGAACCAGGAGTACTAGAAGAACCAGGAGTACTAGAAGAACCAGGAGTACTAGAAGCACCAGGAGTGTTACTTAATGGTGTAGCATTTGATGGGCTCGAACTACTAGTGGAAGAAGAAGTGAAGCATACTGAAACACTAGCTGTTTGTAACTGGCACTGCGTGCTTAGGGAGCTATAGATTTGCAGCACTTCAGTAAACACTGTTTCGCTTGTTGATACAGTAGAATTCACAGCAGATGAACTATAGAATGATGCACAAAGGTCACATGCGCTCACATAGTCTTCAGATACTAAAGAACAAATTGATGATCCCGAAGATATCAAACTAGAATACTGCTGAACAAGTCGAGTGCATACATTGTTACACTGCTGAGGACTACCAATTATCGATGTACCCTCAGGAAGAGAGCTGATACATTGTGATGGACCAGAGATAGTCGATGGTGTAGACTCAGTGTTACTAGAGGAGGGCGTGCTCGAGGGAGAAGAGCTCGAAGCATGATTGCTTGTGAAAGAACCACTTGAAGGATTATTTGTCAAAGGGGGACTACTCTGAGATTTTGTCAACAATGATGAGGCAGGTACTGTACCAGTTATCGTACCAGGGATTATAGTACTTGCGCCTGATGTCACAGTAGTGGTGACAGTACTCACGATCTCCGTCGTAACTGCTGGTATTGTGGTAGCAGGTATAGATGATCCAGGTTGTGTCGTTCCACTCACAACGGTAAGTTCGATGGTTGAAGCAGGAATGGTTGTAGCAGGTTGGATAGACACCAAAGTAGTCGTGAATGTAACGGTTGATACGGCAGGGCTTGAAGACACGCTAGAAATAGGAGTACTCGATTCAGGAGCAGAGTTTGCAGTGACTGTGGCAGGAATTGAAACAGTTTGACCAGCAGTAATAGTAGTCGTAACAGTAGTCAATATCGACGTGGTTGACGCTGTTACTGTGGATTCAGGAACAGATGATTCTGACACAGGAGACCCTCCGATAGTTGTAGCTGGCGCAGTTGAGGCAGGAATGACAGTGGAAGGCTGTACTGAAACAACAGTGGTAGTAAAGATCGTGGTAATGATACTAGGAGATTTTGGATTCTCGGTTACACCTCTGCCAGTAGATGATGAATTAGGTGTCCCGGTCACTGTCTCCGGGATAGATACTGTCCCCCCAGATGCAATAGTGGTAGTGATCGTTGTCAATATCTGCGTAGTAGATGGTAGTATAGTGGAAATTGGAACGACAGAAGCAGGAATTGTAGTACCACTAATTGTAGTCACAGGGAATGTTGATCCTGGGATAGTAGTGCCTGGTTTGATTGATATTAACGATGTGGTGATTGTCACTGTTGAAACCCCAAGCGATTCACTAGCAGGAGTAGTTCCAGTGCCAGTCGTACTCGAGCCACTTACACTCGTTGAGGAGCTACTAGCACCCGTGACCGTACCAGGAATGGTAAAAGCCTCACCGGAAGTATAAGATGTCGTGATAGTAGTGAGGATGCTAGTCGTTTTTGGCTCTATGGTAGACACAGGAATCACAGAAGCTGGGTAAGTAGTTCCGCTGATAGTGGTGATGGGTACAGATGAACCAGGAACCGTTGTACCAGGCAAAATTGAAACCATAGTTGTGGTGATTACTGTTGTCACAATCGATCCTCCGTTGACATTGGTACTGCTCGGAGATGCACTACCGGAACTGGTGGTAGGACCGGTTTTAAGAGCAGAAGAAATATCTGAGCTCCCACCTGTGACTGTGGCAGGCATGGTTACAGTTTCGCCTGATGTGTATGTTATTGTGGCTGTAGTCAATACTGTGGAGGTTACAGGTGGAATAGTTGTAACAGGAATTGCAGATGCAGAGAGGGTGGACCCACTGACCGTGGTCTCTTGAATCGACGATCCAGTAATAGTTGATCCTGGCTGCACTGACACTACAGTGCTGGTTATCACAGTTGTCAATACCAAGTTACTAGGGGTTGAATCTGTAGAGTTTTCGGGGTTACTACCAGAAGAAATTGTGGGATTGTAGCTGCCAGTCACCGTTCCCGGCACAGTAACTGTTTCATCTGAAGTGACAGTAGCTGTAGTGGTGATTGTAGTGACAATTTCTTCGGTAGTTGCCTGAATTACAGTGGATGGTACCACTGAGCTGGGGTAGGTAACACCGCTAACAGTACTCTCAGGAATAGTACTGGGTCTGACTGTGGTACCTGGCTGAACAGAGGTAATTGTTGCAGTAAGAGTGGTAATTACTGTTCTTGAAGATCCACTGAAATTTGACGCTGATTCAGATGATGGTTCAAAAGATGAGGAATTGCTTTCTGTAGGATACGCTGTTCCAGTAACAGTGGCAGGTATGGTAATAGTCTTACCAGAACTTACAGTAGAAGTAATGGTTGATGTGATTATCTTCGTACGAGGGTCAACAGTTGAAACTGGTAAAGTCGAGGCTGGGATAGTAGTACCACTGATTGTTGATTCCGGTATTATTGACTGAGGAACCGTTGTTCCAGGCTGAATATAAGTGATGGTAGCTACCACAGTTGTGGTATATATCTCATTTTTTGGCACTGAACTACCTTCAGACCCACTTTGTGTTGCAATATTGGTCGTAGTACTAAAATCACTAGCGGTAGCAGTTTCGGATTTTATAGTCTCTCGAGTATTCGAAATATCAGTAGTAGATACCGTATTAATAGTGGCACTATTACTTTCAGCTCTATTTGTGGAGCCAGTCACCGTTGCAGGAACAGAGACAGTTACTGCACTTGACGGGATTGTAGTTGTAAAAGTTGTAACCACTATGGTAGTTGTTGGAAGCATTGTGCTAACAGCTATAGTTGAAGCTGGTATCTCAGTTCCACTGATAGTTGTAACAGGAATAGTCGATTGAGGAACAGTGGTACCAGGAATAATCGAAGTAATGGTGGCAACAATAGTGGTTGTGCGAATGGGGTTATTTGATGCACTCACAACTGCGCTTGTCTGAGTGTTCAAACCAGGGGACGAATTAGGAGCTTTACTCGAATTTGCATTATCAGAAGTGTGACTGTTATTGCTATTATTTCCATTGTCTGTTCCAGTTGGGTTCGAGATAGATGATTCATTGACTGTAAAAGTAGAAGTGATGGTTGTTTCAACTGTAGTCGCAATAGTTTGAGTGCTATACACTGTGTATTCAGGAACACTAGTCTCGCCATTATTGGAAGCAGGTATAACCGTAGAGACTATTGCACCAGGAACAGTTGCAGCTGCAGTGGTGACAATTGTAGTGGTGTAAGTTCCTACTGACATAGCAGTAGGTGTGCTTATACTTATAGAATCTCTAGTGCCACTTGCCGATAGCACATCGGAAGCTCCATTAGAGGAACCGCGATCAGATCCAGAGTTAGATTCCGAAATTGAAGGCGTGCTTGTTTCAAAGCCACCCGGTGAGGGATTAGATGTCACTGATCGAGTAACAGTAAACTCCGTGGTCAATGTAGTCTCGATGGTAGTAGCAATTGTCTGAGTACTGTAAAGAGTTGACTCGGGGATTAAACTCTCTGAAATACTACTGGCTGGAATTACCGTGGTAACAGTAGATCCTGGAATAGTAGTAATAGCAGTTGTTACTATAGTGGTGGTATATGTTCCTGCAGGCATAGACGTAGGAGTTGTGAATGAGAGCGAGCTACTCTTAGGCGATGCTTCTCCATTATTATTGTTTCCACTTTCAGATACTGGAGAACCAGGAGTTTGTAGACTTGAGCCAAGTGATGCATATGTCGAGCTAACAATAGGACTTTCAGTAGAGATGCTGTTTGCATTTGTCGCAGCAGTGGCACCACCATTTTTAGTGCTTTCGGCAGCAGCAGTGTTGTAAATAGTAGTAACGATTGTGACAACAGATGGAGCGTGTGTACTACCAGGGATAACAGATGTGTGCATGCTACCCTCAGAACTGCTGACAATTGTCGATGCTTCTTGAGTTGACCCTTGAACAGTCGATTGAACAGTGCTTACAACAGTGTTTACCGGTTCATTGGCGGATTTATGACCATTGTTGCTGCCATTGTTGGGACCTGTCTCATTAGAATTAGAGTTTCCTGTACTGGTATTTGATGGTGCATTACTGTTGCCATTACTATTACCCCCTTCACTACCATTATCGTTGTCATTACCATTGCCATTACCATTGCCATTGCCGTAAATAGTTGTCAGTATAGTGACAACTGAAGGACCACGGGTGGTACCTTGCTGGGTGTGTGTGGTAATTTGACCACTAGAAGTAAGCGTAGATGTAGCTCCTTGCTGAGTAGTTCCAACAACTGTGGATTCCAAAGTTGTTTCTTGGGGAGCCTGTTGGGAACTGTTTTCACTGGCACCGATGTTGGAAGATGTTGCAGGTATGCCAGTAGGCTCGCTTCCACTATTACCCGAGCCATTGTTACCATAGATGGTGGTTACTATGGTAACAATTGAGGGGCCTCGCGTAGAGCCTGTCTCAGTGTGTGTGGTGACTTGACCATTTGCAGTAGAAGTAACGGTAGATGCTTCATAAGTTGTTCCAGATATAGTTGATTCAACAACAGACTGACTTGGACTCTCATGTGAATTATTACTATTGTTACTCTCATTGTCAGTTGTTGCATGACCAGTAGAAGTCGCTGGTGTAGATAATGTGTTATCACCATTCATTGTAGTGATGACGGTGACCACTGAAGGACCACTAGCAGTGGCTTCGCTCTGTGGGCCGGCATGTTCATCACTTTCTGTTGAAGTTACAGGGGTAATCTTTTGTGTGGTTTCAGAAATTATGGATGACGTCTGAGACAAAATTTCGCTTGGGGAACCTGTATTTGTATTGGAATTAGCACTGTTACCATAAAGTGTTGTAATTACTGTCACAACAGATGGACCATTAGCAATCTCACTATGAGTAGCAGTGGTAGCTGATGGTGTCGCAGCAGTATCTGGCTGAGTAAAGGCTGAAACAACAGATTCAGAGGAAGACTCATGAGGACTCTGAGATGAACCATTTTCGTTGTTACTGTTACTTTCAGTTACACCGTTATTGCCGGAAGATTCTGGACCAGAGAGATTCGAGGATTGTGTGCCTTGTCCTGTAATTGTACTCATGAGAGTTACAACACTGGGATTGGCTATAGAACCCGGAAGTGTGGTTAAGCGACCCCCATTTTCGTTACCACTAGGGACCATGACAGTTTCACCACTACCAGTAGAACCTGAAATAGTGGATACTATAGTTGAGACAACTGCGGATGCTTGGGATGTACTGGGTGCAATAGTGACAGCTGAAGTTGAGGAGCTCGTACCTTGACTTGTGGTTTGCGCACTTTGTGATGAAGCGTGAACAGGAATAGTCGACGAAACTAGAGTGGGCGAACCAACAGTGAATACTATTACTGAAGTACGGGTAATAGTAGTTGTACGAGCAGATCTAGTGATACCAGGAATTGTACTGTAAACAATTGAGCCAGCACGAGTTGTTCCGGGGATAGTTGAGTACTCTGTGGAACCGGGCAGTACGTGTGTCTCAGTCACAGTAACCACTGTAGAGTATACGCCAGGAAGCATTGTCTCAGTTGGAATAGGGGCTTGACTGGCGGTAACAGTCTCAGCGCTCGATGATAACGGCGGAGAGGACGTAGCTACACCTCCACCAGTTGTTATAGTAGTAGCACTTCCAATATCTGAGGATTCAAGGGTCGATACAGTCGAAAACACACTAGGACCAGTTACCGTAAGCTCACTTGTACTGTGAACATTACTACCTGTTATTGTTTCATTTGGACCAGTCAATGTCGAGTTGGGCCCAGTAACAGTTTCTTCAGGGCCTGTCACAGTTGATGTAAGTCCAGATACTGTAGTAGCGGGATGCACCGTGACTGATGTTAATAGTTCTGTAGTGATAGTTGTTCTTTCTCCGTTTGGCGCCGTTACAGTGGCAATGCTTGTCTCACTGCGAGTTTGAACAGTAGGAGTACTTGAAGCATGTTCTGAATTACCAGCTTCATTACTAGAACTTTGACCACTAGCTGCGCTTCCACGCCCTGATTCAGTTTCAGAAGCTACAGAATTTTGACCAGGAGCAGTACTGATAATGGTTGAGATACCATTGGGGCCAGTCACGGTAGATGTGACGATGCTACCAGTGCCTGGTGTAGTCTCAGTAACCACAGAATTCTGACCGGGAGCAGTAGTGGTGATGGTTGAGACACCATTGGGGCCAGTCACAGTAGATGTGATGAAGCTAGCAGCGCCTGGTGTAGTCTCAGTAACCACAGAGTTCTGACCGGGAGCAGTAGTAGTGATAGTGGAGACACCATTGGGGCCAGTCACAGTAGATGTAACGACATTACCAGCGCCTTGTGTAGTCTCTCTAACGGTACTACCAGCACCTGGTGCAGTTTCAGTAACCACAGAATTCTGACCAGGAGCAGTAGTAGTGATAGTGGAGACACCATTGGGGCCAGTCACAGTAGATGTGATGAAGCTAGCAGTGCCTGGTGTAGTCTCAGTAACCACAGAATTCTGACCGGGAGCAGTAGTGGTGATGGTTGAGACACCATTGGGGCCAGTCACAGTAGATGTGATGAAGCTAGCAGCGCCTGGTGTAGTCTCAGTAACCACAGAATTCTGACCAGAAGCAGTAGTAGTAATAGTGGAGACACCATTGGGGCCAGTCACAGTAGATGTAACGACACTACCAGCCCCTGGTGTGGTCTCTCTGACGGTACTACCAGCACCTGGTGCAGTCTCAGTGACTGCAGAATTCTGACCGGGAGCAGTAGTAGTAATGGTTGAGACACCATTAGGGCCGGTAACAACAGAAGTGACTGTACTACCGGCACCTGGTGCAGTTTCAGTAACCACCGAGTTCTGACCAGGAGCAGTAGTGGTGATGGTTGAGACACCATTCGGACCAGTAACCGTAGATGTTACCACATTACCGGCACCTGGTGCAGTTTCAGTAACCACCGAGTTCTGACCAGGAGCAGTAGTAGTAATGGTTGAGACACCATTAGGCCCGGTAACAACAGAAGTGACTGTACTGCCAGCACCTGGTGCAGTCTCAGTGACTACAGAATTCTGACCGGGAGCAGTAGTGGTAATGGTTGAGACACCATTAGGGCCGGTAACAACAGAAGTGACTGTGCTGCCAGCACCTGGTGCAGTCTCAGTAACCACAGAAGTTTGACCTGTCGGGCCAGTGACTATCGTAGTTTCGGTACTCAGTGATGATGGTCCAGAAATAGTAGAAATACCGCTACTCTCAGTAGTCATTGGACCCGTGGTTGTCTCGATTGAACCATTTTCGGTTGAGTTCGGTCCAGTTTCTGTAGAAATTGTGGAAACAGTACTTGTCTGCTCAGGACCTGATTGAGTATTTGTTGTACCTCTTATCGTTGAAAACGGTCCAGTGATTGTAGAAGATGGTCCAGAAACAGTGACAATGGGCTGACTTGGTGGTTGCGAAGCACCACTAGTTGAGAGCCCAGCAGTGCCTGAAGGAGCACCAGAAAAGCATACCGGGATTGACGATGCAGGAACCTTACATAGAACTTCAATTCTTTCCAAAATAGAGACAACTTCTGTTATTGACTCAACCATAGTAATCTCGCTACTTACTTGTGTATTCGTATAATATGATACGCAAGCTTGTGCTTGAAGGAAGAGCTGAGTTGAAGAGACTTGGCAAATGCAGGTGGTGTCACTTCCGCAACTGTTGTACTGAGATACAACCATCCCTGAGACCGTTCCGCATTGCTCAATGGACCCATAAAGAGATGTACCTTGTGCCATATTCGATGCGCACACACTTGCTGTTGAGGTAGAGGGAGCTCCTGTTTGAGAACTAAGTCTTGAGCTAGTAGGTGTGACATTGGTGATCGAATTAGAACCTGGCAATGATCTGGTATTGCTAGCAGAAGAGGTAGCAGGCTGACCAACAGTAAACGTCGTCGTTATTGTCGTAACAATATAGGAAGTAGATGGAGCTAATGTGGTACCAGGAATAGTGGTGAATTCAGTGGTGCCAGGACTAACGGATGCCGGCACTGTGGAATAAAGTGTGGATCCTGGTTGAACCGAAGTTAATGTTACCACATATGTTGTCGTGTATGTTCCAGGAGTCATTCCAGAGGTATTTATTGATGTCGGGGGAACCGAAAGTGATGAAGTGGTCTGTGAGCTAGGCTGAACCAGTGAAGATATACTGTTCTGCGACTGTGTTGTCTGTGAAGGCTGTTGAGATTCTGTAGAGGGTTGAACCGTTGCTGAAGGCGTTCCCACGGTATATGTGGTTGTGATAGTACTTACAATGGAGGACGCGGAGGGAGGCACTGTGGATTGCGGGATGGAAGTATAGAGTGTAGTTCCAGACCGAACACTGTTAGGAACGGTTGAATACACTGTGCTAGCAGGTTGAAGGGATGTGACAGTAACCACATAGGTAGTGGTGTATACCCCGGGAGTCAATCCTGAAGTGTTAATTGAAGTTGTAGGGATAGATAACGGTGAAGTTGTTTGAGGCTGACTTGTAATCGAACTAGGTGAAGTCTGTACATTCACAGAGCTGGATGTAGTCTGCCTTGGAGTTGTTGACTGTAACGGCACAGTTGAAGTGGAAGTACAGACGGAAATGGTAGGTACTGGGACGTTCGCACAAGATGAGCCAACTATACTACTGTATTCTGAAATAGCCTGCGGTAGCACAGTAGAGATAGCATTATAAGCAGAAACCACAGAGGATGACACGGAGTTAGTCGCAGCAGCAGCAGCAGCCGAATTAGAGGCACTCGATAAAAGTGGTGCAATCTCTTCATTGCTATAGAATACGACACAGAGCTCGAAGTTGTATAGTTCGGTTGAAGATACGCTACACACAGGAGTGGTCGAAATCTCTTGAATCACCTGGCTTAGAATGCTAGCACATGAGGTAACAGAGCCGAATATCTGTTGACCTTGTGGTATATCAGTGACACAAGGTAGGTTTGTAGATACTGGTGAAGAAGCACTTGACGAAGGTAGAGTAGTAGAACTACTTGAAACCGGAGCAGTCGAAGAGGGGTTAGTTGGAACAGTCCCAAGAGTACTGGTCGAAATAGTAGCGCTGGATGGTACATTAGGTGACACCGGCGAGGTTGGAGACATAGCAGGGCCACTTGTCGGGGTAGTAGTACTAGATGGCACACTAGACGATACCGGCGAGGTTGGGGATGTGACAGGGCTACTTGTCGGAAGACTAGAGCTAGATAGTACACTGGGCGAAGCTGGAGACGACGCAGATGATGACGAAGTAGTTGATAAGATAGGGGTAGAAGGTGAGGTTCCTGGTTGTGATACTGAGTTGCTCGCTGGTAGAGTTCCAGAAGTAATGGTAGGACTCGTAGATGGTAAACAAACCGAAATTCCCTGTGTCTCATAGCTACAGATCTGAATAAGTGTTGAATAAACAGTGGCAACCTGAGTGATAATAGCCGGCAAAGAAGTTGCAGAGGGGATACCTGCATTAGACTGAATCACCGGAATATTGTAAAATTCTCGACAGAGCTCGCACTGATATACAAAAGTTTCAGAAACAAGACGGCATACATCTGAAGCAGTCAATGAAGATAAAGAAGAGTATACCTGCTCAACCTGCTGGCAGTAACTCGAACACTCGTTAATACTGCCAAAATATCCAGTACCTTGGGGAAGTTGTGATATACACGGGAATACTGAGGAGGGCTGAGTATACACTGATGTTGGTGATGTTGATGAGGCTATTGTGCTCACAGGAATAGACGACGTGACAGAAGGAGTAGTTGTAGAAGGAACTGTACTCGACAATGGTGTCGAGGGGGAACTACTCACCGAATTAAAAGTCGATTCAGGAACAGAAACACTGCTTCTGCTGGAAGGTGTTGAAATACTGGTGGATGGAGTAGCCGTACTCGTTGGGAAGCACACCGAAATTTCCTGGGTCTCATAAGTACAAATCTGCACCAAACTCGAATAAATACTAGCAACTTGCGTAACAACAGAGGGTATAGAAGTTGTAGCAGGCAAGTTTCCAGATGGAAGGATGCCAATGGTAGACTGAACCGAAGGTATGTTGTAAAATTCACGGCAGAGCTCACATTGGTAAACAACAGTGTCAGAAATTAACCGACAGAATTCGACAGTAGAACTAGTTGACAATGAGCTATATTCCTGTTCAACTTGCTGGCAATATTGTGAGCACTGCTCAAGACTACCATAGTAACTAGTTCCTTGAGGGAGTTGGGAGATACAGGGGAATGTAGACGATGGCTGAGTAGAGGTGCCGGGGGTGCTACTCGTGAGACCAGGTGTGGTGGTGCCACTCGGCGTAACAGCCCGACTAGTTGACGATAAAAAAGGCAAAGAAGTCACAGTAATAGTAGAAGCCTGACATGCACTTGTAGGAGGACACTGAGAAGCAGGCTGCGTAATTGTCACGGTCCCCGCTGCACTTGCAGGCTGGGTGATAGTAACAACAGAGTTCTGACCAGGTTGGGTGACAGTGATGAGCTCACTTTGACCAGGTTGAGTAACTGTTACAATTGAGTTCTGACCAGGTTGAGTGACAGTGATAAACTCACTTTGGCCAGGTTGAGTAACTGTTACAATTGAGTTCTGACCAGGCTGGGTAACTGTAATTGTTTCAACTTGGCTTTGACCAGGTTGAGTAACTGTAACAACAGAGCTCTGACCGGGTTGAGTGACAGTGATAAACTCACTTTGACCAGGTTGAGTGACTGTAACAACAGAGTTTTGTCCAGGCTGGGTGACTGTGAGAGTTTCTACGGAGTTCTGACCAGGTTGAGTTACAGTAACAATTGATGGAGACCCAGGCTGAGTCACTGTGACCAAAGATCCTTGAGCGGTAACGGTGACAGTTTCTGGAGATTCAGTAACAGTGGTACCAGGCTGACTTTGAACAATAGTACTAACTTGAGTAGTGCCAGGTACACTAATAGTATCAGTGGTAACATCTGTCGTGCCTGGCTGTGTTACGGTTGTACCGGGCTGTGTCACAGTAGTGCCTGGTTGTGTCACAGTGGTCCCGGGTTGTGTCACAGTAGTACCAGGTTGTGATACAGTGGTAGGCTGAGTAACGGTTGTAGTATCAACATTGGTTATAGTTTGACCAGGCTGAGTGATAGTTTGACCAGGCTGAGTGACGGTTTGACCGGGTTGAGTAACAGTAACAGGGAGGTTCGCAGTTTGCTGTGCTGCACAACAGTCTGCGCTAAGAACCGAGGTAACTGTAGTTGTAACACCATTGGGCAAAACAGCAGACATATATGCAGTTTCAGGACAATTGACTAAACTGATGTCCCAGTTAGTAGAGTAGGTCATGACCCACCACGGCTTCAATGCGTAGCTATATGGGAACTCGGCATTAACATTAGTGCAACATCCATTGCACTGTTCACTTGAGCCGGATCCACCGGATCCGCCCGGTTGCATACTACCTTTCCATAACCACCACCAAGCATCGGTGGGTCTAATGAATGAGGCTAATATTAGCCAGGTTATCATTTTGATGTTATTCATTCAGCTATCTAAAGTCAAAGAAAGTAAAAGAGGATACAATATCTGATAGAAAACTGAGCGTGAGAAAAAGAAGAACCAGTGTTCCTCTACAGGTATATATATGCAAGTATGGTTGTTTTTCGTAATATTATAGTGATGGGTACATAATGCATAAACGTAATATAATTGAAACATGCAGCAACATCTTGCATCATGTATGTTTGCCGAATCTCATACTCCGCAGAAGTTTTACGATACACATAACGACGGTCACTGTTATTGAAAGTAGAAAACCGTCATAATGAATTAAGTGTAAAAGTGATTATCGAGCACTGCTAAAAAATTCATCGCTAATTTTTTTTTTTTTTTTAATTATTTACAGGACAAAATAATGTTAGTGTGTGTGCGAAATTTTGATTTCTAAAAAAAGATCGTGCATTATACAGCCCATGTAATGCATGGAATTGAGTTTACCACCAAACAAAATAAAATCACTAACCCCTATATTTTTCTGTATTATGCCGTCGACATATTACATGGATAGATCGCAAACATTGAATTGAACAACTTTTGACTCTTGCGTAACCTTAAATATGTATGCAAGTCACAGAAAATGGTAATATCGCAGGAAGTTTGCTCTGCCTAAAGGTGATAATAAATATTACAGAACAGAAAAATAAATAAAAAATGGATATCTAACTAGTATTGTTTATTTTGTATGATTTCAAAGTAAAAGCTATTGAAAATTAATTTTTTATTCAATTTCATTTTGAAAACATTAATTATATACAATGGAAACGGAACAGCTAAAAATGAAAGCTACTGAAGCAAACTAGTACTCGTAGTATCTCCACAATGAAATATTTTGTTGCAAAATTTCTAATTGATCTCAGTAGTGGCTGAGAGGGGATTCTGAAGTAGTAACTCGATACGTAACATATTATAACTTTAAAATACCAGCTGCGTAAAACGCGTCAAAAATAATCTGATATCCCAGCCCTATATTTACTTACACACAATGTAAACAGTAAGTAAGTAACTGAACTTGTATGTGATTTTCACTTTTGAAATGACTTCGCAATTTATAGCAGTAGAATTAATGGATGAATTGAATCCTTAGGTAGAATACATTATCAAGGAAATATTGCGTGAATCTATTTCGACTATGTACAGCAGTAGAAAAATTATTTCGAAAGCCAGGCATTCAATGAATCCTCAACTTTCTTCGACTCTGGATCGACTTTGTCTGTACGTGGGGGAGAGTACATGTTAGTGAGAACTTTACCAAGTTCAGGCAGACTACCGACATTGAGAAGCCAGAAAGTAGATGCCACTGAGAAAGAGAAGAAAGAGGTAGCAAGAAGTGTAGCATCTACTACAGCCTTAGCGGCATCCTTTACTGGACTGAATTGAGGAGGATAAATATTAGAATCGAACTTCCTAGGAATGAATCTGCGCGCTGAAACGGATTTGCGGCACAAGAAGGCTGCACCCACTGCAACTGATCCAGTCAATAACACTGAAATAGCGCCGTTTTTGAAGTTCTTATTATTATGTTCGATTACCCGAAGTTTGCGGGCCTCGCTTTCATCGCTCTTGGTATCCTTACTGCCCCAGAGCCACTTCATTGTCGAGATAACCCTAAGCCTGATTTTTCACGCCTTTGACGCATGCGCTTAACGCATGCTTGAATACTTAAGCAATAAGCTCGAAGGTCCCACTACCACTACCACTCCCCACTTCATAACTGCCTTACTTAATTTGAACCCGTTCTATTAATACGACGGAACTGAACATTGGATAATCCAGGAATAAAAAACCAGAGCGGTACACTTATACAACAGTGGGTCTAAAATGAGTAACCGTGCAGCCATTGCTAAGTGTGAAGACATTATTTTTGCCCTTGAGGACTGCCAGCGTCAGCACAACTTTCTTGCCAAGGCTGCTGGTGCCTGTTTTGATCTTGAGAAGGCAGTGCGCATTTGCAGACACGAGGCACGTCTAGAAGACAGGCGCAACCACGCATCTGTGGCGTTGGAGAAGCGTAAGCGTCAGGAGGAACGCTGGAGACAAATCGAGCAGGACGAGGCATGATGTGATTACCATATGGTGATACGACGTTCGAACGGTAAGGTTTGACTCTTTCTCTCTTGTTAAAACCAATTAAGCAGAAGAGCCAGTTGTCACTCAGATCTCTAAGCCTGCCATTTACTGTACCTCTTACTCCTTATTTAAGAAGTTGTGGTCCAGTTTGATCTACTCACGATTAAAGAAACCTTAGAATAGGATGTACATAGTATATATTGAGTACCGCAACCAGCGCGGTCTCTATTTATGAAACAAATTTTCTGAAATTTCACTGGGTACTGCGCTTGGAGTGCACCGTAAATTAAACGCATCTCCCCCCATGTCTTGTTCCCGCACCGTCTCACGCAGGGCTCTCTCTCTCCTTTGTCTTAATCCAATCGCGTCTTGAGAAGACGCTTGGTGACCTTACCACCCTTTTCAAGGACGTAGACCAATCCACCATAGCCACCCAGGGGGTCACGGTCCATACCGCTCATTAAAGCTTGAGAAATAGTCTGGAAGAGCTGCTCAGGTTCCAGGTTGGGCTCGTACAGAGACTCCGCCATACCGTAGAGCTGGTCGCCAGCGGTTCCATTGACGACGAAATCGTGCGAAGCATCAATGGATCCAATAGAATCGAAGGTACAAACATAAGGTTTACCGGACTTAGAGTCAATACCCGCCACGAGAGGGCCAACAAACCATGGTCCGAAGCGACGGGAATAAAGCATGGAACTGATAAGATTAGCCATGCGCTGGGGCTCTAACTGGCGATCCTCCTGCAATTCATAGAGGTTGTTGCGCTTGCGGAGCTCAATAGACACGGTTTGGACATCGGTGGCAAGGCCGGTGAGTCCCACAAACACACCGCCATACTGGAAGATCTTCTCAAAATCTCCGCTGATTCCCACAGACTGCAGTCCAAGACGCAAGTCACAGGCAATCGCTACGCAGTCCTTGCCAATCATGGCCAAACAGCTGCCGCCGTTAATCTCACTGGGGTTCGACATTTCGGGTGGTGATGCTTTACCCTACCCAGAACGCTGATGTGGGTGTTATGGCGTTGTGAGTGTGATGTCCTGGGTTTGGAACACAACTGCATAGTATGTGTGGGGTGCGAGTAATCGTGTATTAGTGGATTTTATAACGCGTGAGAAACGGTAAACAATATTAATATAAATAATTAGAAGGTCTTCAAACATTACAATATGATTATTTTGATATTATTCTACACATATCTGTGGCATTTACGCTGGCGTGGAACTGGAACTGGTGATTTTCCAGGCACACACGAGTATACACGCTTGTGTGGTTCGTTCGTGCATTTGTCATGCAGTTATATGTAGGCAACCTGGCCCCAGAAACTGACGAAGGGGTTCTATATGAACTAATACGGCTCCTCGCACCAGCAGAGAGCGTTCGATTGCCAAAGAAAAAAGGATCAGCTAGTCACCAGGGGTATGGATTTGTCAATTTTGCTAGTGTGAGTGATGCAGAGTACGTACTAAAAATCAACCAAGAACAGCCAATAGTACTGAATGGACGGCCTCTGAAAGTGCGTACGGCTGTGCAGTCATCAGAAAGCACACATAGCCCCAAGATTAGTTCCACACGAGCCCCCAACTCCACCAACGATTCCCAGAATTTGTCACACAGTAAGGGTGCACCCCAAAAGTCAGGCTTTGGACTCTTTGTACATAACGTCGATCCCTCCATGCTAACCTACGATGATGTCCAAATACCATTCTCAAAGTTTGGAAATATCTCTGATATTGTAATTCCTCTGGATGCTGCTGGACAGCCCAGGGGACATGCTTTGGTGCGTTTTGTGGAGCGAGCAGCAGCGGAAAGGGCGAAACAGGAATTGGAAGGCCAGACGCTGCTAAATGGAAAATGCAAAATTGAGTACGAACGTATCTGATCAGCCATAGTCCGAAAGAATAATAATAATAAGAATAATAACAATAATAATAATAATAACATATGTGTGTGTATATATTCTGGTATAATTCTTATATACATGTGACGTGTCTAGATAGAAGACTCTCAAGGAAATCTGTATAATTCGATTAAGAGAGAGCTTACACCTAGAATGAATAGTATTTATGCATCAAAAATTTGAAGTGAGGGAAATCAAAACTTACCAGTATTTCATTCCTTTTTCTTTTTCCATCTCTTATTTGGTCGCTGTTTGCACTGCACGCTTCACCGCCTGACGGCCACCGTGTAGAGTGAACCCAACGGCGCTCCCAAAGTAGTTGGGCAGTTTCTTAACATGGCTTATCTTAGTTTTCTTTTCCTTGAACCTGATCTTTAGATTAAGCGGTGCAACACTCTGCCAAACCTCTACAGGGACCTTGGGGGGAAGCTTACGGCCGTACAGACATTGATCGCATAACCACATACCCACGATGAAACCACTGCTATCCAGAGTTCCGTCATGATTATGGTCAACCAATTCCCAAATCTTGCTAAGTGTTTCTTCGGGAAGATGGCTCCGACGCCAGATGCGAGCAACAATGTAGCCATGGACATCGTTAATTCGGCCCTCAACTTCTTTTGTCATATCGATCTCAGTGCTAGAGGCCTCTCCATCCAATCCACTCTCTTCGAACCCACCATCCACGCTCTCAGTATCCTTGAATGGCTCGTGTGAGGAGTGGGAGGCAGACTCTGTGGTATCATCGTGGTGCTTCGACGTAATGATACGCGGCGACTCTGAACCAAATCCAGATATATCCTGGGAGCTTGTACTATAGGTGGGGGAAAGAGGGTCGGTATTGTGTTCCAACGAGCCCTGAGATGCCGCAACATTGCTTCGAGAAGGAGATGTAGGAGCACCACCAATACTGTTGAAAGATGAAGTAGATTCGTTCTGGTGGTTTAATTGCAATCTTGCCATTCGCGTTTGCTGTTGATGCTGCTGGGATTGACTTAGAAGCGAGGGTGGAGGCTGGGAGGGCCCAAAAGGAACATAGATACCAGAAGAGCCCGAAAACGTTCGTTGATGAGCCATTTTATTATTATTTTTCAGGCCTGCACCAAATGCATGCGATCCAGCTGAGGTTCCACCAGACATGGGATTGTGAGCAGAATCTTGATGATGATCAAACAAGTTGCTGGAAACACTCCTCATACTCATAAAACTACGAGAGCTACGCACGCTGGGGGGTCTCAATGCGTTGCTAGTAGTTGCAACTGTCGATGTGGAGGCCGTTTCGCTAAAATTATCCCTCTCTGAATCAATCAGTGGTTTGAGGGCAGGCAGAACTTGCTGTAACGCCTCGAACCATGCTTCCTGGTATTGAGAGGGGACGAAAATGAACGGAAGATGTCTATCACGATTGGCAGCCCATAGCGACTCGTACCGCTTGCGCTCACGTTCGCTTATGGCCTCAAGCTCTCTATGACCTTTCCACGGTTTTTCCGAATCGAACTGTCTCCGGTCAAACTTGCTATTGCGTAGCGTTGATAACATTCTTGGTTGAGTTTGAGGGGGAGGCTTGTATGCATTAGATGAACTTGCAGAAAAAGTCGATGATCCTGGGAGGGGGGGTGACTTACCGTTGGGATTGTTATGAGAACTCAATGTTTGCGGCAGTGAATTCACGGAGCTTGTAACTGAATTCGACTCCACTAATCCTGGTGGGGATTCAAGCCCACCATAGAGATTGCCAGTTCCACAGCCTAAAGCAGTCTTAGACCGGATAGGCTCATGCACATGGCCAGGTAAGGGGAAGTTTCCGTTCGTGGTGCGATGGTCAAACTCTGGGGCAGTTTCTGAACGTGAAACAGGACGTGGTACTCTATTTGATCGTCGCAGAGTAGTCGCCATGCGAGCAGGGCGGTTATAAATGCGACCAGGAGATCCAGGCGAACTCAGCATGGGACTAAGAGGATCAACGGGACCAGACGAGGGCGCCTGAGTGAAAAGGGGAGCCCCCGCAACTAAAGGACCCCCTACGTGTGTACTATCAGTCAAAGGCCCAACGGGGGTAGTGACAGGTTGGGATTCATTTCCATTACCGCTTCCAAAGTTGGTGACCAGAGGTGCAAGTCGCTTGCTATCGACGCTTGCTCCTCCAATGCTAGCCCCACCGACGGAGCTTGATGAGGAGTTATTAGACAACATTAGGTTCGACGAAGCTTTGTACTTGTAAGCATCACCAAGTAGCTGGGGAGCGTAATGGGAAGGGGGCGGTGTCGCCTTTGGCGTGATAGCAGAACCACCCTGATCACCAGAAACACTTTCGATGGTATCAGTAGTAGTCAGCCGCTTGAGCTGAGGGCGAAACGCACGAGCCGGGGCGGACCACGATGCAGCAGGGCGGTACTTCTTCATGAGTTCACGACGCGACGAGCGTGAGCTGTCGAGGTATTGCGCCATGTTTATCTTTGTGTTGAGATGAGACAGATTTTCCTCGATACGGTTGTTCGCCATGTTTGCTGCAAGTTGCGCATTGGCCCGCCTCTCCTGTTCTGCCTTTTGGCGCGCAAGCTCTTTATCAGTGTTGGACACTTTGGGGCTGATATTAGCCGTGAATGCGGAATTCGCACCTCTTTGACTTCCGATGCTATGAACGACGCGGTTACTCTCAGTAGGGGTGATAGGAGTTCCTGGTGCATGGCCAAGTCTTCTCGTCACATTTTCAGTAGCCTTATTCGATATCGAGGGTCCAGCTCGGTTTTGAAGTTCCTGTATTGATGCCATTTTCTCGTCATTATCGTGGGCCGCATTATAAATGTCATCCTGCTCACGTTTCAGCGCTGCTGATAGCGATTTTACAAACCTGGACGACATTGGAGCACGCGGAGCAATAGAAACCGGCTTAGAAGAGCTTGCACGTGCTGCAGCATTGGCGGTGCGGTTCTGAGGAGCTGGGATTCCCCCAAACATTGCTACTTTATTTGGATTATTATCCTCCACTGTGGAGGTTGGACGTCCTATCTGTCTCACCGCACCTGACCTGCTAATGCTACCACTGCTACTATTGCTGCTGCCGCTACCACGACCGGAGTGTGTCATGTTCGCAGAAATCGATTGCTCGCGCGACCTACTGCGGGGGACCCCATCACTCGCCTTGGATCCAGCGGTTGCCCTGGGGCTGGTGCCAGCAGCGGCACTCAAACTTCCCATACTGCTAGAGTGAGATCTGGCGCTTAGTCCCTTAAACTCAGGGGGGGCAACACTACCTTGTCTGGACCTAGTACCAGAATCACGTCTTACAGAGGGGCTACTTTGGGCAGCCTTCGCGGCAGCAAGAGAAAGCAGAGAAGAGTTTCTTCGCATGCTTGGCCGCTCAGGAGTTGCGTTGCCCACCAGCTCTCGCGAGGAGTCTACCGCTGGAAATGGAACATCGGCATCACTTAGTGAGTGCCTAGGTGAAACTGAGGCTGATGTGTTGGTCGAGTTTGGATTGGCAGTTGAGGAGTTAACAGCCGAAGAATTAGTGGTTAAGGGATTGGCAGTCGAATAAGAATTCTTTGCCGCAAAATTAGAGCTGGAAGAGTTGATGGGTGTTGTACTGCTTCGTCCAACTGGTCTGGCTCTTGGGATCTGCCGCGTAGCGTTAAGCCCTCGCGGAGAGGGTGTTTCACCAGGCATGAGCGCCTGCTGCTCAGACACATAGGCACGAGCATTTTCCTGCGCTTTTCTTGCCGCAGAAACCAGCTCTACTCGCTTATTAGGGATCTCGTTTTCTCTTAACTTTCGGGCTTCCTCCTGTTTCCAGGTTCGAGCGGGGATATTACGATCCTTGTAGCGAGCGCGCAGAATCTGCTGGGCATTCGCTAGTGGTCTAGGTGGATCCAAATGATGATATGCGTTTGGTGGTTTCGCTTTTTGTGACTGTAGCTTCGGCTTGTCTGGGGGCGCACCGATGGTGTCACGGTCAGCGGGGGAAGCTTGTGACCGTGTGACACCCTGCGAAGAGTCCCCAGTATGAGGTGGTTGTGCCGAAGAGGCTGGCATAATTATTAGCAAATTGCCGTTGCAAGTCCAGCCTTACGGAATATTTATCTCCAAAGTGACACAATATTGCAATTGACTGGAATTGCGGGAACCTGGAGGTTGATCGGTCACCTGATGGTTTTGGTACAGAAAACCTAATACGGCCAAAAATCCGTGGCGACTCAGCGGTTATGGCTGGATTATAGAAGAGTATGTCACATGTCACTCTAGATTTAATACTCCATTCCTAAAATTGGGTAAGCTTCCTAAATTTGCATTGTTTTCGACCGCCATTCAATAGGCTCTCTTGATTGTTGAGGTATTTCGTGCCCTGCATTTGAATCGCTTGGCGTTGACATATGCACACACAACTGAATTCAAAAATCCAAAAATATCGAATATACTAAAATAGAATAAAAATTATGAATTAATTATAGATAATTATCTTACTGCATAAGAAATTTACGCAAAATTTTTCAGCCATCGCTTAATGCATTGTTAATTTCGGTTTCTCTTTCTACATCATCCTTGCTTTTTAAGCAAATACCAGAGGTAGCGGAAGCCGGGTGGAGGGGACTCTAAACCAAAAATTGGGGCTTGTGAAGGCATTTTACGTAGAGTTAACCTACATGACTGTAATACTCATATGTCATTATCCGTAAAAGCTTACGTAAGACGCTCTTTCAGGTTGCATTTCAGGATGGGAAAGCGGCGAAAAGCGGTTGAGTACCCGATGGTCACGGCCATAAGATGATCGCTTGCCGACGAGTTTGCCCGAACCCCTAGCATAAGAAGTACAATAGAATACAGCTTAAATAGATTATGTTTACTGGCTCAAGTAAAGTTATGTGATTATGCGCTTACGGTTGTTCTCCTGCACCCTACTGCACTAGCGCGAAAATAAATCTAAATATAACTTTCACGTGTACGTGTACTAATGATATCAACCACATACGATTTGATCTTGGGATCAGACTAAAACACTATGCTGATTTGGTACCTAAAAATTGCCTTTATACGCATATAACATCTATAAAATCGAATTAATTATTTTGTTCGTTTTAATGTACCGAGAAGCGCCTAGTATATAAAAGAAAAATTTGCCGCGGGTAGGGCTGCTTGGCTATTCAGAGACCCCAACACATGCGTTTGCATCATACTACCACCAATAGATCTATGTACCGTGTCAAACAACAAAACAAAAATTAGATAAAAAAGCCGTTGAGCAGAGATCAGTGATTTCAATAAATACTCCCAGAATCAAAATTATCATATAATTTCGAAAATGTATGTAAAATATATGAATATTAAGAAATGTAAGATGTGCAATCAGTAAAAGACGAGATACCGCCTGTTTTTGCTGAAAAGAGAGTCACAAAACTTTAGTCGCTGTGCAGAAGCGGCACCTAGCATAGTGATACACTACTAATCAATATATTGAGGATAGGGTCTCGGCACATTGCATGAATTTGTGAGTGAAGAGAAATCTTATTTGCTAGTTCCTACCGATATTTGAATCGAAGAATTAGGAATATATTATTAGTTATACAACTTTTATTCTATTAGATAAGGAACTGCCGCCAAAGATTATTCTGCGCGATATCTCATCCATCTGTAATGTGATGAAACCCCGACATCTTTACAATGTCAGGTGAGATAACCTATTCACTATTTTTAGTGCGATGATCAATATCTTAAAACCTATCGTCTTTGTCGTACATTCCTAGATACTAAATTTAGTAATTAATGCAGATTTTTTATTTTATTTTATTTATCTCTTCAGTTTAAAGATAGAAAGATGGTCAAGAGTTTTAAAGCTATGTACATACCCACTCAATAAGTCAGAACTCCAGATAATTTGTAATGTAGCTCAACTTTTATCTCTGACTGCTCTTTATTCTTCTCTTATTCTCTGATCAGGACATCACGGATAAGAATATAAATAGAAACATATCAGATTTTCCAGTACAAAAAGACGGTACCCATGCTGAGTAATTTAAATATAGACTGATAATGGTATGACGTACACCAAAGCGTTCTACATGCGTTCACGTGGGTACAGTTAGCGCACACCCACGTGCTGAACGTAAGAGCGTCTGTGCGGCCATTCAAGGTTCCCCCTCACATACTCTATTTCAAAGAACACACAGCGGCGAAGTCACCGATGGACTACCGGAGCTCTGAAATGCCTAAATGGGTAAATGAGGAGAAAACTCCTCGATTTAGAAGATTTCGTATCTCCGTTTTGAAGGTCGCCTTTGCTGGGTGTATCATTGCATTGGTCTTATTGGGCTTGAGTGCACCTACTAGTAAATACAGCGCTCCTGACTATGACTTTAGATTTCGCAATGGTCTGCATGCTCACAAGGACCACCAATTTCACCGCCGTCTTCGCTCCCTACGAGACCATGCTAAGAGTCTCGTAAAGAAGAACAGTATTAGGGATGAACTCAAATACTACATGACCTCTGATGCCCATCTTGCTGGACAAAACTACGACTTGGTCAATCATACTGCAGAGAAGTTCGAGGAGTTTGGGTTCACCCCCGAAATCACGCGTTACGATGTTCTTCTTAACTACCCTGTTGACCACAAGGTTGACTTGCTCAACAACAAGGGAAAAGTATACCACTCTCTTAAACTAACTGAGCCTCCGCTCAGTCAAGACCCTACTACTGATAGAAAAGACTCGGTGCCTACTTTCCATGGCTACAGCGCAAATGGAACCGCTGAGGGTGAGCTTGTATACGCAAACTTCTGTACTCGTGAAGACTTTCAGGCATTGCAAGAGGCTGGTGTGGATATCAGAGGTAAAGTTACACTTTGTAGATACGGTGGTCTTTTCAGAGGTCTTAAAGTCAAATTCTCCGAGGAATGGGGTGCTGTGGCCGCGCTTATTTACTCTGACCCTGCAGAGGATGGTGCAATTTTGGAGCCTGAATATGAACCGTACCCTTTCGGTCCTGCCAGGAATCCTGATTCTGTTCAGCGTGGTAGCGTGCAGGATTTGCCGTATGCTCCCGGTGACCCCACTACTCCCGGCTACGCATCCCATCCTGATGTTGACCGCACAGACCCCCAGGGATTACCCTCCATCCCCTCGATTCCCATATCTTACAATGATGCAATCCCATTGTTTGAGGCCATCGGCACCAATGGTGTCGTTTTTGATGACTGGAAGGGAAAGATCCCTGATGTGAAGTATTACAGTGGTCCTTCTCAGAACAAGGTTTTGGTAGAAAGTATCCAGGATTACGCAATCAGACCTATTTATAATGTCATTGGAAAACTGAAAGGTGAAAGTGAGAAGGAGGTTATTATCGGAAATCACCGTGATGCCTGGATTGTTGGAGGTGCAGATCCTAACAGTGGCTCTGCGGTGCTCATTGAGGTCGGTCGTGTTCTGGGTCGTCTTGCAGCTAACGGATGGGTCCCCAAGCATACTATTGTATTGGCAAGCTGGGATGCTGAGGAATATGGACTGGTGGGCTCTACTGAATTCGGTGAAGACCGCGCAGAGGAGTTACAGGCTAACACTCTTGCGTATCTGAATTGTGACGTTGCTGTATCAGGATCTCATCTTAGCGTTAGTGGCCATCCTTTGTTAAGCTCTGTAATCAACAGAGCAGTTAACGATGTTCCATTTGGCAAGGATGGTTCTTTGTCTGATTATTGGGGTGGTGATAAAGACACTCGCATTTCTCCACTCGGATCGGGCAGTGATTATACTGTATTCCAAGACCACCTTGGCATTCCATCATTAGATATTGGTTTTGGTCGTGGTAGAAATGATCCCGTTTATCATTACCATTCCAACTATGATTCCTATCGTTGGACGATGAAATTCGCTGACCCTAAGCTTGAGCGTCATACTGCTATTGCACGTACTTTGCTTTTAGCGGCTCTTGAGCTTTCTGAGTCTGAATTGATCCCATTTGAGGTACCAAAATTTGCTAAGACTCTTGAGAAATATATCAAAGATATTGGAGACAGTTACAGTGGTCCTCTTAGTGAGGCACTCACTGATTTGTCTAGTGATGCCAATGCGTTCCGCCAGCGTGCGCGTGCGTTTGAGCATTATTCTAAGAAAAAGGTACGCGCTCTTCGTAAGACCGCGAAGAAATCTGGTTGGTGGAATAAACTGAAGTATGCCGCTTTGAAGGTTCAGCTGGCGCATATTAACGCGAAATTATTCAGTATTGATAGAAAGTTCTTACACCCTGAGGGTCTTGAAACTCGCCCTTGGTTTAAGCATATTGTGTACGCTCCTGGAAGATATACAGGATACGCCGGTCAGGTTCTTCCTGGCCTCGCAGAGAGCATTGAGGATAACGATGATAAACTATTAGAAAAATGGGTAGAGATCATCAGCAATATCTTGAAGGATGCCACGAATAGTCTATAATAGTTTAATGATCGCTAATGTCCTATAAGTTTATTTATACCAAATTAATACTTGATTCATTGCCATATCTACCGATCATTCGATTTTTAGGCATTTAGAAAATAGCTAATCAGTAGATAATTTTTTCTACGATAGGGATTCATTCCACCCATTATTCTCAATAGAGTATCAGGGTAAAGGCGGGGAGAGTGTGTAGCAGGAGTGGCGTAACAACCCTATCATATGCCATTCCAGTGATTACATATATTCAGGTGCATATAATTGTAAATCTTATCGCCAAAATCAGCTAAATTCAAATGCCTTCCTACGAATTCGGTGTTGCGATGTCTTGCAGTGGTTGTCAGAACGCTGTAAACCGCGTGCTTGGTCGCCTAGATGGTGTTAAAAAGGCCGATGTTTCGCTCGAAAAACAGACTGCTTTGGTTGAGACCGATGATTCATTAGACTACCAGAAAGTGCATGATACTATTGCGAAGACAGGCAAGAAGATCAACTATGGAAAGACACTTTGAGTTAAATGTTCTGGTCCAAAGCTCGTTAAATTACGAATGCGACAGAAAAAAATCTCAATGTTGTTGCTTTTTTTTATTTCCCTTTCCTTCTTAATCCTTTTGTCGATATTTCCGATGCGTATTCTAGATATTCTAAATATATAAATATAAAATGGCTATGAATGCTATCTATAAAATAATGTGAGAGATATTTTGTTCGACATAAAATAGTGCTAATGTCAATCTTTACCAAGATCGAGATCATAAACCCAGTCACGGATTCCGCTAACTGAATTGGCACTAATCTCATCGCCATAGCCACTAACAATGCGCAAAATATCCTCGTTGAGCTCAGTTCTACCCAATATATCGACGTGGTCAGCAGTGCGGCTACCACCACGCAGATCAAATTCATCGGGGTGATGCTCCATCTCCACAATAGTAACATTAATACCTCCAGGATTGAACCTCGATTTAGGAGTCTCCCACCAGTATTCAATTGCATGACACGGAAGAGAGATGGTACCGTCTCCTGGTCCAGTGACCACAGAACCCTCCTCGAGACTAGTATAGTCAAGGACGGCTTCCAATGGTGTAGTACTATCGTTTGAGGCATCACGATAGTAATAAGCACGCTCAGTACCTTTTCCTACACCATACAAAGAGAAAATTTTCATATCTGGAGCTTTAGGAAGCGCAGCCTCTAGTGGGTTTGACCATTTGCTCGGGTCCTTATTGTTCGCCTCAACTTCCTTTCGAGTACGAGCCACTCCTAAGGAATACATGTTCTGTATACGATCATTAAACCAAGCAGGGGTCTGATTATACATGAAGTCAAGTGCTCCATTCATGGATAAGTTTTGGGCACTTAGAGGTGACAAGTGCTTTGAGAACCTAATAAAGTTGCCAAAGGTTTCCGTGCGGTTGGCAGGATCATCCGGAGCACCATGCTCATTTCCCCAAATGGCATCTCCACCCTTAGGTAACATAGATGCAATGCCAGGCCAAGTACGTAGCATATAAGCGCGCTCGTCGCGACTGAAGAACTTCTCCAAACCGGAAACGGCCAACTGGTTCAATGTTACGGTATCCTTCATCTCACCACTCAGTAAAGCAACTAGAGCCTTGGGAGTTCCCAGTAAACTACCACTAATATCCACAAAGTGAGCAACATTGTCATTGACCCAGTTAGGACCACCATTACCGAACTCAGGTCCCTCAGCTTCGACCCATTTTAAGAAGTAAAATACAACTTGAGAACCCATTGAGTGAGCTAAAAGTGACGTCTTTTCGCCAGTAAGTTTTTTATTAGTTTCTATCTGGGCCTTGAGTTTGGAGAAGTAACCATCTCTGCGCTCCAAATCAGGATAACCCAATCTCCAGTCGTAGGATGCTAAACTCATTGTATTCTGGTCATAACCCAACGCGCTGAGATTTTCAATAATCTTGTTCCAAATCCAGTATCCAGTGATAAAGTAGTCTGCACTTTCGATACCTTCCGCAGCCCGCACCTTGAAATGGGGTGGGTCAAGACCAGTTTTTTCATCAAGAAGAATGTGCTGCAGCCAGCAATTCTTATTCAGTAGCATAGTACGAATCATGTAGAATCCACCCCACATCTGCTTCCGATAGTACTGCTTGCTGGGGCACTCCTCGGTGCCATGTAATCCCCAGTTTTCTAGAGCACTGCTAATGACACCAGGAACCATAATTACAGGATGCTTTGGGCGGAAACCCTCATCATACATGTTCATTCCAACGGCAAAATCAGTACTCAATTGACGTTCACTAGAACTCTGTTTTGCTTGCTTGAGCAGATCGGTCAACGGCTGAGGAAGACTATCCGCATGGGTGAGAAGCCACTCTTGCGAAGCCCCAGCGATTTCGAGAGTAGACTCATGATTAGCCAAAAAGTGGGCAGCCACAAGGCCAAGTAGCGAACCGATAAGAAAAATGAATCTCTTTCCAGTGAAAAAGCCCTTGGTGCGAGAATACTTCGATTTCTTTCGGCGATGCTTATCATGAGATGAATGAGAAGATCCTGATTTAGAATGATCTTTAGAGGCCGAAGTAGCACTTACTTCTCCGTTGATTTCCTCTTCCTTGGTACCTTTCTCGGATGGACCGCTGTTACTCTCATCCAAATTCTCCTTCGAGGGCCTGCGACTAGCACCTGTTGATCGGGTTCTACGAGATTTCACCGCGGAGGTTTTAGGCTCCGCAGATTTAGGAGGCATTGAGCAGCAATTTTAGGATAAGGCAATCGTTAAAAAGAGCGATAGTAAAATTAAAAATCAAGATGTGCAATCTATCACCGGTTAACCCCTAGACCTATCCGCGCAGACAGAATGTATGAGTTTTCAGGGTAAGTTCACAGGATAGGACCTTGCGTTAACTCTCAGGGTTGAAAGAACGGTATATTATAATCAACAAGCTAACGGTGCTCGATATGTATGAGGGCAGGGGTTATATTGTACAAGAAGCAAAAAAATAATAAGCCCAACGGGGGGCTCGAACCCCCAACCTTGTGATGAACCTTATACGCTTTCGCGAATTAAGAGTCACACGCTCTTCCGATTGAGCTAGCTAGGCAAATATGTAGAAGCCCAACGGGGGGCTCGAACCCCCAACCTTGTGATGAACCTTATACGCTTGCGCGAATTAAGAGTCACACGCTCTTCCGATTGAGCTAGCTAGGCAACTTGTTGCGCTAGGTTTTCACCTGAGCTTCATAAGGTAAATTTCTCATGATAAAAATAAGGTAGGAATTGTAGATAATTAATGTAGTAGTTCAATTAATGATATAATGCATAAATTTACTCTATATAGCAGTATAAATGATCAACCATGACGGCGTGGAGGAGGAATTTGCCGGACGCGAACCTTTTGTGCCGCTTCAAGAGCTCGCTCTGAGGGGGTGCGCGGTCTTATGCTGGTGGGCTGGTCAGGTGTATGAGGCATATCGAGATCGTCCTGTCGCAAGCCACGCGTATTGACACTCAAAGGCTCTCGCAAGTTTGACCGAGACTTTCTCACTGTAAGCCCTGAACTCGAACTGCTCCCACTACCACTGCTTGCTAAACTATTGTTAGAGTTGTTTGATTGGGAAGCAGCGAGCTGTGATGGGGGATTGGTTTGCTGAGTACTAGTGTGAGAAGACTCAAATCTGGGGCGATGGTTCAATAAGGGAGATCGAGAAGCACCAGCACTTGGGGCTGCTGCGGTTAGTGAACTCTTAGATGGCACTGACTTAATAGTCGGTGCAGGTGCAGCAGTGGTGTTCCCAGCACTGTTAACAGGAGTGGCCTGTGAAGACGCAGCTGTAGTCTGCTCTGAGCCACGTCGAAGATTGCGCTGCTGCGCTTCCTCAAGTTCCCTAAGCTCACGGCTATACTTTTCTATTTCGGCCTCTTCCATCTGTTGCTGCTGTCTGACCTGTTCAATACCACGAGATTGACGCTCTGCAACCCGTTTTGCGCTAGCTTCCTCCTCTGCAGCACGGCGTGCCCTGGACTCTTCCTCTCGCTTCTGATGTGCTTTCATAGATGCAATACGTTCAGCCTCTTCCTGTTGGGACCTAAGTTCTTCTTCTCTTTGTTGCTGCTGTAATTGCTTTTGACGTCTCTCTTCAAGAATCTGGCGTCTGTTCTTCTCCTCCTGAATGATACGTCTCTTTTCTTCTTCATCAGCTCGCCTTTGACGCTCTAGCTCACGTTGACGTTCTGCCTCATAGGACTTTGCCTTAAGAGCTTCGCGCTCGCGGTGCAGTTCTTCGGCCCTCGCTTTATTCTCTTCTTCACGTCGTCTATTAGCCTCCTCCTGAGCTAATTCACGCCTGCGGATGACTTCTGGGTCTTCCTCTCGGCGTGTTGGCTGAATGGGTGTTCTATTTTTGGTAGGAGAGGACCTGCGACGATTGCGCTCAGCAACATTGCGCGGTGAGGCAGCTGCTGTAACCCCTGGTCCCGGAGTTGCAGCAACAGAGGTAGTGGTAGCTGTTGTGTTATTCGGCTTGGAGATAGTTCTGGAGACATCTGTCGCAGGTGCAGGACCAGCAGTAGTGCTAGCACCACGAGAGCTAGTAGATGAAGGTGTAGCTGACGGACCTGTCGATGAAGAAGATGTTGTAATATCTTCACCATTAAAGATCTTTTGAAGTTGTGAAAGCTGAGTTGCAAGATTACCGGATACATGTGATCCTGGACCAGCGTGACGATGTCTTATCTCAAGTAACAGCTTGATATCACTCTGCGATAAGCTGGTCGCACCATCACGAACTTTATCAATGATAAGAGATGGATTCAGGCGCATAAATTCAATAAATCCTGAAGCACGAGAAAAGTCAACCTGTCTGGGGTCCTCAACAATCGAAGTCAGCATCTGTTGTAACGCAAAGACGTTGGTCAAGAGTTGGTTTTGGCCAGCTTCATTAATTTCAGTGATATTGACTGCCTCTAATATGAATAAATCGTTCATGAACTGAGGAATGCCTCCCAAAATGAATTTGCGATCAGTTGAGAGTAGGTGCTTATCAAAGATTTCTGATGCTAAAGACAAGCTTTGCTGCATCCTATCCACCACAGGATCACGCTCTTCTCCCCGATTACTATTACTAAAATCACGGCTAGAGACCATTTGATCAAAGTGGCACACAGTGCTCATGAAAATATCGACACGAAGAGCACATAACGCGTAAAGGGAATGCATCTCAAGAGTCGAAACAATATGATCATATTGTTTCAAGGTATTTCCAGCTAGAATCGCAGTAGCATTCAAAAGAGAAGTAGCGGGGTTATCACCATGGTTAAGACCCACTGACAATGCATTAGAAGTATCCAAAAGTGTCCACCTCCGACGAACCCGCGAGGAAATGTTATGGGTGCTAGATGTTCCCACATCACCATTATCGCTGACCTTACGCATCTTCCGAAGTCTGAGAACCATCCATTGGATACTGGTAATAAGCAATGTAATTTGTTTGAATGCCGAAACTTCCATTTGATCACCAAGAGAAAAGGTAAGCTTATTACTATTCGGTTGCCTGCGATTCGCAAAATAAATTTCAAACTCCTCTTTAGTATTGGGGGATTTGTCCTCATAACGTTTTTCGAGTAGAGGGAAAAGTGGCGCATGGACAGCAAGCTCCCATGTCTTTATCAATTTTTGATAGAGATGGCTATTGTTATTCAGTGCGTTACGGTACCCCTTGCTACCGCCACGATGACCACTACTACTAAGAGCACTCGCGTTACGCTTGCTAGATCCACCCGAAACAGCTGCAGTTGCTTTGAATAAAGTTACCAAATGAATTTTGAAATATTCAGCAATGCGTTGGAGCAAACCCACAAATATTGATGCATATTCTTCTCGGTAAGTAGTTCCAGTGTCTAACAATTGACTCAATAAACACAATGTTTCCGAGAATTGAGAAGCACAATTGACAATGGGTATTTGGGACTTTGAACGCCAGTTGGACATTTCTGTGAAAGCATCCTCCTCATCAGCTATTTCATCAATAGCATCATCGAAAGCCTCCTTTAATCGAGGCACAAATGACTGCTGTAAGAATTTATCCAGGAAGCTGTCGAACATATCCTTTGACGCCTTTGTATTGGCGATATTACGGGCACTTCCGAAAAACATCGTCAAAGGCTCCAGCAACGGCCGAATATTTAGAATATGTGCTGGGGCAACCACTTCTAGTTGCTCCTCCTTGTGAGTTTCAGCAAAAACTTGAGTGGGATCATCTGGAAGTAATCCGGGAACACTTCTTTTGATCGTATCGCGCAGAGTATCAAAGTCCCGCAAGCTCTTGGTATCTTCGTCAGTAGGGCCAAACTGGAAAATTGGCTCTTTATCGCGCTTGGAAACACCATTGATACCACCATTCTTGGAGTTTTCTGTGCTGGCTCCGTTTTTATTATTACGGAATTTGTTATCATTCGAAGATTTAGTTCCCAAATAAGATAACACAAATGATCTTACTGCTGCAGTTGTGCGCTCACATGCAGCATCAAAGTCGTATGAAGTACCATGGTGCTTGGCGATTTCGGAAATTGCTCTCTGGGACTCCAAGAATCTGGTAAACCGTAAAAAGAGCATACGTGCAAGGGTTGACAGGGCAGTCTGGTCAATAGACCTGAACTGTTCCAGCAATGTAGAAGAGGATGACTTGATATCAAGAATATCGGGAGTAAGATCGAGGTCTTTGATTACCTCACGCGTGACTGAATGCACCATTGAATTTAGATCATGAGCCAATCTGCGCTGCATTTTCTCCAAGCTGCTATCCAAACTCTGAAGGTCCGATAAAGTGCTAATAAGAGATGCCAAGTAAGCAAAGCTGTTTGACTCGGGATTATTCTCAGACTCAATTTCTGGAAGATTAGGCAGAGACTCTATGAAATCCACATAATCCGGATCGTCAATGCTATTGCTGCTTTCTTCACTATAAAGTGGAATGGACGAGGTGCCCTGCACCAGTCTCTTCTGGGCAAACGGCGAAGTTAGGTATACATGAGCACGAATCTCGTCAACAACTTTACCCACCAATTGGGATTGTTGGGTTTGGACGTAATCCAGTAGAGGTTTGATGCTGGGTTCATTCGTCAAATCACGAATAGTTACTGTTTCTAAAGACTGACCCAGTAGCATTCTCGCCTTATTGAATTGCTTGCGGGCTACACAAGCCTCGTATTTTTGAGGAATCTGCTGCAAAAACTCCAAATCAGCAAGAATGTCCAGCTTCTGTTTGTAAAGCATGCTTTTTTGCTGAAGGTCACGGAGTACTGGCTTCCTCTCTGACACCTGTTCCTGCAGCTTCGTCAGTGCCTGCTTCGAAGTATGAATTTCCTCGTGTCCGATTTTTAGTGAGTTAACTACCTCTCGATATACACCAACGCTTTCGTTGAAACCCTGGTAGCTGAACTCCACACGCGATCTTAACATTTCACGCAGTTCCGCGTGAAGTTCCGCGAATTCGCGCGAGTAATGCTGAAGACCGACACTGCTGTTGTCTTGCAGAGCAAGAGCAACAACGAGCGGGTTGGCGTCTTCGTCAACAAGATCGAAAAAGTGACGACCAACTCGGTGCTTCAAGTCGCTAATTTCCATACCGGATGTAAGTAGGGTTGGGGCCGCAAATAGACGTGCAGTTCAGTTATGCTTCAAACTCAACCAAGCCTAAGCACAGTGCACACACACACCTTAAGCCACCAAGACCACGCTAAATATAGGGGGTTCCCGATTTTACCATAATAATAACTACGCGCACGCTCCACCATGACATTATTCTAGGAATTTGAAAATATAACCGGGATATTAAGGGCGAAAAAAAGGTGAGTATTTCCTTATATATATAGGTGCATAAATGAAATTTTTGAAATATGTATATATTTGTATATGGCAAACTATTGGATTCGGCATAAATGACTGAAGAAAGGTTCGCATCAACACATACAAGAGACTCCACTAACACCTGCGTCATAATGATACGATAGGTGTGAGTACCCTACTGCTTGGGTACCCTACAGCTTGACTTCGTCAGAACGGGAAGGCCTCACAGCACAAACACAATTCAATGACAGAAATTGACCTTACTACGTGGATTCACGGGGAAAAGAAGCCTAACTCAGTGCTAATTGTGTTGAATCAGCCCATAACAATTCCGGTTCTGTTTGATGCTGCCTGGGATGCCTGCGAGCACCATGTGGTTGCTGATGGAGCGGCCAAGCGACTACGAGAGCTAAACAACGAAAAATACATACCAGATTACATCGTTGGAGACTTAGATTCAATCAGTGACGAAGATTTGAAATACTACCAGGAAAAGCAAGTGAAATTACTCACTCGAGAGTCTCAATATGCTACTGACTTTATGAAGGCAATGACGACGAGCCATGAGGAGTGGGACAAAGAGGGAGAATTCACGCCCCGCACGTTTTACGCGTTTGGTGGAATCGGTGGTCGATTGGACCACACGTGGAGTGCTTTTCTGTGTCTCAATATTGCGGCCGAAACGGGTGATCGGCTAGTGTTAATCAGCGAGAAGAACGTCACATTGCTGCTTACTCCTGGAGAATACACAGTTAAAACTCCACAGGATACGTATGGTGAGGCAGTTGGTTATGCGCCTCTTATGGGAGCTTGTAAGGTGAGCACCAAAGGTCTGATGTGGGACGTCGAGGACACTGAGTTTAGCTTTACCACGCATATCAGCACCTCAAACTACCTCGTAGCCAATGAGGTTTGGTTCAAAACTGATAGTAAAGTCATGTTCACCATTGAGATCAGGCATCCCAAATAGGTGGATTTCACGCTTATGTTACTAACTAACTTATCTAAGAGCACCATCATATTCGTACATATAAACTCATTCATGGGTATAAGCAATGAGCATTCGTTGGAATTCAAATCATTTCCAGTTAAATCGTTGTCATTTAAAATTGATCAATATTAAATAGTATTATTTTTATTACCTAAGTTGTCTACCGAGCGCAATATGGTCAATGCGGGAATTAAAGGTAGAAATTATAGTAAATAATAGAAGCCACTACGAGCAAGATAACCGAAATAACTCTGCCAATATCTGTACTCACCAAGTAGAACAGTGTACCCAATCCAAGGTTGCTCAGTAATGTCAATTTGCGGGTGAGAGGCTGCTTGCCCCTCAGCTTCTCGGGACGCTCTGTGCTACCCTCCACCTTCAGGAAATCCACAATAGGAAGGCTTGCAGTCGGTGTAGTTAGCCTGAGGTACACTGGTTTATGGTCAGAATTGATCTTATCGGAGTACACGGCAGTATAAGGCCCTGTAGTAATCTCATCGCCTTCAGAATCGACAATAGGACGGTAAATGATTCTGTCGCACCACGATGGTACTCTACCCTTTTTGTATTGGTTTGTGAGACGCTCATACTTGTAAGTGGGTTTGAATGTGATGGGATTCTCTTTGTAGCCGAGACCGACGCGGTTGTTCGACATTTCAGTGGTAAGCTCGTCGTTTTTGAGGGAGCCATTGCGCGATCGATAATTCAGGTCACCAGCGATAATAATCTGTCCCTCTAGCTCCTGCAGATCGAATGCACCGCTAAATGTTTCAAAATCGAGGTTGCGGGGGACCTTGTTTCCATCTTCGGCACACAGATGACAGGCCACAAATGTGATGCGGTTACCAACACCACCCAAATCAATGGACAGAAGAACAGCACCCTTCAAACTCGACCACAGAATTCCGAACTCGGATGATTTAGTGTAAAAAGAGCCGATCTGTTGCGATTCATGGCGGAAAACTAAAAGCACGGTGCCACCAGTGGATGGACTGGCTACAAGGTGGTAATTCGACGGCACAGCATCAATATAAGGAGCAATGTATTCCTCAATCTGATTAAAAAGGGCATTGTACAAGGGACTGATCTCCTGGATGCTGATCACGAGAAAGTCAGAGGGAGTAGCACTGGACTTGAGAGGCTCGGCAAGGATCTCAGAGGCAATGGTCTCTTTTGTTTGCTTCTCTTTATTTGCGTTAAACGTCACAACCAGGCACGATTTCATATTTACCTAGTGAAGAAGGGTTGAAGAGATAACTATAAATAAGCTGTGAGGTGTTGGTTACCCTGCTCAGATAACCAGCCGTGATAACACATCATGTGATGCATAATTAGCATACACACCAGGTCCACATTGCATAATGATAACCCAGATAAGTCACCACAATGCAGTCGGAGGAGTGACTCTCATAATTCTAAAAACTACACATGATGTATTTAAATTTAGTTTCAAATGAGAGATAAAATATTATGTACGATACTAAGCATGTATCTAGCAGACAAAATACACATACGCAAACTTTTTATTTAAGAATAGAGCTCGTTATATATATTTAAGGATCTATCTTCTAAGATGAACTGAATTTATGCAAGGTGCTCACGTTTAGGAGGCGCATTCCAGTCCACATCAGGGCCGATCGAGATGATTCCATACGGATTGATGGTTGGATGACTGCGGAAGTAGTGGTTACGAATGTGAGGCAAGCTTACCGTGTCGCGGATGTTTCCTGTTTGGTAAATTTCCCGCAGGTAACCGCTCAGATTGGGGTAATCAGCATGCAGACTCTTCTTGTCGCATTTAAAGTGGGTAGTGTAAACGTGGTCAAAGCGTACGAGCGTGGTCCACAACTTGATATCGCTTAGAGTAAGTTCATTTCCAAGCAAATAGCGCTGCTTCGAAAGGCGCTCCTCGATCTTGTCCAAAGCGTCGAACAAGGGATAGACGTTCTCATTGTAAGCCTCCTGGGAAGTCGCAAAACCACTCTTGTAGACACCATTGTTAATCTTGTGATAAATAAATTCGTCAAGCTCCTTCTGCTCCTCAGTCACTTTGGGCAAGAAAGTCTTTCCCTTGGCAACACCCGGCAGATCGTCGAACGATGAATCGAAAATTTCGCAAATCTCTTGGGACTCGTTGTTCACAATAGTTTTCTCCTTGGTATCCCAGAGAACTGGTACGGTAACTCTGCCGGTAAACTCAGGGTTCGCCGTAGTATACATCTGGTACATGAAGTCATTGTGGTACACGGGATCACCAGTCACACCAGGAAAGTCCTTGTTGAAGGTCCAGCCGTTCTCCAGCATCAATGGGTTCACTACATGCACCGGGATGATAGCATCACTCTGATCAGTGGTAGGAGTGAGACTGTTCAGGACGGACTTGCCCAGAAGGCCCTTTAGAGTACCAACAACCAAAGTGCGGTGGGCCCAGGGGCACGCCAGCGATACATACAGATGATACCTTCCTGCTTCAGGTGTAAATTTCGAGTTGGGGGCAATGCGATTGCGGAAAGCAGTCACTGTGCGCACAAAGCGACCACCAGTTGATTTAGTGTCGTACCACACGTTGTGCCAAACACCGTTAACCAATTGACCCATTTTAGTACTGCTTGTCTAATCCAAATCTACTAGTGCCTAATAAAAAAATCACAATCAATTAATATCACTTTTTCCCTCAGTAATATTAAAAGTGAAATCTACTAGTATAGATATACGTAAATCCTATTATGTGCACGCCCACACCTATATATATGTTGCTGCCCTGATGCTTCAAGCATCGAGGGTTCCGGCCCTCCGACCACCGATTACTGAACTTGACCAATATGTTGCATTGATTGGGCTTAATTTCTGACTGGAAATATTATAAATTATATTATTCTAATGGATTTTCCTTACTATATGTCTGAATGCATTCATATTCATATATAATTATTGGAATTCGCAAGTGTCATCTCCGAACTAATGGGTGGTGGAACGTCGAAGAGCCGTTGCGGTTGAGGTATGGGTTTGTCGAAGCGTATCGAACAGATTGGACCCACACTCCACACCTACTGCCGCTTACTGGTGCAACGCTCTAGATTCGCCTGATCAGTCACCACAGCAACATTAAGACAGCCATAGAGCCAAATCCAAAAAAAGTCACTAGATTAGCTGAAATGGAACATTAATGCGTATTAATAGTAAACAAATTGCATCTAAATAACCATAGCATTCCCTCTTAATCTCCTATGTATATATAACAACGGACTTATACCATAATAACCTACCCGTCCCCTCCTCCACCTGTTTACTCTTCCACACACCCACATACGGCCACGAGTGTCCACAGGTTCCACGCCATCCAGCCCTACCCACGCACCCACACCATACACCCACACGCATACACCCACACGCATACACATATCCACACCCACACACCTAACTGTTCCACCCAACATTAACAATGACTTCGGAAGACCACAAACCAGTGCTTCCTGCTGGCGACCCCAGCGGAAACCCACCACCTCCTCCTGGTGATGAGCTTGCGACTGCAATTATGAAGCGCAAGAAAAAGGACAACGCCCTTATTGTTGATGACGCCACCAACGACGACAACTCCGTCATTACCATGAGCCCCAACACCCTCGAGCTTCTCCAGCTCTTCCGCGGTGATACTGTGCTTGTGAAGGGTAAGAAGCGTCACGACACTGTGCTCATTGTGCTTGTGGACGAGGAGCTCGCTGATGGCGTGTGCCGTGTCAACCGTGTGGTGCGCAACAATCTCCGCGTTCGCCTTGGTGACATCGTCTCTATCTACCCTTGTCCCGACATCAAGTATGCTTCGCGTATTTTGTGTTTGCCCATTGCCGATACAGTTGAGGGCATCACCGGTTCGCTTTTCGATGTGTTCTTGAAGCCCTACTTCGTGGAGGCCTACCGTCCTGTGCGCAAGGGCGACCGCTTTGTTGTGCGCGGTGGAATGCGTCAGGTAGAGTTCAAGGTTGTGGCTGTGGAGCCCGAAGACTACGCCATCGTGGCTCAGGACACCATTATCCACTCCGAGGGCGAGCCCATTAACCGCGAGGATGAGGAGGATACCCTCAACGATGTCGGGTATGAGGACATTGGTGGTGCTCGCAAGCAGCTTTCGCAGATTCGCGAGCTTGTCGAGCTTCCCTTGCGCCACCCTCAGCTGTTCAAGTCGGTCGGTATCAAGCCCCCGCGTGGTGTGCTTATGTACGGTCCTCCTGGTACCGGTAAGACCCTGATTGCTCGTGCCGTGGCTAATGAGACGGGTGCATTCTTCTTCCTTATTAACGGTCCTGAGATTATGTCCAAGATGGCCGGTGAGAGTGAGAGCAACTTGCGTAAGGCTTTCGAGCAAGCTGAAAAGAACGCTCCTTCCATCATCTTCATTGACGAGATCGACTCGATCGCTCCCAAGCGAGACAAGACTAACGGTGAGGTCGAGCGCCGTGTTGTTTCTCAGTTGCTTACTTTGATGGACGGTATGCGTTCCAGAGCCAACATCGTGGTGATTGCTGCCACCAACCGCCCCAACTCTATCGACCCTGCGTTGCGTCGTTTTGGCCGCTTCGACCGTGAGGTTGACATCGGAATCCCTGACCCCGCTGGTCGTCTGGAGGTGCTCAAGATTCACACCAAGAATATGAAGCTTGCCGAGGATGTTGACCTTGAGCAGCTTGCTTCTGAAACCCACGGTTATGTTGGTAGTGATATTGCATCTTTGTGCTCTGAGGCTGCTATGCAGCAGATCCGTGAGAAGATGGAGCTCATCGATCTTGATAGCGATGAGATCGATGCCGAGGTTCTGGACTCCCTGGGCGTTAGCATGGAGAACTTCCGTTATGCCCTCGGTGTTAGCAACCCCAGTGCCCTTCGCGAGACTGTTGTCGAGTCTGTAAATGTTTCTTGGGCTGATGTTGGTGGTCTTGACCACATCAAGCAGGAGCTCAAGGAGACTGTCGAGTACCCTGTTCTCCACCCCGAGATGTATCAGAAGTTCGGACTGTCGCCCTCTCGTGGTGTTCTGTTCTTCGGACCCCCTGGTACCGGTAAGACCCTTCTTGCTAAGGCTGTTGCCACTGAGGTTTCGGCCAACTTCATCAGTGTGAAGGGTCCTGAGTTATTCTCTATGTGGGTCGGTGAGAGTGAGTCCAACATCCGTGACATCTTCGACAAGGCCCGTGCTGCTGCTCCCTGTGTTGTCTTCTTCGACGAGCTGGACTCGATTGCGAAGGCCCGTGGCGCCTCTGTGGGTGACTCCGGTGGAGCTGACCGTGTGGTGAACCAGCTCCTCACTGAGATGGATGGTATGAACAACAAGAAGAACGTATTCGTTATTGGTGCTACTAACCGTCCTGACCAGATTGACCCCGCTCTTTTGCGTCCTGGCCGTTTGGATCAGCTCATCTACGTGCCTCTGCCCGACTACGAGGCTCGCTTGTCGATCCTCCGTGCCCAGCTCCGCAAGACTCCCTTGGAGCCTGGATTGGAGTTGGAGGAGATTGCCAAGAACACTCACGGTTTCAGTGGTGCCGACTTGGCCTTCATCGTTCAGAGAGCTGCCAAGTTCGCTATCAAGGAGTCTATCGACGCCCTTGTGCGCAGCCAGAAGGCCGAGATCTCCGAGGATACCATGCAGGAGGAAGAGGACCAGGTGCCTTATATCACCAGAGCCCACTTCGAGGAGGCTATGAAGGCTGCTGCTCGCTCCGTGTCTGACTCTGAGCTCCGCCGGTACGAAGCTTACGCCCAGCAGATCCAGCAAAGCCGTGGTGTGGGTAACTTCAAGTTCTCCACTTCCGGCGACAGCGGTGCTGCGGCTGAGGTTGGCGCTGACGAAGCTGAAGATGATGACCTCTATTCTTAATTGTAGTATGTAGCAATTGTAGCTCTCTCTTATGTCTGTTTGTGCCATGGATGTCCACCTTCAATGAATACTAAAAGAAGGATAGATACGTATTTACATACCTAAATTCAAGTATAAATTCGTTAAAATTAATATCTATAGATGAATTAATTCGCTCGCATAGTAACAAAATCAAGCACTGAGTCTATGAGCTCTTTTTGTCCTTCGGTAAGTAGTTACTGATTGACTTTGCAGCTGCGCTAACTTGGTCGAAGTTCTCGGTTTTCTTTTGCATAAGAGAATTCAATTCATCTAAATTTAACGCTAACTCATTAAGCTTATCACTCACAGACCAGAATTGGTATTTCAGGCGTCCTTCGTTGACTTTTTCGGACATGGCAAAAGAGCAATTGCAAGGTAAACAAAACTACCACTGAGGAGAGGGAAGAGGTGCAGTAGTACCTCACGTAGACCAAATAAGTCACGGTAGATAATTGACTTCTCAGAATCAAATAAAGCAAAAAAAAAAAAAAAAAAAAATTATTTGAAAACAATCTTGCAAATAAATAATTCTAGATGTATATAAATAGATGTATGCATGTATAGTACAAATATCAAATAAGGCCTTGGCGTTTCAGATCTTCGTACATCCTCTCACCCATGACATTGCCTTCATCGTCTTCGACCTCTTTTTCACCCCGCTGCTTCTTTTCATTTAATGCTTTCTGTAACTCCTGGGCTTCACTGATACTTGATATACCAGAGAAAGCTGGTGAGGGTTCAATTCCCAACTGCCTCAATCCGTTAACATGGCAGTTATCTTTACTGGTGAAATGTCGATCAAACGCCTTGCGACCGGAATAACGCACATCAAAACCACAAATCTCACATATGAAAACCTTCCCCAACCCGTGTAGCTTGTATAACCAGCGAGGAATAGGAGTGCCCTGAGGGCCTTTCAATTGTTTTGGATGTATTGAACGATCCTCGTGTTGGTGAGACTCGTCACAATCAGAGAGAGCATCGTCTTCCTTTTCACGCTCCTTATATAGTGCATCAACTTCTAACTGACGTTCCTCATCAGTGAGTGCAATTTTCCGATCGAGGTTCGCTATGCTAGTAGTGAGCACAGGCTTGAGTTGATTAAGAATCTCATCAATATCTACCGCATTGTCATCGTCTCGATTTGCAGCACTCATTTGCGAACCAAGATGAGACCCAGAGGATTCTTTTTCTGCTCTCAAATGCTTTTTTCCACTAAGATGAGCCTTGTAAACATTTTCATTAGTGAAGTTTTTCTTGCACAAACTGCAATAGAGCTCATTGGAAGCTTTATCGCTTGCTGGCTTTATGGGTATTATGTGTGCTGGAGCAACTTCAGCAGCAGTAGTTTTCGAGTACCTCCCCACACTGAAGTATCGATTGTAGAATTCCACAAGATATGTCATTAATTTTGGATCTGAACGAGCTAGATCACTACTTTCTGACAAGGCAACAAGGTAGCTGCGATATGAGTCTGGCCTTTTATCAGCTGGAAGTGCAGCGTAGAAAGGCTCTAGCCATAAGTATGTACCGAAATGTTCTTGCGATGGATAATTTTTCACTTCATCGAGAGCCTCGTGAGTATATCTGGAAACAAAACGACCGAGACCTAGTGTTTCTAGTGAACTGTACTTATCCATTAGCAGTACAGCACCCACATCATCGCTTATTTTGCTAGCTTCAGTAAGCTCAGAATCCAGATCTGGACCCAATTCTGAGATTGTGTTCCAATTTCGTCTCAATTGTTCATATTTATCAACGAGTAATGCTGCGTCTAGTCTACGCACAGCATTCTCCCGTGCCGAATAAGAGCGTTTACCCAAATTATCTTGGAGCTGCGGGGGAAGGAAACTATCTGATTTAGCTATTCTTTCCGTTAATACCTTTTCAATGCCATCGAGTTCTTCCAGCAGCTGCCGCTTTTGTTCCAGCGGTGTCATGGATGGGGGTTAGGAAGTACAAGAGGAGAGACTTAAGAATAACAGAGTGGATTCCAAATAAGATGAGAAAATGATGCTTCAAAATTAGAGAATTAAGCTACTGGAAATTCAATTGAACAATATGGGAATATTCGAAAAATTTCCATTTCTTTTTTTCTAAATTTTTGTAGTGTTATGCGCATACACTGCTACCCTGAAAATTTCACGAACATGAATTTGTATATAGGTAGAAAAAAAATTACCTAACCGTATTTTTGGCATGAGCAACTTTGAAAGTTTGGGCGTGTCCAAATGGCTGAGCCAATCGCTCGCCGCAATGGCAATTCATCGCCCTTCTGATATTCAGAAATCATGTATTCCTCAAATTCTCAGCGGTCGTGATGTAATTGGCGGCGCTCGCACTGGTTCGGGTAAGACAATTGCGTTTGCAGCCCCTATGCTCACCAAATGGTCGCGAGACCCCTACGGAATTTGTGGTTTAATATTAACACCGACTCGTGAGTTGGCTATCCAAATTGCTGAGCAATTCAGAGCCATTGGCGCGAATATGAATGTCAAGGTCAGTGTCATTGTTGGTGGTAACGACATGGTCAAGCAGAGCTTGGAGCTGCAAACGAAGCCCCATTTCGTCGTTGCTACTCCCGGAAGACTCGCGGATCACATCAATAGCAGTGGTGAAGATACAATTTGCGGTTTAAGACGAGTGAAATATTTAGTGTTGGATGAGGCTGATCGGTTGTTGAGCGACAGTATCGCACCTGATTTGGCGGTGTGCATGGATGTGCTTCCACCTGCCTCTCAGCGCCAAACGCTGCTTTTTACTGCTACCATTACTGATGCTGTGAGATCTTTGAGAGAGCGCTCACCCAATGTGTACATTCACGAAGTTCCAGAAAATGCCATGGCAATCCCTGCCACCCTCAGCCAATTCTACGTTTTGGTTCCTTCATACGTCAAACAAGCATATCTTTACTGTATTCTTACCTTGGAAGAGAATGCTGATAAAACTGCTATCGTTTTTGTTAATCGAACTCAGACTGCCGAGCATCTTAGACGAACGCTCCAGTTATTAGAGGTAAAGACGACCAGTTTGCACTCTCAGTTGCCTCAGCAGGAACGTATTAATGCTCTAGGAAGATTTAGAGCGCGTGCTGCTCGTGTATTGGTGGCTACAGATGTGGCCAGTCGTGGTTTGGATATCCCTGAAGTGGCTCTAGTGCTTAATTTCGATATTCCTGCCGATCCTGATGATTACATCCACCGTGTTGGTCGTACGGCTCGTGCAGGACGTCACGGTGAATCTATTTCATTGGTGTCTGAACGTGATGTCGAGCGCATTGAAGGCATTGAAGCTCGTGTAAAGTGTAAGATGGAAGAATACCCACTTATCAACGACAAAATGGTTGTTGATAGTGCATTGAAGAAGGTCAGTGTTGCAAAGCGCCAGGCAATACTGGAAATGGATAGAGATCACTTCGGTGAACGAAAGAAGGTGCTGGATAAGAAAGCGGGTAAGTCGAGAAAACCAAAAGCTAAATAAAGCAAATGAGCGCATTGTACATAATATAATTAGAAACATATATTTCTTAATAATTGAGAAGTTTTCAATTTTATATTTAATGGTCGCAAGCTCACATATTCTACAATAAATATATGCATATATATTTATATATATAAAGCAGGACACACGCCTTACCCCCCCTATCGGATATAGAGAGGCGTGCGTGTGAGTTGAGCGTAGGGTATGCGGATCCATTCTGGGAAAGTCGCAACTATACTCTCTCGCACCCGCAAATCCCAGCTGAATCTTGCGGCGCAATTCGAGATACCTCCACATTTATATGATCGTATAAATAATCTACCACCAAATGCGTCCTCCCAGCCGCAGCTCCTTACCGAACTCTTCCGAGTGAGCAAAGGTCCTAAACAGAAAGCAATTGTGGGATCATTGTTACTTGAGCACAGCGTTCGTCTTCCTATGGAACTTGATAAACTGTATTTATCAGCGCTAGTTGAAACTGGCCAGAGCCTGACAGCTTGGAAGCTATGGAAGCACCGCCAATTGGACCATAGCGAGGAGCGCACAAAATGGAACTTATTTGGTCTAGAAATTCTATGCAAGAGCTTCAAAATGGTTCAAGCGGAGCAATTAGTCAGTGAAAAGCAAATCACCTTGAGGCCAGCGTTGACAATTCCGTTTATTCGAGCCTATGCTGAGATGGGTCAGATCGAACACCTGACTGAGTGGCTTCATCGGTTTGAGAAGCTGGACTTCTCCCGTTCTGAACTGAACAACGTGGTCAAAATTTTGATCAGAGCCAAGTGTTGGCCACAGCTTCAGCAATTGCTTTCATCGCATCCTAATAAAGTTAGTTCGCAGGCCACAGCCGAGTGCTTACTTGCCATCCCAGACATCGATTTTCCTGTGCTAATACTGATGCTCAGCCAAGATGGTAGTCTTGTAAACTTTTCCAAGTTTCAGCGTATTCTCAAGCGTGATGTGCGCTATGATGTATCTAATTTACTCAGTGAGGGCAAAGTCGACCGAGCTATTGAACTGGTCAAAGACTATAATGGTCCCCACAAAGTATTCTTATGCTACCAAATTCTCAAGCAAACGCGTGATTTATCTCATACCAAACTTTTACATGAACTGGTACAAGCTACGCACAGTCGCAACTCTATGTTCGTGCAATTTTCCATACTTTTCTTTGCTCGCTCAGGCAAAGATCCCTGGGAGTTTATCCAAAAATACCAGCTTCAAACACCGAATCCCAATATAACTGGCTATCTCACTACAAAAAACTATGAGAGTTTGTGGAAATTGGTAAACAAACAGTCTTATATACCGATATCACTGCGAGAACTGATGTATACGACACTTAATTGCAGTGCTCTAACCCCCGAATTACTCGAGATAATGACCAAAACCCTCCAGTCGGTTCCCGACTATCCTGCAATTTCATCACTATATGAGTACGCTACCAAAATATGTGGGATTCCGCTAGACTGGACTGCAGAATCACTCAAGCTGATGCCCAACGAGGAATTTGGATTGATATTGGCCGAATCGGAGCCTATTCGCAAAAGACTTGGCTTATAGCTAATGTTTTATAGATGTAATAAAACGAAAATTCATAGATATACATATTCCATGATGTAATACTTAAATAAAGATAAAATTACGGATAACAAAACCGGTTAAAAAAAAGAGGAAAGTGAGAGAAAAGCGAGAAATATACTTTTTCTACATCTTCTTTTTCTGGCGTTCGACGTGAGCTCTGAGTACACGCTGCTTATCACGCAAGCTGCGCTTAGCCTTACCTTGCACATCACGCTTGTGGATCATCATGAGGAAATTCTTCTTACGAGCCTTTTGCTTATTAGTAGTAGAGTGAGGTTTCTCTGCGTGCTCACGTTTCTTACTACCGAACTCTCTGTCCTCGCGTCCTTCACGCACATGCTGCAAGCGTTCTTCTTTGTTTTGCTTGAACTTCGGAGTACCAACCAGCTGCATCGCCTCGACAATTTCTTCATTGCTCTGGCCCATGGCCTTGCGAAGACCATGCTCGGTCTTAAGCTGATCTAGCCTAGCGAAGTCAGCAGGAGTGAGCACTTCACGAGACATAAGTGAGATGATATCTTCGGGTGTTGACTGCTTTTCCTTGTTCTCAGTCTCTTCATCGTCTTTCTTATTCTCCTTCTCGTCTTTTTCATCATCACTGTCACTGATGTGGATGTCATCATCACTGTCACCAACAGTGTTCCATCCCTCCTCGCTCTCGTCGCTCTCGGCATCGCTATCAATCTCCCAGTTCTTGTCGTCGTCAGCTTCGCCCATATCTTCATCTGCATTATTCTCCTTCCACTTTTGAAGAAGATCAAGACCCTCAATAGTACCGGTCTTTTGTTCACCATACTTCAGGGATTGGGTCTCACCGGATCTCAACGCCATCGTGGCGGTCTTACCACGCTCCTTGGTGGGAAGCATCGCAGGATCCAAGTCACGATACAACTGAATTAAACTGCGCGCAGCCATAACTACGGACTTGGCCTTAGAACCTCTGTATGCAATCAAGTCGTGGAGCAGAGGCTCGTCCATAGCAAGCGGAGCACGCGAAGCAATCTCACGAATGGTGTTAATACCGGCAGCGGCAACTTCACCGGCCACACCATCGCTAACAAACTCATCAGCAATCTTGCGCACCATAGGGTGAATTACATCCGGAGGGACGAGGTCGTGACTGGCCTGAGCACTGGCAGCCATGAATTGCGTCACGGACTGCTGTTTCGGAGTAAGGTAGCGTTGCAAGAACGAGTAGAGACCAAGAATAATAAGCTTATGGGTACCAACCAATCGAGAAACCAAATTTAAACAGTCAATTTTTTGATCGAGGTTGAAGCGTACCACACCGCCGCTACCACCACTCTGGTTACGCGAGAGGTGAGTGCCAAACAAACGCTCAGCAAAACCCTGCGGATCACGCAGCAGATGGATAGCACTGAAATTAAGGTGTGCCTTGTCGTTTCCGGGTCCATTCTGCTTGCGCTTCATAGCTCTGTTAGCACTGTCGAAGTTGGCTTGTCTTCGTTTGCTCTTTTTGTTCACCTTCATCTTGTGCTGAATTGCCGCCATATCCAAATCGCTATCACTGTCATCCTCATTCATGGCCTCTTCACGCTCTTTATCGGCACCCAAAAAGAATCTGATAGCAGAACTAGCGACCTTTGTGTCCTCATGCACAGCAGCATTGCTCATGATCTCGACAGTGCGGCTATCATCCCAAATGCCGCGCTTCCAAAGCTCACGACAGATTTTAGTGGCCCACAAGCCATTGGATTCGGCCTGCTCCAATAGATTAAACAACAGAGCCTGGAGCATGCGGTTAACTTTCTGGTTCTTGGCACCCTCATTTACATTTTTCATCATCTGAGTTAAGGAAGAGTAGATCTGAGTACGCAATTGGCGAGACTCAGTAGAAACTAGAATAGGAAACAGAGTTGAAATGTACTGCTCGTTGGAAATGATGCCTTTGTTACGGAGCATACCAATGCTGTGCACTGCTTTCTCAGCTACATCAGGGTGTAAACCGTCGTGGTGTTCAGATAATAATGCAATGAGCTCACCAGGGAAGGATTGGGTCTGCTTGGGGTAGCATGAACACATTTGAGTGATAAAACCAACCAGTTCTACGAATTCTTCGTGGCCAGCTGCAGATCTGGGGTTCTGCATGAAGATATCACGCAGAGAATTGTAGTGCTGCTGCTGCAATTTAAATTCCTCCTCATAAGACTGGGGATCCCGTCTAATAAGGTTTTGCAGAAGTGCAATGTTGGTCGGTAGAACCGCCGCTCTACTTTTTCTGGCCATAGTGAAAAGTTGCCTAACCTCCAAATTTTTTTCCCCTAATACATAGACCCAGCTTCCACCCCGTACACAACACACCACGCTAAATCCAGCTGGGCATAAATAAAATAATCTACAATAATATGGATTGCAATTTAACAGAATATCAGACATGAAACCATCTCGTTTTTTAGAATTAAATATTAATGCATAATTATAATAGGGAAATAAATAAAAATCAAACAAAACAAACAAACTTATTTAGAAAACAACTCTTTGACTGCAGCGTAGTTGATCTTCTTGGAGTGGACCTTCTCTTTCAGCATGTTGGCAGCATTCGCACCAGCAGAAGCTGATTCTCCAGGATCGCGCTTAACTCTGGTCTTCCGGCGTTTGCGCTGGGGTTTCACAATACCATTGGCTGCATCGGCTTCCTTTCTGAGACGCTTGCGTTCCTGTTCTAACAAGTAGTCTTTATTGATCGACATCCAAACCTTACTCTTAATTTCAATCTCATTTTCATTCAGCAGTACCGACTCAATTTCCTCGTCATCAACATCGCTAAGAGATTCGTTTTCAAGCGAGCGGTTGGCTGCAGAGTTCCGCGCATCTTGGAGCGCGCGTTCACGTTCCGCACTTTGGCGCTCCTCGCGACGCTTGCGGAACTGGTCAAGTAGACGCTGTGCAGGACCTTTCACATCGTCGTTAGTTCTATTAGTAGCTTCGCCGGTGGTCTCGTTAGCAGTACTATCGGCACGTGAACTGACATTTGGTTGATTACTTACAGGGGTGTCAATTTGACCACTTATGCGACTGATGTTAGCATTGGTGCTCTCATCGTTATGAGTATCGTCTTCGGGATAAGGGAACTGATCGTCCTCTGACTCTAAATCAGAGTCTTCCGCATCGTCATCAGATCTGGATTGGCTTTCAGGGCGCTCTTCTTTAGCGATTGCACGAGCAGCTGCACTAAATTCTTCGTCATTAAGGATATCATCGACATCTCTGCTAAATTTAAGCTCGGCTTGACTGGCCATATCTACTTGTTTGGCCATTTCGTACATGTCCTCGCTTAAGAAGGGGTCCTCTGGGAATGCCAAACGACCGCTTTCGTCATTGTATGCTTCCGCACTCTCCGACTGTCGCTGCTCCATTTGCGATTGTAATCGCTGAGATATACGTTGTCTTTCTTCCTCACTGACGTTTCTATGAGGCTCGTAACTGGGCGGATTCTCTTTACCTTCCAGATCAGTCAACCGGAAATCAGCAACCGTAAGTGTAGCTGCACTTGTTTGACCGAACTCGTCCAGTCGTCGCTGTAGCGTTTCCTCAGCAATTTTGGCGACCTGAACAATTTCTGATTTAGAGCGCCGAAAGTTGTTCATGCGAGCAGCTAGCAAAATACACGCAGCAGCAATACCAGCGGGTCTTCGGCCCTGCTGAAGCCAATCCTTCTTCATTCGATATACCAACTTACGCGCATCATTGACCACCTGTCTTCCGCGCTCATTGCCAAACTGCAGCTTGGCAGCAAATCGCTGAATATATACAGTGGGGTCTACAATTGGGAGTTCTCTGATTTTCTGATTGCGAACCAACTGTAAGTAAGTAGCACCAATGTAGAACACATTGACATTGATCGCCTCTGCAAAGTCCATCAACATATGATCAGTGCGATTCTGGCGGCATGCCAAGTAAAGACAGGCACTAAGCACATGCTGACTCTTGCGGCCTTTGACGAAATTATTTGTAAGTGCTGTACGGAAGTGGCGGACGCTAGCTTCGACGACGTGCTCTGGAATTTGCAGTCCATAGCCAATCTGTTCTAGTCGTCTTCGCGCCTTTTCAATCGTTTGCTGACGTGACTCACCGCTTTGAATACCATAGAGACTATTTCCTAGTACACCAGTCTGATCATGCGAGATATATTGACCACTTACGACTGCTTTACCACCATTGGTCTCACTGAAACTGACCTCAGAAACGATGCGCGAATCATCGGGAACAGTGCTGCAATTCGCACATGCTACCTGACCACTGAGATGATGTGTCTCAAATTGAGTGCTTCCGCACACTCTGCATGGATTTACCGCCATATTATGGACTTACCAGTGCTTTGAATTTCTGAAATTGTAAATGTTACAGTGATTATTTTGGTCAGATCTTTTTCCCTACCCATACAATTCCGGGGACGATGTTTTTGATCCCGTGCCCAAGTGTAAATTAGTGTGGCATGTGAAATAAAATACCGATGAATATATAGGAGATTGAAAGCTAAAAAAAATTTATAATACAAGTGTGATTTCATTTGTTGTCATTTAACTAGTAACAATTACGCTCAAGTATGTTAATTGACAGAATGTGAACGAATGATATATGGAAAACCTATTTATAGGCGATCTGTTTGTTGGAGATCTTTAATAGACACCAATAACGTCTTCAGCTTGAAGATTTAAAAGTAATCGTATTTATATAGTTATCCATAAATCTCATCTCAGTTTATTAGGTTTACACAATCGATTGTCTTCATACCCCATGAGAAATGAGGATGCAACAACGTGCCGAATAAGGTAGGGATAATTAGACAATCCCAATCCCCCCAGCATTCCAAAATAAATGGAGTCAACAGAGTACACTGCGCTCACAAGGCCCCAGCGCCAGGACATCCGTGCATCCCAGCGCACGTTTGAAGGTGCATATGTACGCACAGCACTCATTAAAATCACTTTTGGTATGTTAATTCTGCGTGTGTTTAGTCGGGATTTCATTTATATTGGGCTAACATTTGTAGTCTCAGCGCTGATGACAATTGGCCTCGCATTAACTCGCAGAGCTAAAAGTGAGGCTCAACTTATTGATCATCCATCAACTACGTTTACCACGGGCGGTACCTTTGTTGCAATTGAGGCGGGCGTTGATCTAGCCTCATTTACTGCCTTGATAGTCCTGCTTCAGTTTGTACATTGAAGCAATTTTCTACTAATTTTACTTCACACTATTTATTTATTTATTTGATAATTTACTTATTTGTTGAGACTTTAAATGTATATTCTTGAATGTATATAAGTTTGATACGCCTTACGTAGTGCTGTGTCCAGCGTGTAACATCGTACCTGACATAGCGCTGCGTTGGTCAAGGGGAACACTATGTCCGACTGGGGTAGTTACCTGAAGAATGCGGTTGCAAACGTTGAACAGCAGCTAGATAAGGTACTGCTAGAGCAAAATGATCAGAAAAATGTTGCTCAACCAAAAACTCAGCCAAAACCACGATCTACACGACCCGATCTGGCCGAGAGGCTGAAGCGTGCCACCAACGGCACCCCAAGGCACCCCACGCCTGAAAAATCCACATCAGAACCACCTAAAGCAGAGAACAACGAAGGAGAGGATAGTGGATCTAAAGACACTGGTAAGGATGCTGGTAATTCAAGTGAAACAAATAATAAGTCTACGATTTCCGATTCTCACCAGCATGCCGGTGAAGGGCCAGAAAACGAAAATCACGACAATGCTAATGAGAATGAAACACAGGATGAGCCAGAAACTAGCAGCGAGATTGCAGAAAGTAAAGAGCTCATTGAATTGATAACCAATACTACCTTTGAAATCGCACCCAGCTTATCGGACGTTACTTTAGAGGCGCGTAAACTCGCATTGGCTGTTCAGCGCGACGATGCGCTTACCTTGGTAGATCATTTGGAGAAGATTGATGAGGAGATGAATGCATACATAGATAGCATTTCAACCCGGTTCTCTAGCTTGCACTCCAAAGCTCGCCTTCTCAGTACTACCAGGGCTGACTTGGCTGCCGATAGCCAGCAGCGACAGGTCGCATTGCTAATGGAAGAGGGTCAGAGATTAAGCCAGCAGGAGCTAAAGCTCAATTTACTTGTTAAGAAACTCAGGAGCGAGCGTAATGCTGCAGTTACCAAGGCAGATTCTGCTAGCTCCAAACTCGCGAATCTTGAGACCCAGGTTGCTAATACTAACGCTGAATTGAAGCTTAAGTCTGCAAGTCTCAATGAGTTAGAGGGAATGGTTGAGCATTTCCGTATTTCTGCAGAGAGCGCAAACAAAATGCTGGACTCGCAACTCCAGCAGGACCAGCAGACATCTAGTGATTCCACTGGCCGTGATGTCGCTGCGTTGGCAGAAGAAAGACTCGGTGTAGAGAGATCTAAGTGGAACATCGTTGAAGCTGATCTGCTTGCTCGTATATCAGACCTTGAGAACCAGACTGATGCCAGATCAACCCAATTTACGCGTTTACAACATAGTTTACAAGAGGCGCAGCAGATTAGTCGTGAAAGTCGTGAACAGATGGCTGATCTCCAGGACAAGCTCGATGCGACGGTTGAGCAACACTCCATCGAGGATTCGCGCCTTCAACGTGAGCTCAATGAGCTAAAAGTCGCACAGGAACTACTTAGAAGCCAGCTCAGTGCTTCGGAAAGCAAAAACAATGAGCTCGAAACCAAGCTTCATCTATCTCAGGAGCAGTTCGAGCAACAGCTCAAGGAGCAGCATCAGCACTTGACATACAAACATCCGTATGGGTTCGGCGAAGAAGACGTTACTTACGATGATGTTGATCCCGTTACGACAGTTGGGCCATCAGGCCCCTTTGGTGAATATGCCAATGAGTATCAACCTGATGATACCCGCAGTTTGGATGGGGGCTCGCGATCGAATTATAACTCTGAACCTGATGAAGAACGTGTTCACCAAGGATCATTGGAACCTAAGGATGGTGAGAAATCAGATAATGCGTCAGCTCAGCGAGAAGTTCCTGATATATCAATTGATGGAATTACATCTTTTCCGTCTAACCTTGATTTGTCTAGTCGCAGAGAAAGTTCACTGGTAGGCCAGGATTCTCTGCTGGGAGGAAGTAACCTTAGTTTGGTTAAGCGGCTTACTTTGCAGGTGCGTAAACTTGAAAACGAGCTCTCAGTGTCCCAAAAGTCCTATGAATTAGCTAAAATTGAACGCGACGAGTTCCAAGCTGAAATCGAGACCATGTTGGATACTCAGGAACAACTCAACCAGGCTAAAGTTGAGCTCAATGATGTCTCCTCCCAGACATTAAAGCTAAACGAGAAAATTAGTGAGCTCAATGCTGCACTTGGTGACAAGAACGAGCGCATTGATGAGCTTGAGCAGGATGTTCGCGACCTCAAGGAAATGTACAAAGAGCAAGTGGAGACGTTGGTTAACGAGATTGAGACGATTCGCCGAGGATGAATGGTGTCTGTATTCCATCTGTACTCTCAATATGTTCTCTAGTTTTCTTCTAGTTTTCTTAGTTTTCTTTTCAATTTAATTTATTAATATTATATAAGAAAATTAGTGTATATAATACGACAAAATGTCATCGCTCATTGTGTCTATTTTTTATGCAATTTAGGCACTCTTGGCCTGCTCATCAGATAAGCGAGTGTGCTCGTCAATGTTGTCAGCCTCCCAGGGGTAGGCAATCCACTCGTCACGAGTGGTAGCAGCAGCAACGTAGCGTCCACTGCTCATCATGTCCTCAGGGAGCTCAGCGTGCTTAGGCTTGTTCTTGTTGTGGAGAACGAAAACAGAGAGCACGGTCTTCTCGTTCTCACGGCCGAGCTGCTTGGCCAACGCATCCAAATCCTTCTGGAGCTCAGAGACAGCATAGTGAAGGGTGGTGCGAGTATCATCGACCTCATCCACAATGAGAATATGCTTACCGATGAGATCGATCTTATGGGTGTTCAATGCACTGAAATCAAGCCACTGCATGCGAATGACCTCTTTGCCAATCTTCTCCTCGTAATCATCAGTGCCCATGTCCTCGTACAAAGACAAACCAATTGCCTGAATAGGAATGTTCTTCGAGCGGCCCTCCTTAGCGCGCTTGAGGAAAGTACGGAGGATACGAGCAGGAATGAAACCACCACCACCAATGGCAATGATGACCTGGGGGTCAAATTTTACAAGCTCCTTGGCACTCTCCTGGCACAACTTGTGGACTTGGTTATATGTCACGAAAATCTTCTCGACCATTGTTGAGTAGCTTCAAATTTTATAAGCCTTAGCTAATTTGGGTATATTTCTTTTTTTTTCTCGTTGTGTGAATTTTTATCAGTCACGCCATACGCTTACAGAATAGTGAAGTATCACGTTAGGCGTCGCTGCTGCGCCATAGAACATGAGACTTTAGAGCTTATATGGACAACTAAAGCTAGATCAATTCGTCATTAGGAATAAAAATGATATTTTTTTAAATATGTACTCTTTGGATTTATCTTTTTGCTTCAATTACTTTGATGGGAATTAGAACCTATTCCCAACCTGTCACCCCATTTTCAGTCGCACCCATCTACATCCGCAACCCAGAATAATATAAAGGCGAATCCACACTGGCTACAGCGCGAAAGGCAACCGTGTATTGATAAATCTGAATTGTTCGCCGCAGGATAGCTGCGAAGTAGTGTGAAATGCTTTTGGGTAGTCTCAATGCCGAATTGGTTTTCCATAATCAGCAGGAATTTTTCACCAATGGTGATGTGATCACAGGGTACTTAAAGGTCAATTCAGGAAAACCATTTACTGTAAAAAATATCGAGGTAAAATTGCGTTGCGATGAGCTTGCTTATGTTTGGGTTCCTAATGGTCAAGGTGGATATTATGAAACTGAAACGGTGAGACATCTGTCAGTAAAGCGCACGCTCTTCCCCTCACGATCGATAATTACTCAAAGCGACAAAGAAGCGCGATTTACTATTAATAGTGGGGAGCATAAGTTTGATTTCGAATTTCGAATTCCTCTCTCTACTAAATATCCCCAATCTATTTATCTTGAAAATACCACCTCAGGCATTCGCTGGTATGTTAAAGCAGCAATTCACAGGGGTAATGTCTTGTCAAGTACGAAACGCCTTACTCGTGGATTTGAAATGCGCCCAAGAGTCCCACTCGATTATGTTGGCACAAATATGCTGACTGAAACAACTACTGCTTCAATGAATGCTTTCTTGCCTGGTTACTCTTCCCAATTGAAAACCGCAGCTGGCCGCATTAAGGAGCTTTTCCCATCCAATTCACAATTTCGCAAGCATATCGACGTTCGAGTCACAGTCGCTGTACCATCAGATGGTGTATTACAGGCGCCCTCTTCGTTACCGTTGCAGATCGACGTCACCAGCAGCGATGATGGCTTGCTTTTGATTAATAAATTCGAGCTCCTTTTAAAATCTAAATGCATTGTAAGAGTAAATGAAGGGTGGAATTCTGCAGTTCATCGTGCTACGTACAATTTGTTAACACTCACCTTAGGGCAGCCTTTCAAGCAGGCCCTTGAGTCGATACAGGATTCCATCTTTGCATCACAGATAGAAGGCCGACTTCCGGGCACATTTGAAAACAAACATTTTCATCTAACTTATAAATTTACTGCTATTGTGACGTTGGCTAGCCGAGAGAATCCTAATGCTATTGAGAAAGTACGCGTTAGTGTGCCAGCCATTCTAAATCATACCTCTCTAAGACCCACTAATGATATTCGACCCATACCTAATGCCGAGGAGGAGTTTGACGAGCCTCCTACTTATAATGAACAGCCTCATATCGGTGAGCTTACTTTCACCAATGTGTAGTATAATTGCACCTTATTTATATGTATGTATATACTTGTCTATGACTTGCGTGTGGAATTACATTTTAATGATAAATACGATTTCAGCTCAAAAGTAAATCCTCCCCTAGCACTAAGTCTGCAATGAGTAGTTCTTGTTCCTCGCCAATATCTAACGGGCTGCTGAGAAAGAGGGTGCGTGAATTGTTACTGCAGTCAGAACGTTCTTTATGCGGAAGTGGGCGTTGTCTCGTGCACGTCTCACCGGCACAAATATAGTAATTATTACTTCCGAGCACATGAACCGTTTCAAGATGATCTTTCTTACTTTTATCGCGCAGCAGGCAAACACCCTCACAGCTATGGTGGTCGAAATCTGTAACCAATTTGACGTTGTCGTTCCCTTTCATGACGGTCTAAAAGCGTCAATCCTCTCTCGGGTTCTTATTCTTTTTTTTGTTTATGGTCTCGTTGAACTGAACTGAGAGATATCACGATTTGTTTTATTAAAAAATGGTTCTTTTGTTTATGAGCCAACAATATAAAGCTTATATTAATAGCGATAAATAAAAATGGTCTGGTCCTATATACGGAGGAGGTAATCTCAACTTTTTTTTCTTCTCAGACGCTGGATTCCTAAAATTGAAGTGTAAGTAATACAAATCTCCGCGTCACATGAATGGCGTCAAACCTTAATCACTGAGCATAATCTCATCATCCTCGGATAAGTCGCCATCGTCACTTAGGTTTGCATCGCCGTCTTCTTCATTTCCAGAACTCTCATTGTCGTCAATGTCACTGGCACTCTCGCCGCCATCCTCATCTTCATCGTCGTCATATGCCTCTTCACCATTAACAATCATGGCTTCCTCCTCATCATAATAGGCCTCAGGAACATCATCGTCCTCGTCTTCCAATGCAGTAGCGATTTCATTCCTTACGGTTAACTGCTCCTCGAGAAGCTCAAGACGGCCCTGAAGGGCAAGAAGGCGAGGTAACGTAGCAGCACGCGTACTCAAAGTAGAATGTAAAGCAGCCAGAGTCTTAAGTAAGTTAGGCAACGTAACTAAATATCCACCGTGAATTACAACGACCCATCTAATCCACTGAGTAAGAGTACCACTACGGTTCTGACTGTGAGCCATGGTTGAGGCCAAGTGCTCGAGCAATGAAGCAGCCAATGCAGGTTCAAGCTTAATGATAGAGGTTTTTATCATGGCGGAATCTTTCTCTTCCAAACAGATCTCTAGCAGCTGCTTGTCATTAAGAGTAAGTGACTGGTTAAGCAGTGTGGCAAAAGAACCTGGTTGGCTGAGCTTGAGTTTAAGGTCCTTCTTCCGAAGTCTCGATTCAGCGTCTTTATTAGCATTGGAAGTCTGAATGTCATTGTTGGCACCGTTATCAGAGGCACTTGAGCCATGGGTGCCATTAGCACTACCATTTAGAGTGCTTGACCCAGAGCCACCGACAGACTTTGAGCCATTCTTGTTCATCTCCACCTCAAGGGCATCCAAGCGATCAGCCATAGATTCATCATCTGACAAGTCACCTACATGCTCGCCAGAGACGACCTGAGCCTGGTTGTCTTCATAGTTTGCAACACTAGCAGGGTCTACACCACCAACAAGGTATTCGCGAGCCAAAGGCGCAGCCGGTTGCCTCTCAATTTTGATGGAACCAGTGGCGAGCTGATTAGTGTTGTCCACTCTGATCTTAACTTGATCGAAAACGGGCATTGAGCCCTGCTCAGGCCACACTAACTGAAGGAAATTATCAGCAAACTTGGTCTGGTAAACAGACAGTCTAGCTGCTTTCTTCTCCAAAGAAACATCGATGGTAAGTTTGGGAGCAATTCTGCTTACCGATTTAACCTTACGCGAACTCTTTGAGTCCGAGTTTGCAGTTGCAGCTGTAGCAGCAGGCTTAGTGGGGTTTTCGTAAACATGCACAAGGCCATCTTCAGTAGAAACTGCCAAAGCAGTGAGATCGCTGCTAACGCTCATGTGAGAAGCATTGGTGGCAGGAGCGGTGAGGTAGTTGACAGGCTTAGTGCTGCTGACATCGTAAATAGTTACTTGACGGTCCTCCTCAGCCAATGCAGCAAAGTGCTTGTTTCCCAATGGAAGCAATTGCTTAATTGGGGTGCTAAATCCAGGGAAGGTCATCTCAACTTCGCCATCTTTGAACAAACTAGGCTGAGTATTGGCGATAAGGAAATGAGGGAACAAACTGGCAGCAGCACTGCAATCCTGAATTGAAATCACCGAAGATGCAATGAGCGACATTTTAACTAAGTCGAACTCAGTGAAGGTTCCGTCGACCTGTAAACTAAAAAGTTTTGAGGCAGGGCCGCTCTTGTTAGGAGTAACAATGCCACATACAGGGGCAGAGCTTCCAGTTTTAAGCGTAGATGTGAGGCTTCCTGATGCAGGAGAGTAGAACAAAAGAGTTCCCTGGTTTGATCCCAGTACAACAACATCATTGGGAGAGTTAGATTGCCCAGAAGACAAATCAGGACCATTGTCAGGGCCCTTCTTTCGCTTTTTCAGAGGCTGTGGGCGACTAGAAGGAGGAAGAACAGCCCAAATAAGAGATCCGATCTTAGTCGACTTATCAATGATGAACTCACGACCAGGCGCTTTGTTCCCGGCCTTAGCGGTAGGAACTACCCGAAGTCGATGAGAATCGAGAGCCTGATAGACCGCCGCAAAATTAGCTCCAGCAGAATCAAAGCCTGCTGTGATAAATGCGGAGTTTGACGACATAGTTAGAGCAAATTGGGTGTGTAGAGATACCTAATTTGTTCGTCTACTCGCAAAGGCTGGTAAATTTTGTTTTTTTGCAGGGCTAGGATGTGATATTTCCACAAAGCTTGAAAAAAATTATGTAAGACCACTACTCTATATACTAAGGCTGTGGTGATCCAGTGAGAGCTCTGGTAGAAAATACATACACCATACTGGTAATGATGATGCTTCGAACCCTAGTACGCACACGGCCCTCGCCCCAATATATTTTTTCTATATATATGTTGAAGTTTGTGCCAGCATGTGTAGATCATAAATTAGCTGCGTTAAGGGCTGATAGGCATTCACGCATACCCATACGCACCGACTCCCCCCCTACACACACACGCACGCACGCTCTGAAGAAACACTAAGCGTTTCATCTAATCAAATAATTGCGCGTCAATTCACCATATTCAATGTCTGAAGAAGAGTTGACGCTGCCGAAAGCCACTGTGCAGAAAATTGTCAGTGAGATCATTCCCAAAGACCACAGTTTCACGCGAGAGAGTCGCGACGCGCTCATTGAGTGCTGCGTTATGTTCGTACTCATTTTGAGTCAGGTTTCTAACGAAATTTCAGAGGGTGAAAATAAGAAGACCATCGGTACAGAGCATGTCATTGAAGCATTGCGCCAGCTTGATTTCCCCGAATATATCGACCCAATTAAGAAAGTTTTGGTCGAGCACAAGGAAGGCCAGAAAATCAGGGAGCGTAAAACTGGTAAATTGGAGCAAAGTGGTCGTTCGGAAGAGGACCTTTTGGCTGAACAAGAACGTCTATTTGCTAGTGCTAGGCAAAAGATGATGGGAATCAAAAAAGAAGATTAATTTATTTATTATGCTATGAACTTTGTAATTTAGTTTTACTATGAGCCACCCCATTTGAGAGCAATTACATATCCTCGATATTTTATCTGAGGGAACGCGCGTGAGCGTGTGTTTAAGAATACACTATTTATTCGTATACATTTTGTCCGTTAGATTATTTACATTGCTGTTTATTTCTTACTGCTTGTCGATTGACGGCAAAGCTTCAATTTGTAACGAATTTTCCATCACTGCCTTATCCTTCTCCGCAACTGCACCCATAAGTTGGGCATAGAATTCAGGCTTTTGGGACTTGAGGCCACCAATGACAGTACGGAGAGCTAAGTAAGGATTGAGCGAATCAAGAGGAGAGACCGAGTAGACATCCTCGTCAAAGTCATCAGTGATAAATCCAATTTGCGACATGAGAGCATTCTTTGCCTCAACTTGCTCTGCTTGACTTGCTTCACCCTCAGCTCCACCAGGATTCTCGTGCATGAAGATACTCTCGCCATGTTGAGCATCCTCAGACTGGACTGGAAGAGAACCAGAAATCTCCTGTTCGAATGCTTCGCTGGCGTTAAGAGTCTCGTCTTCACCATCGTACTCTTCCTCATCATAAAGCTCATCGCCCAAGTCATCTTCATCCCACAAATCTTCTTGGTCAGCAGCTAATATCTCGTTAACACGAGCTACTGCACCAGGAAGAACCTCGAGAGCATGTGAGAGCGTCCGCATAAGCTCAGTGACATGTACAGCTTGGAATTCGGGGTGGGAGGCGAAGTAGTTCAATATAGAAAGAGACGCGACTACACATAGCTTCAAGTCATTAACCCTCACGAACTCTTCGAGAGTCTGGAACCATGTCTCTAAAAATGAGTTTAGAGCACCACTCCCTGCCAATACACCGATGGCCTCATTAGGGTCATAATAGATAGTAGACAAGATAAGCGACAAGGTGCTCACATTGTAGCGCGTAGGGAAAGTATGCTCTGATTGGCCATCGGCAGCGACTCTATGCAAAACAGCATCGACGACTACCTTTAGATATGGATTAAGGGGGCCATTGAACAAATCATGAGAAACGAAGAGTCTTGAAGCAAGACTCATAACATGAGCACGAGTTTGAGCATCAGAGAATGAGGACGCAGGGTCGGAACTAGCTGGCGACGATCCAGCGCCACCAGAAATGGGTGCAAACATGCTTACTAGCAAGCCAATGAAATTACTCAATCTTGGAGGATCCTTGGCTAAATCACCAGCACCGTAGGCTATGTAGTTCTCAAACACTGGCATAATGTCGTCAAAATAATCAAATCCAGTGCGCTGTACAAGACCTACCAAAAGATCGAAATAGTGCCAATGTCGAGGAGGCACAGCTTTCAGAGTATACAACGTGTTTTCATGCAAACTAAAGCAATCGTTATAGAAGTCAACGAAGTCGCTTTGGTAAACAGCTTGGAACACGGGTGCGATCGTATCATCAAGTTGTAACGTAAGCTCACGCTGATTTTCGAGTTGATTTTGAAGATTTGCTAAAGAATTCATGATGCCAAGACCATTTGAGATTTTTTCATCATTAGCTATCAAAAACTCAGATTCGGCAGCTAAATTTCCACTATCGAAAGCATTGGCCTGTTCAACCAAATCTGATGCTAATGTGATAAACTGGTTACACAACTGCGTCGAAAGATTGACGGCAAATGGACCTATCTTATCAGGGAACTGTTCCACAAAGTGATCGAGAACCAACAATAAAGGTTCAGAATCGATTTTCTGGGTGACAGTAAGGAGCTGTCGGATAATTTCTGTTATGTGTTCACCAATTGCAGCTCTGATGTCTTCATTCTCTGGCTGAGCAGATAATGATTGAAGTGCGAGAGCAGCAGCGACTTGGAGAGGTAAGTTTTCCTGGTCAAAAAAGCAAAAAATAACACTCTGGAAGAGCTGCTGAAGGGTCTCCCTGGACTCAAAGTGTGTGTTAGATAGTCGCTCAATGGTATCACAGGCCTCAGTGCGAAGATAGGCATGTTTTGATTGCAAGTCAGGAATCACATATTGCACTAAGAAAGGCTCAAGTTGGTTGTAGAGGACACTTCCTTTGCGTTGGAAGAGGAACGCTAAAGCCTGCACAAGCTTGAACAAGCCAACTCTACCTTTAATCTCATCAGGAAGAGATTGAAGTTTGACCGAACACTCCTGTAAGAACTGGATGACTTTCTCAATAGAAGGCTTTTGTTTGCGGACAAGTTTTTGCACAAAATTAGTGGCTGCAATACTTGGTGTCAAGTTCACCTCGCCGAAATCCATACGGCGTTGAACAAACTCAATAGGATCATCCTCATAAAGATCAAGGTCATCATCTGTGGGACACATAAGTGGGAATAAAACAAGCTGTAAGAGACCCTCGATCTGGGGCTCAATCAACTCGGTATAAACTTGCTTCGACTCAACCATAGCCTCCAAGAAAGTAACAATGTTGTACATAACCGCATCACTCAGCCATACTGCCTGTGTGCTCCATTTTTGAAGTTGTTCAACGAAGATTTTTGTGATTTCAGGAGCAAAGAGGGAAATGAACATTTTACGGTAGGGCTGATATGCCGCAGCATTCTCGCTCAGTTGAGAATATGAAGATGTCAGATAGGTATTGTAGGTCCTGGTGATATTCACAGTAGCCCACTTCTGGCATTTCACAGGAAGAAGATGGGTCCGCTCTACAGCTGGCTGTACTTGAATGACCGACTGAGGTAGAGGGAGTACAAAGATCTCCAGGAACAGGGAAGTCGTCCGTTTGGCATAACTCTCTTCCCGGAAAACCTCCGGTAAAAATCTAGCCGAGCTGAGCTTATAGATTTTCAGAATATCATAGATGAGCTGATAGTAAATATCATCATTGTTCGAGCTTTTCACGGCGTTAACAGCTGCCTCTGCAATTTGTAGCAAATGAGGATAAACCTCTGTCATTACAGGGCCTAGTTGCTTGCTGATAGAACTAATGTTCCACCTGTAGAATTTGCATAACTGTTTGAAGCAGCTGAGACCAGCAGCAACTCGGGTGAGATCATCAGTACTATCAAGAAGAAGTTTCACCTCACCCAGAAACTCAGGCCACTGGCTCTTTTGATAGTCATAATTGAGCACAGTACCCAAACAAACTACGAGGAAACTCCTCAGTGAGGTAGGAGTGCGCACAATGGCGGCAACAAGCTGCTGTTTGAACTCAAATTTGTCTGTATCACTCAAAACATCCTCACTTGCAGGACTCCAAGATCGATTTATTTTATTTTTCAAGTAAATTGCACTGGCTCGTCTAACACCAAGATCGGCTTGAGGTTCTACGATAATTTGCAACAAAGCAATTACAAAATGAGGTTGAGCCTCAAGTTGAGCTAGCTGTTGCTCAGCCTGTCTAGATGCCTCTCCGGAAGGCACCAAGGTGCGAGCAAATGTCTCGTGCAGAAGCGCTGCGTCCACCATATTTTTCTTAAAATTATAACCCTAAACACGTAAATACCACTTGTATGCGTGGTTCGCTTCCTATGCATTGTTAAGTTGTAATAATAGTATCACGTGAAGTGCCTCACTGAACATTATTGAAAGCTACGCATGAGGATTGGAGAATTAAAAATATACAGGTGTACATTTTCGTGTCCATTTAAACATTATTCATCTTTGATAGCTTTATCTTCAACTTTTATAATTCCTAGAGATGTTGTAGTGTTCCCTCCGGTACATTGACTTCCCCATTAATAAATATATATTCAGCAGTACAAAAACTAATACTATTCTATCCAGTTATCAAAAGTAACAGTTGCTAAAAGCCTACAGTTGCGATACACATATCATTTATAGCTATTTGATGTAATAGAAACAAATTTCCTCATAGTGAAAACGTGATTGATGCTGTTTTTTTACTCATTCTGATTCTGAATTTTACACCATATTATTACCTACACCACCTCTCGATAGAATCGACGAAAATACACTGTCCGCAATTAAAATATATAAGCAACTAATGATACAAAAGTTTCTGATTGAGCGTCATACAAACCAATTCCCGGTCAAGATTGATCCGTGATGATCTCCATCAAGTGCACGGCGGTGCATGTAGGTAGAATCCTTAAACACTGACGATCTTTTAGAATTATCTCGATAAATGGTGTAGCGTCGTTGGTTACATATCTGCACTTAACTGTAATGCATTGCATGATCAGGGCAGGTCGCTGAAAATAGCCCGCAACTTTAACTCCGAGATTCGATTTGACCGGACAAAATTTATTCGGACACAATGATCTGATATGGGTAATAGTAATTTGGTTGATAAAATAAATATAATTAAAGTTGAATCCAGAAGGAATATAATATTAAGAATTTTAGGGTCGAGTACAGTGCGACATTACATAATTTTTCATATTCTACCACATTCTAAGTCATAAATCGTCATTAGAAAGCTATTTTAGCACTTCATACGAAAATTGTTGATACTTTAGCAGCATTAATTGATTTCATTTCGCTTTTTCTCGGGATTCGACTGCCGTGCCGTCACCGATAGCGTACATATACTCCGCTCGAGCCTAACCCTCTTGCTTCCCCGCTATGTGGGGTCTGGGGTTCGGGTTAGTGGTTCGGGTTTCAATTGTGTGAACTCTCATTCGGTATTTAAACTATTAAGTCATTTTCGATCGTGCTCAATTAGACAGAGGAATATTTTACCTACCAAATTTAATGGCTAAGATTTCTCTTAAAGAACTCTCACAGCACAAGTCTAAAGATAGCTTGTGGGTCGCCGTTGAAGGCAAGATCTACGACATCACTAAATTCCAGGATCGTCATCCAGGTGGTGCCAAAATTCTTAACAAGGTAGGAGGAACTGATGCTACCAAGCATTTTTTAAAATTCCATCCCACTGATGTGTTACGAATCCTCGACTCGTCTGAGTATATCGGAGAACTCGATGGCCCTTCTAGCGATACAAAGGCCCCTTCGAACGAGACTCCTTCGGACGAGTCGAAGACCACCTCGAGCGAGTTAAGACCCATTTCTAATACCCCTCAGGCCTCCGCTAACAAGAAATTAGGTCTCGCTGATGAGAGCTATGGAAAACCTACTACTGATATTGCCCTCAATTACAAGAATAAACCTCATCTGGGTGAGATTTATAACTTGTTTGATTTCGAGTGCGTTGCTCGCTACACAATGGACCGTCTGGGCTGGTACTACTTCTCTAGTGGTTCCGACGATGAGATCACCATGCGCGAGAACCACAGTGCTTTCCACCGCATCTGGTTCCGTCCTAAGGTTCTTGTTGATGTATCGACAGTTGATTTCAGCACTGAGGTGCTGGGTGAGAAGATTAGTGCTCCTTTCTATATTACAGCCACTGCTTCAGGAAAGATGGGTCATCCCGATGGTGAGGTTAACCTCACGAAAGCTGCTTCCAAGCATCATATCCCCCAGATGGTCAGTACCCTCAGTTCTGCTTCTATAGATGACGTCTGTGCCAATGCTACGCCTGGACAGCCAATCTGGCTCCAGGTTTACGTTAATGCAGACAGAGAGGCCACTCGTAAGTTTGTCAAACACGCTGAGAGCTTAGGAGTCTCTGCCTTTTTCGTCACTGTCGACGCCCCCCAGCTCGGCCGTCGCGAGAAAGACATGCGCACGAAGTTCGACCCCGAGTTGGCTGATGAAGAGGAAGAAAATGAGGGTCCAGCCGGAAATGCTCGTGCCATTTCTACCTATATTGATACGCGTCTTTCCTGGGATGATGTTCCCTATCTGTTAAGTCTGACCTCTAAGCCCGTTTTCATCAAGGGTGTTGGTCGCTGGGAAGATGCAGTGAAGGCCGCTTCTCTGGGCTTCGCTGGTGCTGTTTTGTCTAATCACGGAGGTCGCCAGCTTGAGTTCGCACCTTCGGGTGTAGAGATTCTCGCCGAGACTGTGCCTAAACTCCGTGCATTTGGTCTCGACAAGAAATTCGACTTATTCATCGACGGTGGTGTTCGTCGTGGAACTGACATCTTGAAGGCGCTTGCTTTGGGTGCCAAGGCGGTTGGAATCGGCCGTCCTTTCCTGTATGCGATGAGCACTTATGGAGTCCCCGGTGTGAACAAAGCAATTAACTTGCTCAAGGATGAGTTGGAAATGAACATGCGCCTCCTTGGTATCACTAAACTCGACCAGCTAGGTCCCGATATGGTAAGTGTGCGCAACCTTTCTTCTCATGATTCCGTACCTGCGGATTACGCGTTCTCCAATGTTTACGAGCGTTTGCCTCAGCCTTTGTTCAGACAGAAGATGTAAGCGGATGCTCATTTATATTACGGGTCGAATATTTTTTTATAGAGATGCATCGAACAAAACTCTTTACATGAACAATTGCATATGTCAAAAATGACAAGAGCACACGTAGTGATCTAAACATAAATGCATACACTGAAATTTAAATATCAATACGGGTCTGTATGAGTTTAAATATATATATATATTAAATTAATGCATGATGCTGAAAATTAATGTCACTGGTTTTCTACATGATGACGCAGCACGAGTTAGTCTTGCGAGCCTGGGTGTAAAACATCTTTGACGAAGAGGAAAGCGCTTCACTCTTGTCGACAAGAGTATCAAGCTTCTCACCACGCTGCAGCACACTCTCAATAGTCTTGTGCAAAACGATCTTCGTGTCATCGAGCTCTTGCTGCACCTTCATAAGCGCGTCAGCCTGGTGGGGATCCTGATAGCGCTTAAGGTACTCTTCCAAGGGGCTGAAGCTCACATCATGCACACCCTTGTTGGCATTAGTGACTGAGGTCCAATCCTGCTTGGGGTGAGCGGCAAGGTACTCTTCCAAGACCTTGTTCAGCACACTAAAGGCCACTCTCACGGGGTACTCCTTGTCGCTGATAACAACACCAGAGAGACCCTCCTGGCGCGTATACACGTGGCCCATGTAGGCACCCTCCTCGATGCTCTGTCGCTGGCCCTTAGGGGTACGTGCAGCGATGGTGCCGCTAAAGAAGGACATAAACTGGCCCACGGAACTGCGCTCGAAGAAAGAGAAGGAAGAGAGGTCCTTGGCGCTAGCAAGCTCCACTGCCTCATCCGCTGATTTTAGCACACCAATGTAGTAGATCTTCATTGTGTTATTTACGTATTATTAGCCGGTTGTGGGCGTGTTGGGGATGTGTATTTGTGGTAGGGGGCGTGTTTAGTGTTGTGTGTAAACTATGTGTGTGCGCATTCTTAGTGATGCGGGGCAGCCCTTGCCGCAGAGTAAATGGCGGGCGGAAAATTCGCAATGGGTGAAAAGAGAAAAAAGTACTTTTTATCTAGAAAGTAACGGAGGCAATAGTTGCTTATTTTTTAATCAATAACTTTGTTTTGAATGATTGGCATTATTCGTTTCTGTTGATTATGTTAGGTTTCATTTTGTTTACTCTACTGCATGTGTATGAATGTATGTATGTATCTCTGCTCGCGCGATCTTCACTTACCTAATGGATGATGCTTTTTACGTCAAGGCGATAGAAGACCGGAAGAAAGAGCTATTACAGGATACAAAGTGGATCACAAGAGTTTTGAATGAAGTGAAAAAAGTATGTACCAACTCTAATTTCATTAGGTGCCTGGCGCTAGGCCAAATGAGCGAGTATATCAACCCGCGCTTCCAGCTCGCCCTGTTGCTTATTATCGCCAAAGAATTACAGATCACAAACATAACTGCATGGGATCCTATTTTTACTGAAACCGATGTGCGTCTACTGAACCATTACGGAATTCAAGTTTGCGAGGAAAGTCCAGAGCCCACACCTAATATTTTATGGTACGTACCCCACGGACCACTCAAGCTTGTAACGGAGCTTCCTCAGCAAATTGGATCAGGTGTATACTTGGGCAACGACTTGGCTAAGTTTGACACTTCAAGTGAGTCTCTTCTACAATACCGTGACACGACGCGTATATTTAATATAGAGCCTTCAAACAAGGACCGGTGGTATCCTGCATTCAACGCAACAGCCATTCACTCTAAGGCAGAGGATAGCTCAGAGTAAGAATCCTGTCATATAGAAACCCCAGAATAATGATAGTATTTTCTAAGATGTATTTATAACCCCTTTCGATGAATAATGTTAACGTATAAGGATATGATATATATATAATATAATATGTACTTGAACACTGCCACTAACGAAGCGACTGCAACCTCACTTCGCCAGAAAAACAATGCATGTCTATTTTTCTTCCAATTAAACTGCAACTACTCTTACTCCTTGGTGATGGTCTCCCAATTGTCAATGATACGCTTGCACTCAGCGCTTCCGGTGAGCTCATAGACGTCCTGGAAGTACTCCTTGGTAATCTCGAAGGGCTTCGCAGTCAAGTTGGGGATGTACTTGCCCTTCAAGCTGGCGGGCTTGACGGCATCCTTAGCAACACGCTTGGTAAGGAAGTTCTTGAAGGGCTTCACACCAGAGCGGAGGTAAGAGGAGTGGAAAGGAACGCTGATACCAGGAAGAGGAATAACAGCGAAACCACGCTCAAGAGTGATAGGCTGGGGCTTGTTCTTGGCAATCTTAGCGGCCTCGGCAATGAAGGCCTTGCCGTCCTCATCGCTAACAACGCTGAGCTCCTGGACCTTGTGGACCTTGAGCAAGTTCAAAACGGTGGTAAGAGCGTCAAGAGCACGGAGGTCACCGGCAGTAACGTACTGCTGGTTCTTCACATTGTAGTTGACGATCTCCAACAACCAACCAGTCTCGGAAGCAACACCGCTAACAAGCTTACGGAGGTCAGCCTCGCTAAGCTTGTTGCTGATACGGCTGGGGTTAACAGCACACATACCATAGTTGGAGCGACCCTGGGAGTCACGAGGCACAGCGACCTGCATAGTCATACCACGGTAGAAGACAACATCCATCAAGCTCTCAATGGGCATAACGTCGGCCATGGCAGTGAGAGCACTGTACTCACCGAGCGAGTGACCGGCGAAAGCAGAAGTGTCGAGATCGACAAGACCACGACTCTTCATGTCCTCGAAGGAGGCCTTCTCCATCAAAGTGAGGGCAGGCTGAGTGAACTGAGTCATCGACAACACACCGTTAGGCGACATGTAAGTGTAATGGTCAGTAGCATTGGTGATCTGAGGGAAGATGGGCTCAGTCTTAAGGTTGCCATCCTCACCAAGAGTCTCGAACATCATAGCCATGTAGTTCTCACGGATACGGTTACCAGCCTCACCACCGAAGTGAACAGTGAGCGAGCGAGGGTTGTTGCGAACGATGTCCAAGATAGAGACACCGTAAGAAGCAACGAAGTGACGGTCAGCACGGTCCCAGACGTCGCGAGCAACGTCGCTAGAGTTGTACAGATCCATGCCCATTCCCTGCTCCTGGGAACCCTGACCAGTGAAAACGTAGGTAGTGAGGGGCTGCTCGACCTCGGCGGAACCAGCAAGCACAACGTCGCCAAGGCTGTTAGTAGTCCTAACGTTGATGAGCTTACGGCCGTTGATCATACCAACGTGCTCAAGCGAAGTGTGGAGCTCAGAGTTGGGCAAAACCATACCAGCGAAGTCGCAGTGGAAAGCACGGACGCGCTTACCCTCGTTGCTGGCAGCCCACATCTCAACCTGCGAACGCACACAGGCAGAAGAGTACATACCATGAGTGATAGTACCAGGAAGGCCAGCATACTGAGAGAAGACACGCGAAACGTGAATGGGGTTGTAATCACCAGACACACGGGCGTAGAGCTCGTTACCAGCAGGGGCACGAGTAGTCATAGCCTCACGGTTACCACCAGCGGCGATGGGCTGATCGAAAGCAACGGGCTGCTCGATCTTGGAACCCTTGCGGGTGAGGAACTCAACGACGGGGTTACCGTAACTCTTGCCGGCCTCGTACTTGACCTCACCGACCTTGACGACCTGCTTGGTGGGAAGCACAAAGGAAACATCACCACTAGTAGTGATCTCGTCGAACACCTGAGGAGCCTTGTAACGAATGTAAGACTGGTTACGGACAACAAGAGTCTTGCCAACCAAGCTCTCCTGGGTGACGCCATCGACAGGGTGGAACCACTCCTTAGCGAAGAGGACAGCGACATCACGAGGGGTCTCCATCTTCAACTCAACGGGAGTCTCATCAACATTGTCGAAAGTCTGGTCGTAGTCAGTGAACTTGCCACGGTAAAGGAACTGGGAGCTCACATCAATGACAGGCTTGCCAGCAGTGTACAAAGTTCCCTTGACCTCAACGATCTTACCAGCAGCGGTGATAGCAACACGCTTGATAGAAGCCTTGGCAGTGACCTCGTCACCAGACTTGAGAGGCTCAGCACCAGGGCGCATAGAGAACTCATTAGAAAGGTGAACCAACTTGAGCAAGTCACCGTCAATGGCATCGGGGAAAATGGCCTTGGTAATAGCCTTCCAACCCAAGACGATGGCGAAGTCCATGGGGGCAACCTCACCGTGGACATGGGCCTCACCCTTGTTGCCAACGGCGTGGGCGAAGTCCTTAACGGCCTGCTTCTCAACGACAACAGGAACATCACTCCAGGTCTCACCGAGCTTGGGAGGGTTGTAGGCCTCGGTGCCGAACCACAAGCGCCAGTAGAACTCCTTGATACGACGGTTACGGCCCTCCATCTTCTCCTCAATGGGGAGGAAACCGGGGCGAGCAGGCTGGTAAGTGTAAAGGAGCTGGAGCTGCTCGGGCTGACCAGTAGCGGTACGAGGCTCAACAAAGCTTACAGCAATGTCGCGGTTGTTGGAGCACTCACACTTGACGGTAACAGTATCGTTTTCAGACAAAGTAAGACTGGTGCTGGTGGCAACGACCTGAGCGTTACCGGTGGGAGCGAAAACACGACGCAAGGCGTTCTCGACGTGACGGCTTCCGTCAGGGCTAGCCTGCTGGATCTGAGGCGACATCAACAAGGCGTAACGCCAGTCCTGGGCAGAGCCAGCAATCTTAGCGAGCCAGGCATCAACATCCTCGGGGGCAACACCACTGGTGTGGAAAGTAGCCACAGACTCACCCTCGACATAACCAGGGGAAGAGGCAGCAGGGACCTTACCAGCAGACACGGGAGCACTAGAGGGCACAGGAAGGCTAAGGCAAGCAACAGAAGGAACCTTAGAGGCATCATTGCCGTACTTGTCAGCCAGCAACTTGGCGATGTGACCCTGGTGGATCTCATCAAGGATCTCCTTAACAGGAATACCAGCCTTGTTGCTGTACTGAGCAGCAACAGGACCGTGAAGGATACAGGTACGGCCAACGTCACCTCCGACAGAAGCCAAGTCCTCAGACTGCCACAAGGAGTCCTTCTTGAACCAGAACTCGAAGTTCTCATCGAGAGCAGGGACGAAAGGAACAGGCTTGTGGTTGCGCTGCAAACAGAGATCCAAGAAGTAGTCCTTGTCATAGGCACTAACAATCTGGACAGTGGAGGCGGGGTATGCCTCCTTGAACTCCTCGAGGAACTTGTAGGGCTCATCGAGCTGAGAGTTCCACTGCAACACAGAGTGGCGCTCAGAGTGAGCCAAACGCTCCTCGACACGGTGCACAAAGTTGGCAGTGAGGTCACGCAAGGACCTGTCGATCCAGCGAGACTCGGACTTAACATAACAGGTCTCAACCATACGGTCCAAGATCTGAGCGTAAGTCATATCCTCAAGGTCAACACACTCGTTACCGTTGATGGTGGCGAACCAGGGCTTCTGGAAGTCAGCGTTAAGGCGCTTCACCAAAGTATCCTTCTGGGCCTGAAGAGCAGCGACACGCTTGGGGCCACGAGCAACACTGAAGATAGTGTTGTCGAGCTCCTTCCAAAGCATTACACCACGAGTGGCGAGCTTGTGGATGGGCTCGCCCATCTCAGACAACACAGTGATGACACCTCCACCGCCTCTGGCAGTGTAGGTCTTCTCCCACTGAGAGTCAGGCAAACCAGGGGCAGCAACAATGGCCTCCTTGGCAGCAGGGGCGGTGTGGAACTCCTTAGCGACCATCACACGAGAACCGAAGAGGAAACCATCGAAGGGCATGGGAGGGTAGTCGAACTGCTTCGACCACTCACCAGTGAGGTAAGAATAGGTACCCTCAGCGTCACCGAAACCGGAACCAGCGAGCAGAATGATGTTAGAATGCTTGCGAATGGAGCCGTAAGTCTGCAAGATGGGAGCATGGAAATCCTCGAAAGAGTGGTGTCCACCACCACGGCCACCAGTCCACTGGATGATGACAGGGAAGTTGGGGTTGGCGGCAGCGATGGAAACAGCCTGGCGGATAGACTCGACGGTACCGGGCTTGAAGCTGATGTGCTTAAGGCCGAGCTCCCTGATGTACTCGTTTGCCACATCAATGGAAGGAACACCAGCACCGATGGTCAAACCATCGATGGGGTAGCCCTGACGGCGGAGGTCACCGACCATAGGGATGCACCACTGGAGCATCGCCGGGTTGACGTAAAGAACATTAATGGTGATACCAGCGGGGGTCTTCTTCTGGATCTCGGCGATGGACTTCTTCAAGTCGGCCTCACGGAAGTATCCGCCACCAGCCAACTCGATGTGGTAGCCAGAGTTGAGAGTAGCCGCAACAACCTCAGGAGAAACAGTACTGGGGGTCATACCAGCAACCATCAAAGGAGGACGGGCAATCAACCTGGAGAACTTGGTGTCGACGATGAGCTCATCGCCCCACTTCACAAGCTTGGGAGCGAAGGCCTCATCCCAGTCAAGGGAGTATTTAACCGAGGACTCATTGCGGTCGAAGAGCTCGTGCTTAGCGCCGAGCCCGCTCGACTGGGGGACAGCAAGCTCGCCAACGGCGATCACACGCTCTCCAGTACCCTCCTTGTTGCGCGAGGTGAGACCAGCAAGACCAGAGGCACCGCCAGGACCGAAGTCGAGGATGTGAGTGCCCTTGAACTTGGTAGCAAGTTCCCACATGACAGGAAGCTCGGTGATGAGCTCAACCGAGCGAGCAATAGCGTTCTCAGAAGTGAGGAGCTCGCCAGTGTAGGTATCGAAGACAGGGAGCTTAAGCTCAGTGGAGGCACCATTATCGCTCTTCTTCACATCCTCAATGATCTGCTTGGTAGCATTCTTCAACAAAGAGCAGTGGAAAGGAACGGTGACTCTGAGGAAGCGGTTGACGACCTTCTGCTTACGCTGGCTGTAAGGGACCCTTCCCTCATTAGCGTCGGCGTCGGGCTTGATAGCGCGCAACAAGCGGTTCAAACCATAAAGCGACATGGGAGGGCCACTAACAACGTATGATCGGGGACCGTTAACGAGCGACAAAGTAACGTGCTTCTCAGCAGGGAGGAACTTGTTTGCCTCGTCAATGTACTTCTGGAGCTGCTTCTGCGTGAGCTCGCGCACGGCCAACATAGGGGAGGGAATACCCTCACCGTTCTCCTCACTGTCCTTGAGCACACTGGGGGCCAATGCAGTAACGGGGAACTCGAGCTGCGAGCGCAGACCGATGTAAAACAGGGCAGTAACGGCCCTGATGCTCTCGTCCAACCAGCTCTCCCAGTCGTCAGCGCGAGCAACAGCCAAGGCGGTGATGATACCCTGGGAGTGGCCAGTGGCACCCTTCAAGTAGGAGCGGAGCTCACCAGGGGTAGTGCCAAGGATCTGAGCGGCGGTGTAGTAGTGGGTAAGCTGGATCAAACCAATAAGGGGTACACTGACAGGAGCAGCAATGAGATAGTCCTTCGAGGGGGTGCTCTCAGGCTTCGCAAGCCAGTCCATGACATCAAGGCCATCAACGAACACCTTGCGGGCCTCGGGGGTGGTAGAAACAAGATCTTCAAGCACAAATGCGATCTTCTCGAGGTAAGGACGGACGATAGGCTGGTAAATGTCAAAGAGGTTACGCAGCTCATCGAAGTACTCATCAGAGTTGCCCTGACCGCCGAAAATCACATGGATATCGGCCTGATCATCGCTGGCCTTGCGCAAAAGGCCGGAAGCGGGGGCACTACCATGAGTATGGAGCTTGAGAGGGTTCTGAACCACGGCACGAGCGCCGTAGTAGCCTCTAACAACGGAGGCGGGGTCAGAGAGGTCAGCAGCAATAGTGTGAACATCATTTCCAACCAAGAATGCACGCTCGAACTCCTGCAAAACGGAGGGAAGCACTTCGAGCGCAGCACTGGCGGAGCTGCTTTGCTGGGTGAGGTATTCCAAAAAGCGCGCGACAAGCTCGGTTGCAGTTTCGAGCTGTTCAGCGGCCAAAGGATCCTCCTTGAGAGTGGCAGCAACAAACTTATCCCTCAAGTCAGTGGCGGAGGCCAACAAACCGACGGGGATCAGCACGACGTGCTCCACAGAACCCAGACTCAGCGTCAACGGGCGCAACGAAGCAGCCGACGTGGGGCTTGTCACACCGGTAGCACTCATATTTTTTCTGATTTATTAGTGGGGAGAAAAAATGGGCGTGGTGTGCACTGATGCGTGGTGTGGTAAAAGGAAAAATATCAGTGTGAAATATTCCGTATAGTGGTTTGTAGGGAAGGGGTGATGTTGGGCGTTTGGGGGAGGCATCACCCAATGAGGGTAAGGTGAAATTCAGCAGCGTCGATGGGAGAGCCTGGTTGGGGTGAGGCACAGCGATTATGCGTTACAGCCGCTTGGACTACACTGCGTTTGGGACATATTGATGTTGAGGGTTAGGTCTCTTGACGCGTTCTTCGGATCTTGTTAGGGGAAGCAGGGGGTGCAGCTGGGAGTATGGTTAGGAGCATCGCTGGATGAATAAGTAGAAGCTAAAAAAGTTGAGAAACCCTTGTCTATTCTGATAAAATTTCAAGTAGGCAAGGTTCTCGCGAGAATCTAGCCCCCATGAATATTTAGAGAGTTGAGTAGAATATTTATAATTATGTCAATAAAAATAAAAATAAAATCCTAAATTAAGGAATAAGAATCAAGTAGAAATTGCTCCGCGCATCCTTGAGATTCTTAAAGCTTCATTTCGTTGTATCGTCCTTGCACTATCTGATATTTTTCTCTTAATTTATCATAAATGCACATGACTCGAGCCTTTATGTAGCTAACAATACCAAAATTAATAAAAAATTAACAAAGTTTAAAGTTTCAGCTATTATCTCATCTCTCATATTGAAGTAGATTATAAGTAATAACCCCCATATCAAATTGCTTATTAAACAATTTACTAAACTGTATCCATGCATGCATGTTTCGAGGAGTCTGGGAGGTGGCACCTAACAGGTAAAGTAACCGCGAAAATTAGTATTAGCTAATATTAACTACCGGCTTCAATCATTGTGCCATTTTTTAAAAGATCTATAGACCCTTGTGAAATTTATCACAAATTTGCGGGTTTTTGTATTTAATTAATTATTTACATAGTAAGGTAGAATACCAATCCTCACCATACATCTTTTAAGGCTTATCTAAGTTTAGTTGAAATATATAATTTCAGTTGTGTAGTGAATATTTCAACAGCACTGCGCTTACCACTATTACATTATAATATAAGTAAGTCCTGCAAGATTAACACAATTGATGAAGCTGTGAATAATGAAATGATTAACGTTCAGCTCCAATCAATATAGGCAACGCCTGATTGCGTGTGGCGTGCAGCACTTCCAAAAATCTTTGCCTACTATCACATACTAAGTGTGTACACTTTTTTTTTTTCACTCTAATTGCATTTATTACAAAACTTAGTGAGTAATGAACACAGAAAACTGAATAAGAGATAATGTCTCATTCAATTCGCACATATTCATAATCTATGCATTGTGTGGCTGAGTATTATAAAAATAATGGTATACCGACATTATACCCTCAATTTGGTGGTTGTAAGGCATTTAACGCCATACCCTAAAAGTCTCATAAATCCGATAGCGCTAGATTTTGCCTGCTTCATAAAATAATAACTAATCTCTTACTTCTTATCTACACCATAAAAATGGAACTTCAGCTAGACTGATTTTGAAAAGTTACAGAGTTTATACTTGAATACTCAAATTTTGTAGTTTGGTGGGAATTGGAAAAAAAAATCAGAATGAGGGTAATTTGTCTGTTAATGCGCTCATGATTTATTGTGTAACACCTCGTGCAATTACGTCAAGTTCACTACACACTAAGCTCATACGTGGTATGCGGTAATTGATATGGATTTTTTTAAGAAAAACGTTCACTCAGTTGATACTCTTTGTCTTGAGTGTTTATTTCACGAGAAATGATAGTCGGTAATATAATTAGTCTGCATTTGTACTGGAACCATGTAAACTACCTGCATAATAACCCTACCCTGATGTATCATCGCAGTTGGGTCTGTGTAAAATAAAGCATAATTCCAATGCGAACTTCTAATATAGAATATAAGGTTCTAAAAGCATGAAGCGCTTTAAATACAGATATTTGATCTTTTTTGGGTATTATTGGAGGCCCGGTTAGTTTGAAATATATCGTATTCGTATCGTTAGGTGAAGTATGACGTGATTCTTCACCTCGCCCTAATTTTGCCGCCAAACCGAAAAGGGCAAAGATAGGTTTATTATATATATATATACATGCTCTCAGTGCGAAGCAGTCAAACTTACACAGGCCATTGAATCCATATACTGGACTTGTACTGATTTAGATGAGTAGTACACTCGATCCAATTGGAACTCCCACCAACGAAGGCTACTCTTCTAGGCTCAAACAGCTCATCGCTGCTGACAATATTCCCAAAGCGAACGTGGATGATATCGAAAAGGCCGAGGAACTCCGTCATGAGACCGAGAAGGTGAATAAGAAGCACTGGTATGATGCATTTGTTCGCCTTGTTTACTGGTATCCTTCGGACTTACCCAAGCAAGAAAAATTGCTTCTATTCAAGCTAGACGCTATTCTCCTTCTCTATGTTTGCAGTTCCTACTTCACTAAAGCATTGGACAAAAGTAACATTACCAAGGCTTATGTCACTGGCATGAAAGAAGACATCTCATTTGGTGGTGATAATCTTGCAGATGCCAAATCTATTTATTCTGCTGGTTATATTGTTGCCATGTGCATTGGCATTATACTTCTTACCCGTCCTTGGGCTCGCTTGTCACTCCCAATTTTGGAGACGATCTGGGGTGTCCTCACCTTCTGCGAAGCTGCTGCAAAGAACAGACGTGATTTGTTAGCTCTTCGTTTTTTGATTGGATTTTGCGAAGGTCCAATTTTCCCAACTGTCATGTACACACTTGGATCATGGTATAAACGAGATGAAATCTATCGACGAGTTATGTGCTTCTCTGTATCTGCTAGTATTGGTGGTATTTTTTCTGGTGCGTTGCAAACAGCCGCTTTCAATAATCTTGGAGGTAAAGGTGGTCTCACTGGCTGGCAGTGGGGATTCATTGTGGATGGCATTTTCACTGTTCCAATTGCTCTAATTGGTTTTGCATTCTACCCCGGAACAAGGGAGCAATCTGGCAAAGTTTGGTGGCTTACTGAGAAAGAGCGAGAGTTGGCAAATAAACGCATGGAAGAATCCGGTGTGCGACCAGTTGCCCCAAAGATCGACCTATCTATCCTCAAAAGGACCTTTTTCAGGTGGCATGTCCACTACTTCACCGCTTTTTGGGTTTTGCTGAACGTCCTTGCTCTCCCCGATGGAATGGGATTTGACTTATGGCTCAATGCTAACAAAAAAGATCCGAAGACTGGTATTGGAAAATATACCCAATCACAGGTTTTGAATTATCCTAGTATTCAAAGTGCAGTTGGTATTACTGCTCAATATCTTATGGCAGGTTTGTCTGATACTTTCCCCCCTTACATTTTCCTGACTTTAACTCAATTACTGTTCATTGTGAGCTATTCATCCTTAACTTATTGGGACATCCCTATCGGTTGGAGATGGGTTTGCTTTATGATCATTGGCATTGACTCGACGAACCAGGCTCTTATTTCAGGCTTGATTAACCGTACGTGTCGTAGAGATGGAGAGGAGCGTGCACTAGTCATTGGTTTTTCTGATGCAGTTTCTCAGGCAATGAATATTTGGACTAATATCGTATTCATGCCTACAACTGATGCGCCTAGATTCCACAAAGGATATATTGTCTCATTAGTTGCCGCAGTGCTAATGCTCTTTTTGCCTATCATCAACTTCTTCGGTGACCGTTATGATACAAAGAAATACGCTGTTATTGATAGTGAGTACGCTCGCGAAACGGGAATTGTTGATAGTTCAAGTGATAATTCAGTTTCAAAAATTGATGCTAACGTTTACGCCCAATCTGTGGATTCTGCTAATTCATCCCGTGACTCAACTGAAGGCAACGCACGGTAAATAGAGTCGTTATATCTACTATTGCGAAATATAAATATTCATATACTAAAAAGCGCCAATATAAATTCGAATGTACGGAATCTTTTAGTTGTAAGCATAGAGCCTGTGAGAAATTTCATGTATTTAGGGCATTGAGGACACACATGTTGATCTAAGGTCATTGGGAAATCTAAAAAAACCTTAAGTAAATTAATCCAACATCCTTGTTATGTCATAAAACATAAAACATCCCTTCATCAACACACCCCATTAGCTTCCCCACAGCAAGCCACAATTTCATATTAATTGCCTTAGCGATATTTCACAGGGTTGGGTATGGGGATCGATAGAGGGGCACGTTGATATGACGATGCGGGGTCAACTACATGTTGATGACATGTTAAAGGCCCGATGATACAGGTATATGTGTACCATATACCTTCTATATTTTTTATATAACTCTGCATTCAAATCAAATTTATAAGTTTTGTTTCAAATTTTTGACAACATTTTTGACTTTTGTTCTCGCTTAGCAGAGCTCATCTAGGCACGATAATTGCAGTGACCATACCCAGACGCGAGTCAACCATAACCCCACTGGTGCATAATTCAGCTGCATGAGGACCCGACGATTTCTTACCGCAAACATACACTATATAAAGCCCTCATATTCTGCTCCTTTTTTTCATTAAACGATCAACACTTAAACATTCTTCAATCACAATGATCTTCAACCTTCTTACTTCTGCTCTTCTCCTTCAGTCTACAGAGGCTAGTTTCTCCGCTGATGCTAGTGGTGTTAGCTCTGCGGCATCCCACCTTGCAAGCCAGGTGAATGCTTGGGACTCCGGTGCTGGTTTGATTGGTGCACTTCCTATCCAGGGATACTTCCCCACACTCCAGTCTTCAGTTAACGCTCTTTCCAGTGACGTCGGCTCGATCTCTGACAGTGACGTTGATGTTGGTTCTGTGACCAGCTTTGGTGAAGAGGTCGCTAACCTTCTGAAAGCTCTCACTAACAAGGCGAGTGATTTCTCTAGTGCTGGTGCTACCAGCTTGGTATCCAATGATGTGAAGAACATCGAGGGTCCTGCTGAAGGCATTGTTAACGGTCTTATCAATGCTGTCAAGGGTGACTGCGACAAGGTGAAGTCTCTCACATCGGTTCTCAATGAGATTGAGAGTGGTTTTACTTCTGTTGCTTCCGCTTACAACATTGCCGCTCCTTCTTTCTCGGCTGCTCCCAAATGTTAAAGTAAGTCCTTCCTACTATTACTTAGAATTTATGGATCCTATTCTTCAATTATCATATATCACGTAACTCAACATCGATGTTATCAAAGTCTATGAGCAAAAATAAAATAAATAAGTATCAAAAAAAATTTGTGAGAACACTATAGTCCCGGATTTTCGGGGGTCTCGTCTTTAAGAGGCTCGCTCTGTTGCTTTCCCTCGCTTGCCTGTTTGTTTCGCCGTTTACGAGCACCCTCCTTAAGATTATCCCACCGCTCGCGCATCTTTTTAACTTGAATATGTAACTGATCGTTTTCTGCACGTATTCTATCCACCGTTGCTGTATGCGACTCGTATATCAGTTGCTCTTTGGCGGAAATTTCACCGACAATATCGCTAAGTCCTCGATCCAGTACGCCCTGCATTGCCTTAACCGCCTGTTCGAGCGCTTCCACCCTGTCAAAAGTATTCATTGACGATATCTGGTGTCCCATCATGGGATTAGCACTGACTGTGGTGGTAGCACCAGGTGCAACCCCACTGGGGTTGGCTGAAGGAGCGGCCAGGTAGAAGCTGTCAGTTGGTGCGGTAGGTGTGAGGGAATGTTCAAATGCACGAACAAATGCAGCAGTACTTTGGTGGAATAAGCTCTGTAAAGAGCTGTTAGCAAAAGATGCAATATCTTCATTCTCAGAGTCAGGTGGAGGCGTGTGAACAGAGGGTAAGCTAGATATACCATTATTACTTTGGGTGTTCCCCCTCGACCTTTCTTCCGGAACTCTATCTATCTCATCATCAGATCCACGAGCTGAGTCCCCTTGAGGTGTTGCTAAAGATTTATCAGTGGGTACCCTTGGTGTGACACTTGGTAGGGGAGGTACACTTTTATGGCGAGGCGGAAGTCGCGGAGAGCGCTCAGTAATATCAGCCAAAGCTGGAGTTGAGGGAGCTCTTCTTGAATTCTGTATACTCTCAGATTGTAAATATTTAGCTCGATCGCGATGTTGTTTGCTCAGCGACTGTAGGGTACGAGCTGAAGGCGTGTCTGGCGCCTTATTGATCACCTCCTCAAACGCCTCCGCAGCTTCAATTAGATATTTTCGTGCATTGTGATAGTCCCCATTCTGGGTACACGTATCTGCTTCCATTGAAGCAGTATACGCTCGATTCAATGCTGTGCCTTCCATTGATATGGTGATTGTGGTGTGTACGCTATTTACCCCACACACCCTATTACCCACCTTAATCATGATCACACCCTTCACGCCCCGTTCTCTATGCAGTGAGCACACAACGCCTGAGAGATACAAACGTTAATACGAATATTAATAATTATACATTCAAGAAACTTAGAGATGTTCATTTGGCATAATATAACAAATATTGAGGTAAATTATCATGTGCAAATGGGTCAAATGCAATAAATATACATTTATAATTGCTATGTGATTAAATGCATTTATATATCGTTTTCATTATTATGCGTTCATTTAGATGGAATCTCCCATGTTGTATGAGAAGCCTCGGAAAGCCTCCTGCATGTCCGGCGTGAGGGTGCTGTTCATCGGCGTAAGCGCAGGCATCTCAGACGTGAAATCACGCTCGAAGTAGCGCACGTCTGTAGGCGAGTCAATTACAGGTTTGTATGGGGCCTCTACCTTAAGTGCCAGTAGGTCGTCGAAATTGATATTCTGGAAGTATGGGTGAACCATGATTTCCTGGGCATCAAGCGGTCCACAACCCAAACGCTTGGTAGGATCCTTCGTAAGCAGCTGTTGCAAGATCGACACAGAGTCTCTGGGCATATGAATGGGATATAGAGGCTCATCGTGCAGAATTGCAGCGTAAACCTCTTCCTCGTCATTGCCATGGGTATCAAAGGGCGACTTACCCAGCAGCATTTGGTACATCAACACACCCAGGGCCCACCAGTCAACGCTGCGACCATATTTCTGCTCGTGCAGGATCTCCGGTGCGATGAAGTGAGGCGTACCGCAGAAGGTAGCAGTTGTCTTACCGTAATCCATGTTTTCCTTACACAGACCATAATCCGCGACCTTGATGTGTCCATCAGGACTGAGCAGGATGTTATCGAGCTTCAAGTCACGGTAGATGACGTTGTTGTCATGGAAATGCTTGAGGGCAAGCAGCACCTCTGCGGCGTAGAACTGCGCGCGCTTGGCGCTGAACATCTTCTGCTGGATGTGGAACATGAGATCACCACCGCTAACGTAGTCCATTACGAAGTAGATGCGGTTCTCAGTCTGGAAGCACGAGAACAGGTTGATCAAAAACGGGTGTCGCTCACGATTCGCGATCAAAAACACGCGTTTCTCGCTGCGTGTACTTTCCACCTCGCGGTTCTCGATGATATAATTCTTCTTCAAAACCTTCACCGCGTAAAGCTGGCCACTGTGCTTCGATTCGGCTAACATGACCTTACCGAAGTTACCCTTTCCGAGAACAGCCAGGAAACTGAAGTCATCAAGACCGATCTTTCTTCTGCGGTGCTTGGGGGCCACAGCGCCGGGCTGAGGGCCGGGAACAAGTGCACCAGTAGGTCCACCTTGCGGTCCGGTAGCCTGTGCAGGCGCACTGGGGAAACCGCTAGTTGGACCACTGGAGACTGCACCTCCAGGCTGTTGCAGAGCACTATTATCGAAGTTGGCACTCGTGGCCGAAGGGGGACCACTGTATTGACCAGAAGCGGCCGAAGGGGGTGCATTCAGAGGTGCAACGGGAGGAAGACCGCCGGCGGGAGGTCCGTTCACAGGACCCGCGGGAGCAGTACCTCTAGGTGGAGAAGACTGCGGCGAATTAGACTGCGAGGGACCAGGCTGAGTAAGTGAGGCAAGGCTCGTGGCCACAGGCATCGATCCGAAGAAGTCTGACGGTGTGGTCGAGTTGGGACCAGACGGAATTGCTGGGGGACCTGAAGGAGGTCGAGTAGAACGACCCGTGGGAGGGCCAGCAGGAGGTCCGGAAGAAGATATGCTAGAGGAGTCATCAAACGGGTTGAATTGGCTGCTAGGAGCACCGCCCTGGGTACCCTGGGTGTATGCAAGAGGGGGAACCTGTGTGATGCTTTGGCGAGATCTACGGTGCTCGTGTACGGGCTGCGTGTTGGTACCTGATGTCCTGGCAGATGGGCTAGTAGTTCCCGCTGTCGAGCCAGAGGTAGCGGAGGGAGAAGTGTTGGCAGCTTCGGCCTGGGCCTTTGAGAGAGCAGGATCGTTCCTCAAATCGGCGCTGGGAGCAGGCTTGCGCCGCACCGGAGCCTTCTTGGGCTTGGCGAACGAGGCGGCAGCCGCCTTTGTGGCCTGGCGAATGCGGGTTGAGTTGATTTCATTGACGACCTGGGCGGCCATCTCCATGCTCATGCCGCATAAGTCGGGAACGAAGCGCGCACAGGAAGCATGCACCTGGATTCCACACTCCTGGCACTTCCTGACATTTTTGCGGCTGGCAAGGGGCAGAATGAAGCCACACTGCGCACACCAGCTCGCCTTCATATTGGTGCTAGGCTCGAACTGGTGAGGGATACGGTGATTGAGTTCCTCGTCGGGGTCGGTCGACATGAGAGCGGTACACTTGGTGACGATCTTTGACATACACTTACGGTCGCAAGTGAGCTGGCACTCTTGGCACTGCACGTAAGAGGAAGAGAAATCACCACACACGGCACATCGCAAAATGTTGTAGGCAGTATGTGCCACAAACTCGTGGCCATGCACCTGCTGAGTCTCCTCGCGCTTGCGAATAGCGTTGTGACGGCCGAGGCCAGCCAAGTCCTGACCTTCCAGCATTCTCGGACGCTTACGCTGGGCAGCAGACTGGAGCTTGTCGAATCCCAAGCGGAGGTAGATGCGACCGGCGGGCTCCAGAGTAAACCAGCCCTCGACGGTGTCGCTATTGCTATCAGAAGCATTTCCACCTGAGTTTCCACCTGATCCTCCAGCGGCATTAGAAGCACTATTAGGAGCACCCGCAGTTGGTCCAGCAGAATTACCAGGACCAGAAGCTGCAGCAGCACTACCAGGAGCACGACTACCAGCGCTGGAAGGCGATGAGTTACCCGTGCTACCAGTCTCATTGGCCTCGATCTGTGCGGCTGATGCCCAGCCCTCGCGGGACTCCTGTTGAGCACGCTTTTGACGGATCGACTCAGCAATGTCGCTAATACGCAGCCACAGAAGTGCTACAGGCTGTTGCTGTTCGCTGCTCTGCACCTTCCGGTCGTAAACAGTGAACTCTATCTCGTTGCCACGGTCGACTGGGATCTGGAACTGCTCGTCGAAACGTGAGTTGCGCGACGCACGTGTACGCGCCACAGCACTGCTATTCTCAACCTTCATCGAAACCCACATCTCGACCTGTTCGCCCCATGCAATCGTGTGATCGACCTCAGCCACGCCCATCACAAACACCTGCAGCACACCAGACAAGGGTCTGCGCACGTCCGCATGGTCAAATCCGGTTTCTTGTTCGTCCAATCCGAGCACAGTGGCGAGATTCATATCCTGATAGCGCTTCTTACTGCGTTTAAGCAGCGCCATCTTGCCCTGGCTCTCCTGGAGGTTCGCTTTAGCCTCAGCAGCGCTTCTCCGGTCACCGGTCTGGGCGTAGAGCTGCTGGAGCTTGCGCGTGCCTGTTTCATACTGCTGCTCGATGCTAGTCTTATACTCGAGCTGCTGCAGCATTACCTGCACGCGAGCACCCATCAACAGGGGCTTGTCGTAACGGAACAAGTCCAAACGGGCCTTGGGGTGAGAGTGCTCGGTGCGCGACGTAATACGTGACCCAGAAGGAGTTATAGCACCGGCGGAAGCACCCGATGTCCCGCCAGGCGCCTGGGACTTGCTGGAATTGTCGTTCTCCAGCTGAAGCTGGCTCAGACGCTGCTGGAGGTACGCCACATTGCGCGCAGCCTCGCTGATTTGTGAATCACACTGCGATCGTACGCTGCTATTCGGCGCAGATGCGCGCATGCGCCGCGCAGCGTCGAGGAGAGCCTGTTCACGTTTAATGAAGCGCTCCACTTCGCTGGTGCTCGTCATGATGCCCTAGCCCTACGATGCCCGCCCTGATAAACCTCGATCCCTCTCCCCCTGGCAAGTGCACACCTTGGGTAGTGGTAGTGGTGTGTGATCGAGGGAAAGGAAAGGCTGAAATTGGGGTCTAGCATATTAGCAATGGACCACAAAAATAGAAATAAATATTGATAGTTTTTAAAATTGGAAACTCTAAGTATGTATAATTGATATATGCGCATAAATTTTGACTGTTTATCTTGCATGAATGACTGTGCTCGGTTTGTCACGATGTAAAAGATTTAGAAGGTGGACTGAAACGAGTGTTTGGTAATATTAGAAGAGAGTGTGTGGAAAAGTGAGTATGACGTCATCGTACCACGGAGGACAAAATTGAAAGCACATCCCAACCTGTATAATGGATAATACACGAATTTAATGTTTTAAAAAAAGAAAAATAAATAAAGTTGACTACATTCAAAACGTACTGTTGGTACGCTAAATAGATGCGCAGCAGTGACACATGTAACCAGATAGCATATCTATGGCCACCACTACATCTGTTAATAGCTTGAATACAGAGTGTGTGTAGCTTTGCGCACGTGATGTGCGCACCAACGTGTACCTGCTAATGGCATTAGAAGTATAGTATTTATAAATAGCGTGTTGTGTTGAGGAAAAAATCTACGATATGAATGATGAAGAAAATTGGAAATACGAAAACGAAAAAAATTAAAGTATCTTCACTTCTTAAAATCTCTCCAGTATTGGCTAGAGAGTTAACATATATAGTTGGATATTTATTTAACGCCTATCCGTGAGTATAGTAGATATATATATATATATTTAACCCTACAGGGGGCTCACTCAGTTGCAGACCATATGTGTGTCTACACTACTACGCTACCCTACTATTTACAACACATCCCATTTACTTTCCACATTTCCACATTTCCACCTAACTTCTATATCAAATTGTATCAAATATTTTTGCACTGGACTTATTTGAACACAAAAATATACACAATTGGCATATAAAATTTGATTTACTATATTTGTTTCCACATTAATTGAAGTGAATCTACTATATCAGTCCATGAGAGAGGTATACATCAGGGAAACCCACATCGCAGACGGAGGCGCATACATCCAGAATGATATGCTACTCAAACATAGACCTAATAATGATGGCTTATCCCAATCTACAATGCATTCTTATGGTGCTGGATTCATGAGTATAAGCACGCTTCCACCACCCCACATGGTTGGTCCCACAGGCCCAATTGCGAAGCCCAACTACTTTGACAGTCATACACGGCGTATTCATAAGCCCAAGTCAAAGGAAAAAAAGAAAGCTTCCAAATCGAAGTCTCACCATCGACCATTTGGACTCGTTTCTCATCGTATTCCGCAGCCTACACATGCGTCTCCCACCCCAATTTCCGGAGGAAACCCGATAGTGAATATGAAGTTGCCACATAAAGAGTCTTCAAACACACTTCCTTCAGAGATTGAGTCGATTTCATTACTATCCGATACATCGCAATCCGATGATAATCTTCAAATCTCACAATCCGCAACACTTTCTGCAGCTCAGCCAGATGCTCAAGATAGTGGCTCGTCTGAGGGGAACCAAGCTAACCAAGAAACTGCAGCTGTTTCTGGACCCCCTTTTGAAGATTTATCTATTTACTCCGGTAGTATAGATGAAGTACCCGCAAAACCTGCATCACAACCACCTTCTCCCCGTCCCATCGAATACCCAAACATAATTGATAGAGTACTCACCACCAACAATGCTGATGGCCTGCAACTCGAGGAGATTCAGCAAAGGATGGCTTGTTCACACCCCAACTATAAATATTTGGGAGATGAATCGTTTTCAAGACCCCTTGAACGTGTTTTAAAGTCACAGAAGCATTTTATCGCTACCGAAAACACAGATGTAGAAGGCAGAGTTTGGTGTCGGCTCCATTACTCTGACGGAGAAAAGTTGAAAGAAAACATCAACGACCCGATTTTATCTTCCAAAACAGATTATCTGAGCAATGAGAAATCGTCTAGAGAATCAATCCCGGAGTTCGAAGTTGCAGCCAAGCACCTCACTGCCAGTGATGTTGTATGTGGTGCTTTCTTGGCTAGACCCAATCCGGTCGCTTTGTCTACTCTGGACATCTGTAGAGTAATAACACTGTTGTATGGTGATCTGCTTTTCCCCGATCTTGAAACCGAAGTCGAACACGTTCTGAAAAGCTCATCGAAATTCACAGAAATATTAATGAGCGGTTCAAGAAGATACATCCTCAATGACTACTTCATTAGACCGTATCCATTCAGAAGCATGATTCTCCAGGAACAGTTAAAGATGCGTATATTAAATGGGGATCACGAGATAATCTCGAGCAACTCGTTCTTCTATCCCAAGTACAGTAATGCCCAATTGGAAACCACAGTTAATGTTGAATCGCAGTCTTTACCCTCTAATGTTCAGGCTAGTGAAAGTAAACCAGCAACGACCGGCGAGTCTATTTCTCAGCAATGCATTGAGGCGCAGATTCCTCATGAGTGCGAGAAGTCGGGAACAAACCATGCATCCAACACCCCTCCAACTGTTCCTGAAGTTCGAGAATCCTCTAAAGCTGAATGCTTAGCAAAAGAAGGCAAAACGAATGAAACCCCAGAGAAGAAGGATGCATTAAACAAGACTGGCGGAGGATCTAAAGTACAAGAGGAGAAGAATGAAGAGGACACAGATAGCGAATGTGAAACTAGTGATGATGAAAGTAGTACCTATGAACTTGATGATGAAGGTCCTAGCTCAGATGAAAGTGGTGATGAAGAGGAAGAGGAAGAGGAACCAGAACCAAGGGGGCGGCCACAACGGAGAACTCGTCAACGAGCTAACATGAAAGGCAAACGACTTAGCGGGTCAGGGAATGCCCGATTTGAAAGATGGAAAGCCCGGATCATGTACAAGTCGGAGAAAGCAACGGCAAGAAAGACGGGTAGGAGACGCGCGTAACAGCGAAGCTATAATCCACTATTACTGCGAAATTATACCAAAAAAAAACTTATATATGCAAACAAATAATCTAATCAATAGATCATGAGTAGAATGATAGAGTGATAAATATGAAAACCAAGCGTTCACTCGGCAGTTTTCTTTATGTACATTAGTCGTGGGGCTTTGGGTTGATCTTCGACAGATATTTAGTGAAGTCGTGCCACTCACGCTTAGGAGTTCCGGTCTTAGTGGTAGCCATGCAAGATTTCAAATCGGTCACGAATCGAGCGCACTGAGGAGCTCCCTCAGTGTAAGAAGCCCAACAGTTAAGCATGTTGATAAGTACCGGAAGGCAAGTGCCACTGGAGCCCTCCTCTACGACACTCATAGTGCGCGGCCTCAAGTAGTTTACGCGCGGAAGTCCTTTCTTAGGGGCCATTTTATGCGGTGTGTTTTGTAGTGTTTATAGAGTGGCCTCTCTATTATAATTACACTCCTAACTGGTTTAGGTAGGTTAGGTGAAAAATCAGCGGGTGCGGGATACGGTTAGTAGCACAACCAGCAGCGTTGACGTGAACGTTAGTAGGTAGGAGGAGAGGGCTAGGGCACCTACCTCAACGGGACGGAGAACCACTAGTGGCTGCATAAGCCGTTCCCACAAATTAGTCCAGTCTAAAGTACTGGTCTTTGACTCTGTAGCAGCATCGACCTCAGCAGGCGCAACTGTTTCATTAACCTCCTCCTTATTTAATTCATTCACTGCACTTTGGGGCAGCATATCTTTCACCTTCTCCTCAAATGCTCGCACAAGCTTTCGGCGCTTATATGGCTCTACCACCAATGTAACTAATATAAACAACAGAATGTTGATTCCCATAAGTACCCATGTACCCCAGGTACTCGCTTGGCGGATCCTGTCGCTAAAGAGCTGCTCCTCTCGGTAGCGTGCGCCCATCAGGCTGCCTGCACGCAGTTGCATTTCCTCCAGCGTACCCTCAGCCGAGTCATAATTGGTTTTACTCTGCTCCACTGCCCGCTGGCTTGAGTGATCGTGCTTATATAGCAAAGTGAATCTCTCTAAATCTTCTGGAGTCCACGCAGACTTGCGCAACAGCAGCTCGTTCATCTCTCGCTGTGCATCAGAGCGGTTCGTGAGCTCAACATTATATTTATCTCTGGCTATTTTCACCATCTGGCGCTGAGAAGCGAGTTTTCCCTCAAGCCCAGCTAGTTCAGCTTTGATCTTCTCGATCGCGTCGTAGCCGGTGACCTCGTGGAAACGCGAAACGCTCTTTAAGAAAATTGAGTCTGCGCGCTTAAGAAATTGCTGCAGGCGCACATTCGCACCCTGCAGGCTGGATGGGGTGGGAACCTTGCTCGAAAACGGTCTTATTAGTCGGAACATTACCCAATGTAGGGTAGAGCTCGTGCGAAGTAGGGTAGACATGTAGAGAGAGAGACAGACTCACAGACAGGAAAGAAGAAGATCGGTTGTAAAGCGTGAATGGAATTATATTTTATTGATTTTTTTTTTTTTTAAAAAAATAGAATTTCTTGTGTAAAAATTTAGACGTGTAATGGTATTCGCACATCATGTAGATAGTTTATTGCAGCAACAAAGTATATATATCCCTATCTATATGGCAATTTACATCTGATCAATAGATACGCATATGTATGTATAAGATAGTCAGGGAAAACCCGAAAATATACAGTATACTAAAAATACATTATGAGAATGCACAAAATGAAAGTGAAGCAAAAATAACCCCATGGTGCCCTTTGAAATTGTTCACATGCTTATTTCTCTGCCATTACCTTCCTGCCTGGTTCATCCATAGCAAGTTTCCCACCCCTACCCGCTCACATCAGACTGTGGCGGAAGACCATAAGCGGGTTAGGTCCATAGCACAATTAACATGATCCACAAAGTGTTGCGTCAGGCTGTGAAATCGCAGCGAATGCGCCGTGCTGCGCTCGCTTCGGGTGCTGCTGTTGCTGGTATTGCGGTTGGTACCACCGCGGTGGCTTTCGCTGCTAAGCCAGTCCGCGATTCCGATGTCTCTGTTGGCATCTCGCCTCTTTCTCCTCGAGACCTCTCGGAGGTCAGCGAGCCTGAGGTTCAGCAGGGAGGCGATCGCCAGGCCTACAACCCTGAGACTGGTGAGATTGACTGGGACTGCCCCTGCTTGGGTGGAATGGCTCATGGCCCTTGCGGACCTGAGTTCAAGGAGGCATTCGCCTGCTTCGTGTACTCTCAGAACGAGATTCGGGGTGCGGAGTGTATCCCCAAGTTCTCTGCTATGCAGGACTGCTTCAGAAAGCACCCTGATGTCTACGCGGAGTTCAATGAGCCTGAGGCGCCCGCTGAGGCGCCCGCTGAGGCTCCATCTGAGAATGCTACCTCTGCTGCTCCTGCCGCTGCCAAGGCTTCTGAGGCTACTGAGGCCGCTAAGGAGACCGCCCAGGCTAAGGCGAAGCAGACCAAGGAGGCAGTTTCTGAGGTGAAGGACAATGCCAAGGAGCGTGCTGCCTCCATCAAGGAGAATGTCAAGGAACAGGCTTCTGAGGTCAAGAAGGACGTCAAGGATGGCTCTGCTTCTCTCCAGAAGAATGCTCAGGAACTAAAGGCTGAGGCTGAGGCCAAGGCCAAGAGCGCTGCCTCGGCTGTCTCTGAAAAGGCTGGCGATGCCCAGAAGGCTGCTGGAGACGCCCAGAAGGCTACTGGTGCGGCTATTAGCTCTGCCTCCGACAACGTGTCTAATACCGCAACTGGTGCCCTTGATGGCGCTATTGATGGCGCCTCTGCCTACCTTGAGGAGGCCAAGGATTACGCCAGCAAGGCATATGATACTGCCACCGAAAAGCTCGGACTCGCATCCGAGAAGACTGAGGAGGCCACTGAGACCGCTGCCTCCGACGTCACTGAAAAGGCCCAGAAGGTCAGAAAGGCCGCGGTTAACCACTACGCTGCTGCTAAGCGTACTGCCTCTTCTGCGCTTGATGAGGCCAAGGACACCGCCTCCAAGAAATTCGATGAGGCCAAGGACGGTGTGCAGGATGCTACCCAGCGTGCTTCCGAGGCTGCCCAGCATGCTTCCGAGGATGTTTCTAGCCGTTTGACCGATGCTAAGAACGCTGCTTCTGAGGCTGCGTCTGATGCCGCCTCTAGTGCCTCCACTCGCTTCGATGAGGCCAAGGAGACTGCTTCTACTAGCTACGATCAGGCTAAGGAGACTGCCTCTAGCGGCCTCGATCAGGCCAAGGAGACCGCCTCTAGCAGCTACGACCAGGCCAAGGAGACTGCCTCTGACGCTGCTTCTAGAGCCTCCACCCGCGCTGATGAGTTGAAGAACGCTGCTTCTGGTGCTGCTTCTGATGCCTCTACTAAGCTCAGCGATGCTAAGGATTCTGCTTCTGAGGCTGCCTCTGCTGCCACTTCGAAGGCCGTCGCTGATGCCTCAAAGACTGCTTCTAATGTCTCTGGTGCTGCCTCCAATGCTCTCTCAGTTTCTTCCGAGAAGCTTAGTGGCATTGAGCGCAACCTCAACGACCGCCACGAGCGCGCGGAGAAGGCCTTTGAAAGCACTAATGTTTCCACTCCTTCCGTTCTTGAACAGACCCAGGAGTTCGCCACTGGTGCCGTGGAAGGAATTGCTGCTCAGGCTAAGGATGCCGTGCAGTTCGTGAACGACAAGTTCAAATAAAAATTGTAAATACTCAGGACGCACTATCCCAGTGGAACCGTGATTCGTGGATATTAAAGCCCATCAATGGTGGCTCCACAAGTTTTGCGTCACCTTTTAAGTCCAACATAGACTATTAGCATGTATCAAATACCTTTTTGTTGATGATTTGAGACTTTCGCATATATATAATTCAGTCAGTTCTGAGTTCCTTATAACCTTTCTGAAATCTGTTGAGGTTGACTATAGAACACACTTGTGAATAAACGGATAAACAACGTTTTAACAGTTTTGAATATCTACATTATCTAGTAGGATGCAAGTAAGGTATGTGAATAAATTAGATAAAACGCACGGGGTAGCGCGTACGCGCTCCACTCTTTAAGAGCAATGCGCTTTCCTTCTTTAAAGGCCGTTCGAACCGAGAGTATGCTATACGTACATGCTCAGGCATGAGAGTTGTATCATCCTCGCTACGCTGGCGGAAAAGATTGCCAGTTTGAGGTTTGTGGGGCTCCGCGCGTTTGGTTTTAGAGTCCATTTGGGCCTTCACCTCCAGGGCTGCTGTGGTGAGGTTAACGACAATTTCGAAAGTGAGGAAGCCCAACACATCCATGATATCATCTTGAAGCCGAGAGTCAGTTATGTGCGCAACACCAGCCCAGTCTTTAAATCTTTTTGCCTTGCGGAAAGTGAAGCTGGCCTGACGACACTCGCTCCAATGCACGTACTCCTCCTTCGTCATATTTCGCGTACGCAAATCAGCTAAACGCAATCGCTCATTCATTATCTGCATAGCCTCAGAATCCTCAGCATCGCTATCTTCTCCTTCTCCCTCTTCCTCCTGGCCAACACCACTACCAGAGCCCTGACCCACATTACCCGAATGGGCAGTCGGTACGGGAAGACCAGAAACAGCATTCATAGGAATAGGAAACATGTTTTGGGTCTTCCAAGGTAGTCCAATACGCCGTCCTTTCATTTGACGCTTATCCTGGGAAGCGAGCGCGGCTGCGGGGTCCTCGAGAATGTCTTGACCGTCAGTCGCACCAGGTGCACCATTATCTTGCTCTCTGGCATTCTTACGCACATCCTTCCATGCCAAATAAGTACTTAATCGGTTGACTTTGGCTACGTCGTGCCTGATAAGAAACATGATGTCTTCCACAGAGATTGCCTTAGAGCCACGGCGACGCGCCAGCGCAGTACCGCGGTTCATAAGCTCCACCACCTGAGAACGCACAATGTCCTCAACAACCATAACTGTTTGGAGCGGCGGATCAGTCGTCACGCCGCTCACAAACATTACCTGCTGGATCTCCACCCGGTACTTGTACTTAGACTCCATGCCCTCGCCCTACGTCTGCACGGGCTGATATATATAAACCTATGATACAGCCAGCAGGAGCAGGAGGATCTTCTACTAATAGTCTAGAGTAAAGAATAGACATTAACGCGTGATATTGGTTCAAAATTGACATTCGCAGTAAAACTTATAAGCTTCGATGGACATCAATGTATGCGTGAATGAACATACTAGTGTGCGTATATAATATATAAACATATATGTGACTCGTCAATCTGCTAAATGTGAGCAATCTTAAATCTTAAATGAAAAAATTGTATAATAATAGACATGAGTATATTTGTAACAATAGATTTGCTACTAAATCAGCTTTTCGTACAATTGTGTTCGCACATGTCTATTGCCTGGATGCTAGTGAAATTCATGTTTAGTAGTGTGTATAACCTTCCAAACGTCCAGTGATTTAGGGTATGAGCGACACCGACTCTGTGGACAGTGAAGTCGAGCTCCATGTTGCGCCGCTCGGGCAATTTAGTGCCCAGCAGTTTATGGAGAACATGGGCTACATACCTGGCCAGGGACTTGGTGCAGAGAGTCAGGGAATTGCCGCTCCCATAGAGGTCGAGCTTCGCGCCAAAAAAGCAGGGTTAGGCTCAGAACAACAACAGCCAGAAACCCAGAATAAACCAACAGAGGATCCGGTATTAAGGAAAAAAAGTCACATAGAACAAGAAATTGGCGGATTAGAAACCGTGTTGAACTCAATTGATAAGTTAGATCTCGTCCATTTCTACGACTCATTCTCCCATTACGATTTCTGGGATGATCTGCAGCTTTGGCAAGTAGTTCGACATAAACTTGGGACTAAATTACTAGCTGGAGTGAACCCGTTCTCACTTGAAGTCGTACTTGACCTTGAAGTCGCTCAACAGTGTGTACCAAGAGTTGAATATGCACGCCTGCTTAGTGATAGCTGGGTTCCGCTGGCATTGCAATCTGATATTCATCAGCTAGTGGACTTTATGGGCACCCACTATAGCTTGGTGGAACCAGTTGCTAATAATGTGTCGTACCAGTTAGCGCCCCGTTTGGTTGGGATGTCTGATTCATTACCCGTTTTATTAGAATCACTAACCCTACTTCCCTCGTTTCGACAGGCTTTATCTCGCTACGTCAGTGAACTGCCAGAAATTACACCCGGAAATTTAGATTTGATCAAGATATTTCTTGATACTACAAAGAATTACCGTTCTTTGCCCATCAGAAAGAACATGTGTTTTGATCAACTTGTTCATACAGCTGATATGTTTCAGGGCACCATACACTACCCTGAAATCATGCGCAGTTATGTGATGCCGCATTGGCTGCGCAGTTTAGAAACAAGTTTGGTTCGCAATGAACTTAACCAATTGGATCATGAGATATGTACTCTAAAAATGCGCATATTTGAAGAGCCCCTTTTTATCACTGGACTGCAGTTGATAAATGCATACTTCGATACTCTGCGCTTGGAATCCCCTAAAGCCCCTACCCTAATAACAGTGCTCGGTGCATTCTGCGTCTTAAAGGGGTACCAACACATTTCCAGTACTGAAGAAAGTGGCAAAATTGTAGGTGAGAACAACCAGATCCTGAACTATCATTTTGTAGGGGACGAATTGTTTGGCCGAGTAGATGATGGTCCGTTTCTCCCTCTTCGCATTCAGGATATCGATAGCCTTATCATTCCCCTTTCCAACATTATTTATTAGTAATCTAAGTATATCTACTTACACCCACACCATGTCTCACGGTTAGTATTCCCTATTGGGGAACCGACAATGCCGACCCTATATATACAAGTTTATATAGCCGACCCATTCCTGGTTTATATATAATACAGATTGATCTCATTGAGTCGAGATACTCTTATTGAAAAATTCATATAGATCAATTCGAAACAACTTCCAATGGCTTTCACTGTTAATAGCTACGCAGTTAAAGAGCAAAAGGGTCAGCTCAAGCCTTATCGTCTAGAACGTCGTGACCTCTATGAAGATGATGTGCTGATCCAGATCAAGTACTGCGGCGTGTGCCATTCCGATATTCACGTTGGTCATGAAGACTGGGGACCCACGCACTTCCCCTTTGTGCCTGGCCACGAAATTGTCGGTGTGGTCGAGAAACTCGGCAGCAAAGTCACTAAGCATAGCATTGGCGATGTTGTTGCAGTGGGTTGTATGGTGGACTCTTGCTTGAGCTGTTCAATGTGTGAAAAGAGCAAGGAAAACTACTGTTTAAACATTACCCCCACCTACGGTGCACCTGATCCTCGCGCACCCAGAAAGGGCGATTTCACAGCTGGTGGTTACAGCGAGAAGATCTTAGTCAAGAGCAATTTCGTGTTGTCTGTGCCCAAAGCTCTTCAGACTCCTGATCTTTTGCCTGGTGTTGCGCCTATTCTGTGCGCTGGTATCACTACCTACGAGCCAATGGTGAACTTTGGCCTTCAAAAGAACCACAAAGTTGCAATTGTAGGTCTTGGTGGTTTAGGAGGTATGGCTGTCAAGATTGCTAAGTCTATTGGCGCTGAAGTCACTGTGATTTCGCGTTCACATAAGAAGGATTCTCATGCCAAGTCTTTAGGTGCAACGCATGTTCTTGCTTCTACTTCCAAGGAAGAAATGAAGAAGAGTGCATTCCGATTTGATCTTATTCTCGATACGATTCCTTTTGACCACGATGTCAATATTTATACTCCATTGCTCAAGCCTGAGGGAACAATGACTGTGTTGGGTCACATTGGTACATTTTCGACCCCCATAGAATCAGTTCCGCTCTTGTTCTTTGGACGTAAGTTAGCTGGTTCCATGATTGGCGGAATTAAGGCCACTCAGGAATTGCTCGAGCTCTGCGCAGAGCACAAAATCATTGCTGAGCACAAGCTCATCAACATCCAAGATGTAAACGGGGCTTGGAAATCGATGAGTGAGGGCAATTCGGATCAGCGTTTTGTGATCGATGTCGAAAAATTCAGCAAAGAAAATGGCCAGCTTGCAAATGAGCAACCAACCATACTTGGAAAACTGTAAACGGTTTGTGTTCATAAGTACTACTCATTTGCAATATCTTCATTCATTCATTCATACAGACATAAGTATACGTATACGTAAACATATAGAAGATTTACATTTTATAGACACAGAATATGCAGGTCTATATGTTCTCAGCTTCGGTCTCAGAACCCGAATGGATTTCAAGGGAATCTTGAAGTGTCGACCCCTGGGTATTATTCAGGGAGTCCTGGGTAGGCGGAATGACCTCTTCTTCCTCAGTAGCACCGAGGCTATCATCCGCACCTCTGTTTCCAGCAGCAGGGGTTCTTTCAAACCATTCTGGAAGTTTCACTTCGCGGAACGAATACTGGAACCCATTAAAAGATTGCTCGAGTATTTGTTGCAAGTTAGCCATGGGAAGCTCAAGGTAGCTCCGCAAATCATACCCCTGGCTGTTCCAGGTTCGCTGAAGCATGCGAGCTTCGCGCATCGACCTATCCTTAAGAATATGTTGAATTTTTGCAACTCTATTGTAGTCCGCAGCAGCCATATATCGCAGCAGTGGAAGAACATCAGTGACAAGAGGCTGGATCTGCGTGTTGATTCCAACTAAACCATAAGGCAACGACTTGAATGCTGCAAACTCATTACCTCTTTCATGACAGAGAACCGGCTCTGTCCATCTAGGAAGCAAGAGAGCATTCGGAATGCTTATGGTTTCCTCGGGTGGAGCTCTGAACTGGGGCACCTGTTCGTGTTTCTCCATTTCTCGCTCCAAAAATGCGTCTACCGAGCGGTTCTGAATTTGTTCGAGCCCATCATTTGTTTCAAGAGTCAATTCGAACTCTGGCTCTGACTTAGAGGATTGCTTATGAGGAATCCATGTTTGGCTGATTACTCTGTACTCACTTTCGGTTTCCTTAGGGACCCAGTCTGTGCCTGAAGGATGTCCTCCGATACCCATTTGACACCAGAACTGCAGCTCCGTGAGCACCTTTCGTAAATCGGCTTTGGCCTGTACAACCAGGTGGGCTACCTTAGTTTTGTCTAAGAGATGCCCTTCGGTTAATGCGATCGACCACGCTATGTCCATGACTCTGACTCCTGGGGGTATAGGAAACTGAATCTGGTCTATTTGGATGCCGCTGAAGGCCAAAATCCTTGGATCTGTGCATGTGAGAATGACTGGCCGTTTACTTACTGTAGCAAAACGTTGAATTGTTGCCCAAAAGGTACCTGCCTCGTTTTCGTAAACAACATCGCCATCGTCGATCAAGATCACCACATTATTAGCTTTGTGTACAGCGTGGTTCATGCTGATTCCATCCAGTACGCTGCTGAGTTCTTTTCCGGTGCGCTTCATTGCAGAGTTCACCTCGAACACAAATGCATCTAAACTTGCACATGCAGCATAAACTGCCGAAGTTTTCCCACTACCGGTTCCACCATTGATAACCAACATATCACTGGTCTGCTCAATATCCTCGTCTACATCATCATCCACTACGAACGAGTTGGATGGAGTTTTCCGTCGCTTATGTGCGCCTAATTGCTGCAACACTTTCGGACGCATTCTAAATTGGTTTTGCACCCAGTCAACTACCTTCTTCGCGGGCTCAGAGTTAACATGCTGCTTCCAGCTTTTAGGCTGATACTTATCGCACCACATGCGCGTTTCGAACTGACCCATATCAAACATATTCTTTTCAGCAGCCATGTCAGCATAATCAGCACACTGATTAAATCCACAAATTGCCTTGAGCTGCTGGGCACTTTGCAGAGTGCGCTTAGAAGGATGCAATTGGGGAAAAACGAAGTCGTTTTCTAATTTAATCTGCAAGTGGGGACTGTAATTGTTATCGCTTTCACTGCTTCTGAAGTCAGAAGAGCGAGTGTCCGTAGAGACCTGTGAGTTTCTCCGTCTGCGTTTCAGGCTACGGTGTTCCCAGGATTGTGGATCACGTAAATGTACTGTATCATATGGCGCATGACGCTCAATTTGTTTGACGAACTTTTTGGCCGTGACTGGTACCACCGTAGTGTTGCGCTTCGCGAAAAACGAGTGCACTTTCTTGGGTTTAACTTGCCGCAGTAGCTCGGGTTGAAGCTTAAATATATGGATATAAGATGGAGCTTCAATTGAATTCAATTCGTGTTTAATTTCAGGCTCTGCGATGTCTGAAGAGTCGTTATTCTTGACAGTAGGCGGGGCTGGGCTGGGCTCAGAATGAACAGGTTCCTTTGGGGGCTTTGGTTTTTTAAATATGTCACCCCACATTTTCTGAGAGACCTTTTTGTCCACTTTTTTAGGTGGATCCTCCTGCTTAACCTGATCATTTTCGGCCGGTTTGATCCATTGCTGAAACAAAGACCGGCTCGCCATGACGCGTCGTCCTTGCCCTGATCAATTAACGTACATATTAAGCACTACTACTACTACTACTATAACCAGGACGTATATACGGCTAAATACGTCAGCGAATTTGGATTCAAGACACTAACTTGAGGAAAATAGAGATTCCTAAATGGAATTATATGCCACATAGTTATGATGTTATTAAATAAATTTTCTATATACATATATGTACACTAAGGCTGAGGAACGGCCTTCTCCTCGAACAATTGCTTCAGTTCGTCCAAACTCATTGCGATAAGTTTCTTGTTTCCATCGCGATCACGCACACTGGCAGTCTGGTTTTCCACCTCTCTGTCGCCAACTACAATAATATAGTTTGCAGCGTGTTCAATTGCACGTCTGATGCGTCCACCAACGGGCTCCGCCATGCTCCAAACCTCAACTTCGTAGTCACCTAGGCTATTCTTGATACTGTTCGCATACTCAACATGGGCGTCACTCACAGGGACTACCACTGCCTGCAGTGGGTTCAGCCAGAATGGCCATTTCCCACCGTAGTGGTCGATGAGTAGCGCAAGGAACCGCTCGACGCTGCCAAGTACTGCACGGTGGATCATCACCGGAGTTTGCTTCTCCATATGGTCGTCATCATATTTGAGTTTGAACTGATTAGGGAGCTGGAAGTCGAGCTGAATTGTGGCAGCCTGGTGCTGTTTACCCAGTGCATCTGTCACAATGAAGTCAATCTTGGGTCCGTAAAACGCACCGTCACCCTCATTAATAGTAATTTTTCCATCCAACTGAGGAAGTGAATCAATGAGTGCAGTCTTGAGCTGCTTTTCGGCCTCATCCCAGACCTTGGGGTCTCCAATAAACCCCTCGGTAGGGCGAGTAGAAAGCACCGGTTGGTAACTGAGACCAAATACCCGATAAACCGAGTCAATTAACTTTAAAGAACTAGCAATTTCCGACCTGACCTGTCCCAGCTGACAGAAAATATGACCATCATCTTGATGAAACCTACGGACTCTGGTCAAACCAGTGAGGGCGCCGCTGGACTCGTTACGGTGCAACGGTGAAAAATCAGCATATCGGATGGGGAGCTCCCTGAAACTACGCTCCTGCGACTTAAAAATAAGACAGTGGCCAGGACAGTTCATAGGCTTGAGCGAGAACTGCTCTTCCTCTTCCACTGTACCTCCCTTCACGCTGAACATGTCCTCCTTGTAATGATCCCAGTGACCGCTCTGCTTCCACAGGTCGTTTTTGAACAGTTGGGGAGTAATTACTTCCTTGAAACCGTGACTCCTCATTTGGGAGCGCATATAATCCACCAGTTGGGCCACAATGTGGGTACCATTTGGCAGAAAGAATACTGATCCAGGCGAACTGGGGTGCATATAGTACAGCCGTTGGATATCGTTCACTGCCTTCACACGACTGGCAGTTGACTGCAACCGGAAAAGCGAAACCCGCATCTTTGCTTTTCCTATGTTTTTCTTTAATTAATTTATTGATTTCTAGCCCTTCGTGAGGAGGTTCTGAATAAACCCAATAACTAGTGGTCGTTGGACTCCCAGTTGAGTTCGGTCAAGTTGGAAAGGCCCTACCCTACCTTAACCTGAGGGGAGCGAGATGCTGGTGAAGGAACTGAAACTACCGTTCAACCCACCCTATCGGGAAGTTGATGGAGACACTGAGCTTGATTTAGAAAATTTCCGAAGAGCGAGTGTGGCAATTGTTGTGCGTAGCTCGCCGCGGGGCGAGGAGCTGCTGCTAATCAAGCGTACAGAGCGGCCAGAAGACCGCTGGTCGGGTCACATTGCGTTGCCTGGAGGTCGTCATGAAGAAGGCGAATCTGATTACGATACTGCAGTACGTGAAGCTGAAGAAGAAGTAGGGCTGGACCTTGCGAATAATGCCAAATGCCTGGGTGCGCTGCCTTCTCGCATGATCCGTGTTTCTGGAGGTACGAAGCCCGTACTCATTCTATGTCCCTATTTATTTTATATGAATGAATCAATCGATGGAGAGAGCAACAGTTGTTCGCTGGCCCCTCAAGAGTCGGAGGTCGCGGCGGTATTCTGGTACCCAATCCCTAAGCTGCAGGACCCTGCCTATGAGGGGGTGGAAACCGTGCCCTTAAGAGCGGAAGCTCTGCCAACATACAGCAAGGAAACAGTTGCCCGTGGACTTGTAGAATTCTACGCTATCAATCTTGAGCCTGAAGAGGGAACAGTCGTGTCTTCGTGTGCTCTTCCACCATTACCTTGGAAAATGTGGGGCATTACCCTGCGCGTAGTATCGGAGCTGCTCATCCTGGTGGAAACCTCTAGTGCACCTGTCAACTAAAACACAAATCGCATAAACTGAATCACGAAAAAAAAAAAAAGAAACAAGTAGACTAGTTGGGTATTTGTAATAGATGGAAACTAACTCTAAACGTGATACACGCAGCATTTATAATAATGATGATAATAATAAAAGTCATAATAATACAAAAAGATAATAATAAATAAGATATCACGGAACAAATCAAGTGACGCACATGGTTAGTTTTTGAGACCGAGAATGTCCAGCTCAAGTGTCCACACTCTTCTGCAGTGCACTACCAACGGTTTGCCGGAAATCAGCATTTCCTTGCGATCCCACCAGCACTTCTTGGCTGGTTTCCTCCAGAACAATAGTAGTTTGTGCAATGCATGAATACTCTCTATCATTTCAGACGGAGGTAGTTTAACCTGTGTGAGCTGCATGCTCGACACCCTTGATGTGTTCTCGTAGCGCTCGCGGTAGTCCCACAGCTGTTCGGGCCGCATGCCGGCCTGTACCAGCATTTGCATGAGGAAATACTCGGGGCTATTGAGCTCCTGCGAGTTACGCAACCCCCTGAAAATGTGCATATTCTCCTGAGCGTTGGCGAACATATTTCCTACTTCATTTTTGAGGTCGTTGAGCTCATGGTCATCTATATTTGTCTGGTTGAACAGATAGTACTCAAGATCCTCCTTCAGCACAATGAAACTGGGTCTCTGCTCCAAAACTTGTGGGATTGCGTTGGGATTGTTGGGAAGCCATGGAATCTCGTCGGCCTGCTCAACGTCGTAAAGCATTTCTTCACTGTTTCCGCTAGCAGAAGTCGGGCGCATCTTGTACTGCATCACGTTAACCGGGGTCAATCCGCGTCCAACATCAGAAATCTTCATCAAAACGTACTCGAAGCATTTTGGATTGAAATCAATATTGATAAGCCCGTCATCACTGTCGTCTGGGAAGTATACTTGGCCAGTCTCGTCGACCTGGGGTTGAGGAGTTGTGCCCAGCGACAGACAGATCAAAATGCATTCTGGGAGAGTGAAAAACAGCTCGCGCAGGATCTCAAACTTGGCACCGTTCAAATTGAGCACCAAGAGCTCGGGAAGCTCGCCCCTGAGGTCCTCGTGGAAGCTCGGCGGACGTGCCTGCGTGATCACCTCCTCGGACATGTGGACCTAGCCCTGAGTAACGCGCCTTTGTTTTGTATCTGACAAAAAAAAAACCCAACGGAAACCCAAATGGTAAATATGCATACTGAAACATTCAGCATACTGATAGCACAGATAAACTCATATATTACAGAATTGCACAAATAAAATTACACACAGTTTTACAACGAGTTCTACTATAAATATCCATTCTAAATGGGACTCGATATTTAATCAACGATACAGCGATATTAGTATATTATATGCTACACTACAGCAATTCTATAAATTTTCGTTCTAAAGAAGGTTCTTGTCCTTGAAGTCCTGGAGCAAAGCACGGCCCAAACCAGCAGGAGAGGGCTCAACAATGGCGCCGGCACTAGTGAGAGCAGAGATCTTAGACTTAGCATCGCCCTTGCCGCCAGCAACAATGGCACCAGCGTGACCCATGCGGCGTCCGGGGGGAGCAGTAACACCAGCAATGAAGGAAACAACGGGCTTAGGAACGGCACGAGTGAGGTTGTACTCACGGAGGAAGTCAGCAGCATCCTCCTCGGCGGTACCACCGATCTCACCGATCATAATGATACCCTCGATCTCGTCGTCCTTGAGGAAACCGTCGAGAGTGTCGATGAAGTTGGTACCGGGGAAGGGGTCACCACCAATGCCCACCACAAGCTTCTGGCCCAAACCGACCTCGGTGGTCTGGTTGACAGCCTCGTAGGTGAGGGTTCCAGAGCGAGACACGATACCAATCTTACCAGGCTTGTGAATGTTCTGGGGCATGATACCGATCTTGCACTGGCCAGGGGCAATCAAACCAGGGCAGTTAGGACCAACCAAACGAGTCTTGCTCTGGGTCTTGAGGGCCTGAACAATACGAATCATGTCGTGCTGGGGAACACCCTCAGTAATACAAACAGCGAGAGGGATCTCAGCCTCAATAGCCTCCATGATAGAGCCAGCAGCGGCAGGAGGGGGCACAAAGATACCGCTAGCGGTAGCACCGGTCTCCTTCATGGCCTCGGCAACGTTCTTGAACACAGGCTTACCGAGGTGCTCCTGACCAGCACGCTTGGGGTTAGTACCACCAACAATCTTGGTGCCGTACTCAAGCGCCTGCTGGGCGTGGAAAGTGGCCTGACGACCAGTGAATCCCTGGAAGATAACCTTAGTGTCGCTGTTGACAAACAAGTTAGGGCGGGTGCTCTCGTAGTTGGCAGCCGAACGAGTGGTGCTGAAGCACTTAGCACTCTTAGTGGCGGAAACAAGCCTCTGCATACGCGACGACATCATTTTTCAGGTGGTGAAATCGTATTGTTCTTGGGTGGAGAAGTGGTGGTCCGTTGTTTAGGGGTGAAAATTGGGGACGTGGTTAAGGTAGGGTCAAAACACGTGTTACTAATAACCCACACCCGGATCCGACTTAGGGGACGTTGGTGCGATTCCTTGTCCGTCGGGGCGGCAGAGTGGAAATTGGTTCGGAAAGCTCCAGTAGGTGTTATCGCGCAAGGTTTGGTTTATTTGTGGGGTTAGTCGATATTGTATAGCTTTTGCTACCAATTTACAGCCATACTTTGTGATTTCTATAGTTAGCACTACATGGTTATATTTATCGCACTGCTTAGCGAGTTGCGTCCAAACTTATCAAGTAATTCAAGTAATTCAATTGTAAATATTTTATTTCAATAAGTTATATTAGTTTTGAATTTTTACTCCTTTTTCATTCCTTTTTTATTATAAAAAGAATTTATTGTGATTCTTAACACCCATAGGGACGTTGCGTATGCAGCCTCTTCCCCGCAATATAACACTCATCTGGTCAGAATTAACTGTTAAAAAATAATTATATATGACGTATGTTCATTATTCATAGATCTTGCCATCATCGATATTGCTATATGTTACCCAAATTCGCATTTGTGGACCGATCTCGGCTAGATCTAGTGTGGGGTAGTGATATCTAAAAAGTAATGACGATAAGATGCTGCTTACAACTATATATGCAAAGTTACTTTAGCAGTTGAGCCCCAATACAGAAATAAGAACACTCAATGCAAATCAAGAAAAAAAAAATATTAAACATTAAAAATGCTAAAAAAATAATATAATAATATTTGCTCAGCTTCTACATATAAAATTAATCAATCTTAGCTGATCAACTTCATAGATCGATCAAGGTTGCGTTCACCCCGCAATGGTTTGGGGACAACTTACTTCGTCGTTAAACTGCAGCACATTACCATATGTAGTGACTTACCACTACTGAGAGGTCAGTAGTTCATACATCTTTATCCAACTGTTGAGATTTACTTCAATCAACCTGCGTTAGGCATAATTATTTCATACTGTAGTAGAGTAATAAAAACTACGTGAAAGCAATTCCTATGATAGACGCATTGCGTACTTATCTCCTAATGAATGCACTTCTTTAGCTCCATCCTTGTTGATATCACATATCAAGTCATTGATACTTGTATTTATATCACATCTAGACGTGTAATGGATATGAAGTGATAATAATACACCTAATTACACAGGGTGGAGGCACTTATCACACATTCGTGTAGAATAATTCCTGGTATTTCAAGATTGTTTGTTAAAAAGAAAAAAAGAAAAGGATTTGTTAGAAAAATCTACTAGAAAAAAAAACTGCAATGAGAAGACTCTTTTGATTACTTGATCAATTGAAACTCAATGGAGACAATCAATTGACCTAAATTGCATCAATGCTTTGAGATTCAAATAACAAATGTTCAATTTTCTATCTCTGCTCTTTATGGTTTTTTTCTTTTTTAATTTTATGTTTCTTAAAACACCGTGTGTGCCGCCGGTACGCTTCTGTCCGTCTGTACGCTTATCTAGGCGTATCGTTTGGCGTGGTGCACCCTACTTGAATGAACTGGGCGAGGGCACTGAATTTTTCAAAAAAGTATGCCGCCCAAAAAAAAGTACGTCCCTCTTGATTTCAATCCAGGACGCTCATTCAGTGGCCAAAACTTCACTCCAGGTGCAAGTTCAGCTTCTAATGCTAGTTCGAATATTCCGTCACCTGCGGATTCCTCGGCCAGCTCTGCTGCGCCCTCTCCCTCCCCATCCAACCTTAATCTGCAGGCATTGGCTGATGCAATTCAAAATGTCATGACCAGCTCTCCTGTTTCTGAGCACTTTGAGGCAATTGCGAAGGCATCTTCTCCTTTGGAGCTCAAGACTGCCGTTCAGGCCATCACTCACCAAGTCACCGAGCCTCATCAAATTAGCAGCTTCCAGCTCGTGCGTGGCATTGATGCACTTCTTAAAATTAAGAAGAACAATGTTGCTCGTGAGGGTGCCCTTCAGATTGTTGCCAGCGTTACCAATGCCTTGAAGGACATTCCTTCCAGTCCTGCGTACACTCTTCAATTCCTTCCCCTTGCGTTGACAGCGCTTGTGGACAAGGATGGCGCAGTCAAGCGCAACGCTCTTGATGCTATTCAGGCTATTCAGCGTTCGATCAGCCCCCAAATTGTTGCCTCTGGCTTTATTGCCACTGTGTGGGATGTGCTCGCTGATCAGAGCTCTAAGCCTGCCACTAAGATCGGAGCATTGCAATGCGTTGAATACCTCTGCGATACTTGCGCCCCTGACTGGGTCGAGCTCCAATTTTACCGCGGTATTCCCCTGTTGACTGCCCAGCTTCACGACTTTAAGCCTGAAGTTGCTAAGCAGGCTCGTAAGACCATGACCAAGTTCATGGAGAAGCTCGATAACCAAGATGTTGTGCCCCGTATTGACGTCATCATCGATGCCATCGCTGATCCTAAGAAGGTTCAACATTGTATCAAGACTTTGAGTGCTGTTACTTTCGTAGCTGAGGTTACCGAGCCCTGTTTGGCTGTATTGGTTCCTATCCTTGTGCGTGCTCTCACTGTGTTTAGCAGTCAGGACTCGTTGCGTCAATCTGTCGTTGTTACTGAAAACTTGACTAGATTGGTGCACAACCCCTGGGAGGTTCACAACTTCATTCCTGAGCTTAAGCCCGGAATCAAGCAGACTTTGGAGCAGGCTTCGCTTCCCGAGGTCCGTGAGCTCGCTGAGCGCGCCTACCAAGTACTTGAGTCTGCTGAGAAGGATACTCAGAATGACGAACGTGCGCTTCGCATCTCTAGGAGTCAGGCTGAGGCCTCCCTGCCCTCCGCTAATCTCACCCCTGAGGTCAAGGCTTTGGCTACCGAGCTTGTGCTTCTCACTGTGAACACCCGTGAGTTCTCTCTTCTTCAGGAAACTTACCACCAGCTCTGTAATCTCAGCAAGGATGAGTCTCACGAGAAGACCGTGCACTTTGAGCAGATGTTCGCCGACTCGCGCGTTGAGGAGGAGGATATCGATGGTGTTGAAGTTGTCAACGCTAGATTCTCTCTTGCCTACGGTGGACGTATGTTGCTCAACAAAGCCACCATGCGTCTCTTTAAGGGTCACCGTTACGGTCTTTGTGGTCGTAACGGTTGCGGTAAGAGTACTTTGATGCGTGCTATTGCCGAGGGCAAACTCGAGGGTTTCCCTGACAAGAGTGAAGTGCGCACCTGCTTTGTCGAGCACCGTTTGCAGGCTGCCGATGCGGATTACGATCTCGCTAGCTTTATTGCTCTTGATCCCGAGATTTCCAGTAGCAAGGAGGAGATTTCTGCTGCACTTGCTGATGTCGGATTCGATGACGAGCGCCGCTCACAGAGCGTTGGTTCGCTCAGTGGTGGTTGGAAGATGAAGCTTGAGCTTGCAAGAGCTATGCTTATGAAGGCCGATGTGCTTCTGTTGGATGAGCCTACTAACCATTTGGATGTTGGCAACGTCAAGTGGCTCGAGGAGTATCTCAACACTCACACCGAGATCACCTCTCTCATCGTATCCCACGACTCTGGTTTCCTTGATGCCGTGTGCACAGATATCATCCACTACGAGACCAAGCGCTTGGTCTACTACAAGGGTAACCTCTCCGAGTTCGTTAAGGTTCGTCCCGAAGGTAAGGCCTACTACACTTTGAGTGACTCTGTGGTACAAATGGCATTCCCTCCCCCTGGAATTCTCACTGGTGTTCGCTCAAACACTCGTGCAATTGCTCGTCTCTCCGACGTCAGCTTCAAGTACCCCGGTGCTGATAAGTATCAGTTGGAACACGTTTCTTGCTCTGTTGCTCTTTCAAGCCGTATTGCCGTTTTGGGTCCCAACGGTGCTGGTAAGAGTACCTTGATCAAGGTTCTTACCGGTGAACTGATCCCTACCTCTGGTAAGGTTGAGAAGCATCCCAACTTGCGTATTGGTTACATCGCGCAGCATGCATTCCAGCACGTCGAGAAGCACAAGGAAAAGACTGCCAACCAGTACCTTCAGTGGCGTTACCAGAATGGTGATGACCGTGAGGTTCATTTGAAGCAGACTCGTATCATGAGTGATGAAGAGAAGGCTGTGATGCTCAAGCCCCAGATTGTCGATGACACTGGCCGCGAGCGCATCTTGGAGGCCATCATTGGTCGCCAGAAGCTGAAGAAGTCCTTCCAGTATGAGATTCAGTGGAAGGGTATGCTGCCTAAGTTCAACACCATGATGCCCCGTGAGGAGGTCATCGAGCGTGGTTTCGGTAAGCTTGTGCAGGAGTTTGACGATCACGAGGCTTCTCGTGAGGGTCTTGGTTACCGTGAGTTGATCCCTCCTGTCATCAGGAAGCACTTCGAGGATGTCGGTCTTGACGGTGATATCGCTGACCACACTCCTCTTGGTAGCTTGAGTGGTGGTCAATTGGTCAAGGTCGTTATTGCCGGTGCCACTTGGAACAACCCCCACTTGTTGGTTCTTGATGAGCCTACTAACTATCTTGATCGTGATTCGCTTGGTGGTTTGGCTGTTGCTATCCGTGACTGGAGTGGTGGTGTCATTCTGATTTCCCACAACACCGAGTTCGTTGGTGCCCTTAGTGCCGAGCAGTGGATCGTCGACAACGGTCATCTCACCCAGAAGGGTCATGTCGAGGGTAATTCGAGTAGTTTCGATGATGCTGGTTCTACCGACACCTCTGCTGCTTCCTCTGCTGCTCCTTCTGTTGCTAGCTCCAGGGCCAACTCTCCTGCTCCTTCAGCCAAGGATAAGGATAATGACAGTCCTGCCAACATCAAGATCCGTAAGAAGAAGAAGAAGCTCACTCGTAACGAGCAGAAGGAGCGCGACGCCCGCCGTCGTTTGCGCTACATTGATTGGCTCAACTCCCCCAAGGGCACTCCTAAGCCCGAGGATACTGACGACGAAGCATGAATTGTTTTCGTGCCCGTTGTTATTATTTATACGTAGAGCTATGACACCCCATATACATCTGTTTATCAAATTTTACTTTAGTCTATTAATTAAACGTTAAATTCATTAATGTACATAGCACAGGTTACCTTTTGCGAAGTCTGTGATTAGCGGCTCGCGGCCTCCTCCTCAGCACTCACCTCACGACTGTTGTCAAGTTTGGGAAGTAGTTCGTCAACGATCTGCTGAAGCACATCTGCATGCTCCTGGGGACCTAAAATAGATACTGTGTTTTTGTGATCCCTAAAATGAGGATAGCTGCCAATTTTTATTCCTAAGTCCTGGAAACGGTGGTGGATATCAGATAGGGTAGAGGCAAGCACCGATTCAACGGTGGTGGTGGAAACGTATCTCCTAGTGAGTTTTGGTCCATCGACACGCTTAGAAATCGATGATTTGAGTCCTTCCATCATCTGGCGATACAATGTGGGAATTCCGGGGAAAATGTATACTTGCTGGTTCAAATTTACCGCCGGTACCCACAGTTTATCGCTTACGAAATCCACATTGACATTGGGGCCACTGGGGAAAGTTGCCATCCGCAGCTGCGCATGCAGTTCCACACTATTAGGCTTTTTATCTTTAGGCTTGAATTTTGCGAGTTCGTTCATTCTGTCAACTGTCTTGTCGTCCAGTTCCAACGGAAGCTCGAACGCTTTCGCTATGCTCTCGTAGGTAATATCATCATGAGTAGGACCAATTCCACCAGTAGTTACAATGAAGTCGTATTTGTTACGCATTGTGTTGAGCGTTTCAACAATGTCGCTCTCCTCATCAGGAACGACACTGATTCGTCGCAAATTAATTCCCAGCTCAAAGCAATACTCAGCAAAGAACTGCGAATTCGTGTCTTTAATTTTACCATTGAGGACCTCATCCCCAATTACCAGCATTCCAGCTGTCTTAATTGGATGTCCTTCCATAGTGTGAAATCTTCGCAGAGCTTGCAGAAGTACAGGGGGCCGGCTATAAAACCTGAGCATAGCTACGGGTGTGTATCAAGGGCGAGGTTTTTCCCATCCCGGTTCAAAAATTTAGACATTACATAGCACGTGATATCAACCCTACTTCTCTTCTCCAGTTATATGCTAGCTGAAGATAGTGTGAAAAATCTCAGAATTTGGATATTAGCTACATCATCAAAAGAGAATCATTATTAGTCAATAATGGCATTAGAATCAGTAGCTGTTTTAGAGTTTTAACATATTATTTGACACATAAGTATAGAAGAAAATGATGAATAAAGCCGCACTTGAAGCCGCACGGAGTCGTTTGAAGCCGCACAAGACTTCACGTGTCCGGGGTGCGTGAATTTCACACAGCAATAAGAATAAGATAACAGCAGCAAAGGCAAATAAATATCAGTAATTTTCACAAATAAGATAAAATTGAATATATATGGTAATTAATTGGAATTTGGACGGAACTCACAAATCTGACTTCGAATCAATACTTTAGTACTACATAATTCGCTAACCTTTTATATGATTGTGATAATAAGCATTAATGTGCATAAATTGAAGAGAGTCCGCCATTGAAGGCAATCTGCAATTATTGAATCTCGTTTAATTTAATTAGTACCTTAAAATCACTCAGAGATTACAATCAGTGGCACTGGCACCCAGAGTGCTGAGGGCGAGTCCAGTCCGACTGTTTTTCGTGTTCCTCCAGCTTGAAGATTTTACCGGGGTTAAGAATGAAGTGGGGATCCAATGCATATTTGATCTTCCTCATCATATCAATTGCAGGATCACCCAATTCCTCGAGGAGCAGCTCACGCTTACCCATACCAACTCCGTGTTCACCGGTACAGGTACCCTCAAGCTCAATGCTACGCTGCGCGAGCTTGTGGGCAAAGTCTTCAACTTTATCCAGCTCAGTTTTGGGATCGTACGCGATGCTGACATGGAAATTACCATCACCAACATGGCCTAAAACGGAGCCGAGAAGACCCCACTTCTTGATCTCCTCGCGCGTCTCGTCAACGAATTTGGCCAACTGTGAAAGAGGAACAGCAGTATCAGTTCCAAAGGTATTGTATCCCTCGGGGGAGCTGTACAGCAAAGAATAAAGAGCGTTCTTGCGGGCAGCCCACAACTCATCGCCCTCCTCCTTTGTCTCAGCAAACACTATATCCGAGGCAGAGTTCTCCTTTGCCAGCGCGGAAACAGCGTTGATATCATCCTCAACTCTGCTGGCGCTGGGTCCACCGAAGCGCACCAATAGAGTGCTATCCTCCTTCCACTTGCGCGAAGTGATACCACAGTTGTTCACCATCCTCATTTGATCGGGATCCATGAGCTCCATTGCATCCAATTGGCGACCAGATAGCAAAATACGCTGTACCGTATCTGCAGCATCCTTGATGGTGGGGAATGAGATAGCACCTACACGGTTGAATGCGGGTTTCGGATGGACCTTCACGGTGATCTCGGTTACAACTGCCAAAGTACCCTCAGATCCGCAAATGAGGTCACTCAAACTGTAACCAGCGCTGCTCTTTCTCGGTCTCCGCCTGGTACGCACAATAGTACCATCAGCCAACACCGCTTGCAAACCAACAATGTTCTGACGCATGGGGCCATAGCGATAAGCCTTGGTACCACTTGCGCAAGTGTTTACCAAACCACCAACGGCAGCACCGGGTCCAGGATCAATACCGAATACCAACCCATAATCATCGAGTACATCATTCAGTTCTTCCCAGCCTACAGTAGGCTGTACCGTGCAGTCCAGGTCGTTCTTGTGTACAGCCACTACCTTGTTCATCCTGTTCAAATCAAGAGAAATACCCTGATATACCGGAGTGAACTGGCCCTCTAAACTGGTTCCACCCGAGTAAGCAGTCACAGGAACGCGATACTTGTGTGCAATTTTAAGTACCTCAGAGACCTGCTCGGTGCTCTCAGGGAACACCACGGCTGATGCTTTTTCACCTTCCTTTGCATGGTAAAACTGCCAAGCAGAATCGCTGTGCTGATCAAGGATCTCCTTTTCAACGCTAACATACTCTTCACCAACCACCTTCGTGATCTTGGTGAGAGCCTCTGCGTACTCCTGTGTATTCGCGTACTGCAGTTTCGGAGTCTTGTCCAAGGAAAGAGTAGAAATCTCATCACACAGATTAGAAGTATTACAACCAGAAGCAGTGGAGTGAGCACTAGCTGTAGGGGGCTGTAGGTGGTAGCCCAGCAAGACACCAGCTCCGACACCGAAGCCAATTTTAGAACTCAGACTAATCCTACGATACAGGGGTAGAAGCCTGGCCGAGAATCGCATGGTGAGCTATATGAGACCTTTCGAATTTTTCTTAGGTTCGGTTTCCTCGGTTATTGACGCGGTTCCCTAATTTCTCCGGTAGATAATGAGATATATAGTCGTAATGCAACTATTGGTAGTTAGTGATGACGACCAATCATGTGATCAATAATGACACATTTTACCCAATATGGAACACCCTGCCCATATCGGCACGCTATCTTATCCAGTGTGGGGTGGAATCTCCACAACTCCACAATGATGAATGGAGCGAAGAATTTGAATATTGAATTTTAGTTTAAATAATAAACACTTAGTAAAGGAAAAGGACAAAAAGAAAGAAAGAAATTACCAGATTTCAAAAGGGGTTTAAATAATCATATATATAAAGGAGGTAGAAATATTGGCTAAGATCACCATCACTAATGAGTTGCTAAATAAAAAGTTGCTGCATTGTAAGAGAGATCTCACGAATTAACAAGCATTTAATCCTCGATGGTATTCGCAAAGTTCAGCATGGTATTAAATGATACTTCTCCAAACTCTGCTTACAAACTTAGAACTTCTTCAACTGCTCGCTAAGACGGAACTCGGCAGTGTGCCATTCGTTAATGCTTTCATTGATCTCTGCAATCAATTCATCAAGGCGGTTCACAGACTTATCGTCTCCAGCCTGGAGGAACTCTTCTCTTTTGCGCTCAATGTAGTCTAACTCACCCTGGCAGTCGATCTTTGCTTGACGCACAAAATTGATCTGCTCCTCGCGTCTAGAGACGCATTGAGTAAGAAAAGTACGAATAACTGCCTTGTTAGGAGGTTTACTGGTGGCAGAATCGATAGAACTAGAGCTGCTTTGAACAGTACGAGGACGGGTACTGAGTGCGCCTCTGCTGCGATAGGTAGTTCTGGTAGAATGCATTATATTTCAATCGTTTGTATCGGAATCTTTAACGTGCAGAATGTTTTTTATAAACCTGCTTTGAACTATGTTTAGAAGAATGAAAGTGACGTGTTGTTGACTATATAGCCGTTGGGACTTACGTCGGTCGCGCGTGGGGTCGTGTTGGTGGAAGTGGGTTTCAGGTGGTAGCACCGTTTTGTGGCACGCGAGCCTCATTCCAAAAATAGCATGAGGGGGCGCATGCAACCACGCCTAGATTGAACCGCCTAAGGAAGAAAGTAAATGAGGAAAGTAAATGATGCACTCTCCAAAATAAAAATCCATTTAATATAATAGTGTTAAATTGCAGTATACCTAGATTACACGGATAGTTAACCTCTAAGTAGCTCATATCGATCTCTTCTATATATCTGGATATGTATATGCGTGTCTCAAGTACCTCTGAAACTTTCATTTAATGTGTAGGTTTATGCGCCCTCAATTAAAATTTGGCATTCATGCTATGAATGCAGATATATGTGAGCCCTGAATATACCAAACTTAGCTGCTACATATGCTCGAATTGATACTACTAACTACATTGTAGTGATCTCTTAGAGTGCCAATACCCGCGTCCTAGAAGCCCACCAAAATATAACGCCTATGGGTATGAAATGAAGTAAATATTAAATTAGAACGATTAAATTATCATAATTTTTCATATATAACTACAAATATGCTGATTTTTTAAAGGCGAACGCGACTTTAACGCATTCTCTGTGCCATTGTTTTGAAACCGTTGATAACGCCCTGAACGTTCGGGAAAGCACTCTTCATGAATTCAAATCCGTTAGGAAGAACCTTCACATGGAGGTCCTTGATAGGCTGATTTGCGCCCAACATGTATGACAACAAAAAGTAACCTGGACGCTTGTGGTCGAAGCAGAAAGCATAGACACTTTGGGTAGGACGTGCATTGGTATACGCGCTCAACCACTTTTCAACATCGCGGCGGTTACCCTGCTGGAACTTCTCGCAGCTCACCATTTCATCCACCTTGCGGGCCATAGACTGTACATGCATGATGATCAGCTCATCCAAATCGTGATAACGGTAGTTTCCGACACAGAGTGTCTTACCTAAAGCGTAATCATTGGGCTTATCAAGCTCCAAAACATCAATGTGCTGATAGATTTGGTCCGCAACTTTCCATGTTACCACCAAGTGGTCCAAACCACGCGAGCTAGGTCTGATTACAAGATCGCCGCGCTGCAGCGGTGCCAAAAATGCTTCGGCCTCGCGCGCACCAAACGGCCGGAAAAGTGGGTGCTTGATAACTCTCATCTGGCGCTGCTGCTCCTGAGCCTTGCGCTGAACCGCATCAATATCGCGGCGCTCAGCCCGAGAGTTCCAGTGGTTCTCGTCACGACGAATGAGTTGATTCTGGTGCTTTTGTTCAGCTATATTAGCTTGCTGCACAGCACTTTCCTTAGTATTAATCCGGGCATATAGTGCCAGGTAGTCAATATTTTCAATAACGGCCTGTACAGTCTGTCCAGGGGCAAACTGTTGACCAAGCGGTACACTACGGTCGTCACTAATCGCACCCGACTCAGCAACACCATCAACTCCACCAGAGAGCGTAAGTACCAACTGTCTGCCAGTAACACGACGAACGTTACCAGAGATGACCGATCCGGTATGGAACGATACCCTGGTCTCACCAGTGAGCATGGTAAACACCTCATCAGCGGTGAGCTGGTGAAGAGGATGACGCTTCTCGGCATATGGGTCTTCAATCTCACTGCGGATGTTACCCAAAGTAATACGCTTCTTCTGCTTGAAGAGTTGATCAAGCTCCTCAGCGTACTCCTCAAGCACCAACTCTTCGAGCTTGCTGCCCTCGGAGTCTTCAGAAACAAGCTGACCAACAACACCACCAGGAGTTCTCTCCTCTACAGCCTCAATATCCTCTTCATCAAGTTCGAGGGCATCGGCGCACATCTTGCGAGCCAGTTCGTAATCCTCAGGATGGATACGCGTAGCATCGAGGTAGTCACCACCATCCTCATCCATTAGGTCTCTACTCTGAGACCACGGGATGCGCAGGAACGATGCGCAATTTATGAATACAATGCGGGAGGTGATCTCGGCTGTAACCAGCTGGGTACGAAGGGCGACTCTTCCAGCGCGAGCGCGCGCCAAGACGCTTTGCACGATTCCAGCAGCCTTACGGGGTCCCAAACCACCAACAAAGCGCAAAACAGCAGCAAAGTACTGGTTTCTAACCGCCAAGTTGATGTCCACACCCTCCAAACAGACGGCGTCTACGAATGCAGTCTCTGTAGCATAATCAAACTCTTCCTCGGGTAGCAACGATTGGTACTTGTGGACCAACAAGTTACGCAATTGTTCGGGCTCGAGCTGAGCATACTCCAGCACAGGGTTCTGCATATATCTCGCCACGGCAACGCTGTAGCGAGCATTGGGAACAAGCTCAGGGAATTCCTGGACGGCGCGGTCAGAATGACGGTATAATCTGGCAACCTCGTCCTGAACCCAGACCACAGCGAGGGGTTGTCTAGAATCGTCGGGGCCGGCCATTACCTTGTTCTCACCGTTGTGTGCTTCATCGCCCACAATCTTCTTAACATCAGCGAACAAGCGGCGCGCAGCAGCGGTGAAACCAGCCACACCAATAACGTCGGGGCGGATGTCGTGCACAGTTTGCAGCAACTTATTAGAGAAATCAGCACGCTTGGCATCGCCAAGCTTCACCACATCGCTCACGTATCCATCCTCATCCACAACTGTGGCTAGTACGGCATCCATATGGCTCGCTTCACCAGCGCTAATACACATCACCCTGGGCACTGTACCCAGTACATATCCTGGTGGTTTGTAAGGAGCCTGATCGAGTCTCTGGGCGAATGCAGCTCTGACCTCATAGCGCAGAGCCCTCACCGAGAACATGCGCAAGTTCTCCAGCACGTTACGCGCGACCATGGGAACCACAATTCTTGAAACTTGCTTAGCAATGGATTGTCGGCCCTCGCGCCACTCTCCCTGAGAGTTTCCTGCCAGCACACTCTCGAACTGGTGGTAGAGCGTGGTTTTGTAGCTGGGGTACTGGGCTCTAATAATGAGCAGGCCCTGGGCCTCCGCGGCAAGCATGCGCAAAAACAACGCAGGCTGCTCGCGCAGTTCACTCAGAGTCCAGTTGTACGAGTACTTCAAATCAGCAAAGGACGAGTTGGATGTGATCTTTCGGCGACCGTCGTCGGTCAAAACGAGGTCCACCTTGGCGTGCTGCTCGAACGCCGATCTGAAGAATTTGCGAAGATCAGGATCAAACGCAAGCGAGTGGGCAGCATAATTAAGGGCGTCATGTACGCTAGCACTCGCACCGAGCTCATTCTGCACCTCATTGGGGGTCAGCGACATGTCCTCGTGCTTGAGTGGGGAGTCGCTCAGCATGTGCTCGTAAACAGCTACTGGGTCAAGGTTGAATGCAGTGACAAGCTCCATTGTGGGTCCATTACGCACCCTGTCAAACGACGAGAAGCGCGAGTGGCGACGCGCAGCTCTGAGCTGGGCGCTAGCACTGAACTGGATGAAATCAATGATATCCTGGAACTCGACGCCAGCCTTTGCCTGGGCCAAAAAGTGGCGCACACGACTAAGAGAGTCACCAGAGGTGTTATGTTCACCAGCACTTCCATTTTGTTCCGCATCCTGCTCAGCGTTCTGATCATACTCGGGGAACGCAGCAGAAGTCAGCTTGGTAGCAGCACCTCTGCGCTCTACAATAGCATGGAAATCAAGATCGAAATCAACAATACGCCACAGATCGTCGAGCGTCAACAGCTGAGTCTTCACTGCTTCGCTACTAGGCGAGCTGAAGTGCACGAGGTAATCCTGGCGGTGGTGCCAGATGAAGGGGACTTCAAGATTCTCGCGAGCAATAAACTCCACCACCTGCTTCACAGCGGTAGTGGTGGCCTCTACAAGCTCAGTATCAACGCTCTTGCGCTCCAGAATCTTGTCGGCCACCCACTGCTTCTTTTCGGTGAACTCAGTTTCACTCAACTCGTAAGAGTGCTGCTGCAGACGCTGGCGCAGCAACTGGTAGCGCTCAGGAATATCCTCACTTCTAATAGCATTGTCCTCGGTGGTCAACATGCGCGCAGACAGCTCGCTGGGCTCGAACACATCGGTGAGCTGCAGCTCCGGTGCTTCTTCGCCTTCTTCCTCGCCTTCATCGCCAGCACCAGCACGACCACCACTAGCACGACTACCAGTGGGAGGGTAGGCAGCCTCGTCGGCCAAATCGTCTTCCTCGTTGGCGAGCGCCCAGTCGTAGTTCTCGCCATCGCCAAACACGTCGTAAATCTCGCTCAGCTTCTCCTCGTCCAGACCGGTCAGATCACCAATCGCTGCTGAAAGACCTGCGCCCACGCCGCCCATTTCTTTAGTCTTGCGGCTAGCGGCGGAGCGGCGACCGATCTCACGCTCCTCCTGGCGCCTCGCCTCCTCGTCATCGTCCTCGCTAAATTCGTCGGCCTCGATGAAATCGTCAAACTCACCCACATCGCGGCCACCACGACCGCCTGTTGCCAGTTCATCTTCGGACTCGTCCTGGTTCTTTTCCTCGTCGTCAAACATCGCGTCGAGACCGCCGCGCCTGCTCGTACTGGGCTCACCGCTGGTCGCGCGCTTCAAACGCTTAAATCTACCTCCAGAGCTAGCGCCACCGCTTTCACCGCGGCTTCCGCCTCGGGTTTCACCCAAAAGGTCCAGGTCATCCTCATCCAACTGGATTTGTTCCTCGTCCTCGGGTTTATGTCTTCGTCGCTTGCGACGGTGCGACTTGGAGCGCTTCCGCTCTCCATTATCGCTCTGCGACCCCTCGTCAGAGTCGCTATCTACAATGAATCCCTCGCGCACGCGAGCAGCCTCCTCCTCGTCATCGTCGTCAGACTCCTCGCTCGAGTCCGCCGCATCCTCGCCCGACTCAGACGCAGAGGCAGGCTGATCATCGTTTACGGCTGATTGCTGCTCGGTGGCAAGCTGGGGCTGCTCGTCGTCACTCGAGTCGTCAACCTCCCTCAGTCGATTCATGGGGTGAAATTTGCTGACAAAGGCGCTTTAGAGATGGAAAAGGCCCACAGGACCAGCGCTGGTGATGTTTGGGAACACGATACGCTTAGTGGTTCCACGCGTTGAGATTCTGTGGTTTATATGTTCGAACAAATTGCATGTGTACTCATATTTGGAAGTAATTAAATGAATGTAATGATTTTATATTATTTTAAACTTATATACCCTTGTGTGCTGCTATATGATTTAGCGCATATTCTGATCATCACAGATGTGAGTCTGTTAGGATATAAACTAGCATAAAGGTACACGCCCACATTCCTATAAGTGTCTAGTATCTAATTGTGCATCTGACAGTTCTGTTTTTTTTTAAAAAAAAAATTCCATATCTTCACCGCTCTTGTTCTAAATGTACGTTTCATAAAAGTTCTTTTATCAGCTGTGATACTTAATATATTTCCATATTTCAAACCTTTATGGGAACCGCTGCATACTTCAGGAAATCTCAATGTATTGCCCAGACAAACCATTCTCAACTCCTAGCTCAGCAATTTATGTATATTGGCTATCATATACTGCCAATTTGCTTGTCTTGTACATACAAAGTCATATAAAGAAATTACTAGCATCATCACTTTATCTACTATGCAAGAAACTGTGATATTTCAATCGCTTCATTCCGCGCTTGACCTGAGAATTGGATGAGTATGTCTGATGCATTATATTATATTATTTCATATATTTAATAAGATATGCCAATTTCTTCTGCAACGTCGACAAACAACACGGAGGTTGCTTAATGTAACCGCGCTGCATAGTATATATATATATATATATATGTACAGTTCGCCTCGGGAAAACTCAACTATTATTTCTGAGCATGCAGTCACGTGTTGGAGATCATTATCATCTTGTATACAATATTGACAGTGATCAAGGTGTATCCCTTGAGAATCTCGTAGTATCACAAAGTAATATAATTAATCGTGATGAAAAATGTGCTAGAGTTTTCTTTACAATTTCTTGCGTTTTCTGATCGGCCGGGGTGGTATAATAGTAGCTGCGCCTTCTGCTGCCTCGGCGCACTTCTCGGGGCACGGAGGAGTAATGTCTAAGCGTTAGGCCACGATAAACGGTACCAAGTTGCTCGAGGCGTCAAGTAATGCACCGACTATTGCTAATAATTAAGAAAAAAAAATATGGTATGAAATTGAACTATAATGATAATTACTGCTCAAAAATTTCAAGCTTATATTCTTATTCTTGGACCATACATTAGTACGTCTCCCTCACGTTTATTCCCTATTCACGTATTCCCTCTGTCACACACATCTGACATGTATGTATATAGCGACATGATATGGTGATGTGGAAGAAATGGGGCTAAAATGACCGAGAAGTACCCTGATCTCAATTAGAGGCATATAAGACTGTGCTAACAAGTGAATCTGCGTCTCAACAATGCCCTCGTTCCAACTGGATACCTCTCGAACCGCCTGCATTCAACATGCTCGATTCGATGTGTGAGTTATGCGGCGTTTATTTGGTGGGGCTAGGGTGTAGTGCATGCGATCTACATTGAGACATGCATGAGAGGTAACCAAGCGATGAGCAAAAAATCCACTTGGGTTAAACATTACACTCGGATAAAGCACCAATTTAAATAAATAGCTTTCTAGGTATGTTTTCACCCGTTATATTGCCCATTAAGTACTCATCGGAGTGCGTGAATTTTCCTCTTCGCTTGTAATTTCCTCTTCTGTTGGTATGACGCTTGCATGCATATAGGATGTGAGTTTGTATATCACCATCGTACATATATTTCGCATTAAGAACGTGGTACAATATTAACAAACGTGGACACATAAATGTAACATATCGTTAGACAAATGTTTACCTTTTAAATACTGTTTTTCATAATTGATTAGTTGTAACTAATTAATAATTAGTTGTAACTAATTCGAAAGTCCCTTCAGGATTTGTCTTGTTATGAAACGTTAGATAAATAATATGAAAAGTGATGTCTTCGTTCTAAGGCAAGGGTATGCAAGGTTAGAAAATCTCGAGTCAGCTAAGCCCCATGGACGTCGCTTAACGTCACATATATCCGCATCCCCGAGTTTTGTAAGACGACCTGAGTAGCTGATGCAGACGAAAATTGGTTATTGTGCATTATGAATTGCAGATGCATCAGTTATGATTAAGAGGAAGATTCCACATCTGCTGTGTTTTATATGAATATTATGTGTAATATGTGTAATTGAGTAACTTTTTTATCAAAACCAGATGTCTAAAGCAGTAAAAAAGTGAGAAATTAGGGGATCTCACCAAATTCATTTCCGCCAAGGAACTCAAAAAGACTATCACGTGTAGGCTCTAATACAGTAGCCGGCGATAACGGGGACAATCATAGCGTGCCTCGTGACTACATAGGGATCATTCTCAAGATAAAAATAATAGATTAAATTTAGAAACTATATGCATAATTTTACCCTCAATGATGTCACATAGCATTCAATATTGATGTTCAATCACTAAAACTCTTAATTTATCAATTTCGTATTACAAGCATTATCCTAAGCATATTTATCCCGTTTTCAACGTGGCTGCAATTGTAAAATGAAAGCTTTCTTCGTCCGCCACTTTTCTTTACGGACTATGTCTCACTGACCCACCTAGTGTATGTTATGGGCAAGGAAGTAAGAATATCGTGACTCTTGTGTATCTTAGTCATTCATAATTCGTTTACCACCTCGTCGACGCCCAGTATTTGTCCAGAAAATATCATACCACCTGTGCGGTACTTGCAATGACAGCGAGGGGTCCTAAAACCACTGAAACTCCAAGCCGGCACAAAAACTGTGTTTAGGAATAACTATTCATCTATGTATTTATATAGCACAAATATAGGAGCGCACAATCAGCCCTCTATTCAAGTCGGAGCTCCGATTCTATCTTCTCCGGGTGCACAAACCGTATATTTACTGTTCAATACAGCTCTGTGAATGAGCGGGTTGGGGTTGTAATGTATGCAAGAGTTTTGAGGGGAACTGATACATGAGGTATTTGTCGACATAAATATACACGGTGGTTTCAAATTTATTAACTATAGCATTTAGGGATAATTTTAGTAGTATGTCTATCTTATGGTACTAATTGCCCACATTTTATATCCGCAGGTGGCGATAGCTCTAAGACTGGATTGTAGATGTCGTATTATATAATCCCAATATCACCCCCTCCCCTTTGCATCAGCTCTGTCCAGCTCATACGAGAAACCCCTCTACACTTAGTATGAAATAAATAACGCTCCAATGGTTGAAAGATAGGGAGAATACTGTGTGGTCATATTGCTGGTAATTTATATATTTTAACGCTTCTAACTTATCGTTTGATTGAATGACATATTTCCCACTTTTATTGTGTTAAGTTATGAGTAGCGCTTGCATAATGATGTGTAAGCATTTATGCATAGCAATTACCTTGCCCCTAAAAAAAAAATAGGTGATTGTACCCTGGGCTTGATAATGTACATGTTAGGGTTCATGCATGCACCTTCATTCTCCCCTAATATGCACAGAGCATATTAATACTTGTTTGACTAGGATCGCGTATTTATTTGATCCCCTGAGTCTTTTGATATTCTCCTAAAGTGACATTCGCCACCCTCTAGATCATTTCTCTAGAATTCATTAAAGAACATCAAAATCTGTCTCTGACTGGATATCCTCATCATCATATGATCCCATATGAAAATCAGCCAGGCACAGCTCTGGGGCGAAATAGTCTGCCATGCATTTCGGACCCTTCAATTCGTGGTTCTCCCGACCGTTTCTTTGCATTAGTCCCTCCAGCCACGAAAATACCGAGCCAGGTTACGTCTCCGAGCAGCAGGGATCCCTTTGCCGAGGGCTTCTCCAAGGGCTTCTCTAGAATCTCCCCTGAGATGTCTACGCCAGTTACTTCTTCGTCATTATTTTCTTCTGCCTCTTCTCCTATCAGAGTGAATACCTCAGTTCCTGCAAAGATCAGTCTTCCCTCAATATCGTCGCTTCCCACTATAACTTTAGGCTCGGATAAAATCGGTAATTACGGAGTTATGCCCATCACCGCACCCGTAATGGCAGACTCTGAATTACCGCCCAACTTAGCTCGTGCGAGGCTTTCATCTGCTCAGGATGTTCACCCAGCTGATTCCGTATCAGCTCCGATTCCCTGGGAGGCGCATGTCTCAGACACTGCCACTTTGGAACCGCCCCACTTGCCTGTGCGGCATAAATCGGTTACTCCGAGGGGTAGCAGCATTAATAGTATACTAGGAGTATCAAAGAGACGCAAGCATGGGGTTCTTACTACTAAAAACGCAGCACCTGAACCTCTCATCGTGCACGGGTCGCATTCTCCCCATCAAACGGACGACGCAGTGCAGTTTCAGATGCAACCTCAAATTCAACAGCCTCATCATAAGTTACATCCGCACGATCACGCCTTACCAAGCATTGATCAATCAGTACTTTCGTCTAGAAAATCGTCACATAGTATTCCTGAGCTCGAGAGCAGCAGATGGTCAGAATCCTCGGGCTCCAGTTCTTTGTACGCTTCTCCTCTAGTCTCCCCTGCTGGTTCTCAAGGCAGATCCCCCGAGTACCAGCCTAATTCGGAAGACGCATCGTACACAACTCCCTCCATGCAGCACTCGCTGCAACCACCAACAGCGCACTCTCGCCGTAGCATGTACGACTTGAACTCGTCTCAGCTAATGGTTCCACGACCTCATTATGAGTCTATTATGCAACAACATATTCAACAACCTGTACAGCCATTGCAGCAGCCACCCACAAGAACACGTCCCTCGATCCCTATTACTGGGTCATCTACAGTAAGATCAATAAAGCACGCAGGGAAAATGAACCAAACCTCGCCTTACAGCATTCTCTCTCCGCAAAATCATCTTGTGCGGTCTTCGGTAGGTCACTCGGGGCGTGTAGGTAAACAACCTGTGCGCGATCCTGAAAAGTTGAAGCATCGTGTTTGGTTGCAGCAGAACCGCTTACACCAGGATAAGCTGCATCAGCTGGGTTTCCGAATTCTTGAAGGTCAGAATGGCACGAAAGTATGCTCTCTGTGTAATTCCTCGTTCAGCAAGGAAATGTTTGTGTGGAGACATGCGTGGCATCACGTCACTGAGAAGCCCTTCCATTGCACCGTGTGTAACCAGAAGTTCACGCGTAGTGATACGTTGCAGCGGCATGTGCGCCGTACCGGTCATAATTTTGATTCGTGCTAGTCGAAATACTGCACCACCATCGTAAACTTATATATACTCACACTGAGCCAGTAAAGGATTCACACGCGCAGTGTAATTTTGGTTAATCTAATTATATAGTTTCTCTTAATTATTAATTTTATATAATTATCAATTATAACATAGAATTTGTTCAATATTTCTCTCATACATTTCGCTTTTTAATTTTTTTTTTTTGTTTTTTTTTGTAGCTCTCTAATCCAAAACAATCCAAACTCGGCAAGTCCGGCAGTACCCTCTTCCCACCCTATGCGCATCTCACTGGTTCTGGCCTCAGTGATTATTGCTGCTGGATCCGTCCTCCAGGTATATCTTCGGGTATATCCATACATATATAAAGAGTGCAAATGGCCTGAAAATGCTCAATATAAGCTTCTGGCCTATGGCGACCCCCAGATCACGGGAAACCTGCATGCTCAGAAACTGCGGAAGCAGATTGATATTAAAGGCAACGACATGTTTTTGCAACAAATAGCGTCGACCACCCGCAGAATTCTGAAGCCAGAGTTTGTTGCTGTTATGGGTGACTTACTGTCCTCGCAGTGGATCGACACCGAGGAGTTCAACAAGAGGGCTGATCGGTTCAGCCAGATCTTCCCATCCAACGAGAATGGCGAAATTTTGAATGTAAGCGGAAACCACGATATTGGTTACCACGCTGAGTTTACTGATGAACGGATCTCCCGTTTTCGCGACCGGTTTGGTCACCTCAACTTCGAGATAGATCTCGGAGATTACCGCTTGGTGGTGATCAACAGTCTCGCGCTGGATGGACCCCCCAGCGATGGCTACCAATCAGACACGATTGAGTTCGTGAAGAGTTTGGGCGGCTACGAGAAGTCGTCCATTTTGCTAACGCATGTTCCTCTCCACAAGGATAGCGGTATCTGCCGCGATGGTACTTACTTCGGCTACGACAACAACGGGAACCTCAATTCCCAAAACCACTTGAGTTATGAGTCTACGACCTTGCTCCTGGACAATGTTTTTGGTAAAAATAGCTCTGGAATCGTGCTGGCAGGTCACGACCACGAGGGGTGTCTCGCGCACTACACGAAAGACAACGGTAAGTGGGTGTCTAATTCAGGCTTGTCGGGTCCTGACGTGATTGGCGACAAAATTAGCATCCCTGAGGCGACTGTGCGATCAATTATGGGCGAGTTTGGAGGAAATACCGCGCTGGTGAGCGGAGTGCCCCACGCGCAGGGCATTGAGTGGCACTACTCGCTGTGCAGGTTCCATGTGCAGCACATCTGGTGGGTCGCCAATGTCCTGAGCATCATCGGCGGTGCGCTCATTCCTTACGTGCTTATGAACATAGATATTCAGTAGATGTAGAAATGATAAATAATAATAATAATATGTACATTAATCAGTGGATTAGCGGGAAGCAACGTCGCTAGTGTGCCTTCTCTCTATCTAGTTCGACTCGAATACCGAGCGGTGAACAGTCGAAAGCAGACCAGCTGCCCGACACCTCCTGATGGCCTTAGACAGCTTCTTCTGAGTAGCTCCCTTGTTTCCGTTCACGTAGCCTGGCATGATTCTTCCGTTAGTGGTGATGTAGCTGCTAAGAGCAGTGGGTGACTTCCACAGATCAAGCGGGTTCACGTTAAGCTCAGCGAAACGGTCGGGCTTTGTAACACCCTCAAGTCTCTTGATCTGGTTGTTTGTGGCCTCATAACGCTTCTTGGCCAAAGAAAAGAACTCGCTAGGCTCATATACGAGTTTTTCACTGGGCAAGTTGGGGAGCAGGTTGGGGCTGATCTCCACCCTCTCCTCGGTGCGGATCTTATCGATGTCAAAAGACTGTTCGAGGTGTTTCCACTTGCCAGTGTCTGGCTTGGACGAGTAGCGACGAGCGCCAAGGGCCAAACGACGAATCATGAAATTTCAAAAGTCAGGGTAGGGTAACAATAATGTAGTGTATAATGAACCCCCCCCCCTAGACCACGATCCGATGCACTATATGAATCTATGGGTATATAGATATAGGGATATATATATATATATGTTGCTATGAGTTGCAAAGTCTGTGCGGAGTATTCAAAGTACAATTTTTATAATTGAACATTTCTTCTTGTATCTGAAATTTGTTAAATGTAATAGATAGAAAATATGTGTTACAATAATCTACGTATCACAATGGTAAATGGATCAATATGAAACATTATTTTTCATTATTTTTCATTCATAAAAAGCAATAAATTCTTTAATTGCAATAAACCATATATTCTCACTTAATTTACTGGGGTGTGATGCTGCGGATCTGAGCAGCGGAGTACCCCGAGAGCGGTAGTGGTCAGAAGGACCCTTGCGTGCGTGCGTGTGTTATTTTGTGACCCTACTTTGTATGTGCATATTAACCACGAGAATATATCAAGCCCGAGCCACCAAGTGGTATAAAGACTTAGATCCCCTATTTTAATACATCGTTGCATTTTTAAAGTTGAATTTACATATAATTAGTAGGAGAAGATACAATAAAGTCTTTATCATCTATACAGAGAACACACAAACACGTATATATATATAGAAAACTTATTGTTACATTGTTACATCCTTGTGTCAATATTAAATATGCGGTCAGATATCCTTTATTCAACTGTATCTCGTTTGAATTTACCTGATCTAAATGTAGCTGTGCGAATCCTAATGCGCTTATTTCGCTAAATACCTGGCCCGCCTGCCGCAACCTCGACTACGAACCCTCCTAAAATACCTGATTAGTAATACGCGTCGGGAAGGTGGGATGGTGTTACTTACTCGTTACAGAGTAGTAGCTTAGCCCCAACCATGTGGCTTTAAACGCTGGGCCCTGGCCACACACGCTCTTACCCACATTTCTACGCCAACTCCCCGCCTCCTCTCATTCGCAATACTCAGAGTTCGTGCTGAACCGCAGATAGTTTTTTTTTAAAAAAACAAAAATTGGCGCGGATACTAGCAAGAAAAAAGTATTTTCTTTTTTTGGTAGAAAATCTAGTGCGTTTCTCTTGCTGTGGGGACAAACAGCGTTGCATACCACCATTTATACCCCACGCTCTACTTTGCTAGTAGTAACTTGTTGCAACTCTTAGCTACTTGTCAAAGTATCACTTCCAGCATCGGCATTTGCGAGGTCTCGCCATTTGTGAGTTGTCCTATAGCATAAACTCCTAGCAACCACGGTTGAGATTCCTCGTTAAGGCATTCTCTTTAGTTTCGCCTTTACTTTACTTTTTTTCTTTTTCTCTTAAAAAAACATCATCATACTTGCATGTCTTCGTGGAAACTCACGAAAAAACTTAAGGAAACTAGTTTTCTGCGAGGAAACTCCAGTAGAAGACAGTCCAATGCGAGCTCAGCCGAAGAGCCTAGCACACCTTCTAGCTCGAGTAGCGCAGAGCAGGACTCAGCAAAGGGCATACGTGGCGTCTCGTCGCGTGATACCCTTATTGAAAGCGTGGGAAACCTGTCCGTGAACACGAATGTTTCTACCTCGCCTGAAGGATCTTCCTCGAGCTTAACTTCGCCTACGTCGCGCACAAACACCCTCACAGAGAAAAATCAACGCGGAACAGTCACCTCTGCGTCAGCTGCTGCTGCTGCGTCGGCCGCTGCGCATCACCCTCATACTTCATCCCATCATCATTCTGCTCATACATCAGCCCATGCGCAGGCTCCCAGTAAGTCGAGCTCGGCAAATCCCAAGCTTTTGAGGGTCACTATCTATGAGCTACGCAACTTGGTAGTAGACCAGTTTAGAAATAACATTCCGAGCTGGGCTTTCGACCGTTCAAGCACAAAACCCCCTCCTGTATATTTGGTGTTAGACTACGACAAAACGCAGATTCTTTTGTATGCAATTGGTGGCACAGTGGAGGAGCCCGTTTGGGACAAGACCACTTCGTTTGATTTGGCGACCAATGCGCATTCAGAGCCCTTGAGCATCTCGCTCTACTTGCGCACGCGTGAAGTTGTAGCGAAGACTACAACCCAAAGCACTTCTTCGAATAATGAAACAGGCAGTGCTGCTGGCAGTATTGGTAGCGGCAGAGAGCCTAATGGCAGTGCCGCAGCAGCTGCCGCTGCCGCAGCATCATCATCCACGACTAGCCCCCCTGGTACCGGGAGCGGTCCGTCGGGGCCTTCATACACAAGCAGTTCTGAGCAGCGCGAGGAAATAAAACTGAAGGATATCTTGCTTGGTTCAGTTTACGTGAGTCCCAACAGCTTCAACAAGAAAGATTACCAACCGCTTGCCCGCGGCGCTCTAGCGATGAAGTGCGAGATTCACAACACTAAAAATCAACCCCTTTCTATTGAAGACTTCACTCTGCTCAAGGTTGTGGGCAAAGGATCTTTCGGCAAGGTTATGCAGGTGCGCAAGAACGACACTCGCCAGATCTACGCATTAAAAACGATCCGAAAAGCGCATATTGTGTCGAAATCTGAGGTCGGTCACACACTTGCTGAGCGCACTGTTCTAGCAAAGATCAACAATCCATTTATTGTGCCGTTGAAGTTCAGTTTCCAGTCCCCGGAGAAGCTCTATTTTGTACTTGCCTTTGTTAATGGCGGTGAGCTTTTCCACCATCTTCAGCGTGAGGGCCGATTCGATCTCAACAGAGCACGATTCTATACAGCTGAGCTTTTGTGTGCGCTGGAGTGCTTGCATGAGTATAACGTTATTTACCGAGACTTGAAGCCCGAAAACATTTTGCTGGACTACACTGGACACATAGCACTTTGTGATTTCGGACTATGTAAGCTCAACATGGGTACAAAGGATAGCACCAGTACCTTCTGTGGTACCCCAGAGTATCTTGCCCCTGAACTTTTGCTGGGACAGGGCTATACAAAGTCGGTTGACTGGTGGACCTTGGGTGTGCTCTTCTATGAAATGCTCACCGGTTTGCCACCGTTCTACGACCAGAACATCAACACAATGTATCACAAGATCGTAAAGGATCCACTCACATTCCCACCGGACATGGACCGTGAGGCCAAGTCTCTAATTACCGGTTTGTTGCAGCGCGACCCGGCTAGGAGATTAGGTACCAACGGCGCAAGCGAGATTAAGGCTCACCCGTTCTTCCATCAGATTGACTGGAAGTTCTTGTTAAATAAGAAGTATGCGGCGCCATTCTTGCCCTCAGTGGCTTCGGCTGTGGACACCTCGAATTTCGACTCGGAATTCACCAGTGAGGTACCTATGGACTCGGTGGTGGACAAAGAGTTCTTGTTGAGTGAGAGCGTGCAGCAGCAGTTCGGAGGCTGGTCGTATTCGAATGAATCGAAGCTGGCCACGTCCGGAAAATGGTGATCTGCTAAATTCATCTTATTCTTACATTATTACATATCGCATATATATATATCCTACTACTTGAACATAACACATTGCAGTATTACAGAAAGAACCTCAAAGCTCTGGATTAAGATAAATAAAATTACGTACAAAAATTATTATGATCTACATGGAAACGTAAAAACAAGCAGACTAACCGCCAAGACCGGCCTTGGTAAGCTTGACAGTAGCTGGAATAGGAGCAGTAATGCCCTCCTTTGCTCTTCCCAGACCAGAACCTTCAGTCCAGCCCATTTGCTTAAGCATTTTGTGACCAAAATTCGATTCTCCAATCTCGGTGGCATTCTGTCCCACAACATGTCCATCTCGGACTTTTGCCTGGGGAACATCCTTTCCGTGCTTATCCTTCTTCGCGCCCTTCTTACCCTTCTTGAGCTGAGCATCCAGCGTATCAGTGCGCATGAACGTTCGTCGTCTAGTGAGCAACGTTCGCAACTTGCTATCGGGAACGTATGGATTGGCACGCTTGGTAAGACTTACTCGCACGTACTTAGCATCGTTGCTACCTTCAGTAGTGGCAGTGAGTCCGTGTCTTTGAGCCAGCGAAGACACGTACCAGTTCGCATTAGTATCCAGTGGGGGAAACGCGAGCTGTTGCTGCTCTCTTTGCATAGCAAAACGCCTGATTTCGTCGAGAACCTCGCGGACGGTGATTGTGTCGGGGTATTCGCGCCACAATGGGGGCTGCTTTCCAAACTTCATGGCGTGCATCACTTCGCGAGCCTGTCGCTTGAGCTTCTTGCGGTCGCTAACGGGCTGCTTGCCCTTGCTGTTGGGTTTATTACCACCAGAAACATTTCCGCCCTCATCACCAATGAGCTGATCAAAGTACTCGTCGTACTCGTCATACTGATCAAACATATCTTCATCTTCGTGATCGTAAAGAGAACCGGAAGCAAGTGCGAAAATCTGGTCGTCATCGAGCTCACTCATGTTGTCGCTGTAATCCTGAAGCTGTTCAGACTCATCAAAATCATCGACATACGCATCCTCAAAATCGTCGAGGGTTATTTGAGGAGCATAATTACCATTTTCGTCAGTGCTCTCATCATTACTGTCCTCATCCTCATCACTATCTGAATACTCCGGCTCGTTATTATCTTCATGAGGCTCTTCGCGCTCGTGATCTTGAGTGCTTTCTGCTTCGCTAAGATTACCATCATGTTCACTGCCAGACTTCTGCGGGGCACGATCAAGTGCCTGCTGATGAATGAATTCCTCAAGTTCGCTATCGCTCTCAGAACCAAGCACTGAGTTCATTGAGATATCGGATTCAGAATCCACTTCTACAGAGGGCTGAGAAGGAGTAGATTCCGGCAAAGAGGGGGTAGTAGAGGAGGCTTTTTGGGGAACAATTTCCACTTCACCATCATCCATTTCAGCCGGTTTTGATTGCACATGAGTTTCAGCAATCACCTCTGGGGTATCTGGAGAATCTGACTCGATATCCACAAAATCTTCTTTAAATCCAGCTGGAGGTTCTATGGATGACCTTGTGGAGGTTTCTACAGAACTCTGTTCAGGTAGTTCCGCAGAAGCATCAATGGGTGAATTAGGATCCAAATCTTTAAAATCCGGTACAGAATTCACAAATTCACTCTTATCTGATGTGTCATCGACCTTTCGAGGCGATTGTACTTCGTTGGTGATAGGTACTGGCTCGTTAGTATCCTCACTCTCATCAGAATCACTGTCTGAGAGGTCCATTTCTTCATGTTGAAGATCTTCAGGTTTTAATTCGAGAGTGAATTCAGCTGCACGTACGAATTCTACCGGCTGGAACCTCAGATCAGACCCAAGCTCGCCATTGCGACGGCCAGTCATGAGTTTCTTGAGCTTTCCACCCCGGTAAGATTCTGTTCGTGTATTTCTTTGAGGTTTCTGTCCATTGGAAGGTGGTTTACCTTTCTTCATATTCGGTTGAGGCTGGCGTTTGCCACCTTTTTTCCCACCATTTTTACCTTTTTTGGGCATCTATGGGAACCCTAGTTGAGGGAGCCCACACACTCATATATAGATCTTTATAATAGCGCAAGACAGATGGCACGTGTGTCTGCATTCAAGCCATTAGGCTCTCTTGAAGAACAAAATTCATCATATGATTGAATTAAATATAAATATTTATAAGAATGAAGAATTAGACTTGAATTACTTACTAATCTCTTAATGTTTATCATATTCTCCGTTACTCTGTCTCAGATCCACATAGATAGATTCACGTTGGGATCCACACTGTGAAACCCCTCCCCCATTCCCCCGTTTATAGATCCTAATGGCAGGTAAACCTTCCCTCACCCTCCATCTCCCTCGCCCCCATCCTCCACCGCCCCACATACACACACACATACACACACAAACGCAACGCACATTGCCCATATAGACGTTATTCGTCTGCCCCAGCAACAACATGCAGAGCTTTCTAGATCGGTTTCGCCCAGAAACTGTTCCCTGTGATGGAAATAACCCTGCATATGTGCTCGGCACCCGCTACGAGTTCCCCAATGGCGAGTTCTCACCGGAGTTCCTGGCTGATTGCGAAAGCTGCGTTTGGCTAATGTACCGAACTCAATTCCCCGCCACAATTCCCCGACACCCTGATGGACCCAATCCCCTACTAACTAATGTGAATGCCTTGTTTCGAAATGGCTCTGTTGCTGCACCCACTGCCTCGCTGCTGGACTCCTCAGCGTTTTCTAGCGATGCTGGCTGGGGGTGCATGATTCGCACTGGTCAATCGCTCTTGGCGAATGCATTGCTCACCCTCAATGAGTGCCGAACCCCCGAGAAGTCAGCGACTGCTATAAATGTACTGCGACAGTTCAGTGATGAACCAGAGGCACCTTTTTCCATTCACCGCTTCGTTGACCACGGAAGTGCGAAATGCGGTAAGCTTCCAGGCCAATGGTTTGGTCCCAGTGCTGTTTCTCAATGCATAAGCGAGTTCCTAAAGAATCCGCAGAACTTAGGGGTAAAAGAAGAAAACGTGAAACTACCCAACTGCTACATTTCTACCGGGCAGGATGTGTACCTGCAGAACATCCACCAAGATTTCCCTATGCTCATTCTGTGCGGCATTAGACTGGGACTAGACTCGCTGAACCCGATCTATGTCCCTGGCCTGAAGCATCTGCTGGAGTGCAAGCAGTCTGTGGGTATTGCTGGCGGTCGTACCAGCGCCTCACTTTATTTTTACGGCTATCAAACTAACTCATTACTTTACCATGATCCCCACGAACCAAAACCAAGCCTCACATCCAAAACTCCAGACGACGAAGTATGGGAATCAACCCATACTTCCAGGCTGCGCGCATTACAGTGCAGCGATATGGACCCTTCAATGCTAGCAGGATTCCTAATTCACTCGCCCGAGGAGCTCATGGAGTGGACAGAGTATATAATGCAACTGGATGAACGGCAACGGGTGCTGCATGTGTTTGAGCAGGCGCCCCAAATCGATATTTCAGTGGGATTCAGCGATGATGAGGAGGCAAATACCAACGACGGGTATGTAGTGTGCGACTCGCCTCAAATCGACCAACTGGAATCGATCGAGCAGGAAAAGCCTGCTGACGAAAGTGAGGTCAGTGTTGCACCCAGCGAAAGCAGTGTTACTCTCAGCAGCGATAAAACTAATTAATACTAATCAAACTCACTCAATCTCAACTGCATAGAATCATACGTAAATATATACACACATGTAATCGAACTACTTTAGCATTAATTTCTTTGTCCTTGTCTAGGTTCGTTTCTCTGCGTTTGTTATACACGGCCAGCTCCAGGGGGGGGGTGTGGTGGTGCATCTTGTGAGGCGTGGGTTGGGAACACGACACCTCATGTCGTTCGAAGTCGTTGAGAAACTGTGGAAAGACCACAGCGCGGCGCCCCCGCGGATCCGTGCAATCGACCTGTTTATGGCATTTTTGCTTTGTTCAGGTATTGTGCAGTTCGTTTTCTGCATCGTGGTGGGCAACTACCCGTTCAACGCTTTCCTGGCCGGCTTTGGCGCCAACGTGGCCCAGTTCGTGCTTTTGGCCAACCTTAGACAGCAGATCAACCCAGTGAACAACAAGGAGTTCACTCAGGTCAGTCCTAAGCGTGCATTTGGCGACTTCGTGGTGGCCTCCTTGATCCTGCACTTCCTCTCCTGGCATTTCATCAACTAAGCTGAGATTGATACGCGCATGGAAACTGTATATTCCTTATTAGAAACAGCACCAAACAAAAACCGAAGATTTCCGCAAGTCTTAGGACGACGACGATTTGGTACTATTGTACCTACCTTAGCAATGCTAAATAACGGTGTGATTACTACCAGTAGCTATGCTTAACCAACATGTAATGATAAAACTCGATACTAAAGTCTACTAAAGTCTACTTTTCTTTTAATTTGGTTGGAAATCTACCACCATTTATATTGATATACGTGCTATGCTATATTTCGATGCATGTCCTGAAATACATGTCGTGTTTAAATATGTGTATGCCTTTATTGGCTTAGAGTAGTAGCTGTGATGTAATGATACACACACTGTTAGTGCTGAGATTGTGACCCCGCTATATAACCTGCATATAGTCATACCCTTGCCTGTATGCTTCACGCCATAATCAAACCACCAATAAATGTGTACCTTAGGCGCCTCTATTCCACTGCGACGCAGGCGTCAGCGCGTGATTTGATTGTCTCCAGAAAGATCGTGGACCCCAAGATTCTAAAGTATGCCCAGGCGAAGGCTAAGCCCATCAAATTGCACGACCTCGTGAAGTACCGCAACAACCCCGGTCGCCAGCCGCCATTGCCTGATTTGCTGGACAACGCGAAGTATCTGATTGGAGAGCTGACTGAAAGAATGGCTAAGCGACTTGATCATCTCCGCACGCTGCCCCTTATTGTGGTGTTGAACCCCCATATTAGCGAGGTCTACGCCAAGTACTACAACTCGTTTGCAGTCGCTTCTACTCTGGAACCCCCGACTACTGCTGAAGAAAACGAAGAGTTTGTTAGTATTTTGGCCAAAATGCTGGGTGAGCACGAGGATGTAGTGCCCATCCTGTCTCTGGGGCTGGCGCAAACGAGGGACATTCTGGGCCTCGACAGAATCAACCAGTTTTTGTGGGACCATTTGCAATCGCGAATTGGCACCAGACTTATCACACAGCACCACATTCAATTGACCAACCCGGTGGGACCCAATTTTGTCGGGTGTATTCAAACCGATTTGAGTCCAGGCAAAATGTGCGAGAAAGTTGTGGGAACCATTAATGGACTAACCCACATTCAGTTCGGATTCACGCCTTTCATCAAGATCGATATGGGCTACGAAGTCGAAATTGCATATCCCCCTGAACACCTCGAGTACATGCTAAGTGAACTGCTCAAGAACGCATTCATGGCGCATTGCTCTTCCGGAGAGCACGTAGCCGACGCCAGTCCTATTACCATTACGGTCATCAAGTCTGGGCAGGGAGTTATAATCCGCCTGAGAGACCGTGGAGGTGGAATCCAACCTGAAAGCGAGGAAGATGTGTTCAAATTCGCTTACACAACCGTGGATCGAGAGGGAGAAGGATTGGTTGAAGGTGTAGACTCTTCTCTTGGCGGTCTTGGTTTCGGACTTCCGCTTAGCAAGGCCTATGCGGAGTTCTTTGGTGGGTCGCTTCAGCTGCAGTCGTACCATGGATGGGGTACAGACGTTTATCTGACATTGAGAAGCCCCATGGTACAGGGATTCTACCGTGACGTGGACTGCTAATATTTATTTTATATCAATTTTACATATCATACACGTGCATATCATAAGACTATTTCTGATATATGTCCTCTATTGCTAATCGGAATTCATGAGCAGGGTTATTTCCTAAATAGTACGTTAACCCTCAGGGTTTATGGTCGGGCTCTGTCTTGTAGAGATGGTATTGGAGAAGGTACGTAAGACATACCCATGTAAAACATTATGAAAAATCTGCCGTTAAACATGTCAATGGGTAAAACTAAATTCAAACAAGAAGTGCCCTATATAAACTAAATGTGTTTCTTGTTTGTAGAAGTATATACAGATGTATACAAGTGAGACTCACATTTATATATTCATGTATACTTTAGCTTGTGTAAGCTAGGAGAGTGTGCTCAAGCAGACGGATAGTAAGTATGCTACGACGTACGGCTACCGCATTACTCGCATTCTTTAGTTGGGTCACATGACCTCAACCTCCCACCGACCAATCCGCACCTAGCTTATGTGACTAACCCACCATAAGCTCTCCACATCCTAAGTTTTCAGGACTCAACATCGACTGTAAAAACAATGCTTTCCCGAACGCTCCTCCGCCGCTCTGCCACCACTTTCGCTGCTCGCCGCACTATCGCTTCTAGCGCTATTTTGCGCAGCGCTAAGCCCCAGGAGGGTCTCACTGACGCCAAGGTCTCGCGCAACCTTGAGGAGGCCACTGGTCCCAACGCTCTCTTCGGTCCTGGTACCACTGAGAAGGGTGCCCAGCCTACTTCTTTCGAGATTGCCACTGGTATCGACCGTTTGGAGACTCTCGCCAAGCTCGAGGGCATTGAGCTCTTCGACATGGCTCCCCTCAACCAGGACCGTAAGGGTACCCCCACTGATCCCTTCGTTATTGACTCTTTCGACCGCATCAGATACGTCGGCTGCACCGGTTTCCCTGCTGGCTCTCAGGACGTCAACTGGCTCCGTGTCGAGGAGGGTAAGATCTCTCGTGACTGGGAGTCTGGCTGCTGCTACACCTTGAACTACTTGGGCCCCGAGGAGGACGTGCACCACCACTAAAATATCGCATAGATGCTTAATTTATTATTTTTAAGGTAACTGTAACTGTAACTTATACACGATTTCTGTAGATTCTCAGGAACTACCATCAACTGCGTGATTGTGTAGCATGATGGTAAAGCGTGATGAACTAGACAGCGTGTGCTTGTTCTACTGGGGTGATTTCCAGGTAGCGTAACAAAATGTAACTAAAAACGGTGAAATTTTACGAATTATTTGATATACCGTGAGATGTATATTGGTACTCCGAATCACTATTATTGCTGTACTGCACGTCCATTTTTATGTGACAATGTTTTTTGCAGTTGAGGTTGGTTTATTTCTGCCAAAAAACTAACAGATTTCTACTATAGATTAGAAACATATTGAATACATATTTCAATGCCGACATTTAACGTATCAAAAAGTTGACAACATCACGATTGCATATATATATAGCCCGTATAAGATCTACAAATCTCTATTATATATTATATTATATTATGTTATATTGTGCAACAAACTTTATCTCATTTGTTCCATCTCAATTTCATCTTCGTTCCTGTGAAATGCTATCAAGTGACCTAGATATCCCGTATAGTCTAATTATGAGGTGGATCGAAAAGATAACAACTGAGCTTGATTCATTTTGTCCATCAATCACTAATCTATACTAGTCGCGTAGATGTTTGTAAACATTGCTTATCAAGGCTCAGACATTTACCGCAGATCGACCCGTTTATCGCGTATTCTCTGCACGTTCAATGTGTTTCATATGCAACAAATTTATGCGCTCTATTTGCTTAGGGTGAGGTCCGCGGGGTCTGGGCTGGGAGGAAAGGAGGGAAGGAGAAATGAACTATGCAAAACGAGATAAACTTAGGGGAGGAAGATTATGATTTTAATCTCTTGATTTGAATTATTTTGCTCCCTAATAAGTGATTATAGCTAAATACTTACCTTTCTCTTGTATATTTTACTCTATTACGCGTCTCCATAAGTGGCCGTTGCTCTTTCGCGTGGTTAAGTTTAGGGTAGTCTTCGCGGCTCCACCCGCTCCAACCATCTGTTTTTTTTTTCACCGCCACAACCCCAGTACCCAACTTAGTAGACGTAAGTGTGCGTGCATGATTTACAGTACTCACTATGTTTATACCGATCAGCTTTATCGCATGCTTGTACAAATATATTTAGCAGCTCTAAGAATTTATAAGATGTTATAGCGCGTTTATTAAGTATTTCAACGCTGTAATTATTCTTTATTTAGACTGTCTCTCGAGCCTTGTAAGTATCGGTTTTCCTTTTTTTAGGGTCCCGTGACAGATGGGTCAACCATGCAACAACCCTGTGACGACATCCTCACAGGAGCTCGGTCCATTCGCGTCTCGGGAGTTCCGCGACATTGAGCAGAAAGTAAATAAAAAACGGAATAAAATATACCTTATAAAGAACAATAAATCACATTTACTCACAAATATATGTCAAAATTAAACAAGCGGCTAGCTTCCGCGGTAATTCTCCATGTTCTGGAGCGAGGCTTAATTGCCGAGCCGGTTATTTTTAATGCTATTCCAGCCATTACTCCGCACAGCCAACCCTCAAAAGAGTAATACACGTGATGTTTAAAAATAGAAATTAACAAGGCTGAGCCCTAGCCTCACATCTCCTGGAAATTATAAACACCTCTCAGAACCCTGCTTCATTACATCTTTATTTCTGTGGATCTTTGCAACATTCTGTAAATCTTAACAACAAGGAAATACTGCAATAAGGACTTCACTAAATCGATAAATATTTAGACTCAACCAGCTTAATAACTGATCCGAGCTTTTATTTATCCCCTTTCCTTTTACTGTATTTTCATCTTCTCTTAAGAAACACAAGAGAAACGACTCAGAAAGTTACATTTCGACAGAAACTTAAACACAAACACAAACACGCATAATGTTGAGCTACATTTCTGCTGCTGCAGTTCTTTCGCTCGCGTTCGCCGACTCTGTTCCTTCCTGCGGTGAGGGACAGGCTTGCCCCTCTGAGTACCCCTGCTGCTCTACCGATGGTACTTGCGGTAACGGTTACGTCTGTCTTGGTGGCTGCGATCCCCGCTACTCTTACGAGCCTGGATCCTGTGTTGCCATGCCTGTTTACTCCAAGAGCGAGTACGACTTCAGCGGCACCGATGGTATCGCTACTTACTCTGACTACCTCGGTAACGCCACTAAGTCTGCTTTCAGTTACCTCGGTAACATCACCACCGGTGACGACAACAGCCTTCGTATCCAGATGTACGAGGGCACTGGTGGTTCTACTGTCTCCTCTTCTTACTACCTCTGGTACGGTAAGACTACCATTAAGATGAAGACCAGTGGCACCGGAGGTGTCGTCTCTGACTTCATTCTTCTTTCTAGTGTCAAGGATGAGATTGACTATGAGTTCGTTGGTTACAACATGACTGGCGCCCAGAGCAACTACTACTGGCAGGGCCAGCTTGACTACCACAACATGATTGGTGCTGGTGTCAGCAGCGACACCGAGGAAAACTACCACGAGTACACCATCGACTGGCAAGAGGACAAGATCGACTGGATCATCGATGGTAACACCGTGCGCACTCTCAACAAGGAGGACACCAAGAACTCTACTAGTGGTGAGTACTCCTACCCTCAGACTCCTTGCCGCATTCAGTTCGGTTTGTGGCCTGCTGGTGACTCTAGTGCTCAGGGTACTAAGGAATGGGCTGGTGGTCCCATCAACTGGAGCGGTGGCCAGGCTGCCTCTAACGGTTACTTCTACGTCGAGGTTGATTCCTTGAGCGTTGAGCCTTATGACCCTCCTAGCGGTGTTAACAAGACTGGTTCTAAGTCTTACGTCTACACCTCTAAGAACGGTATGCAGAGTGACATCGCCATCACTGACGAGGACTTCGTGCTCCTTGCCACTGACGGTACTGGTGACAACCTTGGCGGTCCTTACCACAAGGGCTCTTCTTCGTCTGCCTCCAGCTCTGCTGCTAGCTCCACTCGTGCTTCTAGCTCGTCTCGCTCCTCGAGCACTCGTGCTTCTAGCTCTTCTGCTAGCTCTACCCATGCTTCCTCGAGCTCTGCCTCGTCTTCGTCGGCTCCCAAGTCTTCGTCTTCGTCGGCTCCCAGCAGCTCGTCGGCTCGCTCCTCCTCGGCCTCTAGCGCTGGCGCTTCGTCGAGACCTTCCTCTTCGGCTTCCGCTGGCGGTGCTACTACTACCTCTGGCTCTGGCACCGTGTCTGCCAAGTCTAGTGGTGCCACTGGTGGTGCTGCTGCCGGCGCTGCTGCCGCTTCTGGTTCTGCTAGCTCCGGCGCTAGCTCCGGTTCTAGCTCTGGCTCCAGCTCTGGCTCCAGCTCTAGCACCAGCACTGCTCCCTCCGCTAAGCACAATGGTGCTGCGATGGCTGTTCCTGCCGTTGCTGCTCTTGTCCCTGCCTTCTTCTTGTAAATTAGACAATGTGCAGTAATCCTTGAACTATAAAGAGACGCTAATTTGTTTAAGTCTCATGTCAATTTTATGTATAAAGTAACTAATTTTAATGCATTTTTTCTTTTCTCAACTTATCTTTTATTTTTTTTTTATGCTCACTTATCAGCAATTTAGTATATATAAAGACTCAACTATTAAAGTAACATGCGATATCTGTCTCGATCCTTTTGTGTTAAGTCCAAATTTGTATCGACTCACTTATACTTTATCTTATCTACATAATTTATCTACTTTTATCTGTGTGTATCTCATCATAACAGGTCAAAATGTTTTCTAGGGATTGGGATACAATCTTTAAAAATGTACAATCGCCAGGTGAGAAGTCGCGAGGCTTCGCGCTAAGTGCACCCATTACAAATCCACCTGAATGAATCTCTCCGTATGACCCATTTTGATGAAACCTGGGCTGACTGCGGCGTAATGGCACCATCATACCGGAGCAGAAATTGTCACCTGTCAGTGTTTGGTGTTCTTGTGGCTCATCAAACGAAAACTTAATACCATATTTGCTAGGTATGGTCGCCTTCAGTAGTGATAAATCCCGCTGGACAAAGCTTTCGTCAATCACTACGTCTATGTTAGGCCTGCAAGATCCTACGAGTTTCACTTTCGCCTCCGAAGTTCCAAGTTGTGCAATGGTTGTTTTCTGTTCAATGTCGCTAACAGACTCGCCATTATAAATACTTCGATAGTCACCAAGTTGTGCTTTTTGAACCATTCGCACCTCCGCGACGTAAACTGCGTTTGTGCCAATATTATGCATCACCATTCGACATGCCTTTTTTATTGCTTGGTGGATACTGGAACACTTAAGTAACGATTCAAATACTTCATATGGTTGTATCACACTGCGACAAGATGATATTGGGTAGTATTTCGCTTTCTGACCCATAAATGGGGCTACCAGTGAGTCTTGAGACGAGCTAAATATCGAGAGACTGAGCGAACTCGCAATGCTAGTATAACTTAGATTATCGGCATCGCACCTTGGTTTAGCTAAAACTGTAGTGAAATCTGAAGTATCATCTGAAGCATTATATGGTCGCTGGGATTGTACTTCATGTATGGATTCTCTCCATTTGGATTTCTTGCTACGCCACAATGATCTGGTCTCCAAAAGCGAGTCAAGCTTGACTATGAGCTCCTCGGAAAATCTTTTGAGCTCAGAGACTAACTCCATTGAGACCCTGGTTTTTAAGTAAGGATCTAGAATTGCTATGCATCCCACGGGAACGCCTCTGTATAAAATCGGAATCCCCAAGTAAAACTTGATAAATGGCGGGCCATAGACAATGGGGTTGAGCCGGGTACGCCAGTCACTACTAGCATCAAGTAGGGCAAAATAATCTGAACTCAATACAGTGTGTGCATCAATGGACATCTCTCTACCTAGCGTATCAAACTGGTAGCCAAGGCCGACCTCAAATATTATCTTTTGGGCTGTACGGTCTAACAGAGATACCGTCAGTGATTTTAGTCTGTAACGATGGAGTATACCTCGGCTACGCTGGTCAATCCACGGCTTTGTCTCATTCCAAATTTCCATGTTGTTGAGCTTTTCCATTGCCCGAAGACGCGTGGATTCATTCCGATGAAGAGGAGCAGACATATGCCCGAATCCGTTAAAACATGTAGGTCTGCTCACGTCACTTAAATTATAGATACCCTTTTGATAGTCTCCTTTCCAGTCCTCCCATGTTTCATCCAGAAGCTGCACTTGTGAGGAGCGGCTTCGACCCCGCACGGAGTCTACAAGAACACTGTTATTGATGGAGATATCGTTATTGTCCATATTCTTGTTATGTTGATTGACTGTTCCTTCTTCTGAAACTTCATTACAATATTTTGCTGAGCCGCTTGATTTATTAGAAGAATTTAGCTCAGAAATAATACTATTATCAACCTTTCCAGGTGATATGTCTTTATCTTGGATATTTAGAAATTTTGGAGGCTCTTTTTGAGTCTTGTGATATCGTCTCGAAATCCATCTCGACAACGATTTTACCCCTCTTTTAATCGAGGGTGCAGACTCATTGCTTATTTCTGGGGCAGGCGAAGATGAGTTTGGTTTCGCTGATCCTATATCAACCCCCATGTGCGGATCAGCCAGTCAGTTTCTTCAGTCGTATTACTTTTCGTTATATAAATATTAGTTGAAGGATATAGTTGGGTAAGCATTTGCATATATTACATGCATGCACCCTCGAGATCTTTTGGCATGCGTCATGGCTGCAGTACAGATCGTGAGGGCACATAAACACAACCCCACAAGCTTACCAGAATAGGAAATTGTAAAGCCACGTGATTACATAGTCTCAAGACTTATGACCGTGAAAAGCTTTTGACATCTTTTTGAAGGCATCCTTAGATGTAATCACATTTCCTCGGTCGTCACGGTGCTCAACAACGACTTCTGGTTCGTAATTTTCGTTCAAAATCTTAGCATCATGTGAAAGTTCAGTGTTAACTCGCTGTTTAAAAAGAGCAATTGCTTCCTCACGTTGTTTTTGAGGTAAGTTGCTGATTTTCTTTTCAAGTTCTTGGCGCTCTTTGTCCCGCTGTTTCCGAGAATTCAATAGCTCACGAGCCCACTCTCTTGATTTTGGGTTGGATTTGGGTGCTGAAACATCGCGGGTTTGTTGTTGGCGAATTAGTTGTAATGTTTCAGCAATGCTAGAGATTGGCTTTTCTTCTACTTTCTCTTCTTCAGCCTGTGCTAATGTTGTAGTTGGCAGCTTTTCATGAGAGACTTCGCTAACATTCTCACGCGGGGGGTCGACTGATGAATCCACAGAGAAAGATCGGGGTTCCTCACGATTTTCTTTTATTCTATTGAGAAACCCTGAAGTATCTAAAACTGCGGAAGTTTTCCGTGGGTTATTATTACTGGGTGAATCCACAATTTCGGATTTATCGGTATTCTTTATAGCGCTTCTCATCAGCATCGCATAATAATCATCCGTATTAATCCCGCTGTGATTAGTGTTCGAGACTTTAGACGGACGTTCCCGACTAGCTGAATTCAATTTTATTCTTTTCTGTTTGAAAACTGCCTTTTTGGGTACATTCAACGGTTTCATTTTATGTTCACTTGGAAGATCTAGTGGATCACTTACTGTGGTGCTTGATTGAGGTTTTTCAACAACAGGATTTTCAGCTATAGTTTTCGCGTCATTTCTATTATTTGAAATAGTTTCATTAATAGCAGGACTAAGTGCAATTGGTTCGGGGGATTTTGGTTCATCAGATTTCGAAGCTGGCTGAGAATTTGAATCTTTACTTTGAGCTAATTTGGATATTCTTTCGAGCCAGGAATCTGTGGATTCTAAATTGGGAGTTTCTAAAGGTTCCGAGGTATTCAATTCCGTTCCTGAAACTGATTTAGCCGGGCCTCCATTGTGTGTTGTAATACCTGCCCTGTGTTTAGTATCAGCGACGCGCTCTCTTAAAGCATTTTCGCTAGAAGATGTACGATCATGTGGCTCAGTAGAGATCAATTTCAGACCTAGTCTCTCTCTGAGTTTATTCGTATCCTCTACAGATAGCGTGAGGTGCATCTGATTCCATTATTTTAGGTGGTAAATTTATTAGTGCTAACCACACATGTAGGCGAAGCCCTACCCTCAATCCGCAAACGCCTACCACGGCAATACTAAATTATTGGCAAGTAAATCTAAAGTGCATGAGCACCATTCCCAGTGAGCGCGGATCATCTATATCTCCGAAACGTGGAGATTTAAACACAGAAACCAATCCCAGTACTAATAGCAACAATAACAGCAACGAAGAGACCAACTCAAGAGGAACCTTTCAAATTAGTAAAAGCATCGAGGTTTCACTGGATAAACTGAGTACACAATTAGATTCGTTCGAAAAAGAGATCAATTCAAAACTAGGAAATTTGCGTAACCTCAAATGAAATCAAAAAATCAGCAGCGTAGGCTGAAGAAAAAGCTAGACAAACAGGCTTCTTCCGAGTCTGCACAGAGCTGGTATCAGCCCCAGCTGGTACTGAAACCACAGGAGTCAAGTTTAGCAGTTCAATTCGATGAAATAAAAGAGAATAGTCCCCTTTTTGAGATGTACCAGCAGGTCTCGCGACGATTCAAACGCCCTCATGATAATCAGGAGTATGATGAAGAAATACCTGATCACGATACAAAAAGTGATCAAGTTGAACAAAGTAATGGTGGCTCACCTCATTCTGAATTAAGTGAGAAGCCGAGCAGGAAGCAATTGAGGCAACAGCAGAAACCACTACTCAGTGATCTGAAGAAATATAGTAACAGGCCAGAGCTGATCGAATGGTTTGACGCTGATGCGGCACATCCAGAATTTTTAGTCAAATTGAAGACTCTTCCATATGCTGTTCAGGTTCCTGCGAACTGGCAGTCTCGCTCAGATATCCCCCAGTTCAATGGGAAACCCAAGTACGAGCTCCCAGCAAATATCAGAGAAACCGGAATTGAAGAGCAGCTTGCAACATCTCGTGAGTCTAAAAGATTAGATGTAGATTATGAGAAACTACATGATGCGATATTCTCGGCAAATGGTCGCAAATTAGCTGAACCTGGTGATATGCTAGAATATGGTAGAGTTGCTGATCTGCGCTACAAGACCCGATCTTACAAGCCTAACCAGCAACCGGAAGTTTTGTCCAGACCGACAAAAGTTTCACCTAAATTAATGAAAGCTCTCAATATCAACCCCGGTGATCCACTTCCTTGGGAGAAGGCTGTTGAGAAGTATGGGATAGCCCCAGGTTATGCACAGAGTGAGCCTATCAAGTTATGGGGAGCTCTGTAATGTGTGGATTTTCATTTAGTGTTCTGCTTTTTGCTGGATAGCATAGGGTGCTCAATTGACTCCGAGTTTCCTCTCTGTCTTACGGTGTGTAAGACAAGATTTCTTCAAAGCAATCGTACAGATGGAGTATAATCATTTAATTTTGCATGTAACACGTAGTCGACAGAATAAAGTAGTCGACAGAATAAAGCTTCTTTAAAGAGAAGGGGTCTCATGTGTGTGACTATATCATAGGAGCTATATATACATATTTATGTTCAAATCTTGAAACAAATGGTTCAGCAATGTCTATGGTGATACCCAGAATAAATTCAACATCCAGACTAGTTCAGGGTGTATAATAGTATTTAATAGAATATTATATGATATTATATTATTTCTTTACTCTGCTATCAGCAATTTTCTTAGCCAAGTCGAAATCCTGCTGGGGTGCCGCTCCAGCACCCAACTGGTTCTTTTGAAGCTCTGCCACGAGCTCAGGGTCCAGGTTGTCCAGCAGTGACGGGAGATAAGTTACCAGCACCAAAGCTCCCACTGATAGCCACACTGACGTCTGGGTGAGGAAACCGAAAATTGAGAACGTTTCGCGGTCAGCCACTAGCTCTGGGCGGTTATACCCACTAATAACCAACGGGTTAGATTCGACAGGGGGGCCCATAGCATCAAGTGGACGTCCGTCCAAGATCCTGCGTACCGCAAGCTCACTGTCGGGTTTCACTGAAATGTGGTAGCTCCAGTCAAGATTAAGCGTATCGGAAGTGAGAACCAGGCGATACTGCTTACCCACGTCAAGGCCGTAGAAGGCGAACGAGCCATTCTGTGAGACGTGGCGGAAGCTACGCTCCAACGTGGAGATATCTCTGAGCTCCAAAACGGTGTTCAAAAAGTCATACTCCTTCAAATCAGGGATAAACCCCTTCAAAGTAGCCGCAAATACGGGTGCCAGGAGAGCCAGGATCAACAGCATATATGACCCCTTACCCCACTGCGTCTCCAAGTACTGATAAGGCCTACACCCAACAACTAGCAAAATTCAGGTGAATGTAATTGATCGTGAATTTGAATATAAAGTTCGGTATTGTTATACTTAAATAAGTATAAGTATAAGTGTTGTATAAGTATTATAATTTTGGCAGGCATACGTGCTGCTATTGCACCGATTAGCACAAGTATAAAACAGCTACCCAGGAAAGGCAACGCATAATCAATCGATCTAATGAATAAGTTCGTATATATATCTAGAGTTTATTTATATTACCGCGTTACAACTGAGCAAAGTGGGTGACACCCTCCTCGCTCTCCGGCTTGTCGAAGGCAGCCGAGGCCTTGGCCATGGTAGGCGAAGAGCGCGCGATGGCGTTGGTGAAAAAGAAGTTCGTGATCGGCGTAGACAAGCCCTCGGCAGCCAAGCCCTTGGCGTGACGGCCAAGCTCAGTGGCAGCAAGCTTGGCGAGCTCGCTAGGCTCAAGCACGTCATGGCTGAGCAAGTTAGGAGCGACCTCAGCCAATCTGTCCTGAAGCTCGACGTCGGTCTCGTAAGGCAAAGGCACGCCCAGCACGTCGCTGACCGCCTTCAGAACCTTCCAGTCCTCACGGGCACCGCCGGGCGGCCCCACAGCGGCGCGGGTCTGCTGCGCGCGACCCTCGCTGTTGATATAGGTGGAACTCTTTTCGGTGTATGCAGCGCCAGGGAGAATGACGTCGGCCAAAGGAGCACCGACGTCACCGTGGTGGCCCTGGTAGATGACGAAGGCGTCCTTGGGCACCTCAGTGTGCTCATCGGCACCCAAGAGGTAGACGACCTTGGGCTTGGTAGCGCTGACCTCCTCGGAGGGAACGGAGAAGCCGATATCGTAGAGACCAGCACGGCTGGCGGAGCGCTGGAGCACGTTGATACCCTGCCACTCGTCGGTGACGAGGTTGGGGTTCTTCTTGGCGTAGTCGCTGACCTGCTGCAAGATGTCGCTGTTGGTCTCAGCGGCCTGGGAGCCAATGATGATGAGGGGACGCTTGGCGTTGGCGAACTTCTTGCCGAAGTTCGAGCGGCCATCAACCGCCTCGGAGAGCTTGTTGAAGTGGCTGTATTCGAAGGTGCTGTCGAAGTTCTCACCAACAAGGCCGATCTCGACGTCGCTGTGGAGCCAGTGCATGCGCAAGCGGGCGTTGAGCACAGCGGCCTCGATGCGGGGGTTGGTGCCAACGAGGAGCACAGCGTCGGCCTCCTCGACGTTCCTGAAGCCAGCGTTGAAAAGGTAGTTGGGACGCAAGTCAATGCCGGCAGGAAGGGGCTTGTCACCGTTGACGTAGTCGTGACTCAAGTAGTCACTGTTCAAGCGGTTGGTGAGGTCCTTGAGGGCGACGGCGGACTCGACATCAACGAGGTCGCCAGCGACCGCCTTGAACTCGTTCAAGCCGAGCTTAGCGTCACCGACCTTCTGCTGAATGAGGAGCAACGCATCCTCCCAGGTGGCAGGAACGAACTGGTCGTTCACGCGCACGAGGGGCTGGGTCAAGCGCTGGAGGTTGAGACCGTCGACCGCGAATCTGGTCTTGTCGCTGATCCACTCCTCGTTAACGTCGTCGTTAACGCGGGGCAAGACACGCAAGACGGACTGGCCACGCGAGTCGACGCGGATGTTGGCGCCCATACCATCGTGGACATCGATGGTCTCGGTCTTTTTGAGCTCCCAGGGACGGGCCTTGAAAGCATAGGGCTTGGAGGTAAGAGCACCGACGGGGCACAGGTCAATGATGTTACCACTGAGCTCGCTGCGCAAGTTACGCTCGAGATAGGTACCGATCTGCATATCGTTACCACGGCCAGTGGTGCCGAGCTCGGGAGCGCCGGCGATCTCGTTGGTGAAACGCACACAACGAGTGCACTGGATACAGCGGTTCATGCTGGTCTTGACAAGAGGGCCAATGTTCTTGTCCTCAGTGGCACGCTTACCGGCGATCTCGTGGAAGCGTCCTCTGTCACTACCGTAACGCAAAGTCTGATCCTGGAGATCGCACTCACCACCCTGGTCGCACACAGGGCAGTCGAGGGGGTGGTTGCCCAAAATCATCTCAGTAACGGCCTCCTGGTAGGACTTGGCCTTCTCGTTGCGGGTGTGGACGACCATGCCATTGGACACGGGGAAACTGCAGCTCGCGACGGGCTTGCGGGCCTTCTCGACATCAACGAGACACATACGGCAGTTACCGGCCACAGCAAGCTTCTCGTGGTAACAGTAGCGGGGAACCTGGACGCCGGCCTTCTCGATGGCCTGGATGAGCGCCGCGCGGGCGTCGATGGTGACCTCACGGCCATCGACAGTAAGCGTGACCTCCTTGCTACGCAGCGCGCTGCTGCTGAAGGGTCTGCGGAAAGCGTGACTCCGTCTAGCCAAACTGTGCCTCAGCATTTACGGTATGGTGCTTTGGTACGTTTGGGTGTACTATGGTTGGTTTTTGTGTAGTGCTTTAGGGCTGGGCAGGTAGTCAGCAAATCTGCAGAAACGTGATTGGCCGCCCTACGCTTAAGTCGGACGCGGCCGGTTCAACCAAAATGGTCTAAACTGGTATATAATATATATTCAGGGGAGCTATTTGAACTGCTATAATTTGCTTTGAAGGGGTCGCGATAACATCTAGCCCGCATTGTAGTTGGGAGTATAGTGCCGCTAAGAATAGTAGTGGTTGCATACCACGGAGCTATCTATGGAGAATATAGGTTGTGAAAAATATATATATATGTAATTTGAATATTAGGATTTCACATTAATTTATTCATGACCATTTTTCCTTTTTAGAACAAAATAAAACCATTGTATATATATGTACATCTATAACACCTCTCTTCTCATTCGTGCTAGCAGGGCATTTAACCTGGGTTGAGGGCTGACAAATCTGCATTGTTCTAAGACGGCTTATTGTAGGCAGGCAAAGGAAATCCACCGTGCAGGCCTCTATCCGCTAGTCGAGAGCGACGGAAAGCGCCACATTCAGACTGAAAATCTCTGATTCAGTCTGTGGGGGTTTCCCACATATTTTTGTGCAGGTTCGTAGTAGTAAATGTAAGATCTGATGTGTATATAGATGAAGAAAAAAGTAAAGGGAAAATTTTGCCGAGCTCAAAACGCTCATTTTTGACTGAAGTTTTTATTGATTAGTTTATGAAGGTGTACAGCATGTATATATGCATGTGTTCGCAAATATAATTGTATACAATATATATTGTACTGGTCTATGTATCACATACAATGTGACTAGCAGGAATGCAGAACGCTGACAGAATGTATAGATAGATGCATATGTAATTAATTAATAAATCGCCAATATAACAGGTATTTAACCGCCAGTGTATTATTATATTCACGTGGATTAGTTAAATTCCACAGATTTCAATCGGATCATCTATGACATCGAATCCTGTAAAATGATCATAGATCATTTGTAGCCTTCAGTTATATACATATAGTTTGGTTCTTATGAATTAAGAATTCAATCAAAATAAACTTTGCAACTACCTAATAATTATAATTTATTTATAAGAATTATACCTAGATCCATATTTAGGCGCTTCCGTCGAGAAATATACGCAGTTTACAATTTACGCCATGTCATCTGTTACTGCCATTAAACGATCGGCCCCAACGCATCCCGCCTTAAGGCCTGGCCCCAAGGCGCTATCCCTGCCTCCACACCTAGTCCCAGCGCAGTTCGAGGATCTTAACGCAGTAGGGTAACCCCTCGTGTGACTAAATCAATAATATCACGTGAAATGACATCGTCGATTGGCGCAGTTTTAATAGGTCCAAGTGAAATTTTAAGCTGTGAAATTTCATACTACGCATCTTCTGTTAAATGGCAGCGCAAGTCACAAGCTCGCTTGATGCGGTAGAGCAGGCAGTTGCCGCTCTTGGCTCTGTCGTGGTTAAATCCCCGCTCTACCACGCTGACCCGCTCTCGCTGCTGGTGCAACACGTCGATCTCCAGACCAGTGCCGGTAAGCAGGAGGACCACTCAAATGCCCCCATTGCGTTTATTGGCCATGCGATCGACCTCTTCCGTGGTCTCGGTCACCTTTCCGCTTTGGCTCAGACTCCAGTGGTGCTCAATGTTGCTGTTGACGATGACTACAGCAGCATTGCCGCATTGCGTCAGTCTAGCTTCGTTGTTCTCCAGAGTTTCGGCCCAGAGGACGCCCAGTCTATTGCAGTCGTTGCTGACCTCGTCGCTCGTCAGCTCTCGCGCCCTGTGGTGCACTTCTTCCCCAACATCACTCGTAATGCACCTTTCACCTGGTCCCCTGAGCTCGTTGCCGGTACAATTGCCGCCATTGAGCCCTCTAGTGATGAGAATGAGGCCGAGGAGGTTGCTAAGGCCGAAATTGAGGCTGCTCCTGAGGGACTCAGCGTTCAGGAGGCCAAGACCGAGGCTGCTGTGAACAAGGCGCTCTCGGTTGCCGCCCAGCAGCTCCAGGCCTACGAGTACCGTGGTCCTAACGATGCTACTAAGGCTATTGTCTTGTTCGGAAATGCTGACACCGTTTCATACCTCGCCGCTGAGCACTCTCCTGCCTACGGTGTGCTCTCTATTAGGGTCCTCAACCCCTTTAATGCTGACAAGCTTCTCGAGGCCCTTCCTGCTTCTGTGAGTGAGCTTAGCGTGGTTGAGCAGGTCTCGCGTTTGCCTACTCGCTTGTTGCCCGTGTTCCAGGATCTTTTCGGTGCTGACGATGCCCACCTCTCGCATTTCACCGATATTAAGAGCTTCCGCTTGGGCTACATCTCCAAGGAGTTCGATATCGAGACTTTGTTCACCGGCTCTGGAAAGGGTGAGCTTGTCGGAGAGGAGTTTGCCGCTCGTGGCAATGATGGCCACGATGGCTTCGGCAACTTGGCTGCACAGACCGGTAAGGACCGCGATGAGACTGTTTATGTCCAGGTTCTTCATCAGTTGTTCCCTCACCTCCACATTCTCAACGAAAAGACTTCTGAGAGTGGCCAGCACGCTCCCGAGTTCGCCTTCGGTCAATACTTGGCCGCTGAGGAGCACCGCCAGCAGTTGGTGGCCCAAAAGAAGGAGCAGATCAAGAACAACAAGAGTGCTGCCAACCCCGAGCTCAGCCAGTGGACATCGAGCCCATATAACCCTCAGCTCATTGCCAAGCTGCAGGACGAGAGCCTCAAGACTGAGTTCCAGAAGCAGGAGTGGATTGTCGGTAGCGATAGCTGGGCTTTCGACTACGGTATGTCCGGTGTGCACCACGTGTTGACCAGTGGTAAGAACGTCAAGATGCTCGTTATCGAGAGTGCTGCTCACGCTACCACCAAGAAGGATATTGGTTTGTACGCCATGAACTTGGGTAATGTTTATGCTGCCAGTGTCGCTGTTTATGCCAGCTACACCCAGTTGCTGCAGGCTTTGCTTGAGGCCCAGGCCTTCAACGGACCTGCCGTTGTTGTTGCTTACTTGCCGACTCAGGAGGGTGAGGATGCTTTGCACTCGCTCAAGCGCACCAAGCAGGCGGTCGAGTCTGGTTTCTGGCCTCTTTACCGTTTCAACGCTGAGGGCAGCGGTGACATTAAGCTCGACTCGTATGTGCTCAAGCAGAGCTTGAAGGAGTTCCTTTCCAGAGAGCAGAAACTCACCATGCTCGCTAAGAAGTCGCCTCAGCTCGCGCGCACTCTCGCTCAGTCTAGCGCCAAGGTTCAGCGCAGCCAGCAGAAGGCCAAGGCCGAGCAGAGCTACGCTAAGCTTCTCGATGGTCTGTCTGGTCCTCCAGTTTTGGTTTTGTATGCCAGTGACGGTGGCCAGGCCGAGATGGTTGGTAAGCGTTTGGCCAGGCGTGCCGCTGCTCGCGGTTTGAAGGCCCGTGCCCTCCAATTTGACGACATCGAGGATGCCAGCGCTGATCTTGCCAACGAGACTAATGTTGTGTTCGTGACTTCCACTGCCGGTCAGGGTGAGTTCCCCCAGAACGGTCGTCAGCTCTGGGATCAGCTCAAGCAGCAGCAGGTGGACTTCGGCTCGGTGCATACCGCGGTCTTCGGTATGGGTGACTCCCAGTACTGGCCTCGTAAGCAGGACAAGCACTACTACAACAAGCCCGCTCAAGACTTGGCCAAGCGACTTAATGTGCTTGGAAGCCAGGAGCTTGTTCCTCTCCACTTGGGTGACGATCAGGACGCTGATGGCTGGTCCACCGCTTACAAGCCCTTCGAGGAGGAGCTCTGGAAGGCTCTTGGTGTTGACCAGGTCGATGGTGGTGACGAGCCCAAGCCTCTTACCAACGAGGACATGAAGCGCGAGAGTAACTTCCTTCGTGGTAACATCGCTGAGGAGCTTGTTGATAAGAGCACCGGCTCGGTTAATGCTGTGAACCAGCAGTTGACTAAGTTCCACGGTATTTACATGCAGGATGACCGTGATATTCGTGAGGAGCGCAAGCAGCAGGGCCTGGAGCCCGCTTACGCCTTCATGATTCGTGTGCGTTTGCCTGGTTGCCGTGCTACTCCTGAGCAGTGGCTCACCATTGACAAGCTTAGTGACGAGCGCGGTAACGGTACTTTCAAGATTACAACTCGTGCCACTTTCCAGCTTCACGGTGTCATCAAGGAGAACCTTAAGCCCGCCATTCGTGGCATGAATGCTTCCCTCATGGATACTCTTGCTGCCTGTGGTGATGACAACCGTAATGTTGTTACCAGTGCCAGCGTCCAGAGTGCTAATGTTCACGCTGAGGTGGCTTCCATTGGTCGCGCCATTAGCCAGCACCTCTTGCCCCGCACCACTGCTTACTATGAGATCTGGCTGGAGGGCAAGGATGAGAGCGACGTACCCGGCTATGAGGAGGCTGTCAACACACGTAAGGAGGGTCCTGTGAAGAAGCCTTCTAAGCACCTCGTCGCCCAGTCTGCTCCCGTACTCGGTGAGGGTGCTCCTGACGAGGAACCCTTGTACAAGCCCCTTTACTTGCCGCGTAAGTTCAAGGTCAATATTGCCGTTCCTCCTTACAATGATGTCGATGTCTACGGTCACGACATCGGTTTGATCTCTATTGTTGAGAACAACAGTGTAATTGGTTTCAACGTTTTGGTTGGAGGCGGTATGGGTACCACCCACAACAACCGCAAGACATACCCTCGTACTGGTTCGCTCATTGGCTATGCTCCTAAGGATAAGATCCTCGATGTTTGCGAGAAGGTCATGTTGGTCCAGCGCGATAACGGAGATCGTCAGAACCGTAAGCACGCCCGTCTGAAATACACTGTCGACGATATGACTGTGGAGGGCTTCAAGTCCGAGGTCGAGAAGTACCTCGGTTACCCCCTCGAGGAGGCTCGCGAACACCCCGCGTTCAAGACCAACGTCGACACCTACGGATGGATCCGTGACGAGAACGGATACAACCACTTCACCACTTTCGTCGAGAATGGTCGTGTCGAGGACACCCCCGAGCTCCAGCACCGCAAGGGTTTCCGTGCCATTGCCAGCCTCATGCAGAAGTACCGTGATGAGAAGCACGAGGGTAGCGTGGAGTTCCCTGGTGAGTTCCGCTTGACCGCAAACCAGCACATTGTTGTTGCCAACATCACTGATAGCCAGAAGGCCGAGGTCGACGAGGTTCTTAAGCAGTACAAGCTTGATAACCTCGCATTCAGTGGTTTGCGTTTGAGCTCTGCTGCCTGTGTTGCCTTCCCCACTTGCGGTCTTGCAATGGCCGAGAGTGAGCGTTACTTGCCCGAACTCGTCACCAAGCTCGAGCAGGCTCTGGAGGAGTATGGCTTGCGTCACGACAGTGTGGTCATGCGTATGACTGGATGCCCCAACGGATGCGCCCGTCCCTGGTTGGCGGAGGTCGCATTGGTTGGTAAGGCTTACGGTGCCTACAACCTCATGTTGGGTGGTGGCCACGTCGGTCAGCGCTTGAACAAGCTCTACCGCTCGTCTTTGAAGGAGGACGAGATTCTTGCTACCTTGAAGCCCATGTTCAAGGCCTGGGCTCTCGAGCGCAATGAGGGTGAGCCCTTCGGTGACTTCGTCATCAGAAAGGGTATCATTAAGGCCACTCGCGAGGGCAAAGACTGGTGGGACGATGTTGAGCCTGGATTGGAGTAAGCTGAGTGTACAGAAAACTAACGAAACTTAATTTTTTGGAAAAATAATATTATTATTAGTTAAATTTATATATATAACGTTAATGCATAAGATTTTTAATTTCTTTTCTACTGTTTTGACCATATTATTTTGGCCATTTTTACTATGATCTGAATCATTGCCATTAATTGTATACTACTAAACGAACGAGCGGTTTATTTATTTATGCGCGCCGATGCCTTGTGGTAAGGGCAAATGGCGTTGATCGGTCCCGCTCCGACAGTAGCGTTTGTAAACTCGCTCGTTGCCAGCAAAGAAGGCGAGGAGCTGAATGAAGTGTTTTCAGAGGTAATTCAATTTACCGATGGTTCTATATTTACAAGTTTGGCTGCGAACGATAAGACTCGCGCCAAGTTGGTGAAATATCTCACCCCAGCCAAGTTGAAGGAAGTTTTTCCAGAGCTGCAGGGCTCCAGCGACCCTGAATTTAAGGGACTAGCATTCTTGGCAGATGCTGATACTACTCTGCGTCCGGAAATATTGAAGCTTTTGTCAGAGAAGCCCGAGAAGGAGTCTCTCACCGTCATTAGCCGCTTGCTCGCTAGCAATCATTTTGATCCCAAGCAGGTAAGCAATAAGTATTTGGATGCAATTCTACACTGGCTCGTCTTAGAAGATGAGGATGCGCACTGGCAGGGTCTTGCCACCGTGATTGCCAAGGTGTGTGCTGCGGATCACAAGCAGTACATCACCAACTACGTGAAGATTCACCAGAAGGACAAGCTCGGGCATGCTGCTGCCAGTGCCTTATATGATGTGATTCCTGAGTTGAAGAGCTCGGTTCTTAGCAATCCTGCTCCTCCTCATCCCGACTCCCATTTCTTCAGGTTGTTGTCATCGCTATGTAACTCGAAGGACGACAGGCTCGCAGTGGGTAAACAGTTTGCCGCTGTCATTGACGAGAACGCTAAGCTTCCTGAAAAGCCTGATGCCAAATTGAGCCCCACTCAAGTTAGCGCCATGGTTGTGAAGGCCAAGCTATTGGCTGGTCAAACTTCGCAGACCGGTGAAAACCTTGATGAAATGCGCGAGCAGTTAGATGCGCTATCGCAGCTGTTCGAAAAGCACGTTACAGAGGAGACTCTTGAAGGTTTGGCCTGCACTGCATCTCTTCCATCTGTGCGTCAGCGGGCTGCTGATGCTGTTCTTTTCGATAAATCCAGCAGCCAGGAGGCTCTCACTGGTCCTTCCGTCCAAGCTAAGAAGGAGGATATACAAGCTAAAAAGGATCCTGGTTTGGTGGCCAGGCTTGTTGATCTCCTTAAGAAGGAGCCTGGTAAGACTTCGTACCCAGTTACTGCGGTGCTGGTGCAGCTCTCCAAGTACCCTATTAAGCGTGGCGCACTCGAGGACAAAGCATTCAAGTTCCGTCAGCAGTCCATGGGTGAGACCGTCTTTGATGCTGGTGATGAGAAAATCCAGACTCCGGAAGGATTGATGGAGGCCCTCACTGTCAGTGCTGCCATCTGCACTGCTGTCATCAACGCTGGAGTGCTAAACTGGTACACCTTGAACGGCACTAAGCTCAGTATTGGTACCCGCGAGCAGCTTGCTTTGCTTTTGCGTGAGCTTTCTGCGCACCAGAAGCGTGCGCTCAAGCAAAAGCTGGCAATGCAAGGCGCTGCTGTCACCGCGATGTACCTCTACACCGAGAAGAAGCCGACACCCCTCAGCAAGCAAGGAAAGCTGTACGCCAGCTCGGCAATTGCGCGCATCTTGCTTTCCATTGAGCCTCGGGTTGCTCTCACAGCCAAGGTCAGCACGCTCCAGGCAGTTCCGCCTATCTGTGACTTACTGGGCTCCGCTCATGAGGGTACAGTTGAGGAAATGGCCGAAGACAAGGACAAGAGCGTTACTGATCTTGATGTTTTTGAAGCGCTGCTTGCCCTCACTAACCTTGCCAGCATTGACGACCGTCCTCTTAGAATAGAGATCTGTCGCCGTGCGTGGTCCAAGCTACCGGGCTGCCTTAACAGTACAAATGATCAGGTTGTTCGTGGTGCCTTGGAGCTTGTTTGCAACCTGATGTTGGTTCCTCAAAGTGCTGAACACTTTATACAACCTAATGTGACTTCCAAGAGTTTACTTTCCGTTCTCGGTGCCTGTGTGACTTCTGAAGACCGCCCTAGCAGATTAGCTGCAGCTGGAGCGCTGGCCATTCTGGCTGAGTGGGAGACTGCTTCAGAGCAGATTGGCCGCAATGCAGCTTGCATTGATTCACTTTGCCGTGCAATGGGACTCTATCCCGATGATGACGACATGCTGGTTCGTGTACTGTCTGCCCTTAAGATTATCATCAAAGTCACTACTGATGACTTCGACGATGAGGTCGTTGAGCGCATTGTGTACTACGATGGTATTACCTACATGGAGGAGCTTACTGAGACGCTCGATCCTGCCGTGCACCGTGAAGTCGGTGCGTTGCTCGTGCAGTGCCTACACCTAATTTCTACCTACAAGCTCAACAAATGATACCTTAAATACCTTTCTTCTAACCTACATTTGTATTCAGATAAATATTATATATATAGACACATACATATATTGGATCCAAGTGGAACGTGCTGAGATGAGATTCACGGCTATGCTATCATACCGCCCTACCCTAGATACATTTCCACCGATACCTTCCACTTCAATTATACTGTCTACCACAAAAAATTGAATAAATACTTGCAACATGAACCGATTGGTTGAAGATTTGGTGAGTGAACGTTTTCAAGAGGAAATAGATACCAATTTTCAAAATTGGGATCCCGCGAATCTGAAGCTTCACACAGATACCTATAAGACTCTTCTTATCAAGGGCATCGTCACAGATTCAAATGTATCTTCATTAGAGCTAGGTGGCCTGGATTTCCGTAATATCAGCAACATAATCGGCCAATCTAGCACTCTCTCCGGTCAGTTCACAGATACGGTGGCTTACAGGGGTATACTGTATGCTTGGGTGGAGAAGGCACACCACTTGTTTGATAACCAATTAAAGCGTATGAAGCAGCTCATTCCATCCACCATGGACTCGTATGAAGGGAAAGTGAATTTTTTAAAGAATTTGACAAAACCACGTAACACAATGGCATTAAACGATCTCTCCTTAATCAAGTTTAATTTTGATGAAGAGCGTGCAGAAGCTGAAGATCGCGAAATATCAAGACCAGGCTCAGCCTTTCTTTGCGAAGCTGATTTGGATGCCCCTCCTCCACCTAAGTCGAAGGAGAAAGAAATGAACAGTCCGATCGTTAATGATGGTCAACCTCGCTCCAATATTGCCAATCAGAGGAATGACGAAGGATCAATTAAATCATCTGATACTCAGAATATATTGAAAAATAAGCAAACTCAAGAGAATACTGATGAACCCAGTATAAATAAAAATGATGCGAATCATTCAAACCCTTCAAAGAATGTACAACGCAATGTTATGGAACATGAACAGATCACGAAAGAAAGCGATTCCGTTCCTCAAGCTGATCGAGCAGTTAAAGAAGTTACAGTTGATATCTCGAATATCCCAGCTGGAAATGATGATTATAGCCAGGAAATATCTTCGGTTATCACGGATGAGCCTCGAAATCCATTTGCCGAGTCTACAAAGCAAAGCACCCACAACAGACCGGCTTCAAACACACCTAAAACGCTACCCAAGCATGCGCATAATACTGAAATAAATTCTGTTGTCACCGCTGAGCCAGCCAGTAAGCCCCCACAAGAATCTATTTCAGCTCAACCCTTGATCAATACCGAACAGGGGGATCAGCTATTCGTAGAGGAAATTGTGAATGGGCCTGCAGATGAACCTGTGATGGATGAACCTAAAACTATTGAATCTAATAACGATCTTGTAGATGCTCAGAATCTTCCCAAGCAAACTATCCCTGCTGATGCATTCAACTTTATTGGTACTGGAGCACCACCACCTTCCCCTGTGAAATCAAATCCCATTCAGGCACACATTGAGAATGCAAACCACGCTCCCACTGAAGAATACGAAAATAACGATGTGGATCTAGGAGGGAATGAAATGGAATTGCTTGAAGAAGAAGTACCGTCCAGTGTTGGTTCACTTTTGGAGTATCCCTCGCGAGATGATAACTTGCGAGCAGAAAGGGCTAATCGTATAAGTCCCCCCAGCTCTGAAGGCTCGCAGATTACTAGATCACCACAGAAACGAAAGCGAGAATCACCTCCTCCTCCTCAAAACAATAATGAGCGAGAATACGAAGATATTCAAAAGAATCTGGGAAGTCCGGCTAATAAACAAGATGAATTATGCTATAATCAATCAGAGAGTACAATCTTGGATACGAGCACAAATGGATCAAAAAGAAAAGCTAAGAACAGCCACTACTTCCGAAGACAGGGTGTCCCTGATCCCGAACTTCCTGCACCAAAACGAGTCTATCGTGAGCGAGCCCCTAGACGTTCAAATGCGCCACCACATCATCCTGTACGTGACGATCAACCTCGCAATGAGATGATGCAGGAGATGGAACAGGAAGCAGATTTACCAAGCTTTGATATGGACCTTCGTAACGCTGACCCAAGAGATTCATTGGAAAACAGTCTAGATAGCTCACCATTGGGTCATGATTTGAATGAGCCGAATAACGATTCTTTCGGGATACCTCTTGATGACTATGATTACCCTGTGTATGATCAAGAGCCTGAAGCTCCCACAACTGGAGATTCCCCAGGTCAAGATCTTGCACATGGAATAATCTATTCAGAGCAGTTCTCTAAAGAAGTTGAGACGTATCTCGGTTCTTTTGACCCTGAGGGTGTCAGTATACAAGAACTGGTTCAAAGGATTGCGGATAAGGAAAATGAGTCCTCTATTCATATCTACATGCTTCTAATGAATGATATGGGGATAAATTATGCTCCTCGTGATCTCTCTGTCTCTGATGGACCGATTAAAATCGCCACAACGAAGGTAGCTATTCAGGACACTTCAGTTGATGAGGAAGATAATAACTCTCTGAATCTGATAAAAGCTTGTCTCAACAATTTACATAAAGCACAGTCAAACACCGAGTTAGCTGATCATTGCGATCCCCAAAAAGCAGATTCCCAACAGAGGGACTCCAAACAGGAGAAGTCCGAGCAGGAAGAGTCAGAACAGAAGAAGTCTTCGCGAGAGGAGCCCTTTCAGGAAGAGGCCCAAATAGTACCACAAAACGTGGAAACACAGCGACCAAGTCCACTGGAAAACAATTCAACCCAGGCCCAGGCTGGCCATATCCGCACAGTAAATGTACCTGCTGGAGATGAAGGCTCGCAAAACATATCCGATAAATGCTAATTAGAGAACTGTAAGTCTACATAGATGAATTGAATACACTGTTAAGCTCTATTTTTTTTCTTTCTACATATTTAGGCTGCTACTTAGTTCTTCTTAGCCATCATATGAGCTAAAGAACTCTTGTGCAGCCGCTACAGTAAAATAAATTTCACGTTTAATGGTCGCTAACATCATCGAGCGAGGTCTGGAAGACCTTTCCGGGGTTCAGAATAGTGTTAGGGTCCAGAGTCTGCTTGATGCCACGCATGACAGCAACAGCGTCGGGACCAACTTCCTCGACCAGGTAATGACGCTTTCCGACACCAATTCCGTGTTCTCCGGTGCTGGTACCGTCAAGCTCGATAGCGCGCTTAACCATCTTATCAACAACGTGCTCAGTCTTATCGAGCTCAGTTTTGGGGTCGTAAGCGATGAGGGCGTGGAAGTTACCGTCGCCAACATGGCCTACGATTGAGCAATCAAGACCAACATCCTTGAGCCAGTCCCTGCTCTCGTGCATGATGGTGCTAAGGTTGGACATGGGCACCGCGACGTCAGTAGTCCACATCTTCTTGGGGGTAGCCCAGTTCATCATACTCCAGAGAGCATTCTTACGGGCGGACCACAACTCATCACTCTCGTCCTGGTTGGAAGCGAAGGTCATGTTGATCAAATCATGCTTCTTAGCGGCATCACGCACCTTATCAATGTCGCTGTTGATAGTAGTCTCGGAACTGCCAGCGAAACGCAACAAAAGACTGTGCTTCTCTTCGAACTTGCGGTCGGTCAAGCCAGCCTCGTTAACAATGCGCATCTGGTTGTCGTCCATAAACTCAACTGCGTTCAGCTGCAAGCCAGGGATAAGAAGAAGGTCCTTTACAGTATCAGTAGCGTCCTGGATTTTGTCGTAGGTAAGAATACCCACACGAGAGAGCTGGGGAGCCGGAGTCAACTTCAAGGTGACCTCGGTAACAATACCCAAGGTACCTTCCGAACCAACGAACAGATCGTTCAAGCTGTAGCCAGCGCTGCTCTTCCGAGGTCTGCGCTTGGTCTTGAACACAGTGCCATCGGCCAACACCACAGTGAGGTTGACCACGTTGTGGCGCATGGGTCCGTTGCGGAACGCACCAATACCACTGCTGCAGTTAGCGCACATACCACCAATGTTGGCACCAGGACCAGCATCAGTACCGAACATCAAGCCATAAGGAGCGAGGTAGTCGCCAAGCGACTCCCAGTCAATACCAGGCTGAACCACCACATCCAAATCTTCCTTGTGCAGCTCGAGAATATCAGCCATGCCAGACATGTCGAGGGTCACACCACCATACACCGGAGTAATATGGCCCTCCAAAGAGGTACCACCGCTAAGAGCGACGACAGGAACCTTATACTTGTTGCAGACCTTCAGAATGTTAGAAACATCCTGAGTGCTGCCGGGCTTGGCAATAGCAGAGGAGACCTCCCAGGGGTGGTGGTGACGGCTCTGCCACTCCGAATCAGAGGCATCAACGCAATCGTCGTGCCCAGTAACGACCTTATCCTTGCCAATGGCCTCGGCAATCTCGTCAATAGCCTTCTTCGTGGTCTCCTTATCGGCGTACTTAACCTTGGTCAATGCACCGATCTCCTTCTCAGCAGGGGCAGATTCAGCCTGCACTGCAGAGGAGTCAGAGAACTTATAAAAGGTAGCACCAGCAATCGCACCAGCAATAGCGGCAGCGCCAGCAAAGAATGGTGCGCTGGTGGATGCAGACTTAGCTGGGGATTGGGCAGAGTAGTTGCGAACAGCGCTACGCAAGGGGTTGTGAGAGGCATTGCGAGCGGCGTTACGGCCTACATTACACCCACAATCCCGCGCGGCAGTTCGCGCAACGTTTCTGAGGGCAAACATGTTGATGTGAAGTGAGGGGTGGGGGGTGTAGATTAACAACCTGTTACCAGAAGCAAAACCCCAGTCTGATGTGATCACGTGTTTCATGTACCGTTGTGTATATGCATGAGTTCTTTGCATAACCGCTGAAGCCGCTCGTATATACTATATTTCAATAGAACAAATAATGCTTTATTTCCTTGAAGCAAGTTTTAAATTTAGCCTATTTTATTACCTCTGATATTTCTTAGATTATCTAATTACGTTTACGGTGTTAATTTATGCAGAAACACATTTATACGTTTACATATATGAGGTTGTGTAGTTGCATGGGTTCTCTGCATAATCGCTCACTTCACCAGCATACGTGGTGTTGAACAGAAAATTCGGGCTCGTGATTTGTCGGTATTAACCTGACATTTACCCTGATCTCGCCAGTAATACGGAAATGTTGGTCCTTGTGAGGGTCATTAAAATCAAAAATAGAAAAAATAGAAATAAATTATATATTCCCGTAAATGTGCACATGTATACTTTATTAGGGAAGGGGTCAGGTATATACTTACCATAGAAAAGCCATGAGCCTGGATGATTGAATCCGTTCATGTAAGTATTTATTTTTTAATTTCATTAGAAAAGATTAGTATACTTGCGTACGTGAGTATATACAAGTTCAGGGTCATTCAGGTGTCTTCAGTTAAGGACCTGCATGACCTTTTCATAAATCGTAAACACAATACCACCGCTCATCACAAGTCTGCCTAGACGGGCAGTGGAGCCTCTCCAGAGAGCTTTCACGCCATCGTTCTTCACAATGGACGTGAAAGTGCGGATCATGCCGCTGTGCTCCTTGTTGCCAGATACCGACTGCATCCGTGTCTTAACGGTATCAATGGGCATAGTGGCATAAACAGTAATGGTACCCACCAAAGCACCCAGCGCAAAGGTCTCACCGGAAGTGAGGGTAGATCCCTTGCTGTTTTCCCACATGGAGCGCAGCGTCTGGTAACTGCCAAGTCGAATGGTGGAGTTAGCTGCCTGACGTGTAGTCACGGGAAGCACACCGCGGTAAAGCACGCCAATGCCATTGTCCTTGACCAGCAGTCTAATGCCAGCGAAGCCTTTACCACTGTACTTCTGAGCACCCCTGCGATCATCAATGAGTGCAGTCTTGATGCTCTCTCCTGGAGTCAAAGCCAGCACACTCTCCAGAGCGCCAGCACCCAAACCAGCCAATGCACCTCTCATAGTACTCAAGTTTCCGTTTTCGTCTCTCAATAAACCGCGAAGAGTGTCGAATCCCAAAAAGCGAACACCGGCCTTGGCGGTATTACCGATTACGAAGGGAAAACAGCCTGCGTAAATAGCACCAAAACCATCGTTACGCACAACCTGATAAATAAGTGAGAATGGGTTAGTAGCAGGTCGAGCAACTGCCTTTGCAGCTGTTTCAGCGGTGGTTTTGGCAGCGCCAGCGGCCTGAGCACCCTCAGCCACGGTTTGGGCAACGTGCGGAGCGTTACGCAGAAGCTGGAGACGAGTCTTAGCGAACTCGAAAGGATAAGTGATTGCTGATTCAATACCACCTGCGGTTGCACCCGCAACAAACGACTTCCAGTTTTTCTCAGCCATAGTGAGTCACGACACCTAACCTGAAATTTCAAATACGGGAAGTGTAGACCTAACCTCAAATGGGCTCATATCGTACCTTTGAATGGCTACTTACTCCATTTCCCACCCTTATCGTCTAGGTATATAGAAAGACCACTCGAAAAAAAATCGTATCATATATCAACTGCCCCTAATAATCGAAATTCTTTTACAAATCACCTAGTTTTTTCCACTTTAACGCTGTGATACCAAATGAAAAATCGTAGTCAAAGTAAAATTTTATGCAAGTAAGTACAACAGATACATTTTTTATTAGATACATATTTAATTAGAATTTTAGGTGCCTATTCGTCCTATTCTTCTTCTCCTATGGCCACTTCACTTGCGATTCTAAAGGCGATCAAGTTTCTGCAGCTATTACAACGCCTCAGCGACAATCGCTTCATCTGCGTGCTTAGCCTAGCCCTATGAGCGAGTCGGAGCTGGCAACGTTGGGAACCTACGAAACCAGCATAGACACCGAAAGCGATCGCTTTAGTACACATAGTGACGATCAATCGCGTATAGTTATGTCTGACTGTGACTCAGGCGATTTTGGCGAGTCTGTACCTGGCGATCCCATCTTCATATCCAAACCCACTGTTTCGACTGCGAGTTCCTCCGCAGCAGCCACTCTGGATCCCCATAATCCTCACTTCTCTTCAACGAACTTTGATTCACTGATGGAGCAGCTTGAGAGCGCTATATATGCCGACGATACCGCGAAAGTGGATGAGTTGCTGAAGTTGGAGCCCAGCCTGCTTAACAAAGGAGCCCTTCATCGCGCTGCAGGCAACAATATGTGGCAGATGTGCAACTTTTTGCTGGCAAAGCGTGCGCTAGTCAATGAAAGAGCCGAGCCCCAGCTCGCAACGCCGCTGTTATGGGCGTGCAGTCGAGGACACGCCTACATAGTCAAGCTGTTACTGGATCACGGCGCAGCAATTGATGTAGTAGACAATTGTGGCTTTACACCACTACATTTGGCAGTGCACTCTTCAAACATCCTAATGGTGGCATACATTCTTCATTTGGAAGTCGAGGTTGACAAGCTCGACTTCGGAGATCGCTCTGCATTGCACTGGGCGTGCGTACAGGGCGATTTCCTCACCGTAGAGGCGCTTTTAAAGGCTGGAAGCTCGCCTAATTTGCCTGATGGTGAGGGAACTTTGCCTCTCTATCACGCAGTGTACACCTCGAAGTCGGATACCATCGTGCAACTTTTGTTGCAGTTCGGGGCAGACCCTGCACCGATTGCCCAAATGGGTGATTCTTTGGCTAACTCTGTATGGCAAGAAGGCTGTTTAGAGGCTGGAAGAACCAACACGGGTCAGGTACGCCGGAGCGCGGTGATGAGTTGCGAGCTCGCCAAGGTGGTGACAACACTTGCTCCCTCGGTAGTAGTTCCGGTGGCTCTGGGCATGATGTACATATTACCAACCTCAATTTGGATGCTGGGTATTCCCCTTGGTGGAGCACTGACGTATGCGGCAAAGAAGTTGCTCGATGAGCACGTCATCCCCTTCTGCTGGTTCGGACGGAGGGCGACGCTGCAATCTACGCTGCTGGCTGGTGTGTTCTGCGCCGTTCTATCATGGGACACCTTCTTCTGGTTCACGCGTATGTTCCCCTCCGTGGGGCGAAAACAGCCGTTGTTGTCGCTGTTTATGCTGCTTGACCTCGGCGTGGTCGTCTGGTCGTACTTCGCAACTTCCTGGCTGGATCCGGGCAAGATCGAGCCCAAATCAACCACGCAGCGGTTGAAGGCAATGAACGAGCTAATGGATCATGGCCTATTTGACTCAGTACACTTGTGCACCCACACCTACGTGCAAAAACCATTCCGTTCGCGGTACGATCATTACCTTGACCGCGTGATTTGCCGGTACGACCACTACTGCCCGTGGATGTACAACGTTATTGGGCTGCGAAACCACCGTATTTTCATTGTTTTCCTGTTTTCGCTTAGTGCCCTCATCACCGGGGCTGGAATACAGTACGCCGCCTACTGCCGCGAAGTGGGTAGTTCTGCCTTCAGCAATGGTCTCACCGTGCTCACACTGTTCCAAGCTTTCTGGCTGGTGATTTTGACGCTGGTGCAGTGCGCGCAGATCGCGAGAGGAGTCACCTCGTTCGAGATCATTTCCCAGGGCTCCTTTGACGTTTTCCGCACTGACCCTGTGAAGGCGTACAGCTCGCTGCCCCGAGACCACCCGAAGGCAAGCGAGATCTTCTTGGACCATGGCTCAGAGGCTGGTGCGTCACTGCGTCGCCACGCAAAAGCCGGCTGTCACAACCACCGGTACCCGACTTGGATGCGTCTCACTGGTATCAGTCAGTGTTTGATGGTGTTCAATGGCATAAACTCGCCGACAGCATCCGGTAAAGCCACACGAGAGAGTGCAAGACGTAACTGCGCGGATTTCTGGTGCACTGGCGAGAGTCTCTGGCGTCCACAGGGCGGAACCGGTCGTTTTGGAGGCAGAATGGTGGACTACTACACTCAGACTGATGCGCCCACCAGCAGTGAGTCAGACTCTCTGGTGTAAATGGCAATTTTTGCTGTACTTTTTAGTTATTTTGATTTACAATAGATACCTTATAGAGAATTAATTTCATAAACTGCGTCTATATATTTTGCGTGTATATATATATATATATTTACAAATTGGAGTAATTCCTGTTATTATTACTTTTAGTACGTGTATATGTGTGTGTGCGTATGTGTTTGTGTGCGTAAGCTCAACTCATTCGATCACACGTACTTCATTTACAACTCATCATGTTCATCACGAGGAACCACATCTCCAACCACTTTGTAAGTAATGTACAAGTCACCGTGGTCACCGTCTTCGTTACGGGGCATTCCCTCGCCCGTTAGCTTCTCGACTTGGTTATTGTACACTCGCTCGCCCTTACCGCGTCCAATTTCCACCGTGGTGGATTGGTCCAGTCGCGACAAGACACGCTTCCATCCTCCTGCTTGGGCCTCCTTAGCACTCAAAACCTCTTCTCGGAACAAATGGAATCCTCTTCGGCGGTAACCGAAGTTATCATCGGGTGACTGCGTGATGCGCACAACGAGGTCTCCAGGCACCCAATCCGGGCTCTGGTCTCCCTCTCCTTCGAGCACGTAATCCCACTGAGTTTCCTGGTGGGGCTCCAAGAATATGTTGTATTTACGGTCCTCCTCTACAACGCCTTCACCACGGCATGAGGGGCAAGGGTGCGAGATGGTGGTTCCTTTTCCACCACAAGCATCGCAGATGGTCTGCATAGTCTGAACCATTCCTGGTGCAATCTGGTGGCGCAGAATACGCTGTCCACGGCCCTGGCACACCTTACAAGTGTCCCGGTGGCCATCGGCACTGCCGCTTCCTTCGCAGTCTTCGCAAATGCCTCTCATTCTCAGGCCCATCTCCACCTTCTCACCATTGTACATGTCAGCTAAGCTTGCATGCAAAACAGTCATGGTGCTGTGGCCCTTTCTAACTGAGTTTTGCTGCTGGTGGAACCCACCAGCACCGCCGAAGAAGCGCTGGAACAAGTCCATCGGATCCTGATGCATGCCAAATCCGCCCTGTGCCTGGCCATTAAGACCCGCCTCTCCGTATTTGTCGAATAACTGGCGTTTCTCAGGGTCTGACAAAATCTCGTAGGCCTCGCTGATCTCAATGAACTTCTTTGCACTCGCCTCGTCACCACGGTTCTTGTCCGGGTGGTGCTGGCGACTCAGTGAGCGGTAAGCTTTTTTCAGTTCCTTGTCGCTGGCATCGCGGTCTACTCCCAGAACCTTATAATAGTCCGCAGCGAGCACGCTTGCCACCAGGGCGAGCACAAACAGCCACCGCATGTTTACGTTTACAGGTTAAAGCGTTGACGTGTTTGTGGATAGAGGCGGAATAGGGTTCTACTGCCTAGACTAGCACTGCTGCCTTAGTTCCTGTGAACAACCCTTAAGCAGCTGCGTCAGGGTTTCCCAATTTATTGAACTCCCAATTTTAGTATTACTACTAGCATAAATATTTCACAACCCCAAGCTAGAGAGGAAGGGAGTAGTAGTAGATGCACGAGGTCGTACACCTCTCGTTCGGTCCGCAGGCGGATGCGCTCCACTGCGAATTCTACAACCAGCAACAAAAATACTTTGTCTACAAAAAATCTGAGCTCGATTCGTCCCACGTAGACCCGCAGGTCCGTTTCGTTTACGGCAGGGAGTACACGCCCAGAGCAGTCTTCTGGGACTACCGCAACGGGTTTGGAAAACAGAAGCAATACCGCCACGAATTAGAGGAACATGATCTGGCCGGTCAGGTAGACAAAATTAGCCTGCCCTCTCAAGAATCCGAGCAGTGGGCAGACTATACTGAGTTCCCCATTCACCAATCGAGCATGCATCGCATTCCCGACTGGGATTGGTTGCCCAATCATCAATTTGGGATTCAAAGAGGTGCTCCTGAGGGCCAGCATGAGGAGTTCGAGCGCGAAGATATGGGTAGCGAGCAGTTTACCGCTGCCTGCCACCAGCAGGGTGGAAACTCTGAGGACTACCTTGACACCACACTTCGACCCCAGCTCGAACAGTGTGATCTGCTGGAAGGTGTCAATTTAGTCACTGATCTCGGTGCATGGGGTGGTTTCGCTGCTCGATTCCTTGCAACCATGAGGGATGACTTTGTTACCAAGCAGCCAATTTTCACCTGGGCATTGTCACGACCGCTGCAGCAAATCTATCCTAAAAATGTTCCTCTCAAGCTTCAGCTTAGTCGAGTGGAAATTCTGACACAGATGTCTGAGTTTGCTTCGCTTGTACTTCCGCTGGAGAATGTGGTGGACGGAGATTTCAGGGCTAATGCCCGTGCCCACTTACCCGCTTTTGAATCGCTCTGTCTTCTGAGCTCAATGCGCAGAAACAGGGTAGGAATGGAGCGCATCGTACAGGATCTGACAGTTGAGCTGCCCCAGGCCAATATTGTTCAGGTGGATAACGATATTATTGCGGAATTTGGCTCGGTTAAGCGCGTGAGTACGAGAAATAAGGTGGTGGTAAACCGCCCTGACCCATTACAACAACCGCTTCAAAACGAGCAGCCAGCATTGCTCGAGATGCACCGTGAAGGAAGCCGTGATAATCAAGAAACTGTTTACGACTGTCCCCAAGTAGCCACTTCTAAAAAGCAACAGACAAGATACGAAGTCAATGACCGGCCGCTGGCATTGCGTACGCTGGTACGAAGACACGCCTCGCACGATCTTCGCGAGCTGGTAGGAGACTTGACTGACAACTATGTGTGGAGATGGGAATCCGACAGCGACTCTGATGTCTAGGTTAGCATTGAAAACTAGTCATACATTATTTATTTATTACCATCAGTATACTACTACTATATTACATTCTTATTTAAATTATTATTTACATTCCTGTTTTAAATTCTCAACTCAGGAAGCCTTGCGCTTCTTTGCTATAACCGATCTTACAATCTCCCTGATTTCGTCTTCTTGTTCTGGAGTCACCTCGGATGTATTATGCTTGTCGCGCGACCATCTTATCACTAATGTTTCTTTCCCGGTTATGCTCTGGTATGCCATTGCTTCACTAGCAAACTCGGCGTTGGTTTCTGTTTTGTAAGTAACAAATGCAATTGAGTTGTTTTTCCCCATTCTCACTGACTCGAGAGGTCCCCACTGCTCGAATTGGGACCTGAGCGTATTGGGGTTGACCTTTTGGTTAAAGTACCCTACAAATAATGTTCGTGTGGGATACAAAAAAGAGCCGACTCCGCTCATATCTTCGCGAAAATCCGCAAATTTTGTGCGTCCAAAACAATCGGTTGTGCGGTCTAATTGCTCGCCATCCCCGGGCTGTGGTATTCTGTGAAGGTATAAACAGTCGCTTCCTTTATAGCAGGCACCCCGAGCAAACCACAAGCAAAAGTAGGGGCCATTCGACCTGGTGCGGCCTGAATCCTGCGAAGGTTTGCATTTGAATGCGCTTCGGCTGATTTTTTTACGAGGGTCTCCACCGGACCATTTACGGTACCACGTATTATAAACAGAGCCACCAGACTGTAATGCGTTTTCTTCTTTCCTCTCCTCCAGTACCTCCTGCAGCTTCGCCTTGGTTACTTGTACCCTGGCTGGTCGATCCGCTTTGTCGGGCGCATCTGACATGCTAAATTGGTTTATTCACCTAACCCGCATCACGAAGACCACCCAAACCTAGATAAGGAAGGTGGAAAATCAAAGATGGAGCGCCTAAAAATATATGTAAATACATAATAGCTTTAACTACATGAGCCCAATATGTGCCTCAATACGATCCAGTCGGTGCTCAATCTTCAATAGCGAATGCAGAACTTGCATCATCACTGCTGAGCTAGACGTCTGAGATGAATCATACGCAGCAGAAGGTGAGTACCCATAATAATCTGTGGGCCTCGCAGATTTTGTTAGCATATCTGATGCATTGGGATGAGCACCCATTGGAGCATATGGTGGCCTATATTCCGTAGCCCTGGGAAATTGGATTCCCGGTTCAGGTGCAGACGACTCAGAGAAGTGGTTATTGCGAGTAAATGATCTTCCTGAAGAGTGCAGCAATTTACTGGAAGGTTTGCGTTTGTTGACAGGTTGTCGATTAGTGGTACTTTGATCTGCTTGTGGCTTTTGAGGCAGAAGCACGGGATCAGTATTGGTTAGATCAGCACCACCCTCGAAAAAAGGCTTCTCGTCGTCAAACTTAAGGGGTGTCACTAAAGTAGTATCATTCTCCTGAGAGTATTTGACATCCAACAATGCACTGCTGATATCAGCGGGTGGTTTTGTGCAGTTTTGAATGTGTCTTCTCAGGTTGCCGCTATCTTTGGTTTGATAATTGCATCGCGGACACGATCGGGGTTTAGTATAAGTTCCCATTTCACAATCCTTCTTCTTTGTAGCTCTTTTTGGTTATTAAAATCAAGTGAGTGACCACAAACCTCTATATATATTCATTTGCCGCGCGTTCAATTTTAAGATCATCTCCCAAGACTGGTCTGGAGCTGATCTCTTAGGACGCGTATTCATCTACCAAACTATTTCCATACGCGTGAATTAGAAAGACATGAGTCCTAATTAAATAAGTGTAATTATAAGATATGATATGGTATGATGTAGAGCAATATGTCTAAGAATGTAAGTTTGTGCGAATGAGTTATTTACCATAAACTGGCTGGTCGGTGATGCCGCCTTGCTCCTTGCTGAGCTCACGGAAGTACCAGCCCTCTCTTTCTGTTTCATTATCGCTGAAAGTACGGGTGCTTTCATCGTATTCAAGCCAGTCACATTTTTCCTTTGCACGAAGTTTCCTGATCCGGTCGACTACATATCCCGAAACAACGCGCTTCTTGGAATTATCGGTTCCCAAGAAGGGATGTGTGTTTGTACCTCGCATAATTACGGTATGCTCAAGTGTGCATAAACTCATCTCGTCCCCTTGTGGTTCTTCATACATGTATGTTAAACACTCGGGATGGAGCTCACATGCATACTTGCAGTCCCCAGCACTAGCAGCCGGGGCCAAGTGTGAGTCCTCAATTGCCTTTTTGTAGTCGTCGGACAATTTGAGCATAGTGGTGTCATCGACCCAGAATATATTTGCAGGGCCACGATATCCATCAGCATGGGCCTTAACGCGCCAGTAATCCCTTTCAGGCTGAACAAAAGGCAGAACAAAGTCAGCATATGCATCACTATACAGCACCGAAATTCCACCCTCTGGCTTTCTACTGCTGACACTGCGCTCCCAGTCAAACAGCCTTTGGATGTTCTCGGGATCGAGGTGGTGCCAGGAAACAAGACGCTGGCATTCGCCCTCTTTTTTCCCCACGTAGACTTTGGTTTCACCAACACCCTCACCAAAGAATGGATCAGGTTTGAGCTCTTCACGCTTGAAAGCCGTATTGATATCAAGCTCGAGCTCTTCGCGGAGCATCCAAGCAAACATGGCATCACCACAACAGATCCTAGTGGCTAATTCCGAATACTTGTTCACCGTATCAACTTCTCTTTGAGTATCCCAGAAAAGAGCATCGAGGGTTCCTCGGCTAACAGCTACACCAGAACCACCATGTGCAAATACGAGACCCAGCGGTTCTTCGCCCTCCTTAGCCTCCTTGATACGTTTTTCCCACACTTTGCCAGAAAGAGCGAACCCGTTATCAATTAGCGCGTTGCTACCAACGTAATGCTTGTCCTTAGGATTCAAGTCCGCGAGAAGCGATCCCAAAGAATCGGAGTGTATGTAAGTATCGTCATCAGCGAATACAAACCAGTCGCAAGTTTTGGGAGCATTTTTCCACGCATGATAGATCATTGGAATATTCTTGAACTTATCAGTATCCCATCCTGCATTAGAGGCGTCTTTCTTTAGATCGCCCGCTTTCCAGCCCCAGGCAAGATCATACTGGCGCCTGATTTCTCGGTACGCATTCAGCTGCTCACTCTGGAGAGAAGCTGCGATATCCTCAATGATGTCAATCACCTTTTCGTTGCCTATTTGGCCAGGCGCATCAGAGTAGATTTGGTGATGAGGAAATCTCTTCAGGGTGGTTTCCAGGTGGACTGGCAACCGTTCCCACATCACATCAGCACCAGTTTTCAGCATATAGAAGGTGCGGTCAGCAATTGGATGGAGAACCTCGCTCGAAGCGTTCTCCTCTCGAGTAACCCCGGGAACTTCCCTCCATACATCAGAGGACCCAAACTTGAGACGGGTCTCCAGGGAGGGGAACTGAGTATTACGGACCATGGTTCGAAAGAAAGTCTCCACTACCGTTGATGATGGTGATGAAGGTGCGCCCGCACATAGTGAGTACAAAGTTATAGCCAGTACGACTAAAACTAAGACTACTATATTGGTTCTTCTGACACGCATGTTCCCTGAACCCTGGATGTGCAACCTAATTAGTACCCTCTCTACTTATCTGCCCTGAGGTCCCTAAACCACCATCCAGATTGGGGACATAACTGCCAAGACTGACGAAAAAATTTATTAATTTCGTATTTAAAAAATAAATTTAAAATGCATGTGTGTGTATAGTATGCGCGCGTGCATTTTTAATCACACTCGCAATAACATACTAACACATACACACACAAATATATATATATATATAGTTTAATCCACAGATCTACTCATCGTCTTCGCTCTCCATGTTGGCAGCATCCTCGGCCTCGAGCTCGTAGTCATTCATGTCCTCGACTTCCTCGCTCTCGCTTCCGCTGGCATCTTCATCGCCACTAGCACCGCCGTAGCCATCATCCTCTTCACCATTTTCAGAGGCTTCTTGGGCGCGCAATTTAGCACGCTCCTCACCTCTCTGTTTACGGGAACCCTTGGACTTAAGCTCTTCACGCTTGCGCCTGACATTCTCCTCCTGGTCCTTCCGTCGCTTGGCACGCTCATCATCCTTGTGCTTGTGCATGCTCTCAAGAGCCTGGGCCTCCTTCGCACTGCGCTGAATGAGCTTGTGGTACAGAGTCTTACCCGAGCACAGACCCTCCTCGATCTTGAGAAGCGAGAGGTTCAGTCTAGGTCCAACTTCGACTAATTTCACCGCGCGCTTAACTTTGTGGTTCTTGTTGGCAGAGTTTTGAGAAATACCGGCGGGGGGCATGTTGCTGGTGGGAAGAACTTCATCCTCGGCCTCGGAGTCGCTGGTATTGGCATCGTCCATGAACTGAGCAACATCATGCAGCTGGTGCAGATCAGGCATCTGCTTGTGACCCTTGGCTGCCATATCGAGCTTTTTGACTGCACGCGAGGTGCCTACAACTCGAGTGACCACGCAGTAGTGGCGCATCTCGATGTCGCCAGTCTCAGGAATGCGATTGAGCAACAACACTCGACGAACATTGCTCAATGAGGTGGCAGCATCGACCTGAATGGTAGGAAGCATGTTTTGGAACATGGAAGTAAGCAATGCTTCCTTGTCACTGGTCTTCTCAGTGGAGAAGTTGTTGAGAACCAGAACAGGCGGGTTCTGCAGCTCGGGGCTTTGAGGAGTCAGAGCGTGTGGTCGCTGCTGAACTCGCTGGATATCTCTGCTCAAAACGTACTGGTTGACCCTGAAGTAGAGGGTGGGGCCTCTTGGAGTGCGGCCAATGCGCAGCATAGTGTTGCCCGCGGAGGACTGGGAGAAAATGAAAAAATTGGTTACACCCAAGGGACCAGCCATCACGAAGTAATCCTTCAGCTTGTTTGCTCGGCGCTCACGCAGCTTACCAGCAGTGTGAGGCTGCATAACCTGACGGAAGTCTCTGACGAGGGAGCTCAATGCCTTTGTGGGCTTACGCTTGGGGTCTCCCATTTTGATAACCATGGATTTGGGAATGCCATTTTGGCTTTCATCAGGTTCCGCAAGATGCGTTCTCTTCTTATGTCTCGTTTTACCCATCTGCGTGTTTCTACTTTATGTTGGGTGGTGTGGGTGGTGTTGGGCACTGAAATTTAGACTGGTGATAAAAAAATTATATAAGCAATTATTTTTCACCTCGAGGCGGGGGGGGCAGAATTTCACTTCCCTAAGCGGTTAAATTTAAAGCACCAAAAACACACCACCATACTCCTAAAAACATAAAAAAAAATGTCGGAGTTCAAGAAACTGGGCATCATTGACATTCTGGTGGAAGCGTGTGAGCAGCTGCACTTCAAAAAGCCCACCTCGATCCAGGAGCAGAGCATTCCTCCTGCTCTGGAGGGCAGAGACATCATGGGTTTCGCTGCCACCGGTAGTGGTAAGACGGCCGCTTTTGCTCTTCCCGTGCTCCAGGCTCTCTATGAAAAACCTTCGCCCCTGTTCTGTGTTGTGCTCTCCCCCACTCGTGAATTGGCACACCAGACTGCCCAGCAGTTCCAGGCTCTGGGCTCCCCCATGGGCGTGAAAACCTCGGTCATCATTGGTGGTGAAGACCACATGCAGCAGGCTGTCTCTCTCAGTAAGCGCCCGCATGTAATTGTAGCTACTCCTGGTAGATTGCTTGATCATTTGGAGAAAACGAAGGGATTCAATTTGAGGCATCTGCAGTACCTGGTGCTTGATGAGGCCGATAGGTTGCTGGATATGGACTTCAAGGAGCCAATTTCTCGCATTCTAGAGATCATTCCTACTCAGCGTCATACTTATCTTTTCTCCGCTACTCCTTCGAAGGATATCGAGTCCCTCCAGCGTGCCAGTTTGCGCAACCCCGTGCGTATCTCTGTGTCCAACCGTATCACCACTGTAGACACTCTTTTGGAATACTACGTTTTCACTCCATTGAAACACAAGGATGCTACTTTGGTGTATATTCTTAACGAAATTGCTGGCAAGAGTGTGATTGTTTTCGTCAATACGAAGGACGAGGGAACTCGTATTCCCATGATGCTGGAATCGCTCGGATTTTCGTGCGTACCTATCAACGGTAACATGACTCAGGAAGCGCGATTGGGTGCCCTCAACAAGTTCAGAGCTGGTAGCAAGAACATTTTGGTGGCCACCAACGTTGCTGCTCGAGGATTGGATATCCCATTGGTCGACTGTGTCATCAATTACCAGGTTCCCGATAATGCTGCTGACTATGTGCACCGTGTTGGACGTACTGCCCGTGCGGGACGTAGCGGTAAGGCTATTACTATGTGTGCGCAGTATGATGTCATTCGATACACCAACATCGAAAAGGAGGTGCACGGTGACAAGAAGCTGCCGGAGTTCCCCGTAGATAAGGATGGTGTTATGCTGCTGTTGGGAAGCATTGAGGAGGCCCAGGGCCAGGCGAAAATGAATATGGCTCGTCTTCACGAGAAGATGGGCAAGAGTAAGGGCCCCAAGGGCGCTAAAGGCAAGAAGAGAAGACGCGACGATGCTGATGCCGACGATTAGATGTTGTTGTTGTTATTTAATTGACGTATATATATGTACTTTATTTATTACATTAATTTTTTCTGAAAAGGGTTTCATAGTTTCATTATTTGCTTGTGGTTCATATAACATAACTAGTAGAGTCGCAGCCAAGCAATAACCGCCGCACCCAAACCAGTGAGCACCGAGCAAAGGGCAAACGTGCTAGAGTAGCTATCTCCATTGGTACTGGCAAAAATGACACCGAAGATGAACGAGCCTACAGCTGGACCTAGAATAAACATTCCCCAAAAAGTCGCGAATACCTCGATTCCCCATACGTGCGAAATTGTTAATGGGAATAGAGTGAAGCTTGATCCATAGACCCAACCGCTAATGCTACTGGCTACAGACAAGGAGACCCACTCGAATGCATATGCGAGGTCTGTCAGTGCTAGAAGTGCTACCACTCCAATAAGCAATGTGGATGGTTTTAGCGCCAGCACATCGGTGACAGCACCAATTACCAGCCTAGAAACAGTGCTTCCAGTGCTGAACAATGCGACCTGGGATGCGGCGCTGTGTACATGTTTGCTCGCCTTCACCAGCAATCCCAAGTTGTTCTGGTACGCTTCTAGAGGTCCACTAACAACCACAAACGAGCCCAAAAATATAAGAGTGCGCTTGTCACTGAAGAATCGCTTGATGTAACTCTCGGTAACGTCCGCACCTCCATCAGCAAGCTCGTGAGCTGGCTGGCTTTGGTTCTTGTCCACGTTACCCCAGATTGGCGCCAGTGTAGCCAGCACACCAAGAAAGAAGAGTAGCAGCCCCAGTACTTGAAAAAGACTGCTGAGATGAAGAGCAGGAGAAGTTACACTTGCTCCATCATGTCCTACTTTGCTGGGCTGCAAATACAGACCAATGAGCTTGGCGTACATGAGCGAGGACACACCGTAACATGTTGTGGGGATCGAAATTGCGAGCAATGCGCTCTTGCTGTAAAGGCGTGCACTATTAACTAAAGAAGAAATGAAGCTGGCTGAACATGCAATGCCAATAACGCTGAAGAATAGGGCCATCCAGCCCCATGACTGTCCGGTGCGCGCGACCCACGCGCATCCACCGTAACCAATCACGTAGGTAATGCTGCTTAGCACTCCAATATAAGACAAGCGGTATACATCGGCCGACCAGCCAATGAAAGGTACGCACAAGTAGAGACCAAGCTCTCCAGCAATGGATATGTAGTTGATCTGCAGCGGTGTGTAGTTCAAGTAAGTCTCGAACGAATCAGTGTATAATGAGAAAACCGTGAAAGAAGCTGATAATAAACATCCAACGACGCTTGCTGCATAGGCAAATCGCCTGTGTCCAACTGTATTGGCACCTGCATCACTAGCGCGAATTAGGGGATCAGTTTCTGAGCTCGACATTTTGCAGCCACGAAATCAAACGAAGACAATAGATTTGATTTATGGGTTGGCTCTCGTGACCACTAAGCTAATAGCTGTTTATAAATAGTCGCAGACTTGAGTGGATCAAAAAGAGCACTACTGCTTTTTTTAGTAGCTTCGATGCTCGATGATCGGTGCAGGTGATAAGGGTACCCTAATTTGGGAAATCTCAACGGCGTTATCTATCAACGGCGGGGGAAAAAGCGAGGGGGAAGTATTCTATCTAATATTTATAAATATGCGTGTTTAATATTTAAACTAGCCTTATTTCAATTTGTTCCAGAACGAAGAGTCCTTTTGAGATAAGTCGGAATATCCTCCAATGAATTCGCCCTTGCTAAATACGTAAGGCACAGTGCGCTGCTTGGTGAGCTCAGTGAGGTCCTTTCTGATCTCTCCACCCTCGGGCACGCGGTCGAGCTCAACAACCTGAGCATTCACACCATTGTTAGCTGCCAGTTTACGGGCGTTCACGCAAAACGGACAGGTTGTAGTAACAAACAACGAGAGCGGCTTCTGGATCACAGCTTTGAGACTCATAGTGTGTGTATTTGCGAGGGTATCAGGTGACAGTCCTTTTAAGCACCACAGCCTGAACACACCCAGCTCCAGACCATCCCCCCACAGTTAAGCATGGGGCTGACCAAAGAACAGAGAGCAGCGAAATTTGCAACTAAACCCCAGGGGCCGGGGTTGGTGAGCCGGGGAAACAAGAAATTGAGCGTTGAGGAACAAAGAAAAATATTTAATGAGCTCGCGAATCAGTCGAACTCCACAAAACTGATGCATTTGCGAAGCCTGCGCGAGTCGCTCATGAGCACCCCTAAAACAGAAGCCACTCGTGAGTTTGAGCAACAAGTATATGAAAGATCGGTGCGTGAATGTGTCGAGCAGAATGCTTTGGAGACTGTGCCCCATCTTCTCGGGCATCTTTGTCATATTTCACCGCATGTCGAGACCTGGCGGAAACTGTACTGTATAGTGTTGAGTAACACACGCCAGTTTAACGAGGCTTTAGTATACTGTAGAAGCAAAAACGACGAAAGTTACCTTATGAGCTTGATGCTGATTGATTCGCCGCTTTATCACGCATTGATTTCAAGTGAGCAAGAGCCGATAGCTCTCAAGCTGATGAGCCAGGCCGAACATACCTTCGCAGGCGAAAGTACAAGGCTGAAAGTAGCATACAGATAAACCATTCATAATTCATTATTTATTCATTAGTATTTATTATATCATTTCTTGTCTGTACAGGTTAGCTCTGTTTGAAGACTGAAGTAAATTTTGGTTTTTTCTCCATTGGGAGAGTCAGTATAAAAAGACTCGTCATTGCTACTTACATTTTGGCTTCATTTATGGCTTCTGTTGGTGTGTATTCTAGTAAGGGGTTAGCGTCAGTTCGAAAAAGAATAGTTTTCTCTGCATTTAAGTATCAGAGAGATTCCCATTTTATTCATTCATCATACCTTTTGAAAAATGTGAAAATACCCTAGCAAGTAAGCAGGCCGAGGTTATGTGTGTATTTATACTCTCCTTATGTATGCACCCATACATTAAGCGTGCACGCACACAAGGAAATACCGTACATAAGTGTCAATCAGCTAGTTTTATAATTGAAAACATAAACATTTCTCTTGTGAAGAGAAGAAGAGTCAATCATTTATGCTATGAATACATACCAAATATCACATCCGAAAGACTTTCGCGAGATCGCAAAACCCACATCGGTTGATGACGTCTAAATAATAATATAATATGTAAACTTTTTAGAAAGGAGTGTCCTCGGGGTCAACGCTGTCATCGTAGTATGCGCCAATGACAGGGAGCTTGGAGAACACATCGCCGCGCAGACGAGTGATCGAGTCAGCGAAGAAGAAGAGAGCAACGCCAGCAGAGCCACCCCAGAGCGCGAGGCTGGGGGTCCACTTGAACACCTTAGGGGCAGTGATAAAGTTGGCGAAAGAGAGAGGAGAGCTGTACTTGACACCAGCGCGGTAGGCAGACTTCACCATTTTATTATACAAAGGTAATTTTGGACGTGTGCGATTGGCTGTGTAAGCACCCTCTCTCAGAGTTGGAAACACGATACGGTTTGTACCACTAAGGGCGTATCTCTTCATCCTGGTGCGCTGACAGTCCCAGCTCGGACCCTGCATCCAGAAGCATCACGGTAACGTGGTGCCTGATAATCGAGTGAGAGCGGTGTATAGATATATATATATACATATTTGCAGTTACAAGCACCTGCAAGTTCGATGCTAAGCTTGAATTTTAAATCTATGATAAATAATATTTTATTTATGAGACTGCAATTCAAAAAATTGGATACATATAAAGCACTTATTTTATGCCAGGGAAGCTTTATTACGCAATCAGCGCCAAACGATTGCGTTATCCGAATCGACCCCATTGAGCTACACTATCATCACCCTACCCTGATTTGATAGAGTCACTATAGGATCTACCATGTCTTCCAACGCGACGGAGAACACGCCGTTGATCCAGGAGTCTAATAATACTCCCAATGAGAGAGTAGAATCGGTTCCATTGATTCCAGAGGAGGCTCATGGCCTCAACCGTAACCGCATTATCCTGCTTATGGTTGCGCTCTACTTCAACGTCTTTTTGGCTGCACTGGACACTACTGTGGTTACCACTCTTATGGGCCATATTGCCAGTGATTTGGAAGCCTTAGACTCCATTTCGTGGGTCGCTACTGGTTATACGGTTGCGTACTCTGCCTTCCAGCCCCTTTACGGTAAATTCAGTGATATCTGGGGTAGAAAGAAGGTGTCAATTTTCTGTACCATTATGTTTGGTGTCGGTTGCTTGATTTGTGGACGTGCTGGTCAAGTCCCAGCTCTTGTACTCGGCAGGTTCGTGAGTGGTGTGGGTGCTGGTGGCATGCTGTCCATGAGCACCATTACCGTGAGTGACTATGTCCCATTGCGCTCCAGAGGTATTTTCCAGGGAATTGGTAACGTATCTTTTGGTAGTGGTGCCAGTCTTGGTGGTGTGCTTGGTGGCTGGCTGACTACTCTTGGTGGTTGGCGGTTCGCCTTCACTGCTCAAGTTCCCCTGGCCATTGTCAGTGTTGTTATTCAGTACTGGCTACTTAGTGACCACAGAACCTTGACTGAAGCAGTGAGAAAGAGTGCTTGGGCTCGAATTGATTGGGTTGGTAGTCTCAGCTTGGTTTCAGCTTTACTGCTGTGCATGTTGGGCATTACCACCGGTGGAACCCAGTTCCCCTGGACTTCCGCACCTATTATTGGCAGTTTCATTTTGGCTGTTGCCCTTCTATATTTGTTCTACTACTGGGAAACCAAGCGTGCCGTGGAGCCCGTTATCCCCATTCCCATCCTCACCCACCGCACAGTTATCAGCGCCTGTCTTACCAATTTCTTCGGCAGTGGTCTGGTTTATGCGTTCCTGTACTACACCCCTATCTTCTTGCAGGCTATTTACGGCTACACGTATACCGAGGTTGGTCACCGCATTGTGGTAAACTTTGTAGGTGTAGCTGTGGGCAGTTTGGGATCGGGTATTATCATGCGCCGCACTGGAAAGTACCACCGCCTTGGCATCTATTCTGGCTCTTTGCTAATTTCTGCGACATTGGTTCTGCTTTCAATCCCATTCCTCGGCTACGATTTTGGCAGACATGCTTCGTTCCAGAGTTTGGCGTTCTTGGCCACTGGTCTCGGTTACGCCTCCATGCTCACCATCACTCTGTTGGCGTTGATTGCAGCCGTTGAGCCGAAGTTCCAGGCTACAACTACCGCTGCTCAGTATACCTTCAGAGGTGCTGGAAGTTCTTTGGGAATCGCCCTTGCTGCCGCATTGTTCCAGAACACTTTGGTACACGAACTCGTGAAGAAGATTGGCACTGACAGTAAGAAGCACCGCAAGATCATTGAGAAGGTGTCAAAGTCGCTGGAGGCGATCTATGACATTCCCAAGAAGTACAAATCATCGGTGATTGCGAGCTACAAGGTTGCTGGTCTTTCGGTTCAGGGCATGTGTCTCGTTATGGCGATTCTCTCGCTTATCTTCATGGCTCTCATGAAGGAGCACGACCTTACGCACCGCCCTGGAGAAACAAGAGACGAGGAAGCTCGTCCTTCTACGCCCCCTGGACCTTTGGAGAGTGAGGCTTAGATGGTTCACGCCAAAAAGTTGAAGAACTGTTGTATATTTTGATCGTATATAAAGTAATATAATGATGTGATTCCGAATCATTAAAACTACCTGCATTCATCTTTCATATATTGCATAAATTGAAAATAATTTATATATATATATATATATATATATATATGCGAATGTTTATTAGCTTGAGGTTGCGTCAGCGCAATGGAGTAGCGTCGATCTGCACTAAAGTAGGCCCCAGCGCGAGCTGAACCTTCTTACGGTACATCGCTCCACTGGACTTCTGAAGAGGGTTTCCCTCGAGATATATAGTATGGAACTTCGGCAAGTGTTTGAGCTCCTTTTCCACGGAGTCGTAACGCTCTAACTCATTATTTCCAGCCCACAACTCCTCCAAATTGGTGAGGTGTGATAGACCGGAAAATTCCTTGATCTTGTTGTTAGCGATATCCAATGTGTTGAGTTTGGTCAAGTTTTCTAGGCCCTCAATCTTTTCGATTTGGTTAAAGCTGATGTAAAGCTCTTCCAAGTTAGTGAGTTTCTCAAGACCCTCGATCTTGGTGATTTTGTTGCTCTGGATCGACAAGAGGCGCAGATTAGACAGAGCGTCCAAGTTTTCGAGTTTAGTGATGCGGTTTTTGGCCAGCCACAGCATCTCTAGACTCTGCAACTTCTCTAAATTCTGGATCTCCTTGATGCGATTGGCACCCAACTCAAGATTGTTGAGGTGCACCAGGGTGTCTAAACCTTCAATTCGCGACACATCATTCTGACAAAGGAAAAGCTGCTCCAATCCAGTGATTCCCTCCAAATGGCGGATGTGTCGGATATTGTTGAAACTGAGATCGAGCGACTTGAGCGCAGTGCCATTGAAATGTTCGAGATGGTGGTCTATGCGCTCGATATTGTTGTCGTACAAATCGAGATTCTCCAATTTTGTGGGTAAATGGTCCAAACCTTTCATATTTCCGAGCTGATTCTGGCGAAAACAAGCGTAAGTGACGTGGGGGAACCGCTCCAGTCCGAGTTTCTTGAGACTCTTGAGCTTCAAGTGCGTGAGGTCAATTTCATCAGTATCTTCCTCGAATTCTTCTAGAAGATCCTCATCAGCTTCAATAGGCGGATCCAGTGGTTCTAGAACCTCGACTTCACGCCTCACTGTTTTGGGCTCCTGTTCTGACATTGTTGGTGGACTACTTGATGTAGGGCGGCGGGGTACTAATAGTAGTACGCCACGAACGAGACGGAGGGAGCAAAAAGCGACATCGAAGTGTGCACTTCAAACCAACACGAAAACAAAATAAGATAAATACTGAATAATTACGAGAGAATATTAAAGTATTGGGCGGATAAAGTGAGATCAGAATACCAGGATAGTGCAATTGCTTGTGATTTGGTGAACTCTCCAACAGCTCAGTGTGTGTGGAGTGAGCTTACAGTACATATCTATTTCCAAATGTGTTCTAGCTTCCGTAGTATTATCTTTTTTTGTTTCCTTATGTTTATTATCACACCTTGTGTATACAGAATAAAAGTCTATGCATTGATATATCCTGATGGAAAGTACATATTTTTATATACATCTAAGAGAATCCAGCGCGTGGAAGCACACAAGGAATCATTCGTTGCTCGCAGAGCGGGCCAGCATTCGAACTAATAGCTGTGTGTGCAAATAAACCCACTAGACTGGTGTGTTTGGCTGGTAAATGTACTCACAATGTGTTTAGCGAGCAGAGGACTGGGCGCTGATGTAGTCGACAGCGTCCTTGACGGACTTGATCTCCTCAGACTCCTTGTCGGGGATCTCAATGCCAAACTCCTCCTCGACAGCAACCATGACCTCAACAGCGTCAAGACTGTCGAGACCGAGCTCCTGGAAAGAGGCAGCGTCGCTGAGCTTCTCGTCCGAAGAGAGGAAGTTCTTGAAAACGCCGAGCACACGGGTCTCAACATCGGCACGGGGGATCGAGCTCTGGAAACGAGCAAGCTGGGGCATGCGAGCAATCTGGGGCATACGGGTAGCAAGAGCAGGGCGGGCCGCGGTGGCGGTGGCCGCACGAATCAACGAACGAGAGAACATTGGGGAGAAGAGGAGGATCGGGTTCGCTGAGATGAAGAGTTGCTGAGTAATAACCGTATGTAGTATCCAATTAGTGTGGAGCCATTACAGTGCACACACACACACACATACATACATACGCACATCACAATAGCAGTAGATTCCTAATTTAAATATTATTATTTACAGTAGTTCAACCTAGCTTTACAACCTAGCTTGATTTCGACATATCAAAGATTTGTGTATGATCAATGCTTGCTTAGTATAGTATAGGATGACACATATATATTCATGACACACACATACGCACCTAAATGCCTTTTCATTCAAAATTCATATAGTCACACTAACCCAATCTGAAGATGTCGGAATTAATATATATATACTAAAAACGGTTGTCACGCAAATTAGGGCGCGCAAACATCCTCATACTAGCTCTCTGGTCGTTAATCATTATCATAATTCATTTAGAAACCTTTCCCACGATGTTGTATCTCAGGCGGAAGAAATAAAACCAGTCATCCAGGACCTTCTTCTGTTTTTCACTGAGGTCCTCGTAGTCTGGGAGTGCGTCTTCTTGCTTTAGACTCGATTTCGCCAGTGCACGCGAGGCGTCTTTTCCTGCGAAAATGTGGTATCCCTTACCAGGACCATAGCTGGCTGTGTTGCGCGTGACGTCGAAAACAGTGCCCTTGATGGCCACGTAAAGTTTATTGCTGTGTACACCATCAGCCTTAGCCAACTCTTCTACTGAGATAGGCGTATCCTTCGGCGGGTCGAGCTTGAACGCTTCTTTGGGTGCAAATCTGTCGCTGGCGCTCATAATGATGTGGGCAAGGTTCTAGCCCGGACTTAAGTGGTTCCTATGCGTGTGGCCACCAAGCTCTTTTTTCCTCCATTACCCTACACACATCGCCCACTCTAATGTCACCCCTCCTCCTACCAGGTCCAGACATCATTTTAATTCTAGGTAGTACAATTATTGTAAAATTTCGATAATATAGAAGCATTGAGGGAAACCCCTCTCATCTATCAATCATAGACGGCTTAAATATAACTTCACTTCACGAATCAACAATTGTGAGGTTTTCTTCCCATATAAGAGAATTTTCGTTTACCACTCAAACCCTCCCTGATCCCACTCGTCCATAAAATGGTACATTTTCACAGCTTATCAGTCAATTGCTAATTAAATCAATTTTAAATCTAATCAGAAGCTACACGAAAAAAAAAAAAAAAAAAGGTAAGAAAATAGCCTAAGAAATGCAAGTGAAGATTGGGGAAGGTGGACGACGAGGTATTGCGCGCTTTGTTTACCTTGTGCTTAACCCCTCCCACCATCCGTGGGCAAGGTATTGCCCGATGGGAATAGCGGAAAGTTACTCGAAGCTGAATCCAAAACTCAGACTTTATCTTGGGATCAGTACATTTGTGATCGCTGCATATGGTAACTACGCCCTCAACCAAGCCGACAGGAGGGCCGCGGAAGCCTCGCAACCAGCCTCAGCAGACAAACCCGGAACCCAAAGCCACGAAGCCCCACCCCAAACCGGAATCCGCCAGTGAGCGCGAGGAGGTCACCAGCGACAAGGAAGAGAAGATCAACGGTGACCACAAAGGAATTGGTGCCAATTCGAACGGTAAGAGTTCTAAGGCGAGCAAGGGAACTGCTGCTGACGCCAGCAAACGTGAGGAAGCAGAACCCAAAGAAGCAGAACCCAAGGAAGAAACAGAGCAGCAGCGCGAGATGCGTCAGCTGCTCACTGATCTTGCTAACCATAAGTACAAGAATGTGGTAGTTATGGCTGGTGCGGGAATTTCTACTGCTTCGGGAATTCCTGACTTCCGTAGTCCCAAAACAGGTCTCTACGCCAACCTGCAGAAGTTCAAGCTTCCGTATCCGGAAGCAGTGTTTGATATCTCCTATCTTCGCAAGAATCCAGACCCCTTCTTTATGCTCTGCAGTGAGATGTACCCTACAAAGTTCAAGCCCACGCGTTTCCACCACTTCATTCGGTGGTTAAACGACTTGGGTGCCCTCAAGCGGTGCTATACCCAGAACATCGATACCTTAGAGCGCCTTGCTGGTGTTCCTGAAAGCAAGATCGTAGAAGCACACGGTAGTTTCCAGAAAAACTTCTGTATTGACTGTAAGGAAGAAGCAGACAAGCAGAAGGTTGAGGATCACATTCTTGCTAAACGCGGCGTGTACAATTGCGATCAGTGCGACGGAATTGTAAAGCCTGGAATCGTATTTTTCGGTGAGGCTCTTCCCGCCAAATTCTTTGAGTGCATGGAGGCTGATTTTGAAAGCGGTGAGAACGATGTGGACTTGGTTATTGTGGCCGGAACCTCCCTCCAGGTGGGGCCCTTCAACCAATTGCCGGATATGGTTCCGAAAAAGACGAAGCGGTACCTAATTAATTACGATCAGGCGGGTAGTCTCGGTAAATGGCGTGGAGATAAGCTTGTTTTGGGAAAGATGGAAGGCCTTGACGACCTGTTCGACGAGTTTGTGACAGAGCCTAAGGAGAAGGAAGACACTAAGGTTGACAAACAAGTCGAAAAGGAGAACAAGGATGACAAGAAGAAGAAGTCGAAGAAGTCTAACACCGGTGAGATCATTGATCTCATTGACGAGCTTGATATTAACTAGATTACCCGGATGCCTAACATAAACAAATAAATTATTATTATTATTATTACTATTATTACTATATATTTAGATTAACTTATTCACTACCGATAGAAAAGAGAAAGATGATTATAATAACAATTAAATGATAAATATAAGAATAATTTAATAATAATGAATCTATTTAAAAAATAATATAATTTCTAATAGTGCTTGGAGAGAATGTAGAGAAGCAAGAGTAGCAAAACCCACTTGCTGGTGAGCGTACGCACAAGCTTGAGCTGCAGCTGATCAAGCCAGAAGCGGAAACCACCCACTTTGCCCTTGCGAGGCAGCCACGTACCATAGGGGCGACTGAACAGTTTGATGAGGAAAGGCCTGATGGCATTGAAAGGTGGGTAGCGCGCATCAATGAGTTTCTCGGCCCAGTACGGCTGATACACGACGGGTTTCTCGTGGGAAAACTCGTCGAAGCCCCACTTTCCGTGGTAGCGACCAATGCCGGAATTTCCCACACCACCAAAAGGTATACCTGCACTACCACCCTGGATAAGTGCATCGTTAACCATCACTGCACCGGTGCGAACATAGTTAGAAATATGGTCGATCTCGTTGTTCTTGTTAGAGAAGATATAGCATGCCAGGGGATAGTCGTGCGCGCTACCTACTACCAAATCGGTGGCCTCCAAAGCGCTATCTACAACCACTACCGGAAGAATAGGTCCGAACAGCTCCTCCTGGAGCAACGAATCGTTCACTTTGACATCAGAGACAATTGTGGGCGGATAGAAAAGCGAAGCGCGATCGGCTTCACCAAGCTGCCACCGCTCGCCATTCGATTTCTCCACCAAAGAGCTTATGCGATCAAACATCCGCTCACTGACAATATGAGCAAAATCATTGCCATCAGTGGAGGTTGGAGTGAGGTCGGGGTAGAGTTTAGTAACTGCCTTCTCAAGCTCTTTCACGAATTGAGCAGCTACTTTCTTCTCGACAACACAGTAGTCTGGTGCAATGCACGTCTGGCCGGCATTGGCAAACTTTGCCCAGACCAAGCGCTTGGCAGCAAGCTTGAGGTTTGCAGAGGCAAAAACCACCGCTGGTGATTTTCCACCGAGCTCAAGAGCAACAGGAGTAGCCAGTGGTTGCTTTGCCGCAGCCTGCAACACGATCTGGCCCACCCGGTTAGATCCAGTGAACATAATCTTATCGTACTTCAGCTTGAGCACCTCGGTTGTTTCTTTAACACCACCATTCACTACCTGGGCAACCTGAGGGTCAAGTGCCTGCTCAATGATATAAGTAATTGTCTTAGAAGACTCTACTGCCACCTCGGTAGGTTTCACCAATGCGGTATTTCCAGCAGCAATTGCTGAGACAAGAGGGCCCAAAGTGCACAGGAAGGGATAGTTCCAAGGACCGATCACTAAAACCACACCATATGGTTCCTTGCGTAGCAGCTTTTTACCGGTGAAACGCACATCGGCCTCGAGGGGCACATCAGCGGCCCAATCGCCCAAGCTACGAATGGCAAGCACAATCTCTGCCAAGATACCGTGAAGTTCTAAAATTTCAGTTTCTGCCGGTGCCCGATGAAGATCTGTATGCAGCGATCGCTTGATCAGGTGCTCGTTGTCGAGCACTGCGTAGTAAAGGTTACGCAGCTGCTGACGGCGGAACTCAAGATCGAATGTACGATGAGACAAATATCCCTGCTGGACTGATTGGTATTTGGAATCGAGCTCTTTTACGAAAGACATTTTGGAAAACTGCTTTTTGTGGTTCAGTCCTAGGGCTCCGTGTGGGGTATTTACGAAAAGGGCTAACGCTAATTTAGGGTTGTGGATCCCGCGCCGATCCAGGCCTCGGTAATTCGCGTGCATGTGATGCATGTGAGCTGTTCAATTAACGGTGAATTTCCGCTATTCCCTTCCACAATATGGATATATATTATCGTAATTCAATTGAAAAATATATATATATATATAAATTGATGTGCATGTGATGCATGTGGACTCCCCAATAAACGGAGTCAGCGTATGAGCGCGAGTGCGCGCAGATGAGTACATCATATAGGAGTGACCAGGTATAATGAATTAGCTAAATAAATACAATTGTTAGTTAATTTTCAATGTTTACTTCCGTTTCCGAGCAGGGCATACATCGTTCAGTAAACAAACATCGCATTGCTGCACTGTCTGTCGCGAGGGGCACCATGTCTGTCCAAAGCCAACCAATAACGGATTGATATCTTTCCACATACTCTTTGGCATCCATTTTTCCAATGCCTCTCTTGTCTTTTCGGGAGTGGGGTGTGCCGTCTTGGGTACCCACTTCCACCACTGGGCCAGTCGGTTTATGTGTACGTCCACCCCAATTCCATCAACAATATCCCACGCATTTTGAAGAAGTAAGTGGCCCATCTTGGGACCCACTCCGGGCATTGCTACAATTTCTTCGATGGTTTTAGGAACGTCACCGTCGTATTGGTCCAGACTTATTTGAGCTGCCTGCTGGATATAGATGGCTTTACGGCGGTAGAAACCCACTGGGTTCAGCAATTTTTCCAATTGCGCAGTTCCAGCAGCCAAAACCGATTCAGGAGTCAAAGTAGGTTTTAAATTGTCCCGTAAGCGTCGCACAGCTGCCGCAGTGACGTCGTCCTTGGTCTGTGAGCTCAGCATAAGGCTGATAAGACACTGGAAACGTACTGTCTTTTGGGGAATATGACCTTGTTCTTGAAGTCCAACCTCAGCACATCCTACAGAATCTACAGGAGAAGGTCTTAGTCTACGCATCTCTCGAATTCGATCTATGAACAGATAAAAGTTAGGGGGAGGTTTCATCTGCTGACTTGCATGATCCCCCAGTTGCTCAATATCAGGAATCAACGGTTCCTCTAATTCAGGCTTGATTTCAGGCTTGATTTTTGGCTCTAATAGTGGATCATTTTGCGGTTCGTCTTTTAGTTCCATTTTTACAGCAGGCTTTTGTGCACGTTGCCGAACAGCTTCCTGCTTAGATTCTAGATTAGAGTTTTGCCCATGCTTCGAGGAGCCATTCACTATGTTATTCTTCTCTTCAAATTCAGGCTCTATGTCTTCTTTGAAACTCACATTACGCCGTTTTGCGCGTATGGCGCGAGGTGCGCGTCCTGCCCGTTTGAGCATACCTTACCGCCTTGGTTACCCTGCCCTTAAGTACCAGAGCTCAAGAAAAGGCCAGTGTCAATTGTACCACCCATGGCGGTGAGTATCAGCATTAAACTTTCTAGTAATTCATGGAGATGCACGGTATCATCAGCAAAAAAAAACTTTTGATACTAAGGTGTATCCACTGTATTTACAGTCACAATTCCGTTATCTCCCTTGTCCGTAAGGGATTGGTTCCCAATTTCATGGTCATATTCTCCCCTTTGATAATTTTCAGAAACGATTATAAGTATTTTGATGTCTGCTGCTACCAAACGAATGATTTGCGATCAAAATGATATAATTTACTAGTCAACCAGATGCATTCGGAGTATCACATAGTGGTTAGGGTGTATCCCTGCATCAGACCGATGGCGTAATATGAAGGGGAAATATGCAATAAGCGTGTCCTCCGATCCCAGTCCCGTTTGAAAGAACGTATACATTTTCTATGAGCCAAGAATTTTCTAAAGCTTACTTGCTTAAGAATTGGACAATCCTAAATTATTCATACGCATGCATGTATATAAACACATGCTTATATATATTTCCGTTATCTCAAAATGACCTAGAAATTTAAAGTAATAATATCATGTATATATTGCATACGTTTGTGCTCTGAGATCAATTTACTCAATTCGCTGGAATCAATCGTACTCGCCAATCGTCACACCAGACTGATAGCGACATGACTTGCTCACTTCGTAGACTAAACCCCTTCGTTTAAACACATGTTGGGGAATTCAATATAATACACGTATTCACATAATAAAAATATATTGTTCTTGGCATCATGTTCTTCTCATGCCGGGGAAAGAAGGGGACTCAAAAAAAATGGGCATCACGTGTATTGTGTTATCAGTCTGTACTAACCCTGCATCCATTGTAGAGATATGCACTATTATTACAACACAGGGGCAATTGACCCGCTGATATATATGCACGTCGGTTATATCGTAATTCTACGTTAGCGCTCTACGATGTGGCTACTATCTAAAGAATCGGCCTCACAATTACGGCCTCCCTCAGAATTATTCATTGCTTCTGCCAATTATCGTGGTGATGATATTTCTTTGCCTTTAAAAGCTGTTTCTTCTGCGTTTCTAGGTGGGATTTCGTGTCGTACCCCAGACGGTACCTTTGAATTTCTCAACCCGGATACTCGATTCCTATCCTACTGTGTCACCCTCATTGTGGGAGCTGCTACCACAGCAGCTCTGCTAGGTCCTATTCTGTACCGAATTTTCGACTTGAGTCGTCATGAGAAAGGTACCAAGACGATTTATGGTCAATTCGCCTTTATCAGTAGCATACTTGCGCATCTTGCTTATCTATCACACCTCCTTTTTTGTGAGTATTCCCCAACCTTCCTAGAGATTTCTGTACCTACTGCTGGATTCGCTACTTCTCTACTTCAGTACGTTCAAGATGGTCGCGTTTGGGTGAGTTCCGGTGAGGTTTTATTGTATTGGCCCGGTGTAGCTTTTTGTTACCTTAGCTTTGCGCTTGATTTCTACTTGCGATACGGTTTAAAGCACTCTATCCTCTTGATTGCCGCTAGTTTGTTCTCTGTTATATCATTTGTACTTGAGCTCAACAACGAGGAACGTACTTCAGAAGAGCAAAAAGCTTCCGTTGATACCACCAACATACTCTCAAAAATTTCTGTGTCTTATGCGAACGAGCTGCTCTATAAAGGTTCTAAGGGAGAAATAACGCATAGTGACTTGCCAAAAGCTCCTGCAGACCTGAATGCGTATAACTGTGGTCATGGGCTTGAGGAAGCTCTAGGGAAACGATCGGAAAGTAATGGGTATCGTTTGTTGCTTTCTCTGGCTGAATTCTTGGGTACGAAACTCGTAGCAGTGTTCTTCCTTGATACTCTGTGTGAGGTAATTAGCTACTTAAGCCCTTCCGTGCTTAGTTTGTTTTTACACTCTTTGGAGCTTTATGTTGATGGCAAGAGCCCCATATATGTCAGTTACTACTATGCTGTACTTCTGAGCTTGCTCCCTGTGCTTACGACAAGTTTGAGAAATATTAATACACTAACCACGACTCACACTTACATTATGACTCGTACATCAATCATTACGATAATATATCGTAAGGCGATGAAACTATCACCAAGCGGTCGAGAGAAGTTCGATTCCTCAAAGATTATGAACCTTATTAATGTCGATGCCAACCAAGTAGATGGACTTGCAGGTTTTCTACCCTTGCTTATTAGTGCCCCAGTTGGTATTATCATTTCGACCTATCAGCTGTGGAAATTCTTAGGTGTTTCTATGTTTGCTGCTTTATTGATCTACGGACTTCTCGCGCCAATTACTGGTCTCCTTACGTCGAAAATAAGTGGCTACGTTCCTGAACAAATGATGGTAAAGGACAAGAGAAATAAGCTTACTTCAAATCTATTCCGCACTATCAAATCACTCAAGCTTTACGCATGGGAAACCCCCTTCTACGAGCGAGTCGTCGATGTGCGTCAAAATGAAGAGCTCGCACTAGGTCGAAAAATCACAATCCTCTTCACGGCATTAATAAGTTTGCTAAACTCTACTGGAGATATGGTTGCCATCACTGTTTTCTCAACATTTCTTTTCCTGAAAGAAGGAGCTCTGACTGCATCTGTTGTGTTCCCGTCGTTGCTATTGTTCAACCTAGCAACTGAACCTTTCCAGATCCTCCCTATGGCATTCGTTAACTTAACGCAAATGCTTACTTCCCAGCGTCGTATCAATGAACTACTAGTTGAGAAAGATAATGACTACTCAAACTATACTAGAGTGGGTGAGACTGCTCATGGATATGAAGAGAATTCCATCAAAGTTGAAAATGCTACTGTAAGTTGGGATGGTGACGAATCTGAGCAGAAGATCGCACTAAAAGAAATCACATTCCAAGCTACCCGCGGTGATCTTCTTTGTATTACTGGTAAAGTAGGAAGTGGTAAAACTGCACTTTTGAGAGCCCTTAGTGGAGATTTAAGTATTTTGAATGGTGGTGTAACTATTAAAGGTGCACTGGCATATTGTTCTCAGGATGCGTGGCTGCAGAATTTATCACTGAAAGATAATATCTTATTCGGCCAAAGCTACGATGAGAAGTGGTACGTGAGAGTTGTAGAATCGTGTCAGCTCGTCGATGATATCAAGCAAATGCCGGAGGGTGACAAGACAGAGGTGGGTGAGCGTGGTATTTCTCTGAGTGGTGGCCAGAAAGCACGCGTTGCACTTGCTCGAGCAATATATGCTCGAGCGGATATTTATCTATTCGATGATGTGCTGAGTGCCGTTGATGAGCATGTAAGTGGGCATCTTATCAGGAATATTTTCAGTAAAGATGGTATCCTAGGAAATCGCACTATTGTGCTTGCGACAAATAATGTGAAGGTTCTCTCCCAAGCTTCTACAATTATTGAACTAGCCGAGAAGAAAATAGCTGAGATTTCATCTTTTCAAGAAGTGGTTTCTCACGGTAATTCTTCAAAGATCTACCGATTAATTGAAGAGTTTGGTCATGCCCATGACCTGAAACAGGAAGCCGAAAAGGTTGAGCTGCGCAAACCGTACGTTATCCAAAAAGAGGCAGATCTCCCCGATTTCTATCCACCTACGCAATATGCTATGCCGTTAGACATTGCACCTGTCAATATCAGATTAACAAGTGATGATGATGAAGAGCAGGACAATAATTCCGTATCTTTGACTATTTACCGAAAATACTTCGAATTTTTGCCTTGGTGGATGTACATTGTTCTAATTGGATTGATTATATCTACTACCATTGTAATTCGAAGTCAAACGCTCTACCTCAGTTATATGTCGAACAAGGCGTTGACAAATATGTTCGACGCTCGCTGGTATTTGCTTGGATACTTTGCAATTGTGGTTATTTCTATTGCAGGTCTAATTTTTTCAATGATCTGGAACTTGGTTATAATGGGTCTTCGCATCTCCAATATCATGCATAACCACATGCTTTGGAATGTAATGCACGCGCCTATGAGCTTCTTCGATAAGACTCCCCTCGGAAGACTTATCAACCGCTTTACTAGTGATATCTCTCAATTGGACTTTTCTGTACCCTTGCAGTTTTACTTTGCTATTCATTCTGTAATTGATGTCGGTGTAATGGCTGCAATCATTGTGATTAGTTCGCCTCTGAGTGCATTGCTCATGATTCCTCTGAGTTTCTTCGGTAACAAGATTCGACTGCTATATGTCCCATCTCAGAAAAAAATCTCGAGAATGGGATCTGCTGCTGATTCGCCGATTTTGTCTCACATTGAAGACAGTTTGAAGGGTCGATTGATTGTATGCTCTTTTGACCGTATGGCTCAATTCAGTGCCGTCTATGAGGAGCGGGTGAACTATTGGATTCAAATTACGTATGTGCAGAGAAATATCTCAATGTGGCTCAGTTATCGCATTAGACTTATTGCTTCGATTTTGATGTTGTCCACTACACTCTCTGTAAGTTGGCTAATCACGAAAAACTTGATTAGTGTAGGTTACTGTGGTGCTGTTGTCAACTTTGCCTCGAGTATGGGTATGATGTTAACTCAGACATTGGGAATGTTATCTCAGCTTGAGGTTAGCGGTGTCTCTTTGGATCGTATTTTGGAGTATATAAATATCGATCAGGAAGCCCCTTCCCATATTGAAGCCACTGAGCCTGATAGCAGCTGGCCTTCCTCTGGTCTTGTTAAATTTGACGATCTCAGTGCCCGTTACAGCCCCGAAGGACCCGATGTACTCAAGAACCTCTCCTTTACTATCGACGGTGGAGAGAAAATCGGTATAGTTGGTCGCACTGGAAGTGGCAAGAGTACTTTGACCATGGCAATATTTCGCATTTTAGAGTCTCGTAGTGGTCACATTGATATTGATGACATCAACACCTCCTTGCTCGGTCTATCGGATCTTCGTTCCAAGCTGTCTATCATCCCCCAAGATGCACAGATCTTTGACGGAACCCTCAGGGAGAATTTGGATCCCTTGAATACTGCTGACGATGCAAAGCTTTGGGAGGTACTTGAGTTGTGTCACCTAAAGACCCACTTTGAGTCGATTGAAGGTGGTTTGGATGCACCTCTTTCTGATGGAGGAGAGAACTTGAGTAGGGGTCAGGCTCAATTAGTATGTTTGGGGCGTGCTCTAATTCATGAAGCCAAGGTCCTCGTGTTAGATGAGGCCACTGCTTCAGTTGATGTTGAGACTGATCGTGTTGTTCAAGAGACAATTCGCAAAAACTTCAGTGAGCGTACAATCATCACAATTGCCCACCGCATCAACACTATCATGGACAATGATAGGATCTTAGTGCTTGACTATGGAGAAATCAAGGAGTTCGACACTCCTCAGAAACTTCTTGACACCAAAGGTATGTTCTATGGACTGTATAATGCCTCAAAGAAGGCCAATGACAAAAAAGAGGATGGCGGTGAGTAGAGCTGCTCATCCCATTTTGCTGTCTTTTTAATCGATTAAAATGAAACTGAACTTTAAACTTTGTAAAAAAAAAAAAGAACCGTTTATTATATTATATATATGCTATATTCATTCCGTATACAAATGATACTTTTTAAGTGCGCTTAATATTAGGCTGTAGAAGATTCCGAATACGCACTTCTACAGACGCGCTAACCTTTAGAGGTTAGTCTTAGGGTCCTCGGGCCACATGTCAACGACGCAGCGGAGACACTTGCCGGTGTGCATGTCGTCCCATCCCTTATTAATGTCCTTGAGGTTGCGGTGGTGAGTGATGTACTCCTCGACCTTCAAGTCGCCCTTCATGTAGCGGTCGACGAACTCAGGAAGCTGAGAGCGGCCCTTGACACCACCGAAAGCGCTTCCCTTCCATACACGACCAGTGACAAGCTGGAAAGGTCTAGTAGCAATCTCCTTACCGCTAGCGGCAACACCAATGACGACAGACTGGCCCCAGCCCTTGTGAGCAGACTCAAGAGCCTGGCGCATAACGTTTACGTTACCAGTGCAGTCGAAAGTGAAGTCAAGACCACCATCGGTGATCTTCACCAAGTAATCCTGGATGGGACCCTCGATCTTGCTGGGGTTAACGAAGTCAGTGGCACCGAAGTCACGGGCCCACTCCTCCTTGCTGTCGTCAAGGTCAAGAACAATGATGCGGCTGGCATCGCGGAGCTTAGCACCCTGAACGACACTCAAACCAACGGTTCCGGCACCCCAAACCGCCACAGTGTCGCCCTTCTGGACGTTGGCAGTGATGGTAGCAGCACCGACACCAGTAGTGACACCGCAGCCCAAAAGACAGACAGTAGAAAGCTTGGCCTTGGGGTCAACCTCGACCAAACTAATGTCGGCAACAACAGTGTACTGACTGAAACCAGAGCAGCCCATGAAGTGCTGGAGGGGCTTGCCCTCCTTGTCGTGGAAACGAACAGTTCCATCGGGCATAACACCCTGTCCCTGAGTGGAGCGGATCTTCTGGCACAAGTTGGTCTTACCACTCTTGCAGAACTTGCACTCCTTGCACTCGGGGGTGTAAAGCAAGATGACGTGATCGCCCTCCTTCACGTTGGTAACGCCCTCGCCAATGGACTCAACGATACCAGCAGACTCGTGGCCAAGAACAGCGTTGTTCTGGCCCTCAGGGTCAGAACCAGAGGCAGTGTAGGCATCAGTGTGGCACAAAGCGGAGTACAAGACCTTTACACGGACCTCGTGCGCTTTGGGGGGTTCAACGGTGATAGTCTCGATGTTGAGGGGCTTGCCAAACTCGCGGAGAACAGCAGCAGTGCACTCGATGGGCTTTCCGACAGAAGACATTTTATTAGTATTGGTGATATATAGTAAGATTCTAACTTCACTAATTGCGGCAGGTGGTATGGTTTATATATCCTATCGGGGTTGTGGTTAGTAGGGCTAGGACGACGCTTTTCGGGTATTGAGTGGCAATCGAGGCCCGATATCCATGGGGCCAGGTGCGACGCTAGAATGGGTTCGAGCAGCTATATTGCGCGAAGGCTTCCATAAGGAGTCCCATTATCCCATTCAATATGTACTTTGTTTAATTGCTCTATCTGGTAATGTATCTACATCAATCTATTTTATTTTTTGTAGTGCTTTTTCACATGCGCTAAACGTGCGAGTTGGTGTGAACGAACGTTGAACCCTAAAAGCATGTACCATGCACCACGCCTGCCGCCTCTCCATACTTTCTTTCATCGTGCTACTATATTAATATACCCAACATGCATATGACTCCACTAGTCAAATGCAACCCATATTAATTTTGTTCCATAAAAAATGAAGTCAAATTAATCAATGGATTGAATCTATTGAGAAAAAAAAGGCACTAATATTATAAATTCAAGCAGGATCTATTCATGACCCTAAGGGCCCATTTCGGCGTCTCGACCATTACATATTACAAAAACCTAATGCTGATTACCAATATCACGCCCATAGAGATTACTTTCATGAATTGACTTCATTTTAATCATTTTTTCGCAATTTCAATTTGAATGGTTTGGCTTTTTTTTACTCACTCATATTCCCCGCTAATTAGACGCATTATGAGGTAGCAACTTCTACAGTTTTTCAACAGCCTGCGTTTAGTGGGCTAGGGCATGCTGATTGTTGGACTCACTGGTGGAATCTCGACAGGCAAGTCGACTGTCTCGAAGCGTTTGAAAGAGCAATACGGTGCTGCAGTTGTTGATGCAGATATAATTGCTCGCGAGGTTGTAGAACCAGGAAAGCCTGCCTACAATGCCATCATAGACTACTTTGGTGGAATCACGCCTCATCTTGTGCAGAGTGATGGCTCTAGACAGCTAAACCGCGCTGCGCTGGGAAAAACAGTATTTGGAAACGATAAACACCGCAAAATTCTTAATTCTATCGTCCATCCTGCCGTGCGCAAGGCAATTTCATGGGAAGTGTTGATGTACTGGCTTAAGGGGCGCAGTGTCGTGTTTTTAGATGTGCCCCTCCTTTTTGAAAGCAAACTAGACTTATTCTGTGGACTCTCTTTGGTCGTACTTTCTAGTGATGAAATACAGTATGAGAGACTCAGAGCGCGCGATACCCAATTGAGCGAGACAGACGCGCGCGAACGCATTGCTGCTCAAATGCCCCTAGAGGCAAAGCGCGCTCGCGCAGATATAGTTATTGAGAATGATGGTAATATTGAGGATCTTTATGCTGAGATTGACCGTGTTGTTAAGAACCCACCGGTAAGTAGACCATTCTGGCTTACCTGGGTTCAATGGATACTTCCTGTCGGCCTTCTCTGGGGTTTATATACATACTGGCGCCGCAAATCAGTCATCCAGTCAAAGCTTTAGTATTGGATCTTCTTCCTCCCCTCTTCTCAAGTTGATAATGCTCTTATGATACTAATTTATATAGAATAGAAACAGCGTTGCTACGACCTCTTCTTCTTAATCGTAGAAGATTGTGAGATTTGGAAACATCTCAGAAGCCCAAAGAGGATTTTGGGGATAGAAATCGTCTAGTTGGTCAGGGGATCGAAGTAGTGGGTCGAGAAGCTCGAAGTCTATCCCGCTGTTAAATTGGAGATGAGTGTAGCAGTGGCTCCAGGAATCTGCCATCAAAGGACTAAATGGTACTATGTGCTTAGCAATAGATTCATTACTGCTGTTATTCGGAGTGTCTAAGTTATTCTGTACACTAGCATTGACTTGGCTATTATCAGTTCGCTGAACTGTGAAAATACCACCGACTATGGTTCCAGAAATGTAGCGCAGTTGCTCGGTTTTGTAAACATCACGGGTTTTAAGCTCAAACTCCTTTCTTACATTGGTTTCAGGCTCAATCAGCTCAATGGGACGATTCCACAAAGATTCATTGGCATGGAGCACAGCATGAGATACACTTAACCCATGACGACACTCTGTGATTACCAGCTTCCGGTGTTCATGCTGAACAAGCTTGTGTTCCCCCAAAACACGTATACCCGTAAACGCTCGGCCATTCACCTCGCACAAATTGTCGTGGTCGATTTCCCACGATAAGGGGCGATTCTGGAAATACTCCAAGACAGTTTGCAGCGAAGTATTATCACAAAACACAAAAGACAGGAATGGGAGAATCCATAAAATATACATATGATATCACGAAGTTATTTCTCAATGATTTTTATTTATTTGCGCAGTTCGCAGTTGCTTGCGGATCTTTGCAGATACCTGTAGTTGATTGCAGATGCCTGCAGCCTCACTTACCCAATTGGGACAATTCGCCTGGTTCAACTATTTCCTAGACATGCTCCTATCTGGTGTACTATAGCTATGTAAATGAATAAAATACTTTCCAATAAATTTAAAATTAATTTAATTTTTTTACTTGTCTATGTAAATGAATGAAATGGTTACAACTCGGGCTCTATGTCCAACTACGCCATATCGTGAAATACCTTACATCCACACTCTATTAAGAGACTAGGAATTGGCAAAGTGTCCCTTCCAGTCTGACCATGTGGTCACGTAGTGGAGACAAAAAATACATATATGATCTGCAGTGTTTTCATGGGGAGTATATGCTTGTTGTTACAGATATGTGTGATGTGTACTATGAGGAATTGAGCTCTCAGCAAATCAGCACCAGAGGCGAGCCCCTAGAGTTCGCTCTTTCCAGTGAGACACAAATAGAGAAATTTTGTGGTATATTGAGGGAAAAACTAGCCACAGATGTTGCAAAATTTAATTTCCCCAACAGCATAATTATAAACGATGCCGAATATTCACCCCCACTTATGTGGACGTTCGAGCTGAAAAAAATGTCGGACTTTGATGCTAAACAAGTATTTTCAAACCTCTCTACTGATCTTTTTGCTGTAATTGAGGGACTAGGGGGAGAAATTGACCGGTTTAAATCGATTGTAGTGAACAAAAACCTGATCATACGTGGACTGGACGATGCAGTGCAGCGTAAAATCGAATACAGAGTCCCGCGCCATTTAGAGGAACCTTTCAGTGATCGAAGACTACATTTCCCTGAAACAGAAAAAGATGCATTGAGCTTATCTCCTGAATTTTGGCCCTCAGAGTCTGAGGCAAAACGTTTAAAAACAACCAATTCTGGTGCGGTGGAAAAAGATGCGGACAGTCAAGCGGAGACACAGTGATGAAAAGAAATTAGAAATACCTGTCGTATACTTGAATATTATGTACATTTACTTGAGAATTTGGAAGTACTCTCTGCTATTATAGGAAAGTGCCCTCAAAAGCTGTACATGGGCCTGCACGTACGCCTTGTTGAGATCACCTTCCCTTACTTTTTCAATAAATTCGGTAAGCACACCTCGAGGTGCAGCTTCCTCGAGCATTTGCTTGTACCTCTCTAGCACCCTCGCAATTTGTTCTGAGGTAGTAGGTTTGCGATACTTGAGAAACTGCAAATCATCCCCATATATTCTTTTTAGGTGCCAATCAACTAAATTAGAAAGGTTTTTGACTAGTTTCTCCTGCAAATCGTGTCCATCAACTGGTGGTGGAAGATCAGCTGGTGGCTCTGAATGCTCAAATGATGATTTTCGGTGATGAATTGGAGCGTTTGGAGGGTCTACTGAATGGCTGGCCTGAGACTCTTCCATGACCCCATCATCCATTTCCACGTCCATTTCATCCAATTCCCTATCTGCATCGACATTCTGCGGTTGTGAAAACCCGTCTTTGTTCTCCGCAATTGCATTCCAGTCGCACTCCATAATATTATCTGCCTGGCGGTAGATAAGCTGCAACACTTCCTCGGTGCTAGATGCCAGCTTTTGGCAGTTAAGCGTTTCAATGCCATCTATCAATGCCCTATTCAGCAAATTGGTATCCTGGGAAACCATTATGGTCAGATTTTTGTGTGTTTTCATGTTGTACAATGCGCAGTCGAGAATGGACTCGTCACCTCTCAGGCCTTCGTGGCCGACTTCGTCGTGACGCTGGCCCCGCATGCTCTGATAGAAGCGAGGATCCTGGTTTGTCAAAAACTCTGATATCCAGTTGATTGCTTTACGCGCAGATGTACCTAGAGGGTTCATTTTCTCGCGATCTTTGATTCTGTCGAGCTCTTTAATGGTCTCTCGAGGAATAAGTAGCTCAAGCTGCACCCTCTCACCCTCTTGAGCTATTCTCTGAATAGTTTCTAGCTCGCCCAGCATGGAGCTCGTATCTACGACCAGCGTAGCCTTGGCCTCCATGGGTGTATTACCGAAAACGAGCGTAAGGTGAGCGTGTGTGTGTGTGTGAGTGTGCGTGGAGTGAGGTACCTAGCCCCTAAAACAACGATGTAAACAAGCATGAAGCACCCAGTGCAGAGGAGAAGGTGATCTACACTCAATTCATACAAATACGCGTATATTTATATTTTTTATCTAATTTTTACATAGACATCACCAAATATCCTTTGTTAGGATGCGCTATTACGCGGTCTGGATCACACTTATAGTGCCAAATAAACGTTTCATCATATCTATCTGTATTCGAAAGATACTATATTTTAAAACTAAGCTATAAAGTGAAATTCAGTTCATAATTCTTTTGAATTAACCACTCTTTGCTAATTACGGCCAATATTTTTATCGAATTTTCAATATACGTCATGGCCGCCCGCTAACAAAATCCTGGTCAAGGGTGCCCTAATTACTCGCATATTAATTATTAGTCTCGGCGTCAATATGGATCGGTGGCTCGCTTCGAGCAACCCCGGCATTGGCGCGCCGAAACCCAAGCTTATGAAGGTTAGTGAAGGTCCATTATCGCATAGTGTCGAGGTTCTTCCCGAACTTAGCGTGTCCCAGGCCATGCACCGCCGCAAACCACTTCCGCTGCTCAGGAAGCGCCCCGTTTACTCGCGTAAGCTTCCATTAATGTCACAATATGGGCTTCCTCCCGATTATAGTATCGGTGGTCGTTCAATTCAGCGGTGGAACGGCCACAATATACTAAGAAGTACAGGCCAGCTTACCTCGGTAGAGAGCATTGATTCATGTCCTTATTTCGCCATTGGAACCGATTCAGGTCAGGTTGAACTTATAAATGCGCGCACTAGAGATGATGAGGATCATGGGATTTTGATTGGTCGCTCTGTATGTGAAACTAATTTGAAATCTGTGTGTGGAGCTGTTAGTGGCTTGGCTTCAGTCAATTCAGATAATACACTTTTGTGTGCTACAGAACACAGTATATGTGCACTTGATACTAAATCATTTCTCCTCTCGGGTGAATACACCCCTGATGTTGGCTGTTTCGGTGGTTCTATAAGCGCCAACAAATGGACGCCTACCCTCAGCGCTGTTTCCTCTGCTTCAGGAAATATTATGCTGCTAGATGTATACTCCAAAGACCTAAATACTGTGGTTAAATCTGCTCATGGATTGCCGTGGTCCCCAATTGCATCTATCTCGTCGTTGGAGTGGATCGATCAGTACACGCTATGTTCAGTGGGCAAACATGTAGGCGCTGTGAAGTTTTGGGATATAAGGCGGGGATCTAAACCAATTCAATCGGTTAATATTCCTGGGTCTCCGATATGGTGCTTCTGTGGAAACCATAGTGTTGTTTCTGATGGAAACAGGTCGGTATGGTGTCTCACCTGCGATGGACGAACCTTAAAGATGAGCCCCAATAGCTCTATTCCCGAATACGAAATCAAGCTCAAGAATATTCATACCATGACGCATGGTCTCGCTCATGTTCCTTCTGAGTGGCCACAGCTGGTCTGTGGTGGATCGCGACTCAGTTGCATGAGTGTGCCCTCAAGCGAAAGCGATAAACTTAATGTCAACTCAACCCGTGCAGTATCACTTGTCAACCCCCACTACCTGGATTCAGAAGCAAATATCAGATTGGTTAAGTGGAATCCGTACTCTGAAAGTCTGTTTTCTGGTGCCGATTCAGGGTCCTGGCGGATTTGGACCCAGGGGAACCGGCGTACTGGTCGCCCGGTGCGAACGCAGATGCGGGCAGTTTCCCAGACAATTTAGCTTTGCTGCTCATGTTTTGACGATATTATTTATTAACAATTTTATGTACACGTTTATTATGATTTATGGCAATTAAAAAAAAAAAATCTAGCTAAAACTCTCAGCTAGATTAGAACATAACTGTAACTGGTAATGTGCGCGTCCACGAAACAGTGTCCGGGCTAATGCCCATGACATTACTGCATCTAATGGCTCTCAACGATTTAAATGTAGTGAGGATACGCACTAATTGCGGCCCGGTCATTGGTGTTTCATCAAAGTTGACTTTTTGGACATTAGGAAACGCTTTAACCATCCACTGCAGGCGCGCATCAGTCAATGCTTTCATGCTGGTATATTGCAATGTCTGAAGTTTAGGGAACACGTCGTCATTATACTGGTTGTCAGAGTCCGGCTCTGCGGTTGAGTGTACTACTAATACTTCAAGATGCTCCGAGCATCCCCAAATATGCAAAAGCTGAGGCAGTGTACTATCGTCGAGTTGGGTACGTTTCAGCTCCACGTATCTTAGCAAGTGAGTGGCCTCCGCTCCTGGTCTGTAATCCCGCCAAATTGTCATATCGGGAAGTATTAGGGGGATGGAGCGGTTCATACATATATCGTTCATCGTCAAGTGCTCTAGTTCGCCATTGAATCGCGGCATGGGGAACTGCAGTCGCTTGGCGTAGACGCTGCCGCTAGTGAAACCCAAACGCTTCAATCGCGGGTTCGATAGCGCAGGAGCTAAGCATGGCCACCACAGCTCCACAACTCTGTGCACATCTATATGGCTCAATGAGGGGATCGCAGCCAACTCACTTAAAAATGTATCTGAAATAGCTTGTTGGCCGACGCTACCCAGAATAGCAAGGTGTGTCAGATTCTCACAAACAGGAGTAAAATTCAAGTGTCGAGAGCTCGGTGGGTGAATCGAACCATCACTATGCGGTGTGATGGTCAGGTCCAGTTGTTCCAAACTGGGGAGATTCTGTAAGCACCACAGTATATCATGAGTTGGAGAATCAGAACTAATTCTCAACTCCCGCAATTGGGGCAGCAACGACTCGCTATTACTTGTTCGAAGAGTGCGCAGCAGTGGTTTATCATTTACTGGGTCGTGTGGGTTTACCTTAAAGGTCGTAAGTCTTGGTGCATTAGCATTGGAGCCAGCCAATTGCTGCAGCAGTTTGGATGCATCTTTTACCAGTACACCCTGAAGATCAAGGTACAATGGACGCTGAGTTCCAGTTTGTGAGACTGGTGCTGAGCGGTTGCAGTATCTTATGAGGGTATCGGCCTGGATCACCGATACCTTTTTATTGGTGGGAACTGCACAAGCACTGAAGTCCAGATCTGACCAGAAAATGGGCTCAGAGTATAAGTATTCTTGCCAATTCTTGCTCACAAGACAGCACTTTGTGCGCTCTTTTAGTGATAATTGGCAAAAAATGAGCCGAAGTAGCTCAATGGGAAGAAACAGAGAGAAGTCTCCCACGCGCTGGGAGACTAGCTGGGGACTACTCAGAGCACCGCTTTTCGTCTCTGAGTTGAATTTCGCTAGTTTTGTTTTGCATATTTCCAATTGACGCTTAAGAAACTCTTCGTGTGTTTCCTTAAGGGGGGTAACTTTTTGCAATGCCATTTCATACACTTTCACAGCGCTAGCAAGATGTTGAGGATTCAATTGCAAAACTCGACCTAATCTTAAATATCCGCGAAGGTCCTTTTTGCTTCTGCGGATCATATCGCGAGCGTATCTGCGCGCGTTGGGCAAGAAACCTTGTTTTTCACTCAGCGCAGCCAGTAGATCAAGGCTGAGCAATTGCCGCTCGAGAGTCAGAGCATCTAAATTACGTTCATTAAAGTTTGATTCAAGGATTTCGAGCGCGAGTTTATAGTTTTCTCGTTTATACAGCGAGGTCGCGCGCTTAAGCTCCGCGAGCATCTCGTGTTAACGCGGCAAGGGTAGTAACCTAAAACGCGTACTAGTGACTGTTGACTAGAACTAGCACGCTGAATATAAGTATGTACTACTAAAATTAGAGAAAAAAATGGATATTTTATAGATTAAATTGAATAACAATTCCGATGAATAATTAATAATTAATAATTAAAATTTATAGCTTATAGCTTTTAGCTTATAATCACTGCTTTACCAAACTATACTTTGAATCTTCGTAGTTCAGTTTTCCTTCATCTACCATTGCCAGCAAATAAGATTCGAGCTCCTGTTTCGTTTTCACGTAGGGGTCCTCACTGGGTACAAACATGACCAAGAAAGAGTGGATACGGTCGAGTGACAGTGAACCCAGATTTGTGAGCATACCCACGATATAGCTCCAGTAGCCATGCATGGACTCAAACGGATCCGCAGGCTTCGCTGTCTCAGCACCATCTGCAACCACTACATGAGTGCTTGCCTGAGCATCAACCTCCTCCTGGGTTTCCAGTACTCGGTACTTTTCACCGTCGGTGCCGATAACATTGTGGTCCATCCAAAACTGGATGGTGCTCAAGAGCTGCTGCTCCTCGAAGTCAGTGGCTGCTAAGAGTTCAGCAAACGAAAGTGACTTGGAGTTATTGTCCTCATCAAATGCTGAGATTAGAATTGCCTGGTCGGGCTGTACCACCAAATCTAAAGTCCTATCTTTGAGCTCCAACGAAATAGTCACTCTTCCGCGGTCATGAAGCCACTCCAAGTCCAGCTTTTCGTGGCCAGGGATCTGTTTGTACATTCTGGTATACTCATCGATGGTGTGTTTAAGCTTTCCGCGACGAGGCATCTGGAAATATTGGGTACTGCCCATTTTCTGCTTGTTTGATCTAATCGACGGGGGCCAGTAAAGACGACTGAGCACCAATGGAGAGATGTTATGGAGGTGAGGTGCGTGTTCTTGGATGGTGTGGGCTATGTTTCCGCTATTCATATAGTCAAGGAACATAACTCCAATACTTTGGGTGGCCGTTTTGCCAAATCGAAGACTCATTAGCTCGTAGTGACTTACCAATTTATTGAGCTCTTCATCGTCTTCGCCCACTGGCATATTGAGAAGCTCGTTAGCGTAAAGATTGGCCAGCTGCTGCACAAACACGCCTTTATTATCGTACAAATTGATTAGTGTTGACACTGAATCTTTAGTGAGTTTACGCACATAGTCCACAGGGGTATCCACGGGGTCAGGCTCCCACGATTGAAAGGAATCGATCATACTATCACGCGTAGTGGTGTTCGGTGCCTGTTTAATACCTTTGGCCAAAAATGATAACGGAGAGGAAGAAAGTCCAAACAGGCCCTCTGCGAGCCTTGCACATGTATCGCTGCGCTCCTGGAGAACTTGTCGTATACGACTGCTGACTTTCTCCAGCAAAATTCCTTGCGGGTCCAGCCGCGAAAAGGAATTGATTGTCTTCAAGTACAGAAGAATAATGTCCACCGTGTCGGATGCACCGTTTAGCAGAAGCCGATTACAGTGCTCGGTGAATGTAGCTACAATACCGTTACGCAAATCACTATTAGTTTGAATTGCCTGCTTCAAGTCTTCGATTCCGTACATCTCTTGCTTTTCCACGATGTATACAAGCTCGGAAATACGCAGCTCGCCAAGTTTACGGAAAGCAATTCGAAGTATTTCAGCATTAGGAATCCCTAGCTCATTATCAGATTTCGATTGCGCGTTTTCAATGTTGCCGGAAACAACCGTTTTCCGAATTTCCGGCATTAACATCTGCTCAACCCAGAGCTGCACTTGATACGCGGTATCCGGTGTATATTTATGGGTCCATGTGGACTCAATGTAGCTCTCTATTTGTTTAGGGATGGTTTTTGCCAGGCACAAATTGGACTCTTCAGACAATCCGTAGGTATTCATTTGATACATGAAGTGCAATGCCGCATTACTGGCTGAGCTCTGGCTTTGCTGGAGCAGAGGTGGGGTATTTGCGACAATCCACTCAATTAGATCACCTACTTTGATACACACACGAATCATAGAGGCAAATATAGTGCGCAAATTGGCTACTGTTGCTGGTGAAAGCACATTAAGCTCCGCAAGATCGGGTGGTAACACCTCCTCGCACCACATTTGGGGTACCAAAGAAATTACTTCATCGATGCTGCAATTAATGAGTCTCTTAACGCACGATTCCCAGATCTGTGCGCGGTGTTCCTCCAAAAACATGTACTCGATGGTTGGGAACTGCGGAGATTGGCTTTGAGCCACCACAAGCAGCGCTTTCAGGTCTTCCTCGGGCACCTCATCCCCTCTAGTGAACTTTAACAGAACACCCGCTAGCCCAGCTAGCGTTGAAGGGGGGAAATTGGGCACTCTGCGCGGCTCCGCGAGCATTGGTGTTTTGCCCTAACATCGGCCATGTATCGCGATATACAGTGCAGCGGTAAGGTACATAAATGGCAATACATGAGAGTAATTGGACTTGGGAGTGGATATCGACTAATTAAATTGAATTTTGCTAGTTTTTACATTAGTATTTGAATTGCAAATATAGTGGGGAGTATGTGTACAATGTCTACTTTGATGTAGCATTGTTGAGTTACACCACTTATTTAGGTTGTGTATGTGAGCTAACCGTTCAGTAAAAGAAAATCGTAATAAATATGTATTATTAAAATAATATACTTAGGTAAAAAAATTCTCTAAATTCCTATTTTAAAATGTGTTTTTTTATCATCATCTCCTTGGGTTCGCACCAATGGCCCATCCAAGACCGCTAACCAACATATTCTGTAGCTGATCACGGGCATTTTGTTCGCGCGCGGTCCGTTCTTCTGTTGATTCAGATAGTGAGTCAGAAGAATGTTCTTCAGTATTGCTAGGAGCAGGGATGCTCTGAGGGTACTGCGGTGATTTAGACTTCTTTTTCTCTGCGCGTTGTGTGGCTTCAACTAGGTCGCTCTCTAGTGAGTTCCATGCCTTTAACACCGTCATCAAATCACCAGCTGGGCACATATTGAGACTCTTTGCCATCAATTCTGTCTGCTTCTGTAACACGCGCGCCGATTTGGGTATATCCCATTGGGGGGACATATAATTACCCGTTTGGTAGTAGGCAAGCCATGCGCTAGGAGACGAATCGCTGATGAATCCGCGCTCGAAGTATTCGTAAGCCGCACTGAAATCATCATTCGCAAGCGCACTTTCCACGCATTGCTCAGCAATTCGGGGTGCGTACTCCTTGTTGCCCTCGCCAATCACTGTTAACAAATCAGTGTAGCGGAGGTATGCTTCTGAATCCTGTTCCAGTACCCGCGCAAGTACTTCGTCAGTGGAATGTGTGAGTGCGTAATATGGATCGATACAGGGGAATGTGACTGTGAGCTTACGCAGATGCTGGTATTTCTGCTGAAGGTCACGCATCTCCTTGTCTTCGTGCACGGGCTCCAGTAACTCGAACGAGGCTAGGATCTGCTGCAGATCCTTGACTGGCGTGCCCCCAAGCTTACCACTGGCGAACCTATCGATCAAGAGTTTGATTTCGTGCTTTAGAATGCCTTGGTTTTCTGCCAATGGCAAAGACTTGAGGAACATGAATCTCGACTTCTGAAATGCACCCCTGATGGTCTCCTCCGAGAAGGCTGAATCAGTAAGATTGGAAAAAACAGTGAGACGCATCAAGCTAATGTCTTCAAAAGAAACATGATGGGGTTGCAGAAGAGTACGACGCAACAAGTCCTGCTGGGTTTCTGCTGGTCCAATCGACCACTCCGCCAAAGTGCGGAAGTTTTTTGCACCCAGCTTACTCAACTGAGCCACCGAAGCCAGGTTTACCAGCAGCTGGAACACCTGCTTTGAAGGTACATTCAATGTTTGTTTCGTAAGAGGTTCGTTTTGGGAGTTTGGTAAGTTATGGATGTTTTCCGCCAGGTGCAGGACTTGCTTGTGCATGGCGACCGGTGCATCTAAGCACGCCTGCAACAGCTGAGGCTGTACTTCAGGAATATTAAGTGCACCATGGAGCTCAGATAAAGGCAGTGAAGCAATATAATCCTGCAGGAGATCAATGCGATGGGCGTAGCGGCAGTATGGAACGAGCAGGAACTCAAGGCGCTGCTTGAGGTGCCAGCTGTCGGGTTCCACAGCGCACAGCTCCGCAAAAATATGCGATGTATTTTCAGTTTCAGTGTTTTCAAAACTACGCAAACTGGTTTTATTAGCAAGGCTAGAGCCAGTGAGGAGTTTCCGCCAGAGCTTGAGCACTCTGACGCACCCATCAATCCACAGATCGTCAGCGCCCTCACAATTACTGGGCAGAGTCAGATCACCAGAAAAGTCATCCTGTAAACGCATGCGGATTTTTAGGAAGTATGAAGGATGGCTTTCGCCCTCAGGGAGAGGCGCAGCCCATCCCTTATGCGCGCACTCCTGGGCAACAAATTGGGCGATATCAGGCTCAAGTCTGTCGTTACCTCCAGCATTTGCAAAATTTATCGTTGAAAGGAGTGAAGTTTCAGGGAAAAATGCTATTATCAGGGAGTATGGCGAACCTGCGTCAAAAGCGTCATTGTAAGCGAATGGAAACGCGTCGGGTAGTTTCCCCGCGGCAATTTTTTCCAGCGTATCCATGAATAATAATAAGAATAAAGAATAACTAACGCACTGTCGGACCAGTAACTAGTGCGTTTCCCTGTAGTATTATAAGTTATTCTTTTATTAAGGTGCACAGTGTGTGAACAGTTGGGGCTCTATCGAGGTAGGGCAAGCAGACCCTAAATGATGGGGTTGGAGGAACACCGCCTGCCATAGTTCTTTCCACACATAGAATGAGTGCAGTGGAGAGCTCATACAGCACACTTAGTGAGCCCTATTTCGAGGCTTTAGCCGAACAGAATGATATCGAAGCATACAAATTGCTATTGGAGAAGCTAAAGCTGCAGCGCCAGGCGCGCCAGTCTGATATTGCTGCGTTGGATGAGCGGATCGAGGAGGTCAAGACTAGTTTAGAGCCATTAAACAGCGAAATCAGCGTACAGAAAGGACATCTTTTGAAATTGAAGAAAGTCAGTGAAAACCAAAACCAGATTATGGATCTCGCGCGCACTTCTTTTGCTAAACCCACCCCCATCGAGGTGCCAGGGAGGGATGAGCCAGTGCAAGCAACGCTTAACTTGCCAGTTTCTTCCATAATGGAGCAGGACCAGGAGCTTCGAGAACAAATAGACTCCCTTAATGACACCCTTGCTGAGATGCAGAGTGCTTACGATGGCGAGATGGAGCAGTTAATGGACCAGTCTCGACAGAGCCTGGACAGCATGGCCGAAAACATGAACAGAGTCAGAGCTAAACGAGAAAAACTTTTTGGAGAAAGCGAGCTCAGTGATCGTGAGCGCAGCGAGGAGCCATAAATGTGGAACATTAATCCCTGTTACTAGCACCGTTCAGCTCAATCTGCGTACAAGTTCTATTTATTTATTCACTAAAAGTTCACACCTGGTAGTAATTATTAGCAATTGTGTATCACATATATGTATATTTGTAATTTATGAAATCTTTGATCCCTGAATAGCTAAATTAGATATACACAAGTATTCGAGGAATTAAAAAAAGTCTAAAATGGTCCAAATACGTTTTCCTTCTGTGATAGATCGGCAACACTTGCAGACTTGAAAGCCAGCGCCGGCGCTGGGAACTTAAAGTCTGCGAGCATGGGGGTAGAATTGTTATCCTGCGACATGCCGAGAAGCTGGCGCTTCTTCTTCTTCATGCCGTTGCGGAACCGCTGCATTTCGCGCTCACAAGTCTTCTGGTGCTCCTGTGTATTCATACCCACGTAGTTCTGGGGAACACAGCGGTGCGATGCTGAAGCGTAGAACTGGCTGTACCCTCCCTCAAGCACAACCACGTCGGGGTAATTAAGGTGGGGGTACTGGTGAGCGTTCATCTCACGGTCGCACTTGCGGAGGTGCGAAGCCATCATGGGGCTTCTGAAGGCAGAATACTCGCAATGGAACACAAGAAGCTTAGTCTTGGGCCCAGAATTAACATCAGAGGAGAAAAGAACCTGCTCCAGCTGCTGCTTCGTGTTCACATTGATGGCACCATCAATGTGCCCACCTTCGTATTCATATTCGAAGCGGCAGTCCACAATCACGATATCCTCGTAAACATTCCCGTAGCTTCCATCAATTAGTTTGAGAAGCGTCTCGTGCGTCAACCGCGGGAATGGATCTTGACGCACCTTAAATGTCGGAATCGCACACTCAGGGCGGTCAAGGTAGCTCACACACTGAGAGATACTGGTATCGCAGCTAGGCGGGTGGTAGATCTCGCCAAGCTGCTCGTGCAGCATCTGCTCAGGCGTGGCAAACATGCTCTGCGTGCGGCGCACCTTTGCTGTAGGCATCCAAAGAGACTGCCGCTGAGAGCTGGGACGCGAGTGTCCTACCAATGAGTCCTCTAGGCTAGCATCAGAGAACTGTTCTTCTTCCGTGTATGATCTACCAAAAGAGAGACCCATTGGACCCATTGGACTTATCGTTTCTCTACGAGAACCTATTTCGGGACCCATTTGGCCACCAACTGGAGAACCCATCTGAGAACTCATCTGAGAACTCATCTGAGAACTTGTCTGAGATCCCATTTGAGAACCAAATTGAGCACCCACCTGAGAACCCATTAGGGGACCCCTAGAAGCTCCAATAGGAGGTTCCGCCGACCTGCGTTTAGGTGTACCAAAATCAGTAATACCTAATACTGAGCGGTTTGGACGGTGAAAGAATCTATTAGACGCAAGTCTGCTCCTTGTAGGCCTAGAAGTGAACTCAAATCCATCTTCTTCGACCTCCTCAGATTCCTCAGCGAGGTAGTCCGATTCCAGCTCGGACATTTCAGACACGGAGTTTGTGAGCGATTGCACGCTCTCAGCTGGACTGAGAACTGTTTCACTCATGGGAGGGTATATGCTATTGGAGTTTCTGCGGTTCCCAAAGAGAGGGATAGGCGGAGGGCGTGCGAGGCGCCCCTCGTTAAAGTCATAACTAGACGATAAGAACTGTTTCTTTCGGTTATTAGCCCTGAAACCACCACTTCTCACTGATTTACAAGGCGAACCACCGATATCAGAATCGTCGCTATCGTCGCAATCAAGGCTCAAACATGAAAGCTTAAGATCTGTTGAGAGCGAGGGAAAGCTCATCTTATTTGCAAGGGTGAATTACTCCTTTGAAAGGAATTATAAGTAAAGAAATACAAACCAAAAATAGACTTCTTCTTCTTTTTACTATTATTATTGACTTCGGTATCAAATTGAGTTCGATATCTTGCCCAAAGCCTTTACAAGTAATTTATTTTTATCCTCTTGGAATAGTAAACAAATACTCAACTTGGCAAATCAATCTCTCAGTCTTTAACCAATCTTGGTCGTGGTTATCAAGTATGTGTTATTGATTATGGTTGGTTGCTTCCCTGATTTTTTATCTGTGTAAGTAAGGCCAGATTCCCGCGGCACAAGGGTTGCCCGTGCAAATAACTATGTTTAGGCCTGACCTAAATTAGAAGTGCGCCGCCTACTTCGTGATGAACCTTGCGCGTATGCCCTTACCCACCACAGGGCTGTAGCTAAATACAACAAATATGTAAACAACACGATTCACTACGCGAATATATAGGGAATAGCCAGCACCAACTGATTCGTGAATGAAATGCTAAAATTTATAAAAATAGAGGATTTATTGACTAGAAATAAGGATTATGAATTAAATGAAGGCTTGTCAACACAATGACGTATCGGGAGCTTAGCAAGCCCGCGTCAGATGCCGATGTAGGTTTGCCTTTTTTACCCTAACAGAGAAGATATCGGCCTTTGCGAAAGTGATACTACGGTAAAACGAAAAAAAACCTTATGATTGCACCAGCACAGGCACTTTAAAAAAAATAAATTGAAAGCATTATTAGAATTACGAAAGTATGAAATGTACGTTATGTATCATCACATTTTTCCCAAAGAGTTATGGTCTAAGCGCTACAGCAATCTCGAAGAGGGCAAGGATGGATGCATGCGCCTGCGTCCCCACAAAAAAGCCGTCGTCAAGGACTGTTGATGCACCACAACAAACAGATATTATGCTGTTATGCACCTCAGATCGACCCAATAGTAAGAAAATTACCAAAAATAAAGCCAATAGAATCTTTAATTAACAGTAAACTATTTTTACTTAAACGGTATATATTTTTAAATATGGCTGTGCCAGGGCATACACCTAGCCCTATATTGTCTGTGCAGACACGTGATATTTTGAAGCACACACATCGGAAGTCCTATACATGGTTATGCTAGGGATTGCAGATGTAAGGGTGTGAGATGACGTATAGACCGTGTGTGGAAGAGCACTGAGATAAATTGCAACATTGGTTTTACTGTATTAGCTTAGATCCTCAAAAGTTCAAAAGATGTTGTTGTTCTTCTTCTATTGACTGGCGTGCTGAGGCGGATCGACGCTCGAAACTGGTAATTTTCAATCACGTGACTAGAATTCAGGTTTTATGCATAGCGCTTGAAAATACGTTATCGCACGCATACCTACCGTTATCTACATAGCGCAGGATAAATTCCGCATAATGAAAGAAATTCCGTACGGCGCTCAACGTTCGGAAATCGACGCATAAGAAAATTGTTCAGTTCGATCTTTTCGATAACGAGGAAATAATGTCCTCATCTCGATTTTGCATTTGCTAGTTAATAATTAATCTTGGTTATTTAATAAATAAGTTACATGGTCATCTGCTTGATTGTATAGTCGAGCGTGTAGCTTGACTCAAGCATCTCGTTCGTGCGATTGAGGTGTCGTTGAGTGTATGGTACCAGAGCTTGAACAATTTTCCGCATATCATTGGACTTGAGCTTACTCTGTACATCTGGACCCGATAAAACGACCTTGAGCACAGTCTGTGCAATAATGCATGTCCTTCCATTGGTGTTCCAATCGCGTACGCGCTCCATAAGCGTTCTGAATGGCTTGCCTTCCAAGTTCTGCAGTACTCCATCCACGGCTACTACACCAGAAATAGAGTTCTCCTCGTTTGTGTCGGCAATATCATTAAACAGTTTGAGCAGTCGCAAGGGGCGGTTAAGCTCCAAAGCAAGCTTGATTGCGCGCTCCCACTCATTAGACCTCACACTGTTCTCCAACTCCTGCTGTTTCTCAACCATTTCTTCTTCTTCCTGATCCTGCTTCTGCTGCTCCTCCTCGGTATGGTCCTGCCACACCGTGAGAACACCGTCTCCACCACCGCTGACCAGCTCGTTCTTTCCAGTAGTAGAATTTTTAGTGGTGGTGAGCGACCACACCTTGTCTTCGTGTCCATCCAGCGTAGCTACGGATTCAGAAGTCTTGGTATCCCACACCTTGATGAGGCCATCACCGCCAGCGCTGGCCACAAACTGGGGGCTGAAGACTGATACCTTGAGAACCGAGTTGAGATGGCCCTCGAAAGTGCGGATACAGCTGTAATCGGCCAAGCTCCACATTCTTACTGTCTTGTCACCACTGCCACTGACTAGAGTGTTACCAGGAGCAAATTTCACGCTCCACACACCACGCTTGTGGCCACGCAGCACACCGACCACTTCACCAGTGCCGATATTCCAAACCTTAATGGTTCTATCCTGGGATCCAGAAGCAAAGTGGTTGTTAGTAGGAGCTACATCGATGGTGTTGATGTCCTTGTCGTGTGCCTTGCGGGTGTACTCTGCGTTTCCGTCAGCTCCCCACTTTTTGATGGTGAGGTCCTGGGAGCCAGTGAGCACAAACTGGGGGATTTGTCCACCACGACTCAATCCAACAGCGCCAATAGCACCAGTGTGTCCGCTGAACTGAACTTTGCACTCGCCTGTCTTAACGTCCCACAAGCGAGCCTCCTTGTCTTTACCACCAGACAGCAGCCAACGATCAGCCAAAAGGTCAATAGAGATAACGATGTCTTCGTGACCGACCAAGGGCTTGAACTCCATCAAATTTGACTTAAGATCAACAAGTCTGATGTCCTTCGAGTTCGTGGCCAATGCAGCCACACCAGCGCTGTTGATGAGCAGATCAATAATTTCACCGTTGTTGGTGGTTAGCGTGCGCAAAACACTTACATTACCATCCTCGCTTACTTCAAGCTCAATGATGGTATCGTCAGAAAGACAAGCGTACAATTGGGCGTTATTGTCGTTGCTGCGAATAACATTCACAATCTCACTCTCGTTAGAGCCGAGCTCCCATTCGTACACAACCTCGGTGCTAAGCGACAAAATCTTAACATGCTGCAGCGTTGCAGCAAAAAGGTACCTACCCTGCACAGTACCAACAGTTTGTACCTCCTCGAGAATGGGAATAGTGGCTGCTAGCTCGAGGTCGCGCCAGATACTAAGCACCTTGTCACGACCGCCACTAATAAGAGCATCACCCTTTGTAGTCCACTGCAAAGAAGTCACAGCAGAAGTATGATTAGTGAGCATTTTCATTGGCTGGGACTTAACGAGATTCCACACAATGATCTTACCGTTGTCGCTACCACTGGCCAACTTCCAGTTAGTGGAGCCTAGCTCACCGTAGAAAGCCAAACTGCTGACAATGCTACCGTGACCCTTAAGATTGTGGGTTAAAATGAGATTGCGCAAATCCCAGACCTTGACAGCACCCTCAACTCCGCCAGAAGCCAAGAGAGTCGAGGTTGCGTCCACCTCGAGAGCCATGATGGCAGACTCGTGTGCCTTGGCGAAAGTCTTCACCAGTTGAGCATCAACTAAGCTGAAAACATGAATCTGAAGCGAGCGCGAGGCTACACACAGCAATTCCTTACCGGGAGAGATTTTGAGCGCACTGACAGACTCACCGTCACCCTCAAACTGGTGAATGAGCGCACCGGTGGTGATATCGGAAACAAAAATTTGACTGTCAATGGTTGTGGCAATAAGCTCGCCCACGATGCTCACAGGACCCCCCGCAGATACGGGAGTTAGCGATTGTGCTGCCTTGAAAAACATTCGTTGGGTGGTCTGAAAAAAATATCACCTAGCCCAGAGTGAAATTTATGGCTCCCTGCCACTACTAATGGCAGCACTGCGCCAGTACAATTCGTACTGTACCTCAATTCTAGCAAATTAGCGTATATAACAAATGGAAAAATATTTTACTACCATTTTGAATTTTTTTCCGTTTTCAGGTCACTGGTTGAGGTACCAGGTATACTTTTCCCTCCCATATGCCTATTTTAGGAACTACTACTAGTTGTAGTAAAGACGTATGTAAAGTCGGAGGTAAGGGTGCATCCCCTTGTCAGTATTACGTTCTTCAGTACATGCATTCTATTTACAGAACTTATAATTCTACAGAGATAAGAGGGAAAATTTTGAGAGCGACGATCGTAGTTTAAATAAGATTAAATATATAATACTAATTCAGCAATACTAAATACGATAGACCTCGTCCTTTTTATCCTATTACCTGCACAGCCTACCGGTCTGGCCGTGATACCGCTAGCTCGGGGCCCAAACAACAACATCAACATCACGCGCCCTGCATCCCCCCCCTTCCCTTTCATCCTCAACTGCGTTCACTTCCAATCCAATGTTTGGTTCTAAGTGTATTGGTCGTGCCATCACTTTCCTCGTTCTGATTGTGCTTGGCACTCGCGTTGCCGAGTACGCGCTCGTGAACTACCTTCCTAGGTTCTTCGTGTTCGACAACGCTCACCTTCAGTCGATCGTGCAGGACTCCATCAACTCGCTCAGTATTGATGCTTCTGCTGATCAGGTCATGACCTCTGTGCATGCTAAGCTGAAGGAGTCGTACCCTGAGTACATTAAAGAAATGCGTTCCGAGGACTGGGTGTTCAACAACGCTGGAAACGCTATGGGTACCATGATCATCCTCCACGCTTCGTTCACGGAGTACCTAATTTTCTTCGGTACCTCGATTGGTACTGATGGACACACTGGAACCCATTTCTCTAATGACTACTTCACCATTCTTACCGGTGAGCAGCTCGCTGCGTTCCCTGACGCTACCAAGCCCGAGCGCTACCTTCCTGGTGACCAGCACTGGCTCCACTACGGCCAGCAGAAGCACTACGCCATGCCTAAGGGCTCTTTCGCCCTCGAGCTTGCTCAGGGCTATATCCCCTCGATGCTTCCCTTCGGATTCATTGAGGTTCTTACATCGACTTTCGACGTGTACAATTTCGGCAAGACCGTGAAGCTCACTGCTCAGGACATGATCAATAACTTGCTTAAGGGTAAGATCTGAACCGCCAAGTGAAGGTATAGTTCTTTTGGTGGAACCAAAACCTACACTTTCCTGCTGGGACGGACAGATCCATCTATAGTTCAAAATTTCATGTATGTACATACAACACTAGTTTATTTAAAAGCAAAGTAAAGCAAAGCAAAGCAAAGCAGCAAAAAAGCTGGTACCTGAATTTTCTATGCTCATTTCATGCACTTAAAAGCGTAGAACAAGTCTGGTCGGCACGTAAATACTATATTTACTTTAAAATATACTAGCATTTTTTTTTATCCTGGTGTATCTAACTGAAATTAGTGTGATAGCGTAACATAGAACAACAAGTTTTTAGATTTCCACATTTTTATTTTCCTTGATTAGCATGTCTCTTTCCTATCACCTACCATCGTCATGCAGGGACATGGAGAAACTGCATGAGTCCATTTAGTCGTCGCACAGGATTAGGGTTAGTAACTACATGTGGTCTCCAAGTAACGCGTCCTCCGAGCGGCTTCGCCTAGTCGCCGAGGAGATTGAGACCAGTGGGAGGTGGATCAGCTTCCTTACTCCGCAGGAACACCAGTTGTTTTTGGTGGCAGTGCGTCACTCGCCAGAAACCTGGGATTCGTTCCTCAAAGGACAGATCCCCTGCCAGCTGCGATATCCTAACACCGAAGAGGACTCGGCGCTGATTGTGGAGGTCGATGCAGTTAATCTGGCATTCAAAGTCAGGTATATGCTGTTCGAGTCCCAAGTGGATGCCATTTACAGCCCCGGAATTGAGCCCTTCGGATCTCAAGTGAGCGCGGGTGAAAAATCAAGCGTAGCCCCCTCAGAACCTCCGAAAAAGGCTGGTGCAGCCAATGACGAGGATGAAGATTATGATGATGATGAGGAGGAGGACCAAGAACAGGGCCCCTCTGGTGTTTTGCCGCTGATCATCATCGACACTAAACACGAGGATGCGGAGCCTAGCAGCATGGCCAAGACTCAAGTTGTACAACGCAGCCTCAAGCGATACGACACGTTTGAAACCGATGTCGATCAAGTGAAGCGGTTCCTTCGTCTTAAAGAGACTGATGAGGGCCACACAGAGGTAAATGGCAGCGGTGCCAAATCTGCCGCTAATGGGGCTGATCCCGCTTCGCTTACCGGTAATTTAGCTGACATGCAAAACTTGAGCAGTTTTGCCAAGGCGGCGCAGTTCGGTTCTGCTAACTTGTGCCTGAAGCATCTGCTCACCACTATAGATGCACACCGCCACGAAATGCATGTTACTGACGTGGAGCTGCGTAATCTGATATCCGATGTGCGTAAAAACCGGTCTAAATGGGCTAATGAGGATCGTATTGGCCAGGAAGAGCTGTACGAGGCGTGCGAGCGGGTGGTTCAGGAGCTCAGAGGTTACACTGAACACAGCACCGCTTTCCTGAACAAAGTCAGCAAGCGCGAGGCTCCCAACTACTACGATGTTATCAAGAACCCCATGGATTTGAGCAGCGTTATGCGCAAAATCAGGAGCTTGCAGTACAACAGTAAGTCCGAGTTCGTTGCCGATCTCAACCTTATCTGGTCGAACTGTTTGCTTTACAACTCCGATCCCGCCCACTACCTGCGAAAACACGCCATTGCGATGCGCCAAAAGACCCAGGCCCTCACACCGCTTATCCCCGATGTGCGTATACGATCTAGAGCCGAGGTCGAGGCCGAAGCTGAAGAGGAGGAGCGACAGGCGCGCGAATCGAGCAAAAGACGACGAGATAGCCAGTCTGATCCTGGTAAACGTAGCCAGAAGAGGCGGGGTACCGCAGCTGATGGCACTGTAGTGAAGGATGAATCGGCAGAGGCCGGTGATATAACAGGGGCCTCTACGCCCGGAGTCTCTACACCAGGAGCGCCAACACCCGGGGCTTCCACCCCACAAGCTCCAGCAGCCACAGCATCAGGAACAGAAACGCCAACTGACACACCAGCCGACGTATCAGCGGAAAACACATCAGCCACTGGTACATCAGCCACCAATACACCGGCAACTGGAACTCCAGCTACGGGCACGCCAGCAGATTCCAGGGCCAATACTCCTGCTCCAGGTGCCGCACCAGATGCAGCACAGGATGCTACTACTACTACTGGAGATATCACTGCGGGTGCTGATGCGGATAAAGATGTTTCCATGGCTCAGGATGACTCCAGCGATGATGAGCGCTCATATCCCATTGATGAAGGAGACTATTCGACCGCAGATGTGGAGTCTACGGTGTGGAATAGCGTGTCAAGGCATGCCAGATTGGCCTGTATTACGCTGCGACAGGGTCTTTTCAGTGATAACAAGTTGCAGATGGATGCAGAGATCACACCCCGCACGCCCAGCGCAATGCTGAATTTCGAGCGCACCATGAAAGGTGAAGAACTCGCTAAGCAGTTCTCGGGAATGAGTTTGTTGTCCAACGATTCTCACGATGATGATCCCTTTATGGTCGAGTACGAAGTGAATGCTGGCTTGCCCCCCAGTCCCGAAGGTGATAGCAGCGCATGGCTGCAGGCAGCAGTACCAAAACTGGCAGACTTGCCCCCCAGCCAGTACGTTCCGAGGGGCCAGCTGAACCCACTCATGATGCAGAATCTGAATGAGATGCAGAAAATCAGGCGATTGTGTGCGAAAATTTTGTATATTAAAGACCTCCAAGGTGGTCAAACTGATTTTGGAGCAATGATGCCGGGACCCGGCAACGAGACACTTGCTAGCAACGTTATTGCCAGTGGTGCTAATGCATACCCTGGAGGAAGTGCTGGCGGTGGTGCTGGTGCAGGCGGTCTTGGTGGTGCCACCGGAATTACATCTGAGTACAAGGACATTAAGGATCCCGAGGAGGATATTAGCTCTCGCCTTCCTGGTGCCGCTTCTATTGATCGCACAGCAGCCATTAGTGGTATTCGCAAGGCGGCAGCTAAGCTGGCCATGGCCAGCGGGTTCGAGGCGGCACAGAGTAGCGCTATGGACTGTTTGGCAGGAGTCGCCGGCGACTTCCTGCAGAAACTTGGTGCGCTGCTGATGTCAAACTTAGAGGCTCCCAATTCCACCGCCAGTTTTGCTTCGATTTTAAAGGGAAGCTTAGAAGGCGTGGGAGTCGAGAAACTCTCGCAACTCACGAACTATTTGGGTGACGATGTGCTGCGACAGGGACGAAGGCTGGCCACGTTCCGCTCGCGGCTCAACTCGACATTGGTGGAGATCCTCCGCCCCGAGGTCGAGCGATATCAGGACGAACAATTCAACGATAATAGCGACCAGTTCGTGCTAGGACAGTTCAGTAATGAGCTTGGTGACGACTACTTCGGGTTCAGGGAGCTCGGCATCGACAAGGAGCTTGGCGTTGCTGACCTCACTATCCCCTTCCACTTGTTGCACCAGCGAATTGCTGACAGCCACTCTGGCGTCGCCCGCAACGGAAACGTTGCTGAGCAGGATATGCCGGTCCCGGAGTATCCACCTTTGCTTCCCAAGGACATTTCTGGGTTGCCAGAGTTTGTACGTCCCCAATTCGAGGATATTTTCCATAAATATGAAGCCACCAAGCCCTCTTCTCAGCAGCAGGTGACGAGGAGTGCCAGTGCTGACAGTAACGATAATAATAATAGTACTGGTGATGGCAATGATGATTCACCAGCTGGCGATGGCAGCGAAGACTCATCTACGAACAGCTACATTGCCCAGATCACATCTCAAGTGGCGCTGTCTCGAGCCAAGGTTCCTGCATCGGGCAAACTCGCTGTGCGCAAGAAGAGATTCGACCACGCGTATGTGCTGCCCAAGAAGGAACTCTCGCCCGAGCCTGCTCAGCCTGGCTCTAATTCCAACACCACCACCACTAATGGCGAGAACCACGGTAATGAAGACCAGAATGCAGATGACGACAAAGAGAACGAGTCATTAGACCAGTCGATCGACCAGCTGTTGAGCCAGCCTCTGAATGCGGACACGAACATGGACACCAGCGTTCACGCCAATGCGAACACGAATGTGCACGCCAAAAAGAGCAGCGACGGTGCTGCTGCTGCTAACGATGTGGATATGCAGTTCGACGAAGGCGACACGAGTGCGCTTGGGTTCTCCGACAGTATGGCTCAGAACGGCAGCTTAAACGACAATGAAAACGACGACGAAGATGAGGAGGACGAAGACGAGGAAGAGGATCCCACTGCAGGTGATGACCTGATGACTTGATCCAGCTATCCAATAACTTGAGCTTTTCCTACCTTTGATCCTCACGAATATTTATATATACATATATTATTATATGAGTAGCGTAGAGCGCATGTATACTTATTATCGTTTGTATAGCATGATGCATGTAACTTAATGAAACTATTTACACATTTTAGATCCCCGCAACGGGGTAGTTGCCCACAAATGCCATGTCTCTTGTGCTCAGGGGCTCGCGCTCGAGCTCTTCCCGCTCTGACTCCAAAATCTTATTGTAGCTGTGGTACATCTCGACATCAAGCCCCATTTCAGGCCCGCATGTGATAATATTTCGGTCTACCTGTGGCAACTTGAATTGGCTCACGCTGCATAGCTCCTTGGAGCCCCACAGCATCTCGTAAATACACACGTGGGGCTCCCATACCGACTGAAGCTTGGGCTTGCCCTCCTCCGCGGAGGGGTCGCAGATGAAATAAATATTAGATTTGCGGTAATCGCGCGAGACTTCACACCAGTCGCCATCGTTGAGCACGATTTTAAGTGCATGCTGGTCGTGCACCACCGCAGGCTCAGCGTTCTCGAACACCGACAAGTTCGCAGCGTTAACTCCGGTGGACGCAAACGATTTCTCGCCCGCGAAACGGAACTTCGTGTAATCTGCGTTCACGAGAGGCATGAACTGAACGACTGAGCGGTTGAAGTTCACTGACCACGCCCAGATATCGTCTAAATGCACTGATGTCACGTTTTCGAGGGGTTTAAGCGCATTTCGAGCAGCATTGACGGCATGCTCGTTTTGTAGGGGCTTTAATGGTGTCTCATCGGCCTGAGCGGGGGGCACAACGCACTCCAGCGGGATGCCACGATAGTTCAGGTTGATGATTTGCGAGTCCTTGGGCAGCGCAATTGGCTCAGGCGATTTAATCACGGAATAAAGCGGCTGGCGCGCGACCGGAGGCACGTCGTACTCGGTCTCAAAGCATAGCGCCAGCGCTAGAAATGCCAACACCAGCAGCATGGCGGTTTTGTGAGGTTTAGGGGGGGCTACAGCTAATGTACGCAGTAGCAGTAGCAGTAGCAGTAGTACTTGTAAGTGGAGGTGTCAGGTGATCACCTAGCGATTATGGCTCTGAGAGAGGATTGGGACAGACGTATCTATACCAATCTCAATTTATTGCAAAGATATTTAATAAATTGCTGCGGAATTTTAAAACTAAAAATCAATGGGATTGGTTGGTTTTTCTTATACTCGTATTTGTCACTGCAATTGCCACCTCCCCCACGTTTAGCAGCAACTAGCCCGCTGGCCCATTAAATTAAACGTGCATACTGTTTAGGGTTGACTATCCATGACCGAGTACTTTCCGGCACTGGACGACATCCAGCACCCGCTGCCCAAGGAGCAGCTCGATATTCTGGAGAAGCACTACCAGAGGGAGCAGCCACATGCAAGTACCCAGACTAAGTTCAATTTGGCTTGGGGGTACGTCAAGTCTACCGCCGCCACTGACCAGCGCAAGGGACTTGATTTGATGGTACAAATCTACCGCGATAGCCCGCCCAGACGGCGCGAGTGTCTGTTTTATCTTGCATTGGGCTCGTTCAAGCTCGGAGACTACACCACGGCCCGCAAGTACACCGACACGCTGCTGCGCTACGAGCCTAACAACCACCAGGTCGTTGCACTGCGCCAGGAAATCGAGGATAAGCTAAACAAAGAGGGAATGATTGGACTTGCAATTGTGGGTGGTGCAGCAGCAGCCGCAGTGGGCGTTGCTGCTACTGTGTTAGGTGCTACGCTGGGCCGTCGCCGGTGAACTTCTTGGTATTTTTTTTCCACCACCGGCGGTTTTTTCGTTTCCCTACCCCCTACCCAACTCAGTTACTCAACCAGGTTAAAACACTAAGTCTGCTTAACTGAGTCCAGTTCAGTTAGTAAAAGTTTACTGAGTAATTCATCCAGCTTACCTAGCAATGCATAGTGCAGGCGTAAGTCCCTGTGCAGGCGAAAGCGCATGTGCTCTGGAAGTAGAGAATGCGGTGCTGGCTGCTTACGCCCGACTGCCAAAACGAGGCAAACCGCTGGTGCGGTCTAATGGCGTTAAGGAGTGGACAGTGCTGGCAGGTGTAGTTCTGGGTTCCCCAGCTACTGGGTTTGAATGTGTGGCTCTGGCAACAGGCGTCAAGTCTACACCAGAGACGCATTTCAGTGCTGGAAAAGTACTGCACGACTGCCACGCTGAAATATTGGCACTCAGGGCATTCAACTTGTATCTCATTAAAAAGTGTGCTAACCTTAACGAACTTCCGCCAGTTTATCTCTATATATGTGCACCTCCCTGCGGTGATGCCAGTATGAGTTTGCTCAATGGCGCCCCCTCATGGATGACTGAAACAACTGTGGAGCCCTCTGGTATGCTGCGCGGAAGAGCTCATTTCAACTTGGTTGGTCGTGTGCGCACGAAACCAGGTCGCCAAGACTCGCAATTAACAATGTCAAAGTCTTGCAGCGATAAACTGTGCTGGCGCCAGAACAAGGGCCTGCTATTAGCACCAGCGCGACAACTATTTGTGGGCAAAAACGTGTTTATAGACACGCTGGTATGTCCCATTGTCGAGCCTGACTTTACTCGCTGTTTTAATAGATTTGATCCGGTGCATAAATTCAAGTTTGTTAATTTGGTGCCCCAGTTCAAGGACTACCACCCTGAGAAGGGCGCGCCTTCTCCTTGCAGCATAGTGTGGACCAAAGACGTCGGGTGCGAAATCATTGCTAATGGCCTTAAGCAGGGCTCAAGGCAGCCTAGCATGGTTTCAAGGTACGGGCTCTTAGAGGCCTGCCACGAGCGCGACCCCGATATGTTTGCCAATGTGAGTACATACAATGATATGAAACACCGTAACGAGTACCCTGAGAGCTGGATCCGCACCGCATCTGATAACTTCCCAATTCCCCCTAACGAGTCTTCTTAAATGAGCTTTATTTATTTTGATAAGCTTTCTCCTCCCATTCTCCTTCCCCTTTCGGCAATTTTCCTTGATGTGTCCGAGTATCCTAAGTAACTTAAATAACTTAAGTATACATATATTTATACTATCCTACAAAGTTATCAAATTTAATTTATACATACATCTATACATATATATATATCCAGTGTAATGTAAAGATCAATGTATGCAACATTATGAACTAGGAACTATGAACTATGGACAGTGAACTAAGTACTAAGAGCTGGAACTAAGATCCAAGAACTAGAACTAAAAGCCATGCGTATGATTATATTCATTCCATCTATCTACTCGCTATCGCTGGCACTGCCCTCGTCACCTTCAGCACCCTCTTCGCCCTCTGCGGGTCCGTCAACAGGTCCATCGGCCTCTCCAGCATAGGACTGGGTCATCTCCTGGGCATACTGAGCACCTCTGAGCGAATTGACCACGTCGGTGAGACCTGCGAGCTTTGCAATGTCGATTGGCCTCTTACCGGATTGGTTCTTAGGGCTAGGTTCCGCACCGCACTCGATCAAGAGGTTCACGATCTGCAGTCCAATTGCGGCGTTTCCAGGGCCGCGCGCAAACTCAACAGCAGAATGAAGAGGAGTGTTTCCTGCTAACCTGTTTTTAGGATCGATTTCGACGCCCTCCTGGTCCAGCAGCAGGTCCAAAGTCTCGAGGCTGCCGTGGTGCGCGGCGAGGTGAAGCAAAGTATTGCCCACAGGATCAGTGGTGGTATTTATCACCTTTGCAACATCAGCAGGAGATTTATCCTTCAGTAGGGACTCAATAAGGGACTCGTTGTTGCTGCGAGCAGCACCAATTAGCTGTTCGGTAGTGCTTGCACCTTCCATGGTTGTTGACCCCTTGCCCACAGAAGCTGGCGTAAAGTGCCCATACCTACCTGCCGGTATCCTGGCCACACAATGTGACGGGGGAACACTCATGTACGTACAACAACGGCTACACACACAACCGCCTACATGCAACCGCCTACATGCATTGGGAGGAGATTTTGCTAATTGATATATACCTAACGACTGTAGAACACATTCTATTTTAAGAATTAGTTACAAAATTCTAATATATAATATTAATTGTTAGCTACGGCTCATGAAATTACTCGGAAATGTCGCAAATAAGGTCACCACCATCAACACTCTCACCGCTCTGAACGTCGATGCGAGTGACGTGGCCAGCAACCGGAGCACTAACGGACATCTCCATCTTCATGGCACTCAGAATGGCAACAACGTCACCCTTGTTGACATGTGCACCCTGCTGAACACGAACATCAACAACCATACCGGCCATGGGAGCACCAACGTTACCAGGCTTGCTGGAGTCAGCCTTGGTTCTGGTGACAGCCTCCACAGCAGAGTGGCGGTCCTCAACGGTGATCTTACGCATCTCACCGTTGAGCTCGAAGTAGACCTCACGAGTACCGGTCTTGTCGCTAAGCTCAGACACAGCAAGGCACTTGATGACCAGAACTTTACCCTTGCTGATCTCAACATTGTAGGGCTTGCCAACCTCAGGACTGGCCAAGAAGAGAGCGGTAGGCACGACGCTCATGTCACCGTACTTGCTGGTGATCTCCATGAACTTCTCGTAGACCTTGGGGAACATGACGTAGGAAGCAACGTCACACTCGGTGATACCGTCACCGTACTGTTCCTTCAGCTTGTCGCGCACAGCATCGAGGTCCATAGGGGGAAGCAAGGCACCAGGACGCTTGTCGAAGGGCTTCCGCTTGCCGCGCAAGATATTGGAGCGCAAAGGCTCGGGGAAACCACCGTAGGGGGTACCCATCAAGCCCTGGAAGAAGTCCAACACTGAATCGGGGAAGTCAAGATCGTTAGCACGGCGCTCAACGTCTTCAGGGGTAAGCTTGTTACTGACCATGAACTGCGCAAGGTCACCCACAACCTTAGAGGTAGGAGTAACCTTCACAATGTCACCCAAGAGAAGGTTGGCCTCGCGGTAGGCAGTCTTAGTGGCCTGCCACTGCGCACCCAAACCGACCTGCTGGGCCTGGAACAACAAGTTGGTGAGCTGTCCACCGGGAATCTCGTGGAGATACACCTCGGGATCGGGACCCTTGAGCTCCGCATCGAAGGGCGCGTACAACAAACGCATCTGGGCCCAGTAGTTGTCGAGCTTACGCACAAGCGCAGTGTTGATACCGGCCTCGTTGTCGGAGGGCGAGGTACCAGTGCCCAAAGAGGCGAGAATGGCAGAGATGGAGGGCTGCGAGGTGAGTCCACTCATCGAATCGGAAGCGGCATCGACAACATCAGCACCGGCACGAGAAGCTGCAACCATTGAAGCAACACCAGTACCAGCAGAGTCGTGGGTGTGAACATGGATGGGCAAGTCGGGGAACTCAGCTCTGATGGCGCTAATGAGCATGTGGGCGGCCGGGGGACGCAAGGTACCGGCCATATCCTTGATACCAAGAACATGGGTGCCCATCTCCACAATCTCGCGGGTGAGCTTGAGGTAGTAGTCCAAGTTGTACTTCTTGCCGGGCTCGAGCATATCACCGGAGTAGCACATGGTGGCCTCGACCACACCGCCGGCGCTCTTTACAGCGCGCACACCGACCTCGATCTGCTCCAAGTCGTTGAGGGCGTCGAACACACGGAAGACATCGACACCGTTGTTCTTTGCCTGGATACAGAAGTGCTCAATGGCGTTGTCAGGCAACGAGCTGTATCCCAAACCGTTGGCACCACGGAGCAGCATCTGGAAGGGGATGTTGGGCACGAGCTCGCGGAGCTTGCGCAAACGGGCCCAGGGGTCCTCGTAAAGGAAACGCATGGCAACATCGAAGGTAGCACCACCCCAGCACTCCAAAGAGAAGGCGTTGGCGAGAGCAACGCGGGTAAGAGGGGCAATGGCAGCCAAGTCAGTGGTACGAACACGCGTAGCCAACAAACTCTGGTGGGCATCACGCCAGGTGGTGTCCATAATAAGGGTACCCTTGTGGTTGCGAACAGCCTTGGCGAAAGCCTCGGGGCCCTCCTTCAAAAGCACATCACGCCAGCCGCCGACCTTCTCGACATCAACGCCAGAGGGCATAGTGGGCAACGAGACCTCGCTGAGCTGGGGCTGGCCGCGCTGACCAGCAACCTGGGGGCCGTTGACCTTGATGTCGGCCAAGTAAGTGAGCAAACGGTTGGCACGGTTACGGAAGCGGATGAGGTGGAACAAAGAGGGAGTATCGTCAATGAACGTCGTCCAGCAGTCCATAGTCATGAAAGTCTCGTTCATGAGCAAAGTCAACAAGAAAGGAATGTTGGTCTTGACACCACGAATACGGAACTCAATGAGTGCACGCAGCATCTTGCGCCTGGCGGTCTCGAAGGTGGAGCCCAAACAGGTGCACTTGACCAACAGCGAGTCGTAGTAGGGACTGATGATGCTACCAGCGAAACCATTACCACCATCAAGACGTACACCGTTACCACCAGCACTGCGGTAAACCTCAATGCGTCCGGTGTCAGGCTGGAAGCCCTTGGTAGGGTCCTCAGTGGTGATACGGCACTGGATAGCGGCACCACGCATGGTGATAGCGTCCTGGGTGAGACCCAAGTCAGTAAGGGTGGCACCAGCGGCGATCTGGATCTGAGCAGCGACAAGGTCGATACCGGTGATCTCCTCGGTAATAGTGTGCTCTACCTGGATACGGGGGTTGATCTCAATGAAGTAGTGGCGGTTCTCCTTGTCGACGAGAAACTCGGCAGTACCGGCGTTGCGGTAGTTTGCCGTCTTGGCCAGCTTAACAGCGTCCTTGAGGATGTTCTCACGGACGTCAGCGGGCAAGGTGATGGCAGGCGCGACCTCAACCACCTTCTGGTGACGACGCTGAACGGAACAGTCACGCTCGAACAAGTGGATAACGTTGCCGTGGTTGTCAGCCAACAGCTGGACCTCGATATGCTTGGGGCGCTCGAGGAAACGCTCGATGAAGACGGTACCGTTACCGAAAGAAGCAGTGGCCTCGGAGCTGGCACGCTCGAATGCCTCCTCGATGTTCTCGCCCTCCTTGACCACACGCATACCACGTCCACCGCCTCCGAAGGCAGCCTTGATGATGACAGGGTAACCGTACTTCTCAACGAAGTCACGGGCCTCCTGGGTGGTCTCAATGGGACCAGGAGTACCGGGAACAGTAGGAACCTGGGCCTTATCGGCCAGTACTCGGGCGCTCACCTTATCACCAACGCTATCAATGACCTCGGCAGGAGGACCGATCCACAACAAACCGGCCTCAACCGTCTTCCTGGCCATCTCGCTGTTCTCAGACAAGAAACCGTAACCAGGGTGGATCATGTGTGCACCATGCTGCTTCGCGATCTTGATGATCTCGTCTACCTGAAGGTAGGCAGCAACTGGGCCATACTCACCAGGCTCGCCAATGACGTAGGCCTCGTCAGCCTTCAAACGGTGCATAGACAAGATATCCTCGTGGGCATACACACCAACGGTGACCATGGAAAGCTCGTGGGCGGAGCGGAAAATACGAATGGCAATTTCACTGCGGTTGGCGACCAGCAGCTTGTTGTTAGAGCCAAGAATGGCGGAGTCCACACGCAGCGTATCAAGCTGCGAGAGCTCGCTGAAGTTTACGTCCATTCAATAAAAAAAAGCAAAAATGGAATTAAAGGGGCAAATTAAAAGTAGACAAAAGCAATGGGCGGCTGTTAATTGGGCAAAATTAAGAAGAGGCGCAGTGAAAATCCCAAACAATATCAATGCAGGACAGCAAATAAAATTTTTATTTTTGGAAGAAGAAAAATTGTTTATTTGCAACTTTCAGAGCCAGTCTCAATCGTTCTATACGATGTTACGTCGAGTGGTTGGTGGTGAGAAAACTGATCGCACCAAGGACTTGCCTTATGTCTTATATAAATTTACTGTGTATGCGTGGTTTGATTAGGTCCAGGGCTTAAACCCCGCCCAGAGCGAATGACTGGGTATTCTCGGTACGAATCAGTCTTGGGTAAGTGCCGCTCCCAACTAATGACTCATCCCTGACCCTGACTAAGTGTTCAGGCGGTTGATATTCCGTAACCACTGGGAATAACTCGACGATTTGGCTTGAGGGTTGGGGGTGGATCAAACAGAAAGGGCAAAAAACAGCAAATCCGTACAGCAAATCCGCAAAATTGCTACATGTTGCGTTGAATACTGATAATACCCCTCACGACGTCATACCCTCGCGACACCGTACTTTGGAGTGGAGTGGTGCATCGAGAGAAATACAACACTGCGTAATTATTTTTTTGAAACTAGATACATATTTGATATACGCTTAAAATTGTGTCAATTTGCTGTAAATATTCAGGTAATAATAAATAATAGGAAGTACGTGATATATTTAACATATACATGTACCTTGTTTTTCATCTGAGCCCCGAATAATACTTTTCGTGGAGAACAGTTGAAAAAAAAAGAAATCTCCACTTTTGCCTACATTAAAAAAAATCAAAAGGTAAATTATAAAACAATTCAGCAAAAAAAGGAGTTACAATGAAAAAAATGGACGATACCGGAGTCGAACCGGTGACCTCGCGCATGCTAAGCGCACGTGATAACCAACTACACCAATCGCCCTCACGTTATAATCAGGAAGAATTAATATTATATGTAGGAGTGTACTTAGTTTAGAAATCCATCAGGAAGCTCATCTCCAGCGGTGGTAGCTGAAATTCAGCAATATGCGAATTGGATAGAGTAGTTGTTGGTGATTGTGCCTCTGAAGACTTATGAGCTAATAGCTGCTCAATGAAGACGTCTATTTTGTACACATTCAGTCTTTCCTCGAAGGGCTTGTAAAGAGCCTGCGGGGGAGCTAGCATTTTGTTTTTATAGGAAGCAATTTCTCTATCAATTGCTTGAAGTTTCGCAGAGAGCGTACACGTACGACTACCAAGACTTCGCCGTTTATGCTCAGTTGACTGGTACTCGGTTTCGAGCTCTGTTAACCGATTAGCTGCATAGGTGATTGACCAACTGTGACCCACCTTCTTTTGGGGGAAACACTCTTGAGGCACGGGATTAGGCCCATCTAAATTAGTTACAAATGTCTCTAACGACGATCCAGATGTAAATGACATATTAGAGTTTGAGGCTTCACTTTCTTGGGTTTTAGTTGTTGCATACGAACCCCTCGCAATCAGATGTTCACCACCCATGATAATCGACTTAGTTGTATCTAAATCCTCCTGTTTCATTTGGGCAATAGCCTGCTCAAGCTCAATTACTGATAATCCCTCTGTTTCAAGCTTTATCGCGCGCTGAAACATTTCGTACTGATTCTCAGCTACGTACAGCTCAGCACATAGTTGCTTCACTTTTTCTTGAGCAGGAAGGTATTCTTGATCCCACGTCCTACGAAGTGAGTCTAGTTCACTTTTTTTCGAGAGGTATTCCTCCGTCATTGCCTGGAAAAGTCGTTCATTGGAGTGGAATGAATTTATCTTCCTTACAACTTCTTGAATTTGCGAATTGTATTCACGTAACTTTGCAATATAAGTCATTCTTATTTTAAAACTACGTGCTTTGTCTTTTTTTAGTGATTTACTAATTCACTATCACACACATATATATATACTTATAAACATATATACATATCTGGTTGGGACTAGATCTCAGATTGTGTGGTAGACAATCGATCTTTGCAATCAAGCCCGCGGGTATAAATCTATATGCTGTTGATGAACAGATGTTTTAAAAAATCATAACAAATTATCTAGAAATATATTTAATTGGATGCTATACATAGTTTAAGGCAATGACGTGACGTAATGCTGCGAACTAGTCCAAGTGGAAGGCCAAGAGGTAGTGGCATTGTGACCAGTATCATTCTGGTTCAGTTTGCGCGGCTGGATGATACCGATAAAGTTACCACCACCGAAATCACGAGTATTTAGCGGTTGCTGGTGAGGGCCACCGGCGGCAGGTGCCGCAATCGCGACAATGTACATAATAAGCACGGTGAAGTACAGTGTAGCATACTTCTTCACCATACGCTTACGAAGAGCCTCCTGCTTAACAGAGAAGATCGGGGGGCGAATATGCTGCGAAGGCTTCAACCAGAACAGCAACATCGAGTGCCACTTGTCAATCTGGGGAATGACAAGCAAAGGCAAGTGGAGGAAGAGAATGAGGTGACCCAACAAGAAGTCACCACCAAACATCTCGTTCTCAACGATCTTGACAAGGAACTCACGAGCAGGCTGAGTCCAGGCCATCCAGCCCAAATGGGAGCCATACCACTTACCACTCCACCATGCGCGATTGGAGTTGTCAGCACGGAACTCACGGGTAACACAGAATGCGATGAGGATCTTGCAAATAAAGCGCTGGAGCAACATGCTGGCAATAGTACCGAGCAGAGCACGACGGAAGTTCCAGCCCTCGAAGAACCACATAACCTCGAAGAAAATGATCTGGAGGAACACACCGATACAGTGGGAAATAGCAGCCATAACACTGGCAGTACGCTTGCAGCAGAGAGCAGTAAGAGGACCGCAGAAGCAGGCACACATACCAATAAAGAAAACGACACCAGCATTAATGACAATGGGACCCAATGCGCAAACAATAACACGCAAAATCGAATTTGTGGGAGAAGGGTCATAATTGCTATTGTTCTTTTTATTGACACCGGTCTGGGCGTTGATGAACAAGAACGGAATGAAAGCGCAACCGAACATGATGAGAGGGATGAAGACCTCAGAAAGGAATGCAGAGAGGAAGCCAATACGGTTGCTGTCACCAGTATCTCTCTCACTGACATCCCCAAGGAGCTTACGCTTGTAACCAGTGATACGGGTACGGGTCAAACGAACGTAACCAATCCAGGAGTTAGTGTGCCACTTACCATTACCACGAGTCAACCAACGAATGTAGTCACGATAGTCAATGATGAAGTCAGTCCACGCGAACTGGTGAGGGTTGTAAAGGAACGGTGAGGTGATCATAGCCATCAAAGTAAGCCAGAACCACAACAACGAGGCTCTCCACATAGAAATAGTACCGAACAACAACATGAGCAATGAGCGACTTCCGGAGTAAATACTGTCAGAGCTGAAACGGGCGAACAACACACTGAAAGGAACACGGCGGGTAGCAACACCACGACCAGTACCAATATAACGGGCACCACCGAAACTCAAGTTAGTAACCAAAGAGGAGGCATACACCTGACAGACGAACACCTCGAACATGGGCGAAAGCGAAGCGAAATGCTTAGCGAAACGCTGGGTAGCACGCCACAAACCACGCTCGCAAAGCTCTTGCACAACCAAGGGAACGAACGAAATGAAGAACACAATGAAGATGGACAACACACAACGATCGATCCAGTTGTTGACGGGCTGAAGCATGTAGCATCCGAGGGGAACGTGAGGGTCAGTCTGAGGCTTGTTCTTGTCGTACCAACACTTGACACTCTCAGAAGAAAGAGCACCAATGTTCATGAGCGAAATCATGAACATCTGAACCGAGATGATAATGAACATGTTATTGATGTGGAAACCAGGGTGAGCATAGAAGAACGAAAGGAACCTATCCAGCGGGAGCTGAGTTCCCATGTAGTAGTACTCACGACTGAGCATCTGCTCACCCATACCAGTACCGATCTTAGTGGTGAAGTTCAAAATGGAGCTGAAACCAAGATCACGTCCCTTACCACATTGGAAGTACTCGCAGTGCTTGATACGACCACCGCGCATAACAGCGGTCATACCGGCGTAAATATCCTCGTTCAAGTGCAAACCCTTCTGGGCCTTGGACACACCACCACGAGTGGTCATGAAGATCGCGTTCAGGAAATCAGGGTGACCATAATGCAACTTAGCACCGACCTGGGCCAAAGTACGAGCGAAAAGGGTACCGAATGTCTGCTCCTTACCGGCAGCGACATCACCCAAAATACCGACATTCTCAGAGAAAATGTACTCACGAGCACCAACAATAGCAACAGGGTTGTACTTAGCCAAAGGAGCCTCAATACCAGGGACATAGGGGTTTCCAATGTCCATGTTAAGCTCCTCGAACTCAGCCAACACAGAACGAATCTTCAAACACTCCTCAAGATAGTTATCCTGGTTAGCATCGATCAACTGCAAGTACTCACCACGGTAGAAGATGAGGGCATGGTTCTGATTATCAGCCTTACCGTCACCCAAGATAGGGTTACCAGAGAGCTGAATTCTGAACTTAGGTCTACGACGGCCGTTCTCCATGATCTCACAGTGACCATCGATAACAGCACTGAAAACGCGGGGCTCATCACCCTCGTTAACAGCGGGCTCCTCATCAAGATAAGCAATCTGCAAATCAGGGTAGGCACGCAACAGGAACTCGGCGTTCTCCATCTCATCAGGGCGGAACTTGGCCAAACGCTGCATAGAGATGAGGAAGCGGAACTTACGGCGAGCCATACGCTCCAACTCCATCTCCAAGCGCTCAGTGTTACCACCGAACATCTGGACAACCTCAGGGTTTTCAACACGGTACAACAACTTGATCGCACGAGAGTAGTTCATGAAACCACTGACAGTACGGTACAAAGTCTGAGAACGAAGCGAAGCCCAAATACGGGTACGCAGGGTATACTCAGGGGCAGCGGACTTGAAACCAATGCAGTAGAAGGGCAAGTCATCGGTCTTGTTCTTGACAGCAGTGGCATCAGCATCGAGCTCCTTGTCACCGAGACCAGGAGTGGTGGCATTGCCGTTCTCATCGTAGTTGCTCTCCTCAGCCAAGATCTTAGTATCCTTAACGAAGCACTCCCACTCGACGGGGTGAAGCTGTTTAAGATACTCCAACAAGGTAACCCTAGTGTACTGGTCCTCTTCACGAATGATCTCACGCAAGCTCAACAAGATCTTTTCACCGTAGTGGGGCACCATCACAGTGAAAGTAGGCATGTTGTCAACAGGCAAGGGCTCAGGCATAGGGGTGGACAAACTCTGGGCGAAGAACGAGATACGACGCTCGGCCTCAGAGTTAGCCGGGAAGAACTCGGAGGTGACCTGGTTATCATCTTGAGCGACGAAGAAAGTAGGAGCACGCAAGGTACGCTTACCCTCGACCTCGCTAGGGACCTGGTGATAAAGCAACATCTGGACGTGGTCAATGGCGAGCAAGTGCTCACGGTACATCGAGATGACAATGGCGTTCCAGATCTGGGAGATGAGGACCTTAGGCTTGTACTTGATCTCCATATCGTTAGTGGCCAAGACCTTAGAGTAGATACGCTTGGGCAGACGGCTGAAAATGTTTCTCCAGGGGGTCCAGATAGAGACACCCAAGTAGAACGAACGACCAACCGAGAACACGGTGTTAACGATAATGTACCACAAGTAAGTATCCAAGAAGAACAAACACAAGTCAGTAGCGTACATGACACCCAACACAATCTGGGGCTGGTGACGGCACAGGGTGGATGCCAATCTTACATTTGGATTGGAACTACCACCCTGCATACCGAACCATCTCTCACCGAGACAGCGCATCTCCATATGACCCAAATCGTGGATAGGATCCCTAATGGACAAGATCAAGAAATAGTAAGACTCACTCAACTTGGCACCGAACACGACGAACCACACGATGAATGACAGCCACATATCAACACCCTTGAGAGGAGCGAAGTTAGCGGTGAAAGTCTGCGAGGAGACGTAGCGACGGGTGCCGCGGCGGAGATACGAGCCGAACAGACCACCAAGGGGCATGATGGAGAAGAACAGGAAGGTGAACAGAGCAATTAGGAAACCCACGATACCAACAGCCAAACCGGACTTAGATGGTCTAAAGCCCAAGTAACCGAGTACATAGACAGGGGTAACCAAGTTCAAACACAAAATACCGATAAGGAACCACATTCGGTTGCCTAGCTTCTGAGCACCAGCCCAAGAACGGGGCACGAAAGCGAACTCAGAGATGGTAGCGATGATTTCAATACCGGCGGCCAAGGTACCACCGATACTGGCGACAGCCCAAGAAGTCTGACCCAAGGGCTTATAATTGGTGAGATAGTTCCAGTCCTTGGTGTAAAGGAAAGGAGAGTTGTAAGCGGCATAGAACCAGTAAGCGCAAATGTGGATGACCCAGATGCGGTTGAAGTTGGTAGCCATATGGAACCAGGAGCGGGACTCCTTGTAGGTCTTGAAGAACACCTTGTTCCAAATGACCTCACCGAGCTTGAAGTAACGCTCGGACTGGGGCACATCGATCATACGGGTACCATCTTCGAAGATGATGCGCTCCATACCCTCAGGGTACCAGAAGAGCTGGTTGACATCATCGTAACCGATGACCTTGTTGTGATCGCGCTCGCGCTTGACGTAGCGGCCGTTGCTGATCTCGTAGACCTGGCTACGCATGAACTGGTAGAGAGGGGTGATGACGCGGTTGAGGTAGTCACCCTCAGGGACGGGCTCAGAGCGGCTCTGGCACTCAGGGCTCATGAAGTAGTCGTCGGCACACTTGTAGATGTAACACAACAACTCAGGGGTGAAACGGACCTGGTTGGCCTCACCCCAGATGAGGAGGTAAAGAGCGATCTGACGCACGCGCTCCTGCTGGGAGAGCGAGTTCATCTTGGTCTTCCAGCGGTACTCGCCGGCCTCGATGGAGTAGTCGCCCTCGATCTCCTCCAAGGTGCGCATCTGGTCGGCCGAGACCTCGCCCATGGTGTTGTGGGAGACAGGCTCGAACTCGGGAGCGTCCTTGTTCTTCTTGCGCAGCTTCTTCGACTTCTTCTTTGCGTTGCGGATGTTCTTAGGAGTCTTACCGAGCTTCATGTTGCGGAATCCGATCTCGTCATCCAAGTCGATCTGGGCCGCGAAGTACCAACGGCGGTAGTTGGCCTGGTCGCCACCAATGTAGTCGGCGTGGAGCGACAAAAGGGCCTGGTTGGGGGTCATACGGCTAGCCCTGGAGTCGAGCAAGGTAAGCAAGTGGTCGTACATGTTACGCATGGAGTCGCGCTGGAAACCGAACTTGTTGGTGAGGTCGATGAAGATATCCTCGATCTGCTCCTTGCTGATGGGCACCTGGTTCTGCACCGTCCAGGCAGGATAGGGCTCGTGGAACTGGGGCAACATGGCGAGTCCGCCCTGCATGCTCGCGGAACCAGCCATCGAGTCGAGTCCACCGCCGTTGTAGGGGGTGCTCGCGCCAGAGCGCATGCCACCGTAGGGCTGCGAGTAGGCACTGGCGTCGTACTCGTTGCCGTAGCCGTCCTGCATGTAGGAGCCCTGGTCGTAGTAGTCGCCGCCGGTACGCATGGTGAAGTCAGAAAACGCCTCGCTGGCGCCGTCGTTCACGTACATACCGCGGGGAGCAGGCAGCTCCTCGCCGTACTGGCCGTAGCCAGCAGCGTTACCGTACTGACCGGCGTACTGCGCATCGTACTGGCCGTCGTACTGGCCGCCGTAGCTGGGCTGGGCGGGAATGACACCGGGCTGAGCACCGTAGGCAGCCTGAGCACCAGGAGCAGGCATGACACCGGGTTGGGTGTATCCCTGCTCGTACTGGTACATGTCGGGCTGCTGTTCGTAGTACTCGCCGCCCACGTTGTCGTACATGTTAGGCTGAGCGCCGTGCTGCGGTGGCGGAGGCGCACCGTAGCCAGCACCGTAATCGTACTGGTTAGACATTGATCGTTATCAAGTTTTCACCAGCAAGAGTGGGGTGGGTGTTTGAAAGTGAAAAGGGGAACGATCTCGTCTTAAAAAGAGAAGAGGTGAGGTTTCGCGTCGGATCTAGTTTTTAATTACCTGGGCGTGTGACACTAGGGAAAGGGTGATTAAGGGTTGGCTAAAAAAAAATGTGTCGCGCGACGCGACTAAAACTTGCAACCCTAAATTTGCAGGGGGGGCCCTGCTTCCGCCTCCTCTGCCACCCCACCACCCCCTTTGTTGGCGGCCGTGCCCGTGGGGCGGAGGGAGGTTTTAGCGGTGGAAGAAGGTTTGAGCCCCAGCGTCTACATCGATTGCCACGCTACCTTAGCCCTATCTGTCACATACGGGAAGGGTGACGTGAATAAGCCCGTGGGTTCAGGGGCTAAAGAGCGGGTACGCACTTACGCACGTACGCAGCTACTACGCATGCGTGTTGGGTTCACGTATATGTGTGTGTACACCCCCATTGTAAATGGTGGCCTATTGATCAACAGAAAAATTACAAATTACAAAATAACGAATTCGATTGGTTCACATATCAATATATTCATGTAAATGTAAGGAAGTACATAGTTATAAATATAGTTAACGTGCAACTAAACATCAAGGTATTTATGCATATTCATATATACATTATAAATATATTCTAAGTTGACTGCTTCCCATCATATCTCTGTAGATAAAATATTCAAGTTATTGTTGATTTTACTTGTGGAAGTGCTACAGGGAATAATGAGTTTAGTGTATAGTGTATAGCGTGTCGTGTGTAGTCTGCCGTAATTATCCCACTCCAGAACGCGTCTTTTGTTGTCTCTGATAAGAGGTCCATCATTACATACTGACCCCGTAAATATATATATTTTAAATAGTATTTGTTCTCTTCTAGTCTTAAGAATTGGTAAATATATGGATTAGTGGAATAATAGCCACTCTCAAATTCTTTCTGCTATAACAAAATATAACTCTTTAATCGAAGATCAGATTATTGAATGTAAAAATAAATTCAATATATGTATACTGCGAGTGATAAGTGTCGGAAGTATCTGGACCACGAGCTTGTTCCTCCCTCAAAGTATGCATATGCATGCATCTAATTTGAAAATAATTACTAACCACAAACTGAGCCTACCTTGGAAAAATAAATTAGTACAAAACATCAAACAAACATTAATACATAAGTACTTAGTCGATAATAATAATGAAAGCGGTAATGATGCCAAACTGATTTCAGACATACATAGTAATTTTTTTTACGTACAACACAATACAGATAGCTAGAATGAGTTTACGCGCGTCTAGCACAGACACGCGGTATACGTATGGCGGTACCTTATTATGCTGCGACTAATTTAAGCACACCGGTAGGGGTTTCAGCCACGTCGACCTCGTGCTGAGTTAAAATTAGAAGCACGGTTTTTCATTGCTTATCACATGGTCGTGGTCACCGTGTAGCGAGAATAATGATCTCGGTCACTTGATAGTCGAACTTGATTCAGTCCTAACCCTGAAACAGAGAAGAAGAGAAGGACCGGTACACAGATTTTTCAAGAACCCACTGATATCGGTACCATGTATACACACACCCGTACCCGTCATCGGTATTTAGGCTCCACAGCTTTATCCGCAATGTGTGTGGGCAATGGCACTGTTATATTGGAATGCAGGCGTAGCCGAAAAAACGCGATGTCCAATTGGAATAATTGATAGTGCGTAATGATGAGAATAGAAAAATTAGCTGAAAAATTAATTGAAAAAAATAAAAAATATTACAAACGTTATCTTTCTCACAGAACTAAAAATATCTTTTCGGGATTTCCATCTGTAGAGGAGGCTAGCCTGCTGTTCTATTTTTAATATCGGTGTAGGGCAGGTAAGGGCCCTATCACTGTTAAGGTTATAATTGTAATATTTTAGGTAAAACATCTTGGGTCCGCAGTCATCGGTTTAGGCTCTGCAAAGCGGAGAAAAATGCCCTTCATGCAAACGAAGATAAAATCAGGGGGTATATTTCGGGCCAAAAAATCTTTAAATTCGGAAAAAAACGAACCTTCCACTATTAAAGGATATGTAGTCAACAGTTTATATTCACTAATTATGTATCGCGTATTTGGAAAATAATCATGTGCCTGCTAAATGGCGGCGAGACATACCGAAGCATTTTTTCGATAACCCTAACGCGTCTTCGCGTCCGTGGCGTGGCGCGGTTAGGTTTGAGATGTTTACAAAGCAAAATGCTGGAGGTCCCCTCGCTCTACCCTTATAAATCGGACGATTTCCGCGCGACGACTTTTGATTCCATCGATTGTTTCAGGTCAAACTTCTTGTGTATCCTACCATTCGTTTGTTATTGCTTCTCTTTGTTAGATTAAACACTACTCTAAAGAGATAACTAATACTACGAAACAATCTATCAACATTTTTACTAATTAATAGTTAATTTGAATTATCTTCACGTTCTTTCCGAAGCTTAATTCATTTTTTAATTACAAACAAAAATGTTGTTCTCTACTCTCGCTACTCTCGCCACCATGAGTGGTGTTGCGGAGTCTGCTAAGCTCCCTTCTATCGACATTGTCGGTAACAAGTTCTTCTACAGCAACAACGGCTCCCAGTTCTACATCAAGGGTGTCGCTTACCAGTCTAACGCTTTGGCCAACGCCACTAGCGCTAACTCTTTCTCCGACCCTCTTGCTGATGGCTCTAAGTGCAAGCGTGATATTCCTTACTTGCAGAAGCTTTCTACCAACGTCATTCGTGTCTACGCTATCAACTCTTCAGTTGACCACTCTGAGTGTATGAACGAACTCAACGATGCCGGTATTTACGTCATTTCTGACTTGTCTGAGCCTGGTCTTTCTATCAACCGTGACGATCCTGAGTGGAACACCGCTCTTTTCAGCAGATACGCTGCTGTCGTCGACAACATGGCCAACTACTCTAACGTTTTGGGTTTCTTCGCCGGTAACGAGGTCGTCAACGCTGTTAACAACACTAATGCTGCTCCTTTCGTCAAGGCTGCTGTCCGTGACGTCAAGTCTTACATCAAGCAGAAGGGTTACCGCCAGATCCCTGTCGGTTACTCTGCTAGTGATGATGCTAAGGTCCGTGTCCCTGAGGCTAACTACTTCGCCTGCGGTGACACCTCCGAGCACGCTGACTTCTATGGTGTTAACATGTACGAGTGGTGCGGTCAGAGCACCTTCCAGAAATCTGGTTACGAGCAGCGTACTGAGGAGATGAAGAACATGTCCATTCCTTTGTTCTTCAGTGAGTATGGTTGCAACGCCGTTCAGCCCCGTAAGTTCCAGGAGGTTGGCACTCTCTACTCTAGCGATATGGATGATGTCTGGTCTGGTGGTATCGTTTACATGTACTTCCAGGAGGAGAACGACTACGGTTTGGTCAGTGTTAGCGGCAACAGTGTCAGCACTCTTGACGACTTCAACTACCTTTCCAGCGCTTTGGCTACTGTCAGCCCTTCTGTTCGCCAGTCTAGCCAGGAGACCGAGTCTACTAGCACCATTGGTTGCCCTGCCACTTCGCAGAGCAACTGGATTGCTGCTACTTCCTTGCCTCCCACTCCTGACTCTGACATCTGCGACTGTTTGACTGACAGTGCTAGCTGTGTGCTTGCTGACGGTGTCGATGAGGATGACTACGGAGACATGTTTGGTTACTTGTGTCAGGAGATGCCCGACATGTGCAAGGCTATTAGCGCTAACGGTACCACTGGTAACTACGGTGCTTTCGCTGCCTGCTCTCCTAAGCAGCAGCTTACCTACTTGTTGAACCAGTACTACAACGCTAACGACCAGAGCGACCAGGCCTGCAGCTTCAAGGGTTCTGCTAGCGTTCAGAGCGGTGTTAAGACTGCCAGCAGCTGTGCCGCTTACTTCTCCTCTGTCGGTTCTTCCGGCACTGGTGCTATTTCCCAGGGTACCTCCATCAAGGCCGGTTCCACCGGTGGTGATGCTGCTGCTGCTGCTGCCACTGGCTCTGCCACTGGCTCCGCTTCTGGTTCTGGCTCTGGCTCTGGCTCTGGCTCCTCTTCTGGTTCCAGCTCTGGCTCTAGCTCTAGCTCTGGCTCCAAGAAGAAGAACGCCGCTGCCACTGTTGGCCCTACCCAGGGTAGCGTTCCCGTTATCGCTGCTGTTCTCAGCGGTGTCTTCGGTGTTCTTGTCATGGCCTTGTAAGATATTTAAAATTCCATCGTATATATAAATCACATTTTCTTTTTTTTTTATAACTGAATAATATTTATGCTATTATCATTTTATTAGTTATACTATCTTTTTCTGCTTGCGGTGAGCTAGTTCGTCTAAGTATGACATATATACGTGCTATATCTATCTATGTATGTACCCTAGCGCCACAGGTTCGCTGCGTCCACAGCATGTTCAGTATCTTTGTTGCGTTATTTACCGCTGTTGTAGCGTTACAATCGTACGATGTTGCGCTGAAGAACTCTCATAATGGCGATGTTGTTGATTTCGGTAAAGTTTTCTCCGAGAAGAATGGCGTTTTTGAGTTCAAACCCACTGTTCAGGAGAGCGAGATCCCACCTGTAGGCTGTTTAGGTGTGCGTGAGGGGAGCGATTTCAAGTGCCATACTTTGTACAGTTTTAACAATGTCCCAGAAAATTCGGAACCTGGAGAAGGTAAGGCTCTTCAAGCATTTGTTGGGCCCGGTGGTGAGCTCTTCCATTTCCAATTCACTAGCGGAAAGTTGCCCGAGATCTTCATCGAAACAGCACAGACAGTGCCTGGTGTTGTGGTTCCAGCAGAGTTTGCACCTAAGAAGCCCAAAACGTCTAATGATAAGCTGAAAGACAAGTGGAGTGAACGTAAGGGTCAATCAACCGATCAGTCTGAGCCTGAAAATGACGAGGACACTGACGAAGAAGAGCCTGGATTTTTGAGAAAATACTGGATTTACATCGTGCCTGCTGCGCTTGTTATTCTTTCTAACGCGCTGAAGCCACCTCAGCCTCAGTAATCTCAGTGATCTCAAATGTTATGATGAATATGTAGATGCATATAAATTACGTTGTATGTGATTGTTTTATTATTTTCTATGCAAAATTAATGTGATTGCCTTTATGCTGTACTTTTTGTGGTGCATATTTTTTGTGCAGAATCCTGTGCAGCTTTGCAGCTATATGGCATGTAGGCACGGACTGCAAGATCTGGATCTGACAGTTAAATTAAATGCATCATGCAGATGTGTAATGACTGAAAAAAATAAAAAGCGAAGCAACTAAAATAAGAAAGTATCAGGCTGATGCTGGAATATTCCAGTTCAGTGGAAGTTCCCATTAACCGAAGACCTTATGCAAGGCTTAAATCAGAGCTTATAGGGAGAAATGCGAGTCCAATTATCTCACAGGCACCTGTTGCGCAATTTTTAGCGCACACCCCAGGTACCCCAGTACTCGCGAGACGCAAGCCAGTTCCCCTCAACTCATCTGAATCGTCCGGCCAAGGCACCACGAAGAAGAAAGAGAAAGAATCTAATGTGGACAAAATAGACAAAGCTGCTCAGGAGTTTTTCAGTAGTGATGTCAACTTCATCCAGATGCTGGCTGAGGCTAGCGTGTTTAGTGCAATTCTATTTCTACAGTGGGCCTCGGGAATCACTAAACAAAAAAGAATATTATTCTTTGCTAAAGCTATTTTGGTTCTAGTATTTTTGGTATTACATCCTATATATTGTGTGGTATCAATGCTTGTTCTTAGTGTGGTTTATGCACATTGGCGGTTGCATCAGAAGGTGAAGTAACAGCTGAATAGGCTCCATACTACTACTACCTGCATGTGTGAAGTGGTGTGTGGTGTGGTGTGGTGTGAGTATGGTGTGGCGGGCGGGTTCACTCGGTTTAGGGGTATATATCACCGCACAGCCCGGTCTTCCACCTCAATGGCGATTCCTAAACGACTTCAGCTCCAGTTGGAGCATATTCGTGACCTTATAAAAGAACAGAATCGCATGTTGATTACTCAAATAGAACCTACTTCCAGCGAGCGTAATGATGTCCTATCTTTATTGGACTCAATTCGAGACACTGTGAGCACAAGTCCCAAACCAGTGGTTTCGGAGATATCTAACACTTATAACAGCATTCTTTCCGAACTTTCAGAACTGGGGTACAACATTGGGCCCTATGAGCTTGTCATTCAGGAAGAAGAAGCCCCACCACAGCGTCGCAAATCGATAAAACATGTGCACTTCGAACATGATGAGGATCCATTGAAAACAGACGAGGACAATAGACTAACCAGGGATAATTCTTTGGGTAGCAGTAATGGTAGGAATACATCCAACATATCGAATGATTTCTACACACCTTATACTGATACGCCCCCCTCAGAACCTCAAAGCGAGCTGAGTTCCACTCAGTTGTACCAACAGAATAATTACCTTTACGACGACCAAGATCGAAGGTTAGAAGAGATATCAGGAAATGTCAACCGCCAAAGATTGCTTGGTGAAGGTATAACCAGTGAGCTGGATGTGCATAACGACCTGCTGGATGATCTAGAGTCACAAACTGAAAGATCACAATCCCGGTTGGACGGATTAACACGAGGAGTTCATAATTTCAATCGAAAGAGCCGCGAGTGCGGAGTGTGCTCCATAATTATAGCGCTTGTGCTCATATTGTTTATCTTATTGCTGATATGAGGCGCAGTGATGGTGTAAGTTAAGTGAGCTAATGAAATGAAATGAGTTGTATATAAATGTTTTGTAAATGTATGAATGTATTGCTAATCTGATGAAATCTTTAATTGCAGCATCAATGACAATTATCAAAGACTTTAGGTACTGTTAAAGTAGCTTTATTTCTACCCGTTTTGGGCGTGAATTGGGCTAGGTTAACGCCAGCCATAAACGCCTACCCCACATATATCTACCTGGCTTCCCCAGAACAGTAATTGATGCTGACGTAGTATGGGCATATTACACAACGTGAAAAATTTCACCGGTAGGTATACATATTCACAGCGACTTGTTCGTAATGTTACCGCCAGTGACAATTCAGTTCCTAATGAGCCTGACATGCATGAAATAGCCAAACTCAGCTTTGAGCCACGAGAAATGCCTTTTATCATGGACACAATAAAAGAAAGGATGGGTATTCATAAGGGCAATTGGCTCCAGGTTAATAAGACACTCACATTGCTTCTTTATCTGGTCAGACACGGCGATGTATCAGTGACTACTTGGTGTCGTCGTAACGAAGGCTTGCTACGTTCCCTCAGCGATAGTAGTATTAACACCCATGGAGATATAACCCAGCAAGCTCACGAGATTATATCACTAATAAACGACCCGCAGAGGTGGCATAATGAGCGCGAAGAAGCGAAACCACAGCAAAAAGTTCCTAACACTAAAGGAAGAGTGTACGAACAGGCATCATCTCGGACAGGCGCTTCAGGTGCAGGAGCAACGTGGTTTAGCACATCAGGCGCGACTTTTTTATAGCCCTAAAGAGCAAGGAAATTAAAAAAATGGAGAAAAAAAGAGATAATTTAAAGCGTTTGTAGGAGATAGATCTTCAGATTTTTGACTTAATGCAGAGAGTAATTCTATTCTAAATAAATATTAAACTTCAAGAAAACAAACAAACAAACTTACAATTCTATTAATGCTCATTGTAAATCACCTCTTCGTCAGGGGTTTTGTTATCTTGAGCTTTTTGATTTTTCAGACGCGGAGTTCTTCTTACCAGACCACTATTATCCGATAGTCTTCGTCCAACCGAGACATCATCGCCATCGTTCTCAAGATCACTTATGGGTTTGATCACATCATCATAAGGCAAATTAAGGTCTTTGAATGCACGACAGCGCATGATGTTAGCAGCATGCTCATTCTCTACACGGAAACCAACCCAAACGACTCTTCGGGTTATTTCGAGCAGGGCCACGATGAAGCTAATATATGCACTCTGGCTTTTGTGGCGCCAGAAAATGACATACAACACCCAGTTTTGACGAAGAGTGAAATCAAAGAACATCGCAATCCAGTACCACCACGCAGGGTAAACCAGAACCGTGCGCAGTTTGCGCTGGAATTTAGGCGTAAGCGAGAAGTCCATGAGCACGTCCCACGTACCGGAGTACACACCATTGATAAGGGCGCACACAATAAATAGAGCCTTGAGTCCGGGGGTCTCCGGAGAGATTCGTGCCAAACTCAAGGACATGTTGTACAGAATGTTGAAGGTATATTTACCCGCGTTTAGCAAATGTGGGAACCAATCTAAAGTGTCACCGTAACGGCGCCAGCACTGCATGAATCGCCAGATTCCCGGAAGACAATTGAGGAATCCCAAAGAGCGGGAGTGGGAACTGGTGCACCGCTGTGCGTGCAGAGCACCATCTATGGTCCACCATTTAGCTGTGGCAGCGTAAACGCAGAAAAATATTTCCATGTTCGACAAAGAGTAAGTCAAACTGCAGAAAATATCGCCAACCAGCAAGTCTCTAAACTCGACTGGGTAAAGCCCTGAGAAGGTTAAACGCCAGAGCGAGTGCAGGAGCCAAGCCCGCGAGCTCTTCGTCTTTCCGAACGGCCATATCAGCACTAAGACGCTGATACCGAGCAGGAGAATGGGGTAGTAGCGATGGAAGGGCTGAAAGGTGTTAAACGTCAGGTAACCCATGAGGGCAAGCAAGAAAGCGTACGCAGCAGCATAACTGAAAAACTGCGGCGGTGCCATCATAGATGTTCGGTCAAGCTCGAGAATAAACGAGTAATTGATTTTAAAGTGGCTCCACACGTACAAGCAGCCAGTGAATCCTACTAGACACACAGCAACGCAGGTGAACCCACCCAAAATCTGCAACAGATAGGTCGTTTCATCGGGGTAATGAATTTTGGGCGACCTAGCTGCCAGTGAAACAACAGGCTTAGCCATTGACTCCATCAGCTCGAGGGATCGAGCAATAACACCGCTGTCTTGAGAGGGGGATGCTCGCGGTTTGCTCTCGCCTTCAATCCAGTGAGCGCTGCTGCCAGAAATCGTATCACCACCGCCACTGACGCTGCTGCTGGTCTGGATGTACTGGGAAGTTTGAGTGGAGTCAAAATCAGAAACGTATTGTCGACGGTGGCGCGAATGCAGGGAGCCATAAAGGGCAAGAACACCCAGTGGGATGGCGGCACCCAGTGCGACACCAGCTATAAACAGCGCACCGGGGTGCTGTTCCTGTTCACCCAGGGTAGTAATATTAAGACTGTCTATGGCGTGTTTATGGTTCCCCTGGGTAAAATGGGCGGCATAAAGATCCTCCACCTCCTGGATCATTTTGTCTACCGGAGCCACACCGTAGCAGATTTTAAGAGTGCTGATCTCGTCCAAGTATTTATCTTCAGTGTGCTTCCATTCGCGCTTATCGCAGATCTGCTTATCGAATTTCTTGGCAATCTTTCGAATAGCGGTCATGTTGAGCTGCTGGAATCCTTTAACTTGCTTTAAAGAGTGGTAGAACTCACTAAGGGCGGTCTTAAGCATAGACTTGGCCTGGTAATAACCAACAATATCACCTCTATTGCTGAAATCACTGGTATGGGCAGTGGTACGCAAGATACGCGACTGCTCTACTCGAGTTTGGTGCGGATTCAGAGCACCAATTTCGCGCAACCGATGAGCACGCTGACCAGTAGTGCCACCAGTACTGTCTCGGGCTGAATTCGAGGTTCTATCTCCTTCACTACGCCAGAACTGTAGTTTCTTCGGCAACGATGGCCAGTCGACCCGCTCAAGCAAGAGGTTAGCTCGCGAAGTAGCGTGCGGGTGCTTCAGTGCATCGCGTTCTTCGTGGTGGATGGTGCGGTGGTGCTCAAAACACTCCAATTGTCGTTCGAGCAGAGCCATCTTGTCTTTGGACACTTCGAGCATCTCGGTAAAGAATTGATCTGCCCTGTTCACTTCGCCGTTGAGCCACTCGTAGAACAAACCCTCAACAATACGACGAAGATGCTTGACATTTTGGGGCTCCTCAATATCTTCCAGTGGATCTGCGATCAGCAATTGAGGAATTCGCGCAGATGCAGGCGGTGTACGGTACAATCGCGAGGATACACTTGGCGATCGGTGTTTTCGGAACCGATTCAACACGCTATTATATGGAGAAGACGACTTCTGATCGTCGCTTTTTGGGGCACCACCACTTTTCGAAGCGCTTGGAGAGGAACCAGTAGCACTTGAAGGTGCAGCATTTGCACTAGTTGAAGCGTTTGCACTAGCGTTTGCACTAGCGTTTGCACTAGCGTTTGCACCACCGGCAGGAGTAGCAGCAGGAGTAGCACCAGCACTAGCAAGAGGACCAGCAGAACCAGCAACAGGAGTTCCATATGGACCCCGACTCCGAGGAGAAACACTTATTCCTTCGGGAATATTAGGCAATGGAGTTCCAGCATTACTGATTCGAACACTGCTCCTGCGAGTAATTGAGCCAGTATTGTGTCCACTAGGTGAAGAATCCTGCACTGCAGACTCATTAGGAGCTGGGTTCTGTGCCTGCGCGCGATCCCTGATTGGTACAGCTGGGGGTGGGAGCTCCCAATGGTGAGGTTCATTGGGCCTGTGCTCCCCCGACGCATTTCCTGAACTGGGAGCAGTATTAGGAGCAGTATGTAAGGACGAATTCGGAGCTGAGCTCTGATTCTCGGAGTCACGCGGACTCGTTTGCTCATCATCGGGCAGCGAGCGCTCGAGCTTGGCAATGAACTTTTTGCCCTGAGCGAAGTCTACGTAGCGCGACTTCCACTCGGGGATAATCGACGCATCCAAGGTCTGGGCGAAATGCATTAGTAAATGCAGAAATCACAGACAGTTATTTACCAAACCAGATCTCAATCCGGGGCGTTATTGACCCAATTAAGGCGCTGTAAGTCTGGTGCTAAATTAACTAGTTTAGCTGCTTGGCGGTCGGCACGTGTGCGGGCCTTTCAATGACCTAGCCCTGAGAAACTTAGCTCGGGCTTGTTCAGTAGTTGGTTGTTCACATTGGCGAACTGAAACTAATAATTAAATACGTATTTAAGGAGTAACGGTGTAAAGCAAAAAAGAACTAGTAGATAGGGAATATACTTGACTGTGTTTTGATAGTAGATGTTTTCTTTCTCTCCGTCCACACTCGAGTAAAAAGGGTTTAAAATGATTATTGAGAGAACATGCATAATAAACACTGTACAACCCCCCCTCCTCCTCATTTGACATCACCCCCCTCTCTTGCCTAGTCTTTGTTTTCGTTATTAAATATATGTATGTAAAAATTTCCATATTTATTATGCACAGCATATTAATTTAAATTTGCCTATTTACTCACCTCTCTTCTTTTTTTTTCCTTGTTCCAATTGCCCCCCCTCAGCGCGTCCACGCTTGGAGCAGCGCGACATTTGTGTGTACACACACCCTCGGGTGCACATGACGGCCCTATTTACTAAGCTGGCATTTTTCACGCTACACACACAACGTCCATACCCCAAGCACTATGAGCGCGATGGAGGAGCTTTCGCAGCTTTTGCTGCAGATCCAAAGCAGTGATAACTCCGTTCGTGCATCTGCTGAGGCTCGTCTTTATAGCCAGTGGCTAGACGCCGAGGCCGGCCCCGAGCGCCCTTCTCTGCTTCTCGTGACATTGGCAGAACTGGCTACCGCTGGCCCGCTTGAGCTCCGTGGTTTTGCTGCAGTCATTTTTAGAAAGTGTTCTACCCGACTAGGCACCGGAGGTACCGAGCACTTCCCCAGTGTGGACACCCCCCACCTAACGCGCGTGTTTGACCAGCTCAACCCAGCTACTCAGGACTCTGTGCGGTCAACTTTGGTGCAAGGCTTGCTTTCCGAGGCCCAGCCTGCATTTGCGAGACGTAAAATTGGCGATGCGATCGCCGAGCTCGCGCGCCCGGCCGGTGTGTGGCCCCAGCTGTGGCCTGTCATTGCTGAGGCCGCTACATCGAGTCCTAATGCTGATGTGCGCGAGGCCTGCTTCCGTGTACTGTGCGGAGCGCCCGAAGTTTTACCCAACGATTTGCAGGCGGTGACTGCGCTGCTGAGCCATGGCTTCAACGACCCCAGCGAGGCAGTGCGCACCACCTCCACGACTGCGTTCGCTGCCTTCTTCGCTTACTTGCCCAGGAATACCTGGGCGCACTTCAAACCCCTGCTTCCATCTTTGCTTAACGTGATGGAGCCGCTGCGCCAGCAGCAGCAGGAGGAGGAGCTCACGAGCGTGCTCGAGAGTTTGGTAACGCTGACTGAGATCGCGCCCAAGATGTTCCTTCCCGTGTTCCCCACGCTTATCCAGTTCTCTTTGGCGGTTGCGGGCGAGCGCGAGCTCGAGGAGGCCCCCAGAATGACCGCGCTCGAGTTGGTGGCCGCGTTCGCTGATAGTGCGCCCAATATGTGTACAAGAGAGCCCACTTACACTAGCTCCGTGGTGCCCATGCTGCTCAAATTGCTTACCGAGGTCGGCGTTGAAGACGAATTCGCAGCTGAGTGGCAGGAAAGCGATGACAACGAGGCCATTGAGGAAGAGGAATCCGTGCACCGCGAGGCCAAGCTGGCCATCGACCGTCTCAGTCTTAGTTTGGGCGGCAACGTGGTCGCGCCCGTGCTTTTCGAGTACCTGCCCGCCATGTTGAGCTCCAGTGACTGGCGCGAGCGTCTTGCGGGCTTAATGGCGCTTTCTAATGCGGCCGAGGGCTGCCGCGACGAGATGCTGCCCACTCTGGAGCAGATTCTCCATGCCGTGGTTCCTATGCTCAACGACGAGCACCCGCGTGTGCAGTGGAGCGCCTGTAACGCTTTGGGTCAGCTCAGCACCGATCTTGCGCCTGAGATCCAGGAGAACTTTGGTGAACTCGTGCTTCCTGGCTTGATTACGAAGCTCACGGGATCCACTTTCAAGGTGCAGGCCCACGCCGCCGCTGCTCTGGTGAACTTCAGCGAGAGCGCTACCAAGGAGATCATGGACCCGTACTTGGACGATTTGCTCAGCCGATTGCTCGGTTTGGTGCAGTCGCCCAAGCGCTACGTACAGGAGCAGGCCCTCACCACCATTGCCATGGTGGCCGATAGCTCGCAGCAGCTGTTTGTTAAGTACTACGACACATTGATGCCATTGGTACTGAATATCCTCGAAGCTAACCTTCCCGCTGAGTACCGCTTGCTGAAGGCCAAGGCGATTGAGTGTGCCACGCTCATTGCCCTGGCCGTGGGCCGGGACGTGTTCGCGCCCCACATGCAGCAGCTCGGCCAGCTTCTGCTCAACATCCAGGAGCAGAGCAACGAAGGGTTCGTGCGTAATGCCGAAGGCGACGAGGAGGAGGATCCCTGTGCTGCCTACTTGGTGCAGTCGTGGGGCCGTCTTTGTCGCGTGGTTGGCGCCGACTTCGCTCCCTTCCTGCCTGTGGTCATGCCCCCCCTGCTTAATGCGGCCAAGGCGAAGGCCGACTGCCATGTGCTTGATGTCGAGCAGGCCGAGATGTTGCGCGATACCGAGGGCTGGGATGTTGTTAAGTATGCTGGCCAGTGGCTCGGCATTCACACCGCGTGGTTCGACGAGAAGGCCAGCGCCATTGAGCTGTTGCACGTATACCCTCGCGAGCTCGGTGTGAGCTTCTGGCCCTACGTTACCGAGATCGTGAACGACATTGTGCTGCCTGGTATCAAGTTCTACTACAACCTCCGCGCGCGTACCTACTCGTGCCAGCTTGCGCCCCACCTTATATATGTTGCATTGCAGCACTCCGAAGCGGATGCTCTTGCTCTGTGGCGCCCCATCCTGGACACGATGAACCGTGGTGTTTTGCGCAACAAGTCGGAGATCCCCGGTATGCACGCTGAGGTGTTCCTGTCGATCTACCGCGTGGTGGAGATCTTGGGCACCAAGGCCCTCACGGTTGAGGACATTGACCTCTTGTTCTCTTCCATGTCCGTAATTGTTCAAGGAGCCTTCGTTAGACTCGAAGAACGCGAGGCTGAGCAGAGCACTAAAACCAGCGCTGGCGCTGGCGGCACCGCAGCGGCATCTCATAATGCGTCCGGTGATAGTGACGATGAGTACGAGGAGCTCGAGGATGACGAAGACGATGACGAAGAGCGTGAGGACGAGGATGTCATTGATGCGTCGAACCGCCTCATCCACTCCCTGTTGCGCACCTACGGCGCTGATCTGCTGAAGACTAAGTTCAGCGATCTCTGTACCCTTATTCCCCACTTTGCTACTTCTAAGAGCCAGGACTGCCGCTTGTGGGCGCTCGAGGTCATCGGCGACCTCGTCGAGTTCGGCAAGGAGCAGGCGACCCAGGCATTGGAGGCCGGCGGACTCACGCAGATCCCCCTTCAGGGACTTCAACCCACCGAGCAGAACTCGCCGTTGGTTAGAGCCGGTAGTGCATTGTGTATCGGCCGTATTGCTCTCCATGGCGGTGCCACTGTGAGCAAACTCGCCTTGGAGGCTCTGGAGCCTTTGTTTGCCTTGGCCCTGTCGGCTGACGCAAGCTCCCCCGAGAATATCGAGACGAAGGAGAGGTGTTGCGGTGCGATTGCTCGTATTCTCCGCACCTTCGGCCCCACTGCATTGATGCCCGAGCAGTTCTCGCTTGCTGTTGGTGAGTGGATTAAGACGCTGCCCATCACCCAGGAGAACGACGGTGCCAGCTACAGCTACTTGCTTTTGGCCGAACTAATTGAGAAGAAACACCCTGCTGTGGTCCAGAACTACCAGGCGGTCTTTTATGTCATCATTGCTGCGCTGCAGGCGCGCACGCTGGCAGGAAAGCCGGCCGAGTATGTTGTGGGCCAAGCTAAGCACCTCATAGCCTCGCTCCCCGATGATAAACGCGGCGAGCTTCTGAATGGACTGAGTGAGGAGCAGCAGCAGACTGTGCATGCTTGGTTCAGCTGAAATGTTTTATATGTCACTAATAATACTACCACAACTGCCGCACAGCAGTGCTACCTCTGTTGCCGCTTTGCATGTGCTTTTTGAATAGCATCACCCAACTATACAAATATATATATACAACCCACCACATATATACATATAATAATAGTGTCAAACCATAATCTTATATGACGAATAAAGTATTATTTACAAATTTTAGTTTTAAAACCAGCGTGAATGTGATTCATGTATATATCCACTGCATTGCATATGCATGCTTTGCTTCATTTAACACTTCCTCCAGGATCTCTTTTTCCTATTCATTAAACACTTAATTAGGTCCTTTTTGGAAGCTCACTCGGTCGTGTTGGACGCGGCTCAGCAGCAAAGAACGGCGAAACCAGCGCCGCACCCGCAGTGATACGCTTCAGGGGGTCCATCACCAGCATATTACTCAACAAATCCAAGGCCAGATCGCTCGCAGCTGAGAACAATGCCTGCATCTGTGTTCTATTGGGCGGTGGATGGCGCGTTTTGAACACTCCGCTCTTGTGGTAGAGTGGCAGTGATTCGATCTTGGGCCACTGTTGTGGCGTGGGAGTACCCAAGGCCTTGAATGTGATGTCTAGCTGGTTGTGGTCGTCTTGGCCCGCCAAGTAAGGCACGCGCAGCATCATCTCGGCAAAAATGAGCCCAACTGCCCACATATCAACCGCTCCGGTGTAGTGGCGAGCGCCCAAAAGCAGCTCAGGCGCGCGGTACCATCGGGTTACCACTGTGGGGGTCAGTCGTTCGTGGGGCCCAAAAGCCATTGCCCGCCCCAAACCGAAATCGGCAATTTTGAGCTGTCCATCCGGAGCGATTAGCAAGTTTGAGGGCTTGAGATCTCGGTGAAGCACAAAATTGCGATGGCAATGATGCACTCCTCTCAGTGTCATCAGCAGCCAGCTCTTCAAATTCGCCTCTGTAAACAGCAGCTGTCGGTCCTTAATTAGCACCTCCAAATCGCTAGGCAGAAACTCGAGCACGAGGTTGAGATTGCCCTCATCGGACACAAACACGTCCAGGAGATCAATGACGTTGCGGTGCTGCATCTCTCTCAGGAACTTCACCTCGCGAATCGCAGACATATCGAGCCCATCTTTGAACTCACTAACTTTGATCATCTTCACCGCAATCTGCTGATTCGTGGCCACATTCTGGCCCACGTACACCTCCGCATACGTACCTTCACCAACCTTTCTTTCTTTGGTGTAGCGGCTCATGACCGTACCCTTAATTCCGGCTCGCCCTGATATGCCACAAAAAGTTGCCTACCCATATATATATATTGATTCTTGCCAGTGTGAAATATAAGTGGAATAAATTAGGCAGAAACATATCAATGTGTACAAAATTGTATATTAATTGAGTAAATACGCATATCTAAAGTGTACATATATATTATATTAATCAATTGCGTTTACTCCTGGCCCTCCAAAAGAGTGTAGACAGGAGCACCGAGCTTCTCTCTGCCCTTGAGGAACAAAAGCTCCATCAAGAAGACGTACTCAAGGACCTCAGCGCCAGCCTGCTTGACAAGCTCGCCAGCAGCAGCAGCAGAGCCACCAGTGGCAATGATATCGTCCACAATCACAACCTTATCGCCGGACTTCAAGGCGCTCTTCTGGAGAGCGAAAACGTCCTTGCCGTACTCCTTCTCGTAAACAGCGGTGTAAACGTCACCAGGAAGCTTACCAGCCTTACGCACGGGAACGAAGCCGATGTTGAGCGCAAGCGCAAGAGGAGGACCGAAAAGGAAACCTCTGGCGTCCAAACCAACAATCACAGTGGGCTTGAGGGGCTCAACGTGAATGCGAAGAAGCTCAACGAGCTTGCGGAAAAGCTCGGGCTTCTGGAAAATAGGCATAATATCCTCAAAAAGAACTCCCTTGCTGGGGAAGTCCTGGTACTTGCCGAGAGCGGCACGGAGCTCCTTAATGGTTTCCTGCTGGGACATGTTTGTTGATGGTGAGAGAAAGAAAAAAACCCTTACCAGATTGGAAAGATAAGAATAATGTGAAGCGCGGATCAACAAGCCAATTTCACAAATTTAATAAAAGAAAAAGCGAAATTGATATGTTGAAATGGAATTATTAAATATGCCTATTTGTGGTTTCAACACACCACAGTATATATGTATTCATAGGGTACAAGCTAGCAGCAGGGTTATCCAATCTGTTAAATTATTTCCGTATGTATACATCAGATCTGTTACTTCAAAAAGAAGATCTTTGGATAAAAGACTATGATCTCGATCCTTATTATTTTCGGAACACACCCATATATATATTACTTACTTCGGAAAGCACGTTGCGGTAAGGTTTCATGGCTCGGCTTCGAGCAGCGCTCAATATGACCAAGAAATCGGCTCCAATCCCGCCCCGAGGCTCGCCCGAGAGCAAAGCGGATACCTCAATTAGTTCAAATAAGCAGAACCAAAAGTCATGGGGGTTCTGGAAGGCCAAGACGAGCTCTGCAGCACCCTCGCTCATCCCGAGCTTCACCAGTATTCCTCCCCTCTCCACATCTTCTCGTCTTCTCAATTTGTTCAGGACTCCTGGACTTCCAAATCGAGTAGATCATTCCTTACCTGTGAAGACTGCTGTGGTAATTGGCGTACATGGATACTTCCCTGCCAAAATCACCCGGAAAGTGCTGGGTGAACCCACTGGCACCTCACGCAAGTTCGCATCTGAGGCTGCAAAAGCAGTGAAACAGCAGCATCCTCGCGCGCATATCACTGAGATTGCACTTGATGGTGAGGGACTCATTAGTGATCGCATTGAAGAGCTTTATAGGCAGTTGAAGCGGTACAAGCTACCGCTCCAGCAGGCCGATCTTATATATTTCGCAGCTCATTCCCAGGGCACAGTTGTTTCAGTGAGTTTGGCTGATCGCCTGCTTTCTGAGGAACTGTTCAACCCGAAATTACAACGCCTGTGTGTGCTGAGCATGGCTGGAGCGCTTCTGGGGCCAATGCCTGGCATGGACCAGACTCTTGCCATGAAAGCGATTTCTCGCATCGAGCATGCCTCGCTGGTCGAGTTGTTCGAGCTACAGAGAAGCGAGTCAAATCCCAGTACGGTGCTGCGGAATGCATTGACCAATGTGCTCAATGCTGGTGCGAAGCTCGTGCTTATTGGCAGTGCTGACGACCAATTGGTACCACTCTACTCTGCGCTAGCCACAAATTTAGAGCACCCCAATGTGTTTAGAGCAGTTTATCTTGATGGAGCAACCGCTGATGAGGTTGGGCATCAGGTGGTTGAACCATTACTGGAACTTGCTTGTCGTCAGTTCAATGCTGGTTCGACCGATCACGGCGTAGTACGTGAACTGAGTGCTCTTCTCGCTGGTCAGCTCGTCTCGGGTGGACACTCTAAGCTGTATAGCTACGACGAGGTGTACAAACTCGCCTTAAAAATCGCAACTTATACAACCCAACCACGCCAAAAAGCACCTGAGTTTGCTAACCATGATATTAAGGACGACATCAGCAAGAACCCGTTTGTGCTCCCATGGGCACTGCATGCTCTCCTTAGTGATGCGAGCCAAAACGAACAGCTTCGCCCATTTGTGCAGGCACTAGTGAAGGATATCCAGGAATGGAATCCGGAGAAAAAGCAGCTCAAGGATTTGAAGTACAGACTAGGTGGTGTTACGAAGAGCAAGCTCTAAGTAATGCCTATTTCATATTTATATATCTATCTATTTATTTTAGTACAGTGTAAACTAACTTAGCATACTTAGTATACTCAGTGAGGTATCGTTGATTCAACGCATTTATATGATATCTTATGCATTTGCATTTTAGTATTTATTTTTGTCGTTTTATATTATTTCATCATTATATTATTTTATTGTATTATTATATTGTATTATATTATTATTCTTCATACTGTTCCTTATCTCTGCCTTATCTAGCGCGCACCACCTTAGAGGAGGATACACCATACCCTCAGGAAACTGCTGACGTCAAACCAACCCACGCGACACATCGACACCAAATCGACACACCATGGCCGCCTCGAACAACCACGGTACTGCGCTCGAGTCCACCTCTGACTTCATCAACGAGAGTGCTAAGTTCCTCAACAAGTGCTCTAAGCCCGATTCCAGGGAATACTTCGGCATCGTGCGCGCTGTCGGCACTGGTTTCCTTTTCATGGGTCTCCTTGGTTTCGCTGTGAAGCTTGTGCACATCCCCATCCGCCACTTCATCACTGTTTAATCCTTTTTTATTCCAAAAAACTCAACCATAATGTTGTATGCGGAGTTTAGGCTACGTATAGCGAAAAAATATCACCTTTCTGGTACCATGCTGCTGCTCGAAACGCTCAGCATGATATCAGGATAGGGCTTCTATAAATATATGAATAATAATGTAGATACATTGCCAATACGAACACTAGGCTTCTATTATCTTGTTTATAATGTATATTTAGATGCATGAAATATCAACTCTAGGCCCTCCTATGATTTCCCGGCGTCAGGGCCATGCCTGTAATGGCGTTAGGTGTGGTCCCGTGATAAGGTCAACTATAACACAAGTGCGAGAGCTGAGCACCACAGATCAACAATGTCGACAACAGTGTCCCCAGCACCAGAAGACCCCACTAAGGAGGTTTCGCAGGAGGTTTCGCAGGATAATGAGGAGAAGCCCCAGCGCAGGGTGTACGGCAACGACGCATCCACCTCTTTCCTTAGCGCACTGAAGGGTAGCTCCGTGCTCGTGAAGCAGCCCTCAGGAATCGAATACCACGGAACACTTCAGGCAGTTGACGGTTTCTTGAACGTCGTTTTGTGCAACACCAAGGAGGTATATGAGGGCACAGTCGTGTCCGAGCTTGGCGAAGTGTTCTTGCGTGGCTCTTCCGTGGATTACATCGCTGCTAACTGAATGGTTTATGAAAACGATTGATTAACATGATTATTTTTTATTTAAATGTGCAAAAAAGAAGAATAAGAGGCTCAAAACTTCTATTTTATAATTTTCCTGGCTGCAACTTGGCTTAGTGTAATTGAAGGAGCTTTCTTCAACCGCAATCACTAGAAAGTAACTGTATCCAACTATATAAATATATATAAATATATATATATATATCTGTAAGTGTAATTACTTATGTGTAAGATAATTATGAGAATGTAGCTATTATGAGCATGCTAGAATGCTCGGAATAGAAGGTTTAGATAAAGAGGATAAACACAGCGATCAAAGCAGCGAGGAGGTGGACAGAGGCGGCACCAGCACCGTTAGGGAAGTTGAAAGCAAGTGAGGATCCATTGCTGCTGGCGCCATTGGAAGTTGTTTGGAAAGCAACTGGCGAGAACCAAGACGAGTTTTGCCAAGGGGGATCATCCAGAATTGAAGTTGCAGTGGGATTCGCAGTACTGTTCTTGCCGTAACCAAGCGTGGGCTGGCTAGTAGAAGTGTTGGTTGTATTTAATCCAGAATCGGATCCGACTGTGGTGACATTTCTGACATCCGAATCGGTAATCAGACCAAAGGTGGTAGCCACACTCGCAAACGATGAGTTAATTCCATAGGATGTGGCTGCTCGGTTGCCAGGAGTGGAAATAGGTGAATCTTCTCCGAATGTATAGGCAACTGAACTACTACTCGGTGATCCAAATGTGTAGGCGACTGGATCACTACTGGATTGTCCGAATGTGTATGCAGCGGAGTGACTACTAGAAGATGCTCCAAACGTGGTTGCAACCGATTCTGAGCTCTGAGGTGAGACACCGAAGGTAGTTGCTGCACTTGCTTCTGAAGAAGTATTAGCTTGCGGTGAACCAGCATTGGGGTCATGCAAAGAAGCAAATAGTGCATTGATGGAACTAGCAGCAGATGCAGCAACAGCAGTGTCAGTCGCAGTGATAAACAAATCTGAGAGTGATTGTAGAGTCGGATTATCGAATATGCCGGTTGTGCTACTTGGGGTAGTGCTGGAAGGTGATGACGCGAATGCGGAAAGCTCCGACAGTGAAGAATTGGACCCAGAAGAGATAGCAGTCGGCACAGATACTGTCGGTGCTGTTGGTGCTACTGCTGCTGTTGGTGAATAGTATGGGTTCTGTGTGGTAGACTGTGCAGTAGTAGCACTCTCTGTAGTGCTTTGGCCCTCGGCGTAAAGAGACGAAATAAAACTAAGCTGCTCTGCAATACTGGACTTTGCACCAGAATCAGTGGCTGTTTGATACCACTGGCTCATCCATATTATGAGCGGGTCTTGTCCGAATGGATCTGCAGTTTGTTGTGCACCGGCAGGTGCACCGGCAGGACCTAGCTGGGAACTCAGCCAGGAAAAGAAATAAGAACGCTGGGATTCTTTTGCACTCGCATCATTATATGTGCTGGAAGAAGATGAAGAGGAAGAAGCGGGAGAGGTAATGGGAGGTGCAGGTGTGATTATAGGGGAAGAAGCTGATAAGGAGGGAGAAAGTGTCGAAAGTGAGGATAATGATAGCGATGAGCTTGAAGAAGCCTCAGGAGTAGGTCCAAAAGTGAGTATCGAATTAGAACTAGCGGTACTGCTTATTTCGGGAATAGAACTGGATTCACTAGAAGGATTGATGAAGCTAGAAGAACTCAAGGTAGCAGAATAAGAGTCCACAGACGTAGCCTGAGAATCCACAAATGTGCTGTCACTAGAAAATCCATTCGGCGAAGCAATATAAGAGCTCCCAGTAGGCTCCGTAACTGCACTAGTACTGGCTGCGGAAGTTGCTGTGGCACCCGGAGCTGAGTACGTTGCCACAAACGATTGGATCAGGCTATTAATGGCCTGCGAGACTGAGCTTCGTGCACCCTCATCTGTTTGGGCCTCCAGTTTAGAGCTTAATGAGCTTATCGTAGGATTCTGCATGAAAGAGCTGAATGCACTCTGTGCAGCACTTACGTCTTGGGCCATTACGAAGTGTAGTTGCGACACTAGCAGCGACACTAGCACTGGCATTAGTAGCAGCGGAAACATTATAAACATATACGAATCAGAGAATACTCAATTGGATCTCTTTTCTTCAGTTGTGTTTCCTTCGCTCCTATTATTTAACAAAATTTTGAGGAAGAAACTTATTTTGGATTAGCCTGTTGATGTCGTTAATTATCCAAATATATATATTCCAACGCAACATGCAATTAATTAAAATTACTAATAATAGTTACCAGTCACTCACTATGATGATATGATTAAATATAGCGTATTTTGTTACAGAATTCATGCATGCATCATTTATTTCAATCTAATTGATAGCTTATATGGTCTGCAGCGTGTCTTTAGTGTGCAGGTGCAGGTGCATGAACAGGGTGCAGGGTAGCCTCCCACCTATTGTTCAGCCATTAACGCTGGGAAGGTTTCATCACGTGTAAATATTTTTTTTGAAATTCAATATAATTTAATAACTACCTGCATAGTGCATAACCCACCGCATTGATGGGCAATGAGCTTGATGAACTAGACATTGCGTTGCAGAACGAGGCAAAAGCGCAGACTGAAGCCACTGATACGAATTCAACCCATGATTCTAATGAGAAAAGCGGTGATTCTGCGGTTGAAACCGAGGTGAACACCGACACTACTGCTGACAGTAGTGAACAACCCCCCAAAAACGATTCAGATACTAAAGATAGTACCAATTCCAATAGTAATCCTGCTAGTGATTCTAGTAGTGATTCCAGTGCTGAATCCGATAGTGATTCTGACAGCTCTGACAGTGATTCTGATAGCTCTGACAGCGATAGCAGCAGCGACTCTGACGAATCCGAGGGTGACGGGGATTTAGGCGAAGCAGCCGTCAAAGAAAGCGACGATGAGGTTCCTCGAACCAGAAACGAGCTTGACGATCCCATTGTGCCGTTACCTACTGACTTGAACCTCACAAAAGATACACCAGTGAGCTTGGTAGGAAACATCAAGACAGTTGCTGAAAAAACAGTGCTGGTGATTGCCCACAAGAGTGCGCGCTACAAAGTGCTTGTGGAGGGTGCAGTGCTTGTTTTAGGAGGAATTGGCGAGGACAAGCAAATGATCGGCGTTTTGCAAGAGACGTTTGGTCCCGTTGATCGCCCCTTCCATGTGGTGAAATTTGAGAAGGACGAGGATTTGGAACCATTCAAGGACAAGGTCGGTGCGCCAGTTTACCAGGTGATGTCCACGGCGCATTATGCGCTTACTGATGAGTTTAAAAGCAAAGGCACTGATGCCAGCAATTTCAACGATGAGGAAGTCCCCCTTGAGGAGCAAGAGTTCAGTGACGACGAAGAGGAAATGATGGCCAAGCAGAAGAACAAGAAGCGCAAGCGCACCAAGAAGCCGAAAGATCCAGAACCCCAAGTTCCAGCGAGTGAAACTAATAGATCGTGGAATGTTCCCTTCAATCAGCGACCAGCCAAGCGCCCCTACGATGCACCATCAGCACCGCAGTCGCGCGCTCAACCCCCACAAATGCCAATTCCAGGCATTCCGCAACCGCCAATTGCACCCATGCCAATGCCAGGAATGCAGCCAGGAGTGCAGCCTGCGATGCCACCTCCCATGATGCAAACACCGGCTCAGCTCCAGCAACAGTTCGTACAGATGCAGCAGCAGTTTGCGCAGATGCAGCAGCAGATGCAATTCCACCAACAAATGCAGATGCAGCAACAAATGCAGCAGCAGATGCAGCAGATGCAGCGCCAGATGGGAATGCCCCCATCGTTCCCGATGTGGCCTCCTCCTCCTCCCCAGGATGATGACGATTCGAGTTAACGCTAACTTTCGCACAGTGTAATATAATGTACATAATGTAATCTAATATGCATAGAAAATACATGGAATTCGACACAAAACCAAATAAAAGATAGGAGAGATGCAATAAATATATAAATTAACATTAAGTTTTACAACCTTCGCTACTTCGCAAAGAAGAACAGCGCAGCAGCAATCACCACAATAGCACCAGAAAGCAGCAACAAATACTGGTTATTATCGGGTCCACCAGCATCAGCCTTCGCTTCCTTCTGCTCTGCCTGGGCCTCCTTGCGCATGGAAGTCTTGGCGGTGTGCTGGGCAGTGATGTAGGCGCTGGGGCGGTACGACGACTTGATGTGGGCGATGATCTCGCTGGCCTTCGGGGGCACAACCTCGATGTACTCGACCTGGTTGATATCAGGCACGCTCTGCTCGATCTGACTCACGATCTCGGGGAAGTGCGATGTGAAGACTGTGTTGTTGAGGTTCCACTTCACGCTGCGCTTGGTGTACTCCTTGATCTTCTGCGGAGTGGAGCTGAGCGCACCGCTGGCGATCTCGTGCGAGCACATGAACGAGAGCAGACCAGTGAGAATGGTGCTGACGTTCCAGGCAGGGTTCCATGTTTCAGGATGGAAGTCGCTCATCGTCAGGCACAACCTCGCTCCAGGCTCAAAGCGGCCGCTGGGCGTGAGCATGCGGATAGCAGGTGGGCGATAAGGATAGTCTGAGGGGAAAGTGAGGCTTCCGAGGTACTGACCGCCCTCGAACGGGGTATCGGGGGGACCGGTGATGACGTAGTACCACTGGAGGATATTGTCCTCGCTGGGGCGCGCCTCGATGTAGGGAGCATTATTCTCGCTAAGAGACTTGTATTCTAGCGTGAGACGCTTAATTGCCATACGACTCGCCATTTTTATTATTTTCTAATAGTTGTAGCCTGAGTTTTTTTTTGTGGTGTATTAGAAGCTCGAGTGTATCAGGTTGTGTAAAGGTGGAGGGTCACCGGGCTGCTGGGTATCTGGGCGTGCCCGTGGGTGTTTGTATGTGTGTGTATGTGTGTGTGTTTCCCAAAGCAAGAACAATAGCTGGGCAATAGGTAAAATGCTGGGCAGTATGCTGGGAGGGCAATGGCGGAAGGGCAAAGGCGGGAGGGCAATGGCGGGGAGAGTTCGGTCCCACACCTTACCTGAGAAGGCGGCCACACCGGTGGGAGGGTCCAGCGACACGCTACGTCCAGAGTGAAAAACTGACCCTCGAACTAGGCCAACCTCGAAAGTAACAATTCCATACATTTTTCAACCATGTCGTTTCTAGGATTGGGAGGCAAGCAAGGCGCCAGCGGACCTATTAACCGCGCCAAGATCGATGCTGCGGAGACCGAGGTCGACACTGTTGCCGACATGTTCAACCGTCTCATCGACTCGTGCCAGCAGAAGTGCATCCAGTCGTACTCCGACGGTGACCTCAACAAGCAGGAGGGTCTCTGCATCGACCGTTGCGTCTACAAGTACTTCGAAGTCAACGCTAAGGTCGGCGAGTTCATGCAGAACATGGGCCAGCAGTTCCAGATGGGAAGACGCTGAGTGTACATAGCGAACCCAGCTCAGGCTGCGTTCTTATAAATATATAAACTATACAACTATACTGCTTAGAAACCATTTAGCACCAAATACTGATGGCTAATAATGTGTTCACGCCTGAATATGTTGCTGATGTGGCGCTCTGATCTTAAGATGGTGCTGCGTTGGTGCTGCGTTGGTGCTGCGCGTTGGTGCTGGTTATTGATCCGCTCTAGGGGGGCGTGAAATATGCAGTGTAGCTATATAATCATTAAGAATAATTAAAAATAATAAATAGTAACTAGTAACTAGTTGTCAGCGGCCTTGATACGCTCGCTAACCACCAAAGTAGTGCGGAGATCCTGTCCCTTCACCCAGATTTTGCCATTAACGCCAATGGCGAGCTCGAAGACGTACCTGCTGCCAAGCTCCTCCAGCAGGGGCAATCCCTGGAACAGCAGCTTCCGCGCAAATCCACATCCTACAGAAATGATGTTACCCTCCTTCAGCTGGCCGAATCCAGCGGCCTTGCCTGTTTTGCTGTCGAAACACTCGATCTCGGTGTCCAAATCGCGGTGGTGACTGGTGATCTTGGCATACACCACATCTCCCGGCTTCAAATTGGGTTTGTTCTTCTTAGTGGCATTCTCAAATGCGAGCTGGTTCAGTCTTACGGGTTTGCTGTATGGCTGCAGCGACACACGGTAGAAATCACCACCACGCATAGTGATGGTGCCAATGACGAGATCCTTGGTCGCGGGCTGGTACCGCTTCGAATTGGTGTCTATGAAGGGAATGTTGTGCGAGTTCTCCAACTCTCCGGCCACGAGCACATGCTGGTCCATGATTCCGGGCCCATAGCGCCGGCTGGCAGGAACGATTTCTCCAGGCAGAACAGTGCTCATAATTTTCAGGGTTGGGTTCGAGCGCTCTGCTTGCATATATAACTAGTTAGAAGCCAAGCTACGAGGAACAGGGATCCCAATTCAGATTTACTTGATGCGTAAATCAAAATATTTTGCTTTAGTTATTATATTAATTGATATTAATTAATATTTAATGCTTTTTATTTCTGTTTACTGTCCTTTAGGCCTTCCTGCGTTCCCCTCCCACCTCTCTTTAACGCTTTGTTCCCAACGCTTATCTGAACCTACACTACAAGTAGGTGCATCCGTTCCCACAACCCACCCATCCTAATGGGAGTATGCCTCTCGTGCTTGCGCGGTAGAGACAAAGAGCCCCACAACAGGCGCGCCAGCGAGAGTCAGCCTCTTTTGGCTGATGATCAGCATGATGATTACGGAGCTGGCGACATGAACGACGAGCAGTGGCTCCACCGGCAGCAGGAGCTCGATTCGATCGTACATAAAGCAAACGATTTCTTCATTGAGGTCTCTGGCGTGCAGAATACGGAATCTATAGAGCCAGTAAGAGTTGGTGAGTCAATTTTACCCGAAGATATTTCTGAGCGAATGAAATCAGTCAAGTTGAAGGTGCCTAAAATCTACCCTCTGAGTGCTAGCGATAGACAGCAATTGATGGACGATATCCAGCATATTGGTTGATTTTTGTGCAATTTTATTGACTTCTTTTGGATACACACTAAAGTTTTTGGTTCCTCTCTATTTTTTTGGTGCTCTAATCGGATTATTTTATGCTATTTTCTGTCATACTGCCTGCTCTTCCTCCCTTCCCCATATTATGCGCCTAATATAACGATGCCTTGGGAGTAGTAGTACCCTTACATCTAGCTCTCCCCCACGCTGCCAAAAGTCGATCCCATCCATACACACACTACACCTGCGTTTATTCATGTACAAAGTAGCATTTTTTGGCAGTGATTTGTTTTCACTCGCTTCTTTCCGGTCGCTACTAAATTTAAAGCATGCGCAGCCAAACCTTATAGACGATATCTCGTTGGTAACGCGCAAACTCAAGGTCTCAGGTAGAGGTATGAAGAATATCGTTGTTCCTCCCATAGCTGAGCACGCCCAAAGTCACAACGTTGCTTGGCACCAGGTAGACTCAGCCCAGGATTTTGAAGCACTAAATCGGGAAAAGTTTAATTTGGCAGTGGCAGTATCGTACGGTAACCTGATTCCTGCTTCTTTTCTTCAGTCATTAAGCTTTGGTGGATTGAACGTCCACCCCAGCATTCTTCCTCGGTATAGAGGAGCATCTCCCTTGCAGTACGCAATTATGAATAGAGATGCGTTTACTGGTGTTTCCGTACAGACTCTACACCCCACGAAATTTGATCATGGTGAAGTCTTATGGAGATCACAGCCTTACGATTTGGAAAATAAACATATTACTTTACCCCAACTCAGTCATGACTTAGGTCTTATTGGAGCGCAGGGTCTTTGTGAAGTAATTGAGAACCAGTTAGGGCCAGTTGCAGGCCCCACTTATGACGTGAAACCCAGCAAGGCACCGGTGACCAACCCCAAAATGTGTAAAATAGATTTCCGAGCCTCAGCGGCTCAAATTGATGCTAAAGGGAGAGCACTAATGAAACTGTTTTTCGAGCAGAAGGTTGAGCAAAAGCAGCTTAAGCGAGGTAAGAAGCCAAAGGGTCTTCCTCAGCTACGAGTAAACCTGACTGATTTCGAGCGAGTAGATCACCTTGTCGACCCTCAATTCAATTCTTCAGAAAACTCCGAGGTTGGATCTGTATGTGAAGGTGTTTCTCCTAATGGCGAACCACTGCTTGCCTTGAAGGTGTCTGATGGTTTCATTGGCTCCAAAACAGTAACGGTGCAGGGCTTTAAGGCGGAACCAGCCAGCTCCTACTTCGAGAACAAAGAAAAACGCAAGCTGTGTGAAGTAATAGTAGAATAATAATAATAATAATAATAATAATATTTACGATAACATAATATAATATATTTATGATAGAAGATAAAACAAAAGTTTATTCATTTATTCTGTGTTGTGTTGTGCTGTGTTTCTTGCTTTTTTTATTGTATGTCGACTTTAGTTGAGGGCAATGCGCTTATGCTCATACTCAGAAACTGCCTTTCCAATGTTCTCATAGATATATTGTCTCGATGTAGGGTCCGACAGGGGGATGAAGGGGCCGTGGGCGCCACCTCTGAGTGTGACCACAATTCCGCTGCGCTCCATCGCGATTGACTCAACCTGGTTATAGCTCAATGACCATTCCAAAGAGCTGTCACTGATTGATGCCAGCATCACACGCTCCAGACTTACAACTACAACCTTGTTCTTGGTTATGTTGCTATGCGCAAGGTAATGGTCATGGGAATACCGTCCATCACGAACCGTGTGAAGAATCATCTGGCCAACACTTTCTCTAGCATTGTACGGACGCACGACTCCATCAAGAGAAATGACACGAGGGAGACGGACACGGCTAACGGAGTGTTCGTCGAATACAGTAGTAGTATTTCTAATACCCTCAGTAACATTGGAGGCAAAGTCCAGCAAACCAACAGTAGTCTTCGTAGGCAGTCCCAAAAGGCCAACGCCGAGACCCTTGAAGAAACCAGAGCCACCATTTGTGAGTGCCCCTTGCATCGGCTGCTCGGCTAGACCCATAACTCCACTGCTAAATGAGTCGTAGAAGGACTCGAATCCATACTTGACACCATAAGCTGCGTGTTTGGGGCGGTTACGAGACCTACGAGATCGCTGCTCGTTTTGATAACGGTCGTCCAATGTCATAGCAGTGAGTCCCTTCGACAATGAGCCAGTGACCTTAGAAATGGAGTCACTGATTCCGAATACCGACTTCTTCATGAAACTAAGGCCACCCTTAGCCAAACCAACACCAAATTCGGAAGGTCGGTCCTGCAGAGTGTATCCCAAGTATGGCTCATAGAACAGGTCCATCACACCAGAACTGATATTGTTGAACAGACCAACAGGGTTACCAATAATGTCAGCACTACCAAGAACCTTGTGGAGTTGGTAAATAAACTCCTGCTGATAATGCACTTGCACCATTGTGAGCAGATTATTGAGATGAGTACGCACGTTATCAACCAGTAATGCGTTGAATCGCAAAGGAGCAACATTGACATTACCGATTGTCAAGGTGAGGGCATCAATGATCAATGCCAAACTTCCTGCTGCGGAGTTGTCCTTAAATACATCAGTTGTACTCAAGGAACCGGTACGCACGAAAGACAAGTTGAGCTGCATTGGTTGAAGATGGAGTTGTTCAAAGTAGATATCAGGGGTGGAGTCTCCGGTTGGTCGAGGGGCGTGGAGCTCGCCAGCACCGAGAATGCTATCATTATCCAAAAGTGGAATGTAAGTGACATTCTTTGATCCAACCGGACCAGTCTTTTGACTCAAGGAGATAGCAAGCTTCACAAGTCCCACCAAGAAGTCCTCATCAACTTCAATTGACATCTCTTGAAGCAACAAAGTGGCATGCTTAATATAAGCAACACCATAGCTATCGTCACGCATACGAGTTAAGGATGCGCTGAAACAGGGGTGTGCAGCCAGCTCTTCTGCCGCCTTCGGTAACACAGTGGGGTACATAATCACAGGGAAGTCAGAAGTTCCTGGCAGACTATTGTCTACCTGAATCCACTGTATTTCAGTTGATAATGTTTCCATTGCTTCACTGATGTTGAATCCAACCTTAATGTTGTGTAGTGTCACGTAAAATAGCTCTTGTGCTTCATTCGTAACACATGAGATACCAATTCCCTTCAGGTTGAGATGATAAGTACGTCCAGTTGTTTGGTCAATCTCCTCCATCTCGTTAATGGCTTCAGTCTTCACCTTATTTGTACGAGCATCATAGTGACTAGCCTCTGAGTTGTGGGGAGAGATCACCAGGGCTAGCTGAGGACCATCAGCAATAACACTCAAATCAACGATAGAGTGTTTACCAAAGTGCGCTGGAGGAAGTTCACCAATATCGGCCAATTGGATCTTTCGTCGCTTAATAGTACGATGATCACGAATGGCATTATAGGCATTTGTAGCACCTCTCATGGTCGAGCGGCCAGCTGTAGAAGTAGCGGTGGTAGCTATACTTTGTGCACGCTCAGATCTAGTAGTGTTGCGCGAAAGTATAGACGCAGCTGATGACGAGGCAGCACTAGGTCTGGATGGAACGGGTGGTGGTCTTTGAGGCTTTGCTGGTGGCAACTCTGGGACTTCAGGCTGTTTGGGAGCAGCTGGCTCTAATATGATTTGCTTTGCTGATGCAGCAGGGAAATCCCAAGAATATGGCATGGCACTTCGCGGAGGAAGTCGATATGTAATCGGTTTAAAGTCAGATTGTTCTCCACCAGAATACTCGCCATCTTCATCAGCATATGGATCTGTTTGATAGAAAATGTATTCATCATCCGTGAAATTACGGAGCGAATAAGGCCAGCTCTTCGCAGGCGATAGACTTACAAACAAGGTAGCCTGCTCAAGTATCACCTCTACTCTAACCAGTACTGTAGGTTTACCGACCTCGGCAGCTCTCACGGCCACCGTACCGACATTTGCCATAATGAAGCTGCTACTCCATTGTGCACCATCACTGTCACCAAATCTCAAACACATCTCCTTGTTCGCACTGCCAAAGATAAATCCAACCGGTGCTTGCTCATCAGGCTCAACGCGCATATCTTTGTTACCTCCTAGTTCATGCAAGAGCACAGGTCTCTTGAGTTGGTTGCAGATGATAAATCTTGGACAAACAGAGACCTTCTTAGTGTTCACGTATCTGCCAATACCTGGAGAAATAGAAACACCTAAGTAGAGCTCGCGCTGCTTATCGCGGGATAAAATCTTAACCTCGGCATTAGTGCCACTAGCCTCAAGTGAAATTGGGTGGCTCACATGAGAGTCGCGGCAAGCTAAAGTCACCTTCTCAGAATTGCGCGAGGCACCCTGGTTGAAAGACCACAATGCGGTAGATCCAGAACTGCAGATCGAACGGTTGGCGTGGTTGGAAATAACCAAGTCGAGGTTAGTGTTATTCATAATAAGATACGGTGAATAAACAACAATAGCACGACCCATACCATTTGGAAGATCCACATACTCCAAGCTAAGTTGCAGCACTTGATTATTCTGAGACACCTCAAGTACATTTTCAGTGTGGAATTCGCGACTATACTTTTTACCGGTGTTTATGACGGCGAATTTATTGCAGCGATAACCGTCTAGGTCAACACGTAACAAAAGTAAAGCTTCATCGCTATAATTGTGGAGATACGCTCTTCCAGCATTCTCAAGAGGGAAGTGTGACTCTTGGCGTGTGGTACGACAGTAGAGACGTAGCATCACATCTCGAGGCAGATTATTGATAATCTGGAATGGAGCAGCCAAGTTGATGGTAAGATAGGGATAGACCTTACTCACAGGGGCGTTTGGTCGCTCAGCAATTGCTTCTAGAAGGAAATCGTCCTTGCAACGAATAGTACGCGAGGTATTCTTCTCTTCGCCGATAAGGTCTCTCCAATAAAGTCCCTCGGAGGACCAGTTGAGGTCACCTTGTTTACGCACGAAGATGCGAGAGTCGACATTCTTGAGAGGAAGAGATCTGCTGCAATTCGGCGGAAGAATGAGAACGTCAGCCTGATCTGTGAGCGAAGAAGACGGGGTGTGCTCCAACGTATTCATTGGCACAGCTTTCACCTCCAAAGTAGACTCTGTGTGGTTTTGAACCGCGAAAGAGGATTTAATAACCACATATTTCAGATGATTGTCGATCCAGATATCTACAATCAAACGATCCTTGCGATTTCCATGTTTCAAAACAGATACATGCTCTCCCACACGATTGACAGCAATTTCCTGGAGCGGATCATAATAATTGTCTTCGAATTCGATTCCTAAACAGATCTTCTTTTCCACAACGTTTAGATTCTCACGTAACTCTCTCCAGTCATGGAACGCCCACTTGACTTCCTCGTTATTCTCGATGTGCTTGCGTTTATTACCATGTGCTGACTTTGTGTCGTTGAAAACTGTAATTGACATTCCTGTCTCGTTGCGGATACGGTAAGGAGCCGCGTCATCTCTTTGGGGTGTGAGAGCACTCTCAGAGCTGATGGTGTCGAAGTAACTCTTGATATCATTCCATAACTCCACTGTTTCCGAGGTAAGTTCGAAATTCGCGGTAGAATCAGAGTATACAGTCACAGATTCACTGGTAACCGATAATCCAAGCTCCATCGTATCAATCAAAGGCTCCCATGCAGACTTAGCGAAACTATTGACATTGGCGAACAACTCAGCCTTACCTTCAGCAACCAAAGAGTCTGACCAGTTCTTAGCCTCTAATGTAAATGGCTTAACGCAGAAATCAGTCAGTGGAAGCTGATGAACCGGATCGATGAGCACAAGTCTAAATCCATCGAGATCGATGGTAAGTTGCTCTGAAAGAATGCGCGTAACTTCGAACTCATCGTCAGCTTCATTATAGAAGTCAGCATCCGAAGTATGACGCAAATAATCAGCGCCCTCATTGCGATCACGATTTGCGACTCGGTAGTCATCAGCAAAGAAACGTGTTGCGCTCTTTTTAGATCCCCTGCGGCCACCAGAACCAAACTTTGCAACTTGATCACTGTTTTCCTCCTGGGAGGCCTTGTCAATGGAATAAATCTCGGATGCTTTTGCCGCAATGGAGGAAATCAGGTAGATCTCACGCAATGATAGTCGTAACACCAATGGATCGACCTTTACTCTAGCATTCGCCAAACGGAGCTGCTCAGTAGATTCCGAGTTGTCAAACCAACATGTGATGGTGAAGTCGTCCAAGATACGGAGTTTGTGTTCTTCAGGAAGATGCATCCTCATCAGATACATACCAATCTTGGAAACCTCAATTGTTGGAGCTGAGTTGGTGTTGTATTTGAGCTGCTCGATCTTGAACACCACGGCTTCTGATGACTCGTTGCTCTCATCTGCTAATACTGTGAGGTACATATCAACAATATCAATGCGGATGTTGGGGCTCACTTTGGGCTTAACAAGCGATTCCTGAAGTTTCTGATTTTGTTGGTTAGGGTCTTCAGGCTCATTAGCGCTGCCGTATTCAATAACACTGCTATCACTATCATAGTCGTCATCATAGATTTCGCTACCAATGTCAGTGCTCATGTCGCTTTCGCTGTCATTCTCGCTCTCGAGTACACCATACTGCGCAAACGATTTGAGTCGAAGCATGTATTCAAGAGCTACAATCACTTGAGGACTGTCAACAGAACAATCAACATCAAGGGGTTTGTCCTTCTGCTGAAGAATTCGTCCCATTAGCTGATATCCATCGTGCTTGATCGGTGGTATGATCTGAGGGAATTTATTTTTCTCAGTATTACCAAGATCCTCGGCAGTGAACGAGCGAATATGGAAGTTTATTTCAGTACCATTACCGCCAACTTCAACTTCCGTAGCAATCTCTTGGATTGACATTCGAGAAAGTGGTTTTTCATCCATATCAAGAGTAATATCAAACGATGGAGCTTCAAACTCCAACATAAGCTTCGGTCTTTTAGAGGCAGCCACAGCTTCAGCATTGGCGACAGACTCTGCAGCACCTAAGGCGAGCGAGAAGTTTTCACCCCACCAATATGATGCCTCTTGGTCACCAATCTGCTTCTCTTTGGCAAGTTGACGACGCAGTTTACCTACTTCCTCATCAGCCATACCAGCATTGGCTGCACCCTCAGAGATCTTTGATAATGAAGCCAAGAACAGCATCACAAGTTTGTACTGATGCTCAGACGAGCGGATGTGAATAGGAGACAAATTTGACTTCACAGCAATCAAAGGAGTATCTTTATCGCCCTTAGGAGCATCAGGGGTGTGGACAAGTCCAATACCGAACGCAGTCTCGGGAACAATTTCTTTTTCGACCCCATGGATTGAAGATGTGAGTTGTGCATGTTGGATTCCTGCCTTTAAGTCATTTATCGTGCCATTGAACTGATTACGCACAAAGAGCTCACCCAAGTTGAGGCGAATCCAGTCATCTTCACAGTTCCAGTTAACAATTGGCGAGGATATCACAATATCAAAGAGGAACATACCCGGTTCGACTTGGATGGCTTGGTTAAATGCCATCATACGTGCCTGATCATAGGCAGACTTCATAGCCGTGAACTTTGTGAGGAATCCCATGATCTGAGTGAGAGATCCTTCCATGATAGCGACGTTTACTTTACCCATTCTCAGGTAAACTAATGCAGGGCCAGTTGGCTTCATATTTTCATCGAGAGGCTTGGTTTCGTAACGGAAATCCACCAAATCGCCATCCTTCTCAATGCTAAGCACATCCTTGTTGAGACCATCTTTCATGCTAACAGAGCCCAAAGTCATCTGCATCTTCATAGCCTCTTCCAGTACAACGTTGATGGTGGTTTTTTCCATTGCCAGCAGAGCAACCTGTTTGTGGTTATCAACCAAAACTGCAGAAACTCCACTCATGTTAACGTTGACATTAATCTTTGAGCGTGGAGGTTGTTCTGTGTCATTTGACTGGGGTTGCTGGGGCTCATTTTCGCTGCTCTTATTCTCTTCAGGGGTTTGCTCCGACACTACGGTTCCAGTATTAGGCTGCGGCTGCGCGAAAGTGGACATGATGTAGTCGTACACTTCGAGCACAGAGGTGGGGTTGAGAGTGAACCTGATTGCCTCCAAGTTCGTATTTACGACCATCTCACCAGCGTGGGATTTGCGATACTGAACTGTGAATAGGTTATATTCGGACTTCGAATTCTCGGCATGACCCACACTTTCGGCAATCTTGCGCAGTTCCGCTGGGCTATCAGCATCAACATGGTCATTGATGAGCAAATCACGCACAGTAACATCAACTGCCATGGCTTCATCGGGGATGTTATTACTGGTCCAAAACTTGACATTGAAGTCATGCAAGCACATGTCGATAAGAGGAGTACCTTTCCATCCCTTGACAATGAAGAAATGCACCTCGTTTACCACAAAAACCAGCTCAAAAATGCGCTGCGGCTGACTGGTACCCTTGGCTTTTACAGCTTCGGTATTGGTTTTAGCCTCATCGCTCTTAGCAGAGGCAGATATGAAATCCTGAAGCTTCTCTTCATCATCTTCTGGGTTATTTTCAACATCGTCAATTGCCTTAGTACCATATGTGTTTGCCTCGGTGCCATTCTTATCATCATCCTTGATTTGGGTAGAAGAGTCTGCATCCACCTCTCCGCGCGGTGTGGCAGAGTTGACAATCTTCATGAACAGAAGGTATTGGGCATCGGATAGCGTAGCGCGTAGACTAGGTAAGTTAATAGAGACACGACTGCGGGTCAAACTTGCGTTGTTTGGCACAATACTGATCTCAAGCAAGAACTGCAGTGTGGTTTTATCAAGGAAATGGTACTGCGAGGAATCTTTGTTTCGCGCTTCTTCAATCTCGCTGATCTTATTGCCAAGCAAGATTTGGGTATCCTTCAGTTTGATGGTGAACCTATCATACATCAACGACTCCAACCGCTTCCAGTCGTCCTTAGTGTACTTGAGGGCCTGTTTGCTCTTAACCTCCTCAAGCACATTTTGAGGTACAAGGTCACTCGCCATACCCAAAGATCCTACATCAAGTACTAGAGCAGCAGAATCGCTGTCGCTGGCATCTAGCGGTAATATGATGGTAGGAGCCTTGATATCGAGCTGCAAGTTCAAAGTTTTATGGTGCTCCAATGCATACTCGAGACCGAGACGAGTCTGCTCCCGGAGCTCCTCGACTGTCTTGTTCGCGGCAGAAAGAATGGCATCGACCGTTTCACCCTGGTCGGGCGGCACCGCAAAGAACTTGATCACTGACTCGATCAGCCTTGCGTTGTGCACAATAACCAAACTCTTTGACTTCAGGAACAAGTTAGAATCAGCGATCTTATTGGCAGGGTGGTGCTCGAAATACAGCCACAAGAAGTCCTCAGGCTCACCTTCAGTAGGCTGGGAGTGTTTTTGAATGGTGATGAGCTCAGAGAACTGGTTCTGATGGGTCAAGTCTGAAACATTGAACTTCGCCAGGCCCATTTCATAGCTGAAAGAGTCAGGCTTATTGATGAACGTTGCGCTGACGCCTTCAAACCCAGCAGAGGCGAGGGAAATATCACCAGCCTTCAGTCGCATACCCGCTGATCGAAGCGAGAATTCTACCTCTACCAAAGTCTGGTCGGATGCATCTTGAGACAAGCTCGGCTCATCGAGAACGTCCAGCAGTTCAAGCCTATCTTTTTCTGTAATTTCAAGTGGTTTGCTCTGGTCAGGACCTGCTGCAACAGCTTGATTGTCGGGTTTAGAGCCCCACAGCCACTGTGACCATGACTGCTGGCTCTGCTGGGGCTTTCTTGCATTTTCAAGGCTGCCATTCTCGTTGAGAAGCTCCTGTTTGGCTAATGAGCGGAAAAACACGAGATCAGAGTATGTGTACTGTTCCTGCAGCTCAGCGAACTCTGTTTTCTCAGTCGGGGTGAATCCCTGGTCATTGCCGCCCTGCTGATACCACTTCTTGTACATTGTGATGTACGCCTTCTGGTCCTTTAGGCGCTGATTGATGGCTTCCCATGTCCACACGCGGTTGCGCTCGTGGATTCCGTCATAAACTGTCTTTGCAGCATAGCGGAACCACGCCAGAGGGTCTTCCTTCACTGTCACCTTTGGTCTGTTTCTTCGGTACCTCAGATTGTTGAAGTAGTTCTGGAAACGTTCAGTGAGCTTGAGCATGTCCACGTACTGCTCTCGGTCCAAATTGACACTGAGCTCCTCGAACTTCAGATCGGCCTTGATCTTCGGTTCTGACTTGCTCGTGGGCTTTTTATTCATAGTAATGAATCCCTGGCCATTGATGGGCCGCAAAAGGTCGGTGGCACCCACCGAGTCGAAGATCATTGCCTTGAAGTCGTTGAGGAACTGTTCTTTCAGGGCCTGATCCTGGCTCTGGCTAGCAGAGCTGAAGTCTGTGCTTACTTCAGGATCAATATAGAACGCCAAACTGTCCAGTGTGGCCAGTTTGTGGGTTTTAGTCTCCACATTGGCGATAAATGCGGGCTCCCAGTCGGCATTGGTAGACAAGGCACTGAGCTCACCCAGAGTAGCACCCATAGCAACACCCACATCCATATCTTCGAAGCGCAAGTGGATATTCCGGATGGTTACCTGGAGATTCTCGATGATTTTCGTTACCAAAGAGGAAGTGAAGTTCTGCTGCTGGGCAGCCTCAGGAGTGGAGTCTTCGCGCGCATTGCTGGTTTTGCTGACCGCTCGCTCACTCGTGAGCTCCCACAGCTGAAGCTTGTCCAGCTTGGATACTTGGTCACGACGTTTCTGGCCCTCAGTTTCCTGCGCCATGTCAGGCTTGGCAATCAGAAACACATCCTCAACGAACACCTTGACAGGCTTCGATTTGAGGTTAGAATAAGGAATTTGCAGAACCAAACTGCCGATGTGGCCACTCACGACGTTCAGCGGCAGTTTCAGCTGGTCGAGCGCGCCCTTCTTGAGCTTGAGGCCATGCAGCTTCACATCGCCTCCAAGCAGTCCAATTTGCAATTGGTTCGGGTCGAAATTCTCCACATAAGAACCCACAACGCGGTTCAAAATGGAGGCTACCAATGATTCCAACATGGTTGGAAAATGCTAATGGGGGCGAAGTATACGTAGTATGTATGGGTTGTGTTGTTCTTGTTATGGTGTTGTTGGTCGTGGTCGTGGGCGGACGCTGCTCCCGCCTGGGGTTCCCACCTTGCCCTCATGCATCTGTCCCCCCACAGCAAGTAACTATAATAAGCCCCAAAAACGCGAGAAAAAGGAGGCTCTGCTTAGAAACGAAATTATAAATATTGTATTAGGTTTACTATATAACTTATTTATTAGTAGCAATTGGAGGAAGACCCATGTCAAGAATAGATAATCAGAAAGTAAGTGCCGTGCCGTGTCTGATTTAGCTCTATGTCTTCATGCCCATCACACACCACACCCTGTGCAGAGGCGGGGAGAATACTGGATAAATTTAGAATATCAGAATAAAAAAAAAATAAAAGTGAAACTGAAAATAGAAAATAAAAGAATTAATTAGTGACCATTAATTTCCCAACTACTACTTTATTTAATTAAAAAATTTTCTATGCACCTGCACATTTGTGCTACCTTATTTCCCTTCACTTATTGTTGGTGTTGTGGCAGGCAGATGCAGTGGTAAATGGGGGTGAAAAATATTACATAATTTTTCATGGACAAGAAGAAACAGCTGAAGCTACCGAGCAACCTTTTGGGCCATCTCGGTGACTCAATTGATGATAAACAATGGCGTGAGACGCATAATTTAGGAGGAAAACGCAAATCTCGAAAAGAGAGCCGGAAAGAGCAGCGTCAGGCTAAGAAGAGAAAGCCTACGCATGGTGCTGCTCAGCAGGCCCCAGTTGAACCAACCCCTAAAGCAGCAGAGAAGGCTCCTAAACAGAAACAAAAGAAACAGGAGGCCAAAAAAGAGAAGAAACCTGCTAAAAGCGATGCCATTGTGCGCCCCTTCCTCAGTGCACACGATGAGGAGGTGCGTCAAAAGGATGAGGACGATGCGAACTACTACGCAAAGAAACTGGGTCTCAAATCCCTCAAGCTCAATAAAGAGAACGATGGACTTGATGATATTTTGGGCGACCTTGATTTCGATAATTTTGAAGGAGACTCTGAAAACGAGTCCAACAATGACGAGTCCAACAACGATTCTGAAAACGAGTCCCAAAGTGATTCTGAAAATGATTTCCAAAGCGATTCTGAAAACGATTTCCAGAATGGTTCTCAAAGTGATTTCGAAAACAGTCAATCAGAGGATAGCGGATCCGAGATGACTGCTGAAGAAACCATGCGGAAACTTGCGGAATTGAAGCGTCAAAAGAACAAAAGCAATCCCAAGCAAGAGAATATTCGGACTGTTAAGCAAGACGAATTGAGCAGCGATGATTCAGGTAGCGACGATTCAAGTAGCGACGATAATGACGAGGGTGATTTCCCTAGCGATGATTCGCTCAGTGAGGGTGATTTCGACGAGAGCGAAGACGAGGACGAAGATGACGATGATGAGGGTGGTGAAATGACTGCTGAGGAAACGATGAAAAAGCTCGCTGCATTGAAAGCCAAGAAAAATGGTGCTTCTCAGGGCGCTGCAAAGCCCACTGCTACCAAGAATGAAATCCCCAGTGATGATTCACTAAGTGAAGGTGATTTCGATTCAGATGAAGACGAGAGCGAGGAAGACGAGGAAGAGGGTGGAATGACTGCTGAGGAGACGATGAAACGTCTTGCTGCGTTAAAGGCTCAGAAGCGTCAGGGCTCTGCTAGTAGTAGTAGTAATGGCAAAGCCAAGCCCAGTGAGGAGGAGGAGCCTGGCTCTTCCGATGAGTTTGGGTCTGAATCCGACAACACTTCTGATTCCGATTCTGAGGACGAAGATGAGAACCCATATGTACCGCCCACGAGACGAGGTGCTCCTGCAGCGGCGCCTGAAGTCAAGCAGGACTCTGAAGCAGTGCAGCGCATGCGTCGTGCATTCAAAGGTTCGCTCAACAAACTCACAGAATCTACTTTACCCCATGTTTCACAGGAGATCCAGCTTGTGTTTCTCAAAAACAGCCGAGCAGAAGCCTCGGAAGTGTTCACTGACGAGCTTCTCAACCTGGTGAACACGCCTCAACCACTGCAACAGGTGCTTTACACCGTGTATGCTGGCCTTGTGGCTAATTTATACCTTTCCGTGGGTCTTACTTTTGCTGCTCACTTCGTCCAGGTGTTGGTGGAGCTCATTTTCGCGCCCCAAACCACTGCCAACAAGAGCAACTTGACGAACTTGCTGGTGGAGCTGTACAGCTTCCATATTGTGAGCTCGAGGCTCATCTACGACTTCATGAAACGCATGCTCACCGATATTTCTTCCACCGAGTCTTTGAGTGAGGTCGAGTTGCTGCTGATCGTCATTCGTAGTGGTGGAAACCAGCTGCGTTCTGATGATCCGGTTGCGCTCAAGGAAGTCATTGTGCTGCTGCAGCGCAAGATGCAGGATCTTGGCGGTAACCAGGCCTTAACTCCGCGCATGCGCTTCTTGGTGGATTCTATTGTTGCATTGAAGAACAACCGCCAGAAACCGCTGAGCGAGCTGGTTGTTTCTGCTCGACACCGTATCCGCAAGGCATTGCAGAGTGCTGCTGGCAGCGGAAGCAGTGGTGGCTTGAAGGATCCGATGCAGGTTGGTTTGAGCGACATTCTTGATTCTCAAACTCGAGGAAAGTGGTGGCTAGTAGGTGCTTCCTGGAAGGGAAACTCCGGGTCCTCATCTTCCTCAGGTGCAAATGGCCAGAGCGGTGGTGATGATAAGTTTGATTTCGATTTGGACGACGAGTTTGGATCCTCTGCCGTTGACTGGCTCGAGTTGGCCAAGAAACAGAGACTTAATACCGACATTCGCAGAGCAGTGTTCGTGGCTTTGATGGGCGCGGAGGACTATTTGGATGCCTGTCTCCGTATTGACAAATTGGGGCTCAAAACGAAGCAGGAGCGCGATATCCCCCATGTCATTCTGCACTGTTTGGTCCAGGAACCAGCCTATAATCCATACTACATGCTCGTGGCCACGAAACAGTGCATGCGCCATTCGACCATGAAGACCTTCCAGTTCCGATTGTGGGACTGGTTACATAGCGACCCCAGTGGACACCCCCAGCAGGCTTTGCACTACGGACGATTCTATGCCAACCTCGTTAGCCAAAAGGCCATGTCGCTTGATGTGCTGAAACAGGCTGACTTCATTGGAGCCTCCTCAGATACTGAGCTGTTTTTAGACATGTTCTTTGTCACTTTGTATAAGGATATGGCCAAAGTAGCCGAGAAGGAGGCCAAGAGTGGCTCTCACCACCGCGGACTTGCAACTATCTACAGCCGGTTGGACAGCAGTAGTGAGGAGCGCGACGGTAAGGACTTAGCGATGATGCTGAAGAAGGTACAGGATCCCAAGGTTCTGCGGGGTATTCAGATCGTGAACAAGAGGATCAACCGTTCTGAGATTCTCCGCACCGAAAAGGAGCGCGAGCGCGTGCGCTGGGCGTCGCAGTTCACAAACGACTTGATCGACGAGCTTGTGCGCCAGAAGGACTAACTTAATTGAACTGTACATAACTAATTTATTATTTTATACTGCGAACTTCAATAAAATATTATAATTAAAGGAAAGAAAAGAACACAGGTATCTGTGAACAGTGAAATGGGATTGACTCAGTACCGCCTACACATACCGTTTGCTATACTTTAAACTTCACCTTTTCGGCACATCTGTTCTGTTTTTTTATTTTTTGTTTATAGATTTATTTTCATATTTTTTTGTTTATTTGAAACGCTTCAAGTATGAACAGTGAAAAATGGGCCCGACTCTGCACCGCCTACGGCGATGCGCTGTGTGGGGGAGGTACGCGTTAGGGCAGGTTTTGCCCTAAAACGCGCCCGAGCGATAAACCTTCGAAATGTGGCCTCCGGCGTACTTGGTTTCGTGCTTCGCCGTCACTCTCGGCTGTGGCACGATGTATGCCTATAGTGCGTACGCGCCTCAGTTATCTGATCGTTTGAATCTGTCGGCGTCCACAATCAGTTCAATTGGCATGCTGGGCAACTTTTCCATGTCGCTCAGTGGGCCCTTTGCTGGCATGATTGTGGACACCCAGGGCTTCCTCATCCCTGTGGTGACGAGTATTCTGTGTACATTCAGTGGTTATGCCATTGTGCTGACCTCGTACGAGAAAACGCTGCCCAGCGTGTCTTTGCTGTCCTTGGCGTTGTTTCTCATTGGTGCAGGCGCTACCTGTGCTTTTTCGGCCTCAGTGAAATGTGCAGCCGTTAATTTCCCTCATATCAGAGGTACTGCTACCGCGATCACCATGTCGGGTTACGGTTTGTCGGCGTTTCTGATGTCGGCGGTATCCCAGCTCACCTCGGGATCGGCCAGCGCCAACACTGGGGGCGGTGCGGCACATATGCTGTCGGTTTTGACGGTTTTGCCCACTTTGCTGATGTGTGTGTTCGGTCCTATTGTGATTAAGGGCCAGCACCGCGCCAGCAGCCACTCGCGCCATGTTTCGTCTTCTATGGGCGGAATCGGTGGTGGAAGTGGTTTGAACGGCGGGAATTTGACCAGCAGCCGCACCGGAAGCGCCCGGAATAGCAATAGCGGTACGCCTCACGAGGAGTACGTGCTGGATACGTTCTCCCCCGACCTGTTGATCGCGCGGATCAGCGAGCGCCAGCGCTCCGAGCGCGAGATCTACGGGTTGGCGCTGCTCAAGACGCCCACATTTTGGCTATACTTCTTCATTCTCGGTCTCCTGTCTGGATTAGGTCAGGCCTACATCTACACCTGCGGATACATGGTGAAGTCGCTGCTGGGTGCGCAGTTGCTGGACAACTCCCCTGGCGGTGAGAGCTCTTTAAAGCTGGACTCCAACATGCTGGCGCCGCTGCAGGCCCACCAGGTCGCCATACTTTCTGTCGCGAACTGCGCCGGTCGCGTTCTCAGCGGTACGTTCTCCGATACTCTGAAGACGCAGCTCAGGCTGCCCCGCATCGCTGCAGTATCCTTGGCCTGGACGCTGTGTTTGGCGGCAATGATCTCTGCTAAGCGCGTATCTTCCGTGGACTACATGTGGGTGCCCTCGGTTTTAGTAGGACTGTTTTACGGTGCCATTTTTGGTGCATTCCCCGGTATCGTGAGCGACTCGTTTGGCGTGAAGCGCCTGAGCTCTAATTGGGGCGTGGTGGCCCTGGCTCAAATCCCCTTTTCATCGTATCTTGCCATTCGTGTGGGCAAGTACTTCGACACGAACAGCTCTGCTTCTGGAAACTGCTTTGGCACGAAATGCTTTGAAGGCGCGTATACCCTGCATCTGATTATAGTGGCAGTGGTTTTTGTGCTGCTCGTGCAAACTTGTAGATTAGAATGGAAGAAAAGATAGACGTTTCATATATACACTTTAATTTACATTCTGTTTAATTTTTGGAATCGAAATATTTTCTAATAAATAAAAACCACTTTTGTGTATTTGCTGTCCTGCATCCGCTGTTTAGAATCATTTTCGTTTATCCGACGAGCGCATCCTTGCCCGGTGTACTCCGCATTCACATGCCGTCTTGCTGCTAAGAATACGGGGGCACGTGCAGCATGACTCGTATGATAAGGGAACCCTATAAGGTGGCAATATGGTTGGATTAATAATATAGTGGTTTTTGAAATTGAAACTGAAACTGGAACTGGATCCAATCGGTTGCCTATGACCGCACAAGCAATTAATGGCCCATTGGCCTCTATAGCGGTGAGTAATTCGAATGAATTGACAGCATCAAGACTATTAAATATCCCTGAGGAGCACCAGGAGAAGCCAGACATGTCGCTCACCGAATTAGTGGTTGTAGCACTCAAGCAACACATTGACGCCTCAGGCATTTCAGGAGTAGAAAATCATAGTGGTTTGTTAGCCAGTGAAATCGCAAAAGTGATTATGGAAATGTTTCCATACTACCGATACTGCTCGTCTCGCTGGAAATTGTCACTCCGAACCACGTTACAGGAAAACTGTTTTTCCAAAGTCGAAGAAACCAATAAAGGATGCACTTATTCTCTCAATAAACATTATATCGCAAACGACCATGATTTAAGCCGGTTGTTTGTACGATTATAATGCCCTAATAGCCGGTGTTTACACCCCCCTCTCCTCCCCCATCCAACTTTACCCCTCACACTACCCTCACAATATAGTGTTTTTTCCTCATCTCGCTTCACCGAGCAGCAGTTTCCAAACATAAGGCTTCACGCATTTATTTATTATTTATAAAATTGATTATTTGTAACTATTTGATCTAAACTCTTTGGTTTTGTTTACTTTTTTTTAATTAGTTCACTTATATATTTAGCACATATATATATAGCACTTTTAATTTTGTATGCTCAAGCTCTCGGCTTTCTAGTACTTTACTAACAATTCATTCATCAGAAAAAGGCGCACTTAGTGCCGCAAGTCTCATGACTTCTCCACCTGTTTCCGCGATTTTTTATGTAGTAATTTCTCGCGAAACCAGTGATTTTTGGGTGGTTGTAGTTAAAAATAGATAAGCAGCGGAGTTGTCGGGGGACTTTACAATCACTTCGATCACGTGAAGTGTATGCATCGTGACACACCCATTGCATATGCATAGTGTCGCTATCGACCACAAAAATAACATATACGAGGTATCAGTGAATAGTCTGTTCGGGCTTAGCTAGAAAGACATTAGTTGTTTATTTAAGCATGCCAAATCATAAATATTGCTAAACTTCCTTCAACAAGCCCACTTTTTTTGCGATCATAAGATTATTATCTCGCATATCTTGGAACCCTTGTGTATGTCCATAAAGCCATGTGACCTCACCAGGGCAGGTGCAATTGATTGTTATCCGACGCTGATAGTAATGTAGTGGAGAAAAGGAGGGCGGACTTTAGGGCTATGTGATTTATCATCATTGCACATGCATCGGGATGATATATATAATCTGCACATTTCATAGATAAGAGGAAAAAAATAGATTGTTGATTTTTTATTAATTTTTGTTGATTTTTGTTGGACTTTCTCGGATTTTTGGCTTCGAAGGCCTGTGATTTAGTTGTGCAAAGTGTTAGAGGCTTGAGCTTTAGTGTATTTTTCGGAGGAATCGAAGTTTGGTCGTAGCTATTCCTGGTCTTGTACACACATCTCACTCAGTAAACCAGTGCAATTTTATTTGAATTTTTACTTTTGCTAAAAGTTGGATATAACTTATCTCACTTTCTTTTTTTTATGAGTATTCCTAGCTCCGATAAAGCCCACCAGCCAGTATATTATATCCCTTTGGGAATGCCTGCCCCTCCGGTACCAATGATGGTGAATTCGGTGCTTCCCGGAAGCAACTCTGTTTATCCATGCTACCCTCAAAATGTAGCTCAGGTTCCTCAGTACGCGTCTATCCCGAAATATCTCCCTCAAGCAGTCATTATGCCCCAAGCACCTGTGGTATCTCATCCTACCGCTTTAACTGAGCCAGTTAGTCAAGTATCTCCTTCCAATGGATGTGCTGAGATTGGTGCTGATGTTGGTTCCAGTAACCTGTCTTTGAACTTGTCTACTTACACGGATGTTATCGAGCAGGCGCTTAAACATGCTACATTCACCAAAGATGGAGTATTGCTCGAGGAGCTGCAATGGTGGATTACCAGACTTTATCCCTCATACAGTTTCTTGGGGACGTTGACTCACAGTGATACTGTCTCACGTATCCTAAGAAGTGATCCAAGGTTCATCGTAATCAAAGAGTCCGCTAAAGGTCGATGCTGGGGTCTCAAGCGTCATTCTTCCATAGAAGAAGCCTTGTCTAACAGCAGCATGCAGAGTCGACCCATGTTTTCACTACTGGATATTAAATACAGGTTTGCTGGTTTAGAGTCGCTGATTTATTCACAGCACAAGGAGAGAATTCCTGAGCTGGACTGTTCAGAGATGCTGCTTACCATAGAGGATGTTGTGTGTGGTGCGTTTTTGGCAAAACCTAGTACGATTCCATTTTCTAGGGAAAATATCTGCAAGCTTATCGAGCTCCTGTATCCTACGAAACACTTTATGAAGGGTTCTATGTCGGAGGTAGGCAGCTTCCTGAGCTCTTCATCTCACTTCAGCTATATGCTCACACCGCAAAAACAAAAGTGTTACAGCCTAAATCATGAATATCTTCAACAGCACCCAATCAGAAGCCAGCTTTTACAAGAATACTTGAGTGAACGTTTGTCGACAGTTAGAGGCGATATGATTGAAAGTTATTCATTTTTGCTTCCATGTCCCACCAGTACAGAGCCTACCAATATTTCAAAGGAGTCTATGAATTTTCAAACACCTCACAGAAAGATTGTCAACTCTCAAGAAGAGCAGTCTTCTGCTAAACCTGCCAGGTCGTATTGGGATGTCATCGCTGAAGGAGGTAAAAGTAAACAAAGGTCTGACTCAGATGTTTCACTTTCTAGAAATGAAAAAGAGCCTAAAGCGGCCAAAGAAAATGATTACAATCCCTATCATTCTCCACAGATTCAGAATCATGAGGTAAATCTCGTATCGCATCATATCCCTGTGAAGTATCCATACAGAAAGGCTTCCGAGTCTAGCATGATTTCGGAAAGATCAGAAAGAAGCATAAGTGATTTTGGAATTTCACATCTGCTGTCTCCTGAAAGCCAATCGGGTGATCAATTAACGTACGACACCGAGGAAATATGGCGCAGAAAATTGCTAGCTGACTACGAAGAGCAGCATCAGAAGAAGATTTCAGATATGCGCAAATCTCAAAAGAAGCATTTAAAGTTTCTTGAAGGCCTCACTGAAATGCCGAGTACTGCTCCACTGACTTCTTCAAACGCTAATTTCAGTGTTGATCTGCCTGATATTAAACCTCAAAAGAGTATGGACCCTCCTAAGAGGAAATTCTCAGAAAATGAGTATGAAATCTCTAGTAGTGATCTTGTAGAACCAGCTTCAAAAGTTAGGAAAAACAATATCAGCAAAGAGTCTCGTGGCCTGAACAAATCCCACACCAAGCCTTCCATGACATACACTCAGTTGATAATCATTTCCATGGTCAAGTCCGGCTCTACTCACAAAGATCCTATGCAAGGTATGTCGACTAAGGAAATTTGCGAGAAAATTATGGAGCTCTATCCCTACTACCGATACTTCACTCCTCCAAACTTCATGGTTGTCATCAACGGAGCCCTGAATCGTGGACCATTCCGCAAGTTAAGGAAGAAAGGAACCTCTTGCTATTGGGGTTTGGAGCCTGATGCTGATAGTAGGCGTGGCAGTACTCCGGATTCACTCTGTACAATTTCTAAGGCTCTTGATCAGGATAATTTGGTCAACAGCCAACAAGTGGGGAATATCCCTGAGCTTTTTGTTCCAATTAAAGAGTTTTCTGCATTTAATTTGATAAGTGGAGTGTTTCTGGCAATTACGCATGCACCGGACCTTTCGAAATATCAAGTGCGCAATGCCATAAACTTCTTATACCCCGGGCATCGTCTGATTACCTTGAACAAATCTGCAATGCATGTGATGGTTAACAATGCCTGTTTCCAACATGTGAGAACAGTGAACCATTTAAAGCACTTCAAGCTGGATGAAGCATATGCTTCCCAGAATAAAGACCGCGCGGTATATCTCCAGAACCGGTTGACAAAACTTCTTAAGGAAAAAAGGTCATCCTCACAGGAAAGTTTTGCAGAATCAGAGGATCTGAACACTGTACTGAACAAAATTCTTAACCCACCCTCACCTGAGACTGACATGGACATCCCAGTTGAGTACCGGATAAAGCCAGACTACTCTGCTACCGATCTCATTGCTGTATCACTGAAATCAAGTTCTTCTAGTGGTCTCTCGGTTCGAGGTATTTGTGAAAAGATTATGGAGCTATTTCCTTATTACCGTTACTGTTATTCAGATTACTGGAGACAGGGAATTAGCAAGGCAGTTCATTGTGATCTGTTTAAGAAGGTCTCTTGTTCCAAGTCTGGGGCAATTTGGGAGCTCAATGACGAGAATCATAGCAAGTTAAGGCTTTGTGAGCAGAAAGCTAAGTGATTCAAAGATATTACATACGGTATTGAAAAGGCAATTAGTGTGTCAGTTTCACCGTCACATTTGCCTCTTTATTTACTAGTCTATTTATTAGTTTTTTATTTCTTATTTTTTATTTTTTTTATCATTTTACTTTTAGCCGGAACATAGTAGTAGTAGCAATTACTATTAATGGTTGCCGTAGTGCCCAGTTGAGTCTTAGGGTCAGGAAGGGTGCACTCATTACCCATACATACTGTAGACCTACATACATACATATATATACACAAGCTTAGCGTAATTACCCCACCAAAGACTTGTAAAAATGGCTGATTTGGTTACGCTTGCTACGTGCAACCTGAATCAGTGGGCGCTTGATTTCGAAGGAAATCGCGACCGAATTATTGAGAGTATCCAAATAGCTAAAAAGCAGGGTGCGAAGTTTCGCACTGGACCTGAGCTCGAGGTCTGTGGCTATGGCTGTTTGGATCACTATTTAGAAGCTGACACCTTCTTGCACTCATGGGAAATGCTTGCTGACATTCTTCGCAACAAGGATTGCCATGATATTGTCATTGACATTGGTATGCCCATTCAACACAAGGGAATTCGTTTCAACTGCCGAGTGCTGGCACTCAATGGAAAGATTCTCATGATTCGCCCCAAGGTGTGGATGGCAAACGACGGAAACTATCGTGAATTGCGTTATTTCACCCCCTGGACCTCGAGAAAGGTCGATAGTTTGCTGCTACCGCCCTGCATTGAGGAATTGACTGGCCAAAATAAGGTCACATTCGGTGACTCTTTGCTTACCTTGGGGCAGGTGCGTTTCGGGTTCGAAACATGTGAAGAGATGTTCACTCCTCAATCTCCGCATATCCAGCAGGCGCTGAATGGTGTGGAGATTTTCACCAACTCGTCAGGAAGCCACCATGAGCTGCGCAAGCTGAACACTCGTCTCAGTCTCATTGTGGAAGCCACGCGCAAGTGTGGAGGTGTTTATTTGTACGCAAACCAGCAAGGATGTGATGGTGATAGGCTCTACTACGATGGATCCGCTATGATCGTTGTCAATGGAGACGTGGTTGCTCAGGGAAGCCAGTTCTCGCTTAATGATGTCGAGGTGGTCACCGCCACGGTCAACTTGGAGGACGTGCGAAGCTACCGTAGTGCAACTTCGTTTGGTATGCAGAGCTTGGATGCTCATGACTTCGACGAGGTCTTTCTTGACCGCAACCGCATCCGACTGGAGAATGCCGACCAGACTGTGAGTGCTTCGCCCCCAATCAAGGCTCACATTTATACACCTCAGGAGGAGATTGCTCTTGGTCCAGCTTGCTGGTTATGGGATTACCTGAGACGATCGCGCTCGGCTGGTTTCTTTGTTCCGCTGAGTGGTGGCATTGACAGTTGTGCTACTGCGGTGATCGTGCACTCCATGTGCACCTTGGTAGTGAAGGAGTGTCAGAAGGGCAATGTTCATGTGCTTGAGGATGCGCGCAGGCTCGCCAACAAAGAGGAAGGAAGTACTTGGGTGCCGGAATCGGCTCAGGAATTCTGCAACGTTGTGTTTAGCACTTGTTACATGGGTACTTCGAACTCCTCAAAGGACACACGTTCGCGTGCTAAGCAGCTATCGACTGATATCAACTCCTACCATTATGACGTTAATATTGATATGGCGGTCACTGCCTTTGTGGGCCTTGTTACTGCGATTTTTGGCAAGACCCCACAATACAAAGTTTATGGAGGTACTGTGAGAGAAAATCTTGCTTTGCAGAATATTCAGGCACGTTTGCGAATGGTCCTGGCGTATACGATGGCGCTGTTGATTCCCTGGATCCGCAATATCCCTGGTGGGCTGCTGGTCCTGGGCAGTGCCAATGTGGACGAGTCGCTCAGAGGATACTTCACGAAGTACGATAACTCTTCCGCCGATATTAACCCCATTGGTAGTATCTCCAAGGAAGATCTCACTCAGTTCATCAAGTGGAGTGCGTCGCATTTCGATCTGCCCGTTCTGCTTGACTTCGTTAATGCCACCCCCACGGCTGAGCTCGAGCCCATCACTGAAAGCTACACCCAGAGCGATGAGGTGGATATGGGACTGTCTTACCACGAGTTGGGTGTGTTCGGTAAGTTGCGTAAGGTGAACAAGTTGGGTCCATACTCCATGTTCTTGAAGTTGAGACACGAGTGGAGCGATATGATGCCCATGGCCGATATCGCTACCAAGGTCAAGCGATTCTTCTACTACTATGCAATTAACCGCCACAAGATGACTGTGCTTACTCCTGCTTACCATGCTGAAGCCTACTCGCCCGACGACAACCGGTTTGATCAGCGTCCTTTCCTTATCCGTCCCTTCCCCTGGGCTTTCAAGTTGATTGACAGGTTTGTGGAGAAGCACGATAAGACGGAGTAATAAGCGAAGTTTCAGCTAAATACAATATAGGTTTTGAAATATTTATATATTACAAGTTTCTTATGAATGGAATATGATTATGTGATTGGATTAGAATATTAAAATGTTATGATATGTGCATTTGTCTTCCTCTTTAGTTCCTCTTTAGTTCCTCTTTAGTCGCTTCTGAACTTCCCGAACTTCGGTACAATCCGCGCCACAACTGAATTGCGTTCCCAAAAGTCGCATACAACTTGTGCAACCTTCATTGGTGCATCTTCTTGGATGTAATGTCCTGCTTCGGGCGCAACGCACATCTGGAACTTCCCCTGCATCTGGGCGCGAGTCAAGTCAGTGTCGAGCTTGCTTACTCCTGAAAGAATCAGCAAGCGTCCACACTTTGCCGACATAAACAAGTTATCCAGATTCTTAAACCACGTATCCCAGTTGAGCGTAGTGCGTTTCAAGTCCAGTTTCCACTCAAACCCTTCACCATCAGGGGTTTCCACCAGCAGCGGTGGAATCGAGATACAAGCAGACTTCTTGTTGCGCAATTGAGCAGAATCATAGAGAGACCACTTGATTGCCTCGTCGAGGGATGCAAATCTCTCTGGCCACATCTCCAAAAGCATGGGCATGGATTTAAGAGACTTCGTGGCATAGCCCTCAACTGCATCAATTACCGTCAAGCCACGCATAGTGTATTCAGATTCGTAAACCTCGTTGAATTTACTCACTACTGTTCCCCCCATAGAGTGGCCCAGAAGAGCAATTGCGGGCTTTTCGCTACCCTTGGCAGGGTTCAAATTCAATAAATGGTTAACAATAAGATGCAAATCACTGCATAGCGTGTCGATATCCAAATCAGTGATCTTAATTGGCACAGCCAATGGATCATTGGGCTCAGTATACCCATGGTGCCGCAGATCATAGGCGATGAACCCCAATTTTGGGTTTAATTGGCTCAAAGCCTCAATGAATAAGGTAAATGTGGCAGCAGAACTTCCTACGCCATGCTGGCACACAATATATCCCTCTCCTTCAACAGGATGTTTAACATATGCATTAAATTTAAACAGCGTGGAGGGCACCGATACTCTGGTCAGGCCTATGGCTTCCATGTTGGGCAACCACTTTCGTCGCGATGGCGGGGATATCTGCCCTCGCCCTGTTGTATGCACCTCTCTTCCCCTTTCCTACCCAGATTGCAGATGGGTATTCAACAAAAATACAGCTCTTCGAGCTAGTTTGAATTAGTTTTATGGATTTAATACATATGTGCGACATAATAATAATAAATTGGGAAATCTCTGGCGAGGCAATTTTTGCTCGGCGATATAATTTTTATTCTTTTTTGCCGAAATCAGATCGGCGAATGTGACGGATGGTTTGAACACCGGGGCAAGTCTTTTTGTTTGTCCCCTGCATTGTTGGGTGTGGATATGCATCGACGTACATGTGATAGCAAGAAAAATATGGATAAAGATTCAGATATCGAAATTATTTTGTCTTGTTTCGGCTAATTTGCATATATACACCTCTATTAGATAATCTTGTCTATTCCTTTCACATTAATATTATTGAATATACATTCAGTGCTACGCGTTGAAAGCGTGATTTGTCCTGGTTTAAATTTGTATTTTTGAAGCCATCTGTGTTATGGTATGTGGGACCCCGCTATCTATACTCCTACCCTAAAATTTGTACGCACCAAATATAGACTTCCCACACCCCGCTCAGTCCGGGTAATCGATCATACTCAGATAAAAAATGATCTAAGGCAAGGGGGATGCAGGGATTACTTCCGTGAAGCGTGATAGCGCATGACCCCAGATTTGTGAGGAAATTGATCTTAGTCCCCCATTTCTGTGATTTATATTCTACATAACCAGGCGATCATATTGTTTGTTTAATTCTTAATTTACAACATTTACCGACCATGATGTATTTTACTGTATAAATCTTACTTCATCTCGAGGTGCAGTCTTCACCCGGAATAAGTAAACAGTACTTTACTATCTAGGGCTAAAAATCAAGAAAATCTAAAAAATCAGGTAAAAAAAAAACTAATGTGAATTAAAAAAATGCACTTCTCTACAAATCTACGAAAATGCCTCTTTAAATATACTTGTCAAAAGTATGAATTTACAACTTGTTCTTGAACTGGTCCTCAGTGACACCTTTACCCATGGCAGCAGTTGAGCTCACACCGCCAGTGAGGGTCTTAAGAATGTCATCGATATACTCTGCTCCGGACCACTTCTGGTGCTTGACAACATCGACACCATGCTCGATCTCCTTGGACTGGATGTCAGCACCGTAGGCCTGCATACCACGCTCAGCAAAGCCCTTGGAGAATGATGCACTAACAAGAGCATTAGTATGAAGACCAGCAAGAGTGATGAATTGCCAAACGTATCCGAGCTTAGCAAGACGGTCAATGTAAGTGCGCTGGTCCTCCAAGGACATGGCGGTAGTCCAGTTGAACGAGGGAGACAAGTTGTAAGCCAACCACTGATCAGGGTAAGCAGAACGGACACCCTCGGCGAACTCCTTGGCCTGTGCGTAGTCTGGCAACTTGGACTCCATCCAGATAAGGTCTGCGTAAGGAGCGTACGAACGACCACGGTTGACAGCGGCAGGGCATCCACCCTTGTAGCGGTAGTAGCCCTCACGCACACGAGGCTTCTCCCAGTCGAAGAAGATATCAGTGCCGAGAATCTTTTTGGCAAAGGCACGAGCATCGTTGTTGGAGACGTTTGAGAGGGGGTTCAAGACCTTCTTCACCTCGCTGATAAGGGCGTCCTTGTTAGAGAATGTTCCAGCCTTGATATGGTCGATAAGAGCCTCGTCAAAGAGCTTGAGACCAGCAGCCTCGTTCCAGTCGGACTCAACCTTGGCCAAAGCGTCGCCAGTCAAGCCATTGGACTCAGCAACACGCATAACGTCCACAAGCGGCTCCAAGTCGGGGTTGGTGGAGCCAATGATGAAGTAGTGATCACGGTAGTCAATAGTAGAGGTGATCAAAGTAGCGGCCTCGGAGTCAGTTCGGGCAATTGCAACCAGGTTAGTGTTAAAAACGTCGGCAGCTGCACGAATAGTGATTAAACGGTTGATGTGCTCCTGAGTAGGAACCAACACTTTTCCAGCCATGTGACCGCACTTCTTGGTACCAGGTGCCTGATCCTCAACGTGGATACCAGCAGCACCGCGCTCAATGAACAACTTAGTGAGCTTGAAAGTAGCAGTCAAACCACCGTGTCCAGTGTCGGCATCGGCAATGAGGGGACGCAAGTAGTCGATGTACTCGGTCTTAGCGCGCTCGCTGACAGGCAACGAAAGGCGGTTGTTGCGCTGCTTACGATCGTGGAAAAGCTGGGCAAACCAAAGGTGCTCCACCTTTCTAGGCACGGTGTCCATAGGATAATCCGCCAAGTCAGGTGAGGGCTCGTTGGTGGAAGATGCGGTGGAGGACGACTGCCATCCACTGATGTATACTGTATCAAGGTACTTGGCCATCTGCGTCACCTGCACGGGGTCGAGTGCACCGTAGGTGAAGCTGGCAGTTTTAGTGGCATCGCGGTGCTCCAAAATCTTGTAGAGCTTGTCAGCCATACGACTAGAGGGATACTCAATTGGCAAGCTACCGCGCTTCGAGACAATCTGCTCGGCGGTGTAAGCACGCTTGGTCTTATTCCATCGGGGCTCGCTCCACCATTTCTTGACGGCCTCAACCTCTTGTCTGTACTGTTGTTCCTCAATTTCAGCCAAATTACTCATTGTGTGTAAATTCTGAAATTATTTCTATTTTTTTTTAATGGAGTAAAAAAAACAAACTTCCTTTTGTTGGAAATTTACAGGTGATCATCTGGAGGTTTATATAGTTTTAAAAAACATCGGATGGAGCAATTGTCGGCTTTTTCCTACCCTGCAGAGTCATTACTGGTGCAGTATCCGATAGACGGCCCAGGTGGGATTCAATTGCAGCAGGAGCCGGAAAAACCTCATGTGAATAAATAAAAGCATTAAATCATACTTCTCATTATTAAAATTATACATTATTAAAAAGATATCATCCGGTGGTATCACTGCAGGAAGCGGCTTCGTGAAATTTGGGCAAGGTTAAACTCGAAGAACCCCGCAAATGACTGATAAGGTGTGCATCTGTCGCAATACCATGATAAAACCTTCTCTTAGCGATCAGCCATGAGATGTATGTATAGATGCTTACTTTTAATTAATACTGTTCGATTTATAGACATTTTAATTAGCGTGAAGGTCTAGTGCGAAATTCGGAGCAGGATTTCCTCTTTGGTGTTCTGACGAATCGCGAATATGTCTCAATTACTCATACCCTACTATGACACAAAATATAAGTTAATTGGGCTCAATTCGATATTAATTTACCCCAATCCCCCTGAATATTGCCTACCTTGGCTAAATCATACGTTCGTGTTAGTAATAAGCGAACGTCGTATTAGGGTATAACACAGCCGAGGTAACGGACGATGAGCCATGCAAGGCAGGGTGGGGTGAGGAGGCGGAGGTGCGAGCTCGGACGAGGCCCAATAAGCCCCCAAAAATACCAGAAAGTAAGGCCATGTATATCGCTAACTAACTAGTACAAGTAGTACATGAAAATTTCTAAATTTTAATCGGCTTGCAAAATTAATGCCCTCATAATCATGCTGCTCTGTTATTCATCTCTGCTCACAAAAACCCATTCCTACTTATTATACTGGAGTAGGGCCCATTTGTGACCGTAGTATGGGGTTCTTGCATGAAGACTAAGAGGGTTTTAGCAAACCACTACATCAATATTTGAGTTTAAGTGTATTGTTATTAGAGATAACATATATAGGGTTGCAGTATCTTGCAAGATATATTTAAAACTCCTGACTTCGTAGCAATCTATCCCATACTTATGTGAATTGAGGAGGTGGAGGAGTTGTTATTGGTTATTAGGGGGTGGTGATTCATAGCAGTGGAGGGTTGTGTCTCTATATGTAGTCTATATGCTTTCTAGTGTAGTGCTATCACAATTCCGTATGACTATTGCCAGCTCTTATAGTCAATCGAGTCTATATCGGGCCCCCGAACCTTAATTTCTGCTCCTACTGACGTCTCAAACACATACATTGAACAGTAACAGTTGCAACCATCAGGGTTTCAGCACATCCTTTAAGGCTAGGGCTGGTGCGGCAGATCCGTATATACGTGTATACGGTTAGTGGGGGGGGAACAGGTCCCACACACCACAAAGACCAGCCTAGGAGGGTACCTGGGGTGGGTACTTGATACTGTGTATGTTAGTCATCAGTCACCCCCTACTCCTGCTTGGCAAGGCTAGAGAACCACAAGCCGGTGTATCGTTAGCAGTACAATGTCGTGCGCACATATCACGTGCGTTTCTTCCACGATTGCACTAGCCCTACCGTGGGGTGACCCCCCCAGATCCCAACGTCACCGTTCAAAGCAGAAACTGACGCTAAAATCGACCCCTTAGCAAGGACTGTCACCGCACTCCGTTTCCATTAACCCCCCTTATGGAGCATCAGGTGCAGCAGTCACAACCCTCAAGTCTAACACTTGAGCTCAATCCCTTCGAACAGTCCTTCGCCTCGAAGGCTCAAGAGGAACACAAGCACCCACAGGCAGCAGGAGGAGCTGGGGAGAAGCTCGACAATGCAGGTCATCCCACTCAGCAGAATGCTGCTGGTGCTGATCAGACCCAATTCAATGACCCCAAGCGGGGTATGCAAGGCATGATCATGACCCCTCTACCCCTCAGTGCCGGTGGTTCAGTGGGGCTCAACAGCCCCATGCAGTGGCTCAACTCGGGCAACCAGTACACGCCATCGATTCAGGGATACATGATGCCCAATCATATGGTGCAAATCCAGGGCCCGCATGTCCCTCCTGGCGCTCCAGTAGGGTCGCAGGTGGGGTCCTCCCAGGCACCCCAGAGGGGTGCTCAGTTGGGTACTCCTCTACCCCAGGTCCCTGGTGCCCAAATGAGCCAATTGGGCTCCCAGCAGTATGTTGAACCAGCAAGGACGCCTGGTGTGCCTATGGATAGTCCCCAGGTGCTCATGCACATGCCCATGCAGCAGCAGATGGTGCCCATGATGCCCACTGCCATGTCCCCCCACCCCTTGGCGTACCAGGTTCCTCCCAGCCAAGGCCCCAACCAGGGTCCTAATCAGGCGCCTAACCAGGGTCCTAACCAGGTTCCCAACCAGGGTCCCAATCCCAACCAGGTTCCTAACCAAGTTCCTAACCAGGTCCCTAACCAGGTCCCTAATCAGGTTCCTAACCATGGCCCCAGTCCTAATCACATTCCTAATCATATTCCTAATCATATTCCTGGCCAAGTGCCTACGCAGGTTCCTGGTCACATTCCCGCTCAGGCGCCCCAATTTTCGCATATCCCCACCATGGGTCCTCAAAATGGAAGCCATAGACTTCCTGAACACGAGACCGGTGATAATGGCCATTTGGACGATGGAGATAACCGTAAGAACAAGGTTCCCATCCACAGCGACGGTGGCCAGGCCCCAACCAAGCGTAAGCAGTTTCTGGAACGTAATCGCATTGCTGCTATTAGATGTAGACAGCGCAAAAAGGTGTTTGTGGACGATTTGAAGCGGAAAGTGGACTCCTACGCCCGCATGAACGAGCAGCTCCAGCAAAGCTGCAACTCCATGCATCGCGACATGCAGCAGCTCCGTCAGTTCATTTTGTCCACGAGCGACATTCGCGAGCTGCCCATTCAGATCCAGCATATAGTCAGTCAAACCACCAACCCAGCGGAGGAGATAAAGCTCGAGTCAGCGGACTTCGAGCCCCACAATGGCTCTTCCAATGCGCCCTCTCCTGACAACTCGGAAACACGCAAGTCGCGATCCTCATCTATAGCATCGGCGCACAAGGCGCAGCAACTTCCGCCCCAGCAGCCGGATCAATCGCATCAGATCCACCAACACGCACTAAATGGGTCCAGCGAGGGCGCTCCGCATAAAAAGGAAAGCGATGAGGAAATTGGCGGGAGAAGCAGCAACATGCTGCCGTATCAGTCGTCCGGCGAACGAATAATGGCGCAGCACAGTTGATTTATATATTTATATATATGTGGGAACTCAGAGTGCCACATTTTTACTTATTATGCATATACTTAAATAAATTCCTTCTGAAAAAATTTTGAATACTTAGAAGAAATTGAAATTTACAAAAATTATAGAAATAAAAATTGAATTAAATTAGCTAATTTTTTGGCCTGCCTTTTTCCTGGGTTCGTACCTTAATACGATACCTATAGAGTTGTACAGATGTACGTCTATGTATGGACGTTTTAAGCATGTATGTACCTTATATGCAGGTCTACCGGTCGGGGCTAGGTACTATGCTGCGCCAGATTAAAGGAGTGGTTTTCGATATGGACGGCACACTGTGCCTGCCGCAGACGCCAATGTTTAAGGAGATGCGTGATGCATTGGGAATCACTAAAGCAACGGACATTCTCGATTATGTGCACTCGCTTCCCGAGGAGGAGCAGGAGCTGGCCCAAGAGAAGCTGCGGACGATTGCGCGCAAGTACATGGTTCATATGATCCCCCAGCCAGGATTAAACGAGCTTATGGATTATATTGTGTTTAAACAGCTCAAAATGACCATTCTCACCCGTAACTTCCTTATCCCAGTGGAGCACCTGCGATCGAACTTCCTCAAGGACTACCCAATGTCGCCTATCATCACCAGAGAGTTCAGACCGCCTAAACCGGCTCCAGACGGAATTTTGTTGATTGCAGAGACGTGGGGAGTGGATCCCAGGGAGCTCATTATGATTGGAGACTCAATTGACGACATGCAGGCGGGAAGAAGCGCAGGCGCACTCACTGTGCTGCTCGAGAACGATGTAAACAAGGATGTGGCCGATCTGGATGTTACTGATATGACAATTAAGACACTGCCTGACCTCATTCCTATTTTGGATGCCAGAGTGCCCTAACCTGGCTTTCCCTACCCAGAAATTACAACCCCGGTGGTTTTTTGGAGTGAAATTAAGTATTAATAATTCATAATTACAAGTACATGCGCACATATATATCTATATATATACGACTCACTTCTTTTTATCTTTTTTTCCTCTTTCTTCTAAAGAGAGATTTATAAATAAGAGTTCGTCTCAGCTAACAACGTAGCTTTCAACCAGCATCTGGTACCTGATTCCCTTATACGGAGGGTTCTCGTTCTTTTTCGCGCCTGGCTGCTCGATATGCACAGACTTCACACCCATATCACTGAATACGTGGCCTATAATGCTGTATTTGAGTTCGACGTAGAGAGGCTGCACCACCTGCTTGTCGCTGCCGTATCCAGCTGCCTTCAAGCTGGCGTTCCACCCAGTGGGCACAGCATCGGCAAACCGTAGCTCGCATCGCTGGGGTTGCGATGTATTAAACTCGCCAGAAGTAGAGGAGAGCTCCTTAACTGAAGTCACGCCCGGTGGGAACACAACTGTGGCCACGAGTCCATTGACTTCTTTTACTTTGCGGTCGATAGCAGTCTGTATGCGCACCTCAAACTGGTTATCGGATCGCACCAGCTTCGCAGTGAGCAGCGGCAAGTTGCGCTCAGTCTGCGTAATCTGGTATGTGCTCAATACGCTTTCTCCGTCCGGAGGAGTGAAAGTGAGGGACCTGCCATCGCTTTCACTAAAGGTTTTGAAGTCAACACACCTATGGAGACCCATTGTGGGCTGAATCGCAGGCAATTTGTCGCCCTTCAAGTTGAGATGAACCACCGGGGCTCCACTCAAAAGCGAATTGAGCCTGATTTCGCCGTTGATCTCCACTCTGGCAGGTTTAGATGCAGACGAGGCGGTATGAGAGAACCGCTCAAACCGACCCTGGTGAGACTGTTTTGACTTGGGTTCAGTAACTTTCACTTTCTCCACAAGATCAATGTACAGCTCCTGGCGCAGATGCGTGACTCTGCTGTTGCGCCACGGCAGCTCCCAGGGAACGAGTTCGTCGGGAAGCATCTGTCTGGACAAACTAGACGGAGTAAACGAGCTTTTCCCCAAAGCAGCAGCATTAATAGCACTTGACCCAGAACCAGAAGCATATGAACCGCTACCTGAGCCGCCCAAACCGCCGGTAACGCCAGTTCCACCTGAATTACCGCCAGCGGTACCTCCCATCACAGAGGCACCTGCCTTAGCAATTATAGACATGAGATCATTTTTAGGAAGCAATTGACCCACGATATTGGGTTCAGTGATTCTGGGAATGCCCGAGGCGATCATTTCGCTCAGAATCAGCACCAAAGTCGCCTTGTTCGCACTAACAGTGCTGGGGGTCAACTGGGCGCCCAGGTAGGACTCAGCCACCAAAATAAACTGCGAAACAATGCGTTGAATTGTCAGCGGTGGAGTATCCACGCCGAAGGGCACGAAGATCACGAGGTGCCCGTACTTTTTAAGGTACAGCAACTGGATCGGGCTGAGTTCCACAACGGAGTCGCCAGAGTCGGATCCTGGCAGAAACTCTGTGGCATATTTATTGAGAGATGCCTTTATTGTGTTCGGAGTAGACCCGTTGACGCTGTAGGCCAGCAGACTGGGGCCTGAGTCTTGATATATGTACACTCCGTCCACGACCGACATGTGCCCTAACCTGGAAATCACGCAGGCTCCCATATCTATATATCCGTACGTATGTATGCATTTGTATGTATATTAGGTATATTAATTCATATTTATTTATGTGCATGTATAGTTGCATGTTTAAATTCTTAAATGTTTAGATGCTTGTGTATTTATGTGTATGTTTTTATATGTGCGTATTACTGTACACATTTCATGTGCTTTGTACACATGTATTGACGCTTTAGGCATTAAGCACCTACAATATATACAAAAAATATGTCCTACGTGCATTTGTATGTGCACTGCCCCCAATTTACAAAAGATATCATACATTTCGTCTAGAAAACTTAAATAAACTAGCTGTTCAGTGCAGCTTCCTCTTCTTGCGCTCGTCGTCCTTGGTCACCGACGTCACCAAGGCCTGGCAGCGGCGCGAGAGCTCCGCGGGCGTCCTGCTAAGGAAGAACCAGTCAAAGCGGAACAGAGGAGACTCTCTAATCGCCTCGCGCACCTGCTCGTACAACATCGGGGCATCCAAACCAATCTTGTACAGCTGCACCACAAGGAAACGGTCCTCCTCCTCGGTGAACAAACGCTTTCCAGTGCCCTGCGGAACATCGAAAGTGAGCTCCTGCAAAGGCGCCTTGCTGTTCTCGACCAGGTTCTTGAGCACGTCCATCTGGTACGCCAAACGCACCTGCTTCTCCTCGCCAGCGGAGATCTGCGACATGTAGCGCTCGTACAGATCGATCTCGGTGTACCTTCTCCAGAAGGCGTCGTAGTATGTTCTGATCTCGAGCTCGGTCTTTCCAGGGCCAAAGTTAGCCACCACATCGTCAATGGAGTCGCGGCCGAACGTGGCCAGCAAGCCCACAAAGTGCACGAACTCACGGCGGTTCCAGTTGCTGAAGCCCTGCTTGCTGAGCTGCTTCTTCTCGGCCTGCTCCTCCTCAGTCAGGGGCTGCGCCAGCTGCATTTCCGCCAGCTCGAGCTGCTTGTCGAGCTCGTCCCCTTCAAACTGGTTGAAGTGGATTATCTTATGGTGGTACGCCATCTCCTGGGCCTGCAGATCATAAAGACGCTGGGGCCAGAACTGGAAGTCCTGGAGGTGGATTTGCCTCGGCTTGCGCACCGAGCGTCCAGTGGGGGTTGTCGTCTCCGAGTCGTCCTTCTCGTACACGCGCTGAGGGCGGAAGAACTTGATGAGCTCCTCGGAACGGGTCTGGCCACCACGCTTGCCCAAAGAGGAAACAGTGGGGATGATTTTCTGGCGCTGGGGCTTGCGTTTGTAGTCCTGGCCATTCCACTCGTAGGTCTCGGACCCACCATCGAACCGCTGGAGCTCGTCCAAACCGAGAGTGTCGTATTTGCTGTGCAGCTCCTGGGTCCTGGACTGGCCCCTGGCGAGAATAGCGTCGATATCGAAAGCTGCTCCGCTCTTGTTGTTGTTGTTGTTGCTGTCGTCGTTGCTGTTGCTGTTACTGTCGGCATCTCCTTCTTTACCGGCGGTGGCACCGTTGTTAGCGGTACTCGCACCCCTCCTGGCGCCAGCACGGTCAGACAATGTCTCTGCATTCTGGTTCATGACCTCCTGGGCACCGTGCTGGATCATATTAAGCAGCTCATCCTTCGACGACTGCTGCGCCTTCTTAGCTGCCTCGGCAGCCTCCTTGCGGTTGCCCTGCTGGATAACGACCTGGTCGAGTCGCAGCTTCTTCGCCGCTCGCTCAACCACTTTTTCCTCCACGGAGGAGTCGGTGACCATGCGGTACACATGCACCTGCTTGGTCTGGCCAATACGGTGGGCACGGTCCATAGCCTGCAGATCGGCCTGGGGGTTCCAGTCCGAGTCAAAAAGGACGACGGTATCGGCGGTTACCAGGTTGATTCCCAAACCACCAGCACGCGTGGTGAGCAAGAAGATGAACTTGTCGCTGCCGGGCTTGTTGTACTCGTCGATCATATTAATACGCACCTCGTGGTCGGTGCTTCCGTCGATACGGCAGTACTTGTATCCGCGCAACCAGCAGTAGTCCTCCATAATGTCGAGCACTCGGCTCATTTGAGAGAAGATGAGCACGCGCGAGCCCTGCTCTTTCAAGCGCTTGAGCAGCACATCCAGCACGGCCAGCTTACCGCTATTGAACACCAAATGCTCGTCGTTGGTGAAGGGAGGGCCAGGCTCAGCGCCATCGAACAAGTAAGGGTGGTTGCAGCACTTCCTGAGCTGCATGACGATGTTGAGCAGCCTCGTCTTCTCCTTAGCGCCCACAGCACCGTTCACAGCGCTGATATCGTGCTCCAAAATCTTCTGGTACCACTGGCGCTGCATGGGGCTCATAGGCACATACAAGTTGTTCTCGATCTTCGGCAGCAGCGAGTGCTCGACCTCGGCCTTCACACGACGCAAAAGGAAGGGGCGCAAGACCTTGTGGAGCTGCTGGACCACCTTCTCGCGGTCCTCGTCGCTGCCCTCGCCAGAGGTGCTGAACCACTCGTCGAACACCTCGCTATCGGAGAACACATCAGGCAACAGAAAGTTGAGCAATGCCCACAACTCGTGGAGATTGTTCTGCAACGGTGTACCGGTAATAAGCAACCTATTGCGGCTGCTGAGCATCCTGATGATCTGCGCGAGCTGGCTCTCCTCGTTCTTGATGCGGTGGGCCTCGTCAATGATGATATACTGCCAAGCAAACTTGCGGAACTGGGTCTTCTCCCGAAGCACCATTTCATAGGAGGTAATACACACATCAAACTCGCACGTAAGCAGTCTGTTGCTGATTACTTCTCCTCTCGTTTCCTTGTCACCCTGAACCACAATGGTGCGCACCTCGGGCGTCCACCTAGCAAACTCACGCTGCCAGTTCTCCAGCGTGGATTTGGGCACCAAAACAAGGTGAGGGCCATGGATGTTGCGCACGTAGCGCAGGTAGGCCAAAAAGCTGATGGTCTGCAAAGTTTTACCCAGACCCATTTCGTCGGCAAGAATACCGGAAATGTTGTTTTCATAAAGCGAAATCATCCAGTTGAGACCATCAATCTGGTAATCGCGGAGCTTTCCCTGGATGAAGTAGGGGGACTCCTGGAAAACGGTTTGGACGGAGTTCTCGGACTCCTCGTCCTTCAGCAGCTCCTGGTCCTCCTGCTTTTCGGATTTGCGCGCATTTCTGCGCGAACCACTGTCTTTTGCGGACTTCGAGGAGCCCTGGGCGGAGTTGCGGAGCTTCTTGGGAACGACAGTCTCGATGAAGTGCTTGAACTCGGGGTCCTTGGCGGCGCGCGCGTCAATGAAGTGCCTGAACAGGTCAGTGAGGCCAAGCAGGTACGAAAACCGCTTAGCGGCCTCTTCCTTGCTGCGTTTGGCCACGTCGGCAGCCTGGTACTCCAGAAGGTACTGCTTCTGCGCGTCGGACATGCCCTTACCCATTGAGCTCGCGCCGTAATTAAACCCCCCCCACCGTGGAGCTTGGAATATATATGAAGCTCGTAGCTTGGAACTTATACGTATATGTGGTAAACCAATTATTTAACATTTTATTAGCTGTCTATTATTAAATACTTAATGGTAAGTTTGAAGTGGTTAGTTGTTACAGTTACAGTGTTAGCTGTTACAGTTCCAGCTACAGTGTGCTTTTACAGTACGCTTTTACAGTTGATATAGTACCATAATAGGGATCCAATGCGGTCCAATAACGCAATTAAATGCGAACATTTTCGATTTTCACCGTATATTCCAAAATATAATTTGAAGTTTAGTACTCTCTTCCCAGATTATGAATTGTACTGGTTACGCCAGTTAATTAGGGGTTGTAGCCCCAGCTAACTGTGAAATTTCAATCTACCACTCAGTAAACTCCAGGCAAACAAAACCCCAAAAATAGTGAAATTTACACATATTCAATTATTTACTTTTAATTAACTTGCGTTTTTGAATCTTCTGCATCTCAAACACAACTACTAAAATCAGATCATTACTGCTACTTATCATACACGCTTACTTGTAGAACTCGAACTTGTCGGCGTCGGAGCTCGTCTTCACCTGCGCCGAGTACGCCTCCTCCAGATCCTGCTGGAGAATCACGTACCTGTTCTTGCGCACTGCCCGGAGACCGGCCTCCTGCATGATCGCAGCAATGATCGCACCACTGAGGGGGTCATTGCGCAAAATCAGCGAGTCGAGATCGGCCTCGGGCGCCAGCGACATGTTCGACGCAATGGTCGAGAAGATGAGACGACGCTCGCGGCGGTCGCGCAAGTTCGGGAACTCGATCTTACGGTCCAAACGACCAGGACGCATCAAGGCGGGGTCCAAAGTGTCCGCACGGTTAGTCGCCATAATCACCTTAACGTTCGCGCTCTGGTCGAAACCGTCCATCTGGTTGAGCAGCTCGAGCAGAATACGCTGCACCTCGCGATCAGCACCGGTCTGGGCGTCGAATCGCTTGGTGGCAATCGCATCGATCTCGTCAATGAAGATGATCGACGGCGCGTTCTCGCGGGCCAGGCGGAACACATCGCGCACCATGCGAGGACCCTCACCAAGGTACTTCTGCACGAACTCGCTGCCAACAACTCGAATAAACGACGCTGTTGTCGAGTTCGCCACTGCCTTCACCAGCATCGTCTTTCCGGTACCGGGGGGGCCATACAGAAGCACACCGCGGGGAGGATCAATACCAACTTCCTTATAAAGGTCGAACTCGGTGAGGGGAAGCTCGACAGCCTCCCTGATCTCCTGTTTCTGCATGTCCAGGCCACCCACGTCGTTGTATGACACGTCGGGCTTGTCCTCGGCGCCCAGCATGGTGATGCTCGAGTCTGCTTCGGGGGGCAGAATGTCGACGAGCGCATTCGAGTGGCGGTGGAGCGCCACGCTGCTGCTGTTCTTGAGCAGCTCGCGATCTAAGGTGCTGAGGATGCGCACAGCGTAGTTCGAGCCAGTGGTGGACGAGACGATGCCTGTGTTCTGGTCAATCGCCTCGAGGAACTGGCCAATCACCAGGGGCACGCACTGGATGCGCTTCACCTCGTCCTGGGCGCGCACGAGCTCGCGCTTGAGGTGGCGTTGCTCGTCCTTGATGTAGCCCTCCTGGATGCTCAGCAGCTCCAGCTCTGCCGCAAGGGACTTCATGCGGAGGTATGCGTTGGTCTCAGAGTGATGAGAGGCGCGCACCTGCCGCCTGCGGGGGGCAGAAACGGGCTCAAATCCAAGCTCCTCCATCGTGGGGTTGTAATGTGGGTTGTTAATGTGGGTATGTGTATGTTCAGTGTGTGTGGGCGTGTGGGTGTGGGTGTGGGCCAGGGGGGGATATGGTTAGCAGCTGGGAGGTTGTGGGTGGTGGCACTTAGTAGTTGGGAGGTTGTGGGCAGCTGGGAGTAAGTGGAAGGTGAGGTTGTGGGCAGTTGGGAGGTGAGCTGGTGGGTGAGGTTGTGGGAAGGTGGGAGGTGAGCTGGTGGGTGAGAAGAGAAGCGTTGGGAAGAAAAACACTCTGGATGTAACTATTAACAGAGTAATGTAATGTACTGTACTGTACTGTACTGTAATGTATATATACATATATGTGTTTCATGTGAAAAATAAGGTATGTATGTGTATGCGTATGTGTATGCGTATGTGTATGCGTATGTGCATATATGTATAGTGAATAAATTCGAAAAATTGAGCAAGAGAGTATTTGCTCTCATTACGCTTCTAGGTACCTCTCTCACCTTCCATCGAGTTAGCCCATACTGATAAGAATTCGGACACAATAATCTTAGAGTACAAATATAAAATAAGAAACTTCAAAATATATATATATATACTCAAATGTGTCTGAAAAAACAAAAAAAAAAAATCGGGAAGAGATGAGTCTCATTAATAGATAGAACACACACACACACACATACACATAAAGCCCTGTCGCAGCATATGATGATATGAATGGCGCTATCAATTAATTTCGAAATCATCTAATCTGCCAAGTGTATTGTAGTTAGTCCCTTACCGAAAGAGGAAAGTTCTGAAGTTTTTATTTTTGACAGAGAACCTTGAATACTGGTCAGCACGGCTTACCTATCCTGTTGTGCAGGTGCGAATATGGACCCCAGTACATCTTAAACCATCTTTGTAGTTTTCATAAAGGTAAACTAAGTCGATAAATTTCAATGCTGATTATATCACTTCACACAGAGCAAAAACCGCCTATAATCGGCAAAGTGCTTTTGATCCATGAGAGACTGATTTATACATCGTGCGATCTAAGCGTAATCGATTCATGTATAAAAAAAGCATGAGTTAAAGTACTTGGTTTAGACACAGGTGGGTCTCAAAGAGCATGCTTCTAGCGTGATTCTAGCTTGCTGGAATAGCCCTCTACAGAATACGTCTAAAAAACAAAGTCAGATATGGATTAATGAGCAAACAAATTCATTTTAGCTTATCTCTTTGGGATTTCATTCAGGTTAGAGTCCTCTACTGCAATAATTAACGCCTGTCTATGATTATATAGCCTGTACTTCACGCCTCATGCCCCAAAACTCCTCTATACTTCCTCAAATTAAACATACCATAAGTAGGTAGTTTATTGGCTCATTTTGATACTTTTTGGTGTCGTTTTATGCAGATTATTTACCTGTATTTGAGCATGCCACAGGCCGGGAGCAGGGGTTGCAAGCACTTTTCGACTTTTGGAAAAATAATTACGTGATTAATTACGTCATTAATTAAACAGGTGTTTAAACGTATCACGTAAGATATAGCCACGATGGGATTATTTTGGAAAAGTTGGTTGAATTTTATTACTGACGTAAGTAATTAGCTAATAAATTTATTTCTTTTATTTATTGCGTAAGCACTTACGTCATTAAAAAAAGATAACAACAACCAAAAACTCTCAAGCTCTCAGTCTCACTCATCTCTACTATCAATTAGAATATGACATAAGCTATTACGCAATCAATTATTGAATTAACTGCACGATATAATTAATTAGCTAATTAATTAGCTCATCAAAATAAACTTCAACTCGAGCTGGCTACATCACTCCCCACGACCATCGATACTTATGGTCTGTATCATGTACTGTATATACTATCATATTTCAAACCCCCATCATCTAGAGCAGTGGTTCCAAGAGAACAGAAGTATTCACAATAAATCAATTTAGGATCTACATGTGATCTACATATTTGAGTAATACTGGTACTGGTATAATTATCATCACTGTTTTCTATCATATTTAATTGAAGGATTAGTGAACTCAGAGTCATGTACGTCTTTATAAAGCTCTAGCTTGTTGATATGCTAGCTAATAATTTTATACACATTATCACGACGGAGGTAAAGAGAATCAGTTAATTCTAACGTAGATGGGTTACGTGTATGGGTCGATTGAAATGGGATTAGTCAATATTAACGGAGTATGATTATAAAATTTGACCCCCTATAGTGATGTATTTTTAATTTCATGGTACTGGGATCATGAGATAAGATTTTGAATGTGGGGTTACTATATTTCCACCATTTTACCGGGATGGTGGTTAGTCAAGAAGAACGGGAGCGAGTTATGTTTATTGACCCTCGTGTGATGTGTCATGGAGATCGTGAGTGCTTTATAAATTCTAACCCCGATGGTGTTTATTAGTCAAGAAGAACATATGGGTGTTATATTTTTTGACCCTAGTGCTTGGGGTGGTTAGTGAAAGAGCACGAAGAAGGGTTACATATTGAGACCTTGGTAGTTTGGGTAACTAGTTAGTCAGTACTAACGAAGTGAGTTTATAGGAATAGAGCCTACTTGAGGGTTGATGTGTTTCCACCGCATTAGTCAAGAGAAACGAAGGAAGGTTATATATTCTGACCCTACCATCTGGGGTGGATTAGTTATGGGCAACGTAGATGGGTTATTTATTTTAACCCTGGTAGTCGTTAGTGAATTAGTCAGTGTCTACGTATTGAGTTTATAAATTTAGATCATAGATAGTGCGTTTCCACCACAGAGGTAGGGGCATGGTTTAGTCATAGAGAACGAAGATAGGTTATGTATTTTTACCCATATTAGTTTGTAAAAACTTAGTAAAAGAGGACGTGGATAGTTTATATATTTTGAGCTTGGGAGTTTTACCAAGAGGTTAGTCAAAAGGAACGTAGGAGCTTTAATTATTTTGACCCTATCGTTTGAAGTTTGAGTTAATCGAAATAAATGCCAATAACTTATCAGAGTCCCAGTATTTTGGGAATCAATATAACTAGCTATATAAATTTTGATGGCTTATGGAACCACATCTGGATATGGAGGATGAGATAATGCGTAAATGTATAAGTCACAATAATCGAGGTTCTATTATTATTTAAGGGGACTGATAGAGTCCTTCCCTGGTATACTCGATAGGGATCACAATTAGTCAAAAAAATGTGAAAACAATATATTTTTGAAACTGACAACTGAAATGGTTAGTCAGTACCTACGTATTTGAGATTATAAATTCAGATCTCCAAGGGTGGCCGATGTATTTCCACCGTTGGACTGGAAGTATGGTTAGTCAAGAAGAACATGGGTGTTTTATACGTTTTGACCGTCTGCAGCGGTTGAGAATGTTAGTCATGGAAAACGTGAATGTGCTTTATGTTTTGACCTTGGTGGTTTAGTAAGGAGATTACTTAAAGGTAACGTAGATGAATTATAAATTTCGACCTTACCAGTTGTGGTAGGGTTTAGTAATTCTTAACGAGTCATGGTTATAAATATAGATGTTAGCAGGTAGATTTCCACCACGGAGGTTCTTGGAGTAATGTTTAGTCATGGAGAACATGAGTGCATTTTACTTTTTGAGGCATGTATCTACGACAAGCGTTAGTCAGGGTGAACACAGACAGATTATACGTTTTGACCCTATTTAGTGGTAACCAAGTTAGTCAAAAAGAACGCAGGTACTTTATGAATTCTGACCTCAACCGTCAAACAACAGTGCATACCCATAGTGGAAAAGAATAATTGTTTTAATAAATTGTTTTAATAAATATCTGTTCTTTGAATGTCAGTACAAATAAACATTTTTCTCATTTAGTAATTAATTATTTGAGTTCTTATCATTACCCTGAGGGACTACACATTACTTTGTCATGTTAAACGCATCTTTGTTATCATTTTAGACCTTATACATTGATAAACAGCTGAGTCAATGCAATCGTGATACAAATATAATATCTAACCCATTACTTAGTCAAGCTAAGCTAACATGAGTTCCAACCCTCACGCTGAGGCTGGGTAAGTGGGAGTGCGGCTTATTTTAGGTTTCCACAATCGGAGCTAGGGTAAGTGGGGGCAGATCTATGGAGGCAGATCTATGGAGGCAGATCTATGGAGGCAGCCCTTTGGAGGCAGCCCTATGATAAAGGAACTGCAGAATATAAGAGAGTAAAAAATTCCATTACGGAGTATACGCTATTTGGCTTAGTTGTCTTGGCTGAACTATCTTGGCTGAATTAAAGTCCGCGTATCGAATCCTCAGCACTACATTAATTAATTTGGTAGTTGTGAATATGTCAATCACTGTCATGTTCTCGAGAGAGAGAGAGAGATATCTGACAGTATACAGACAGTGAACATTGACGCGCCCAGAGTTTTAAGAACATTTATTACGTAAAAATGAATTACCAACGACCGTTATATTGAAGAGAGACAGAGACAGAGACAGAGACAGAGACAGACAGAACAGACAGGGAACGTTGATGTATTTTCCGAACATTAATTAAAAAATATGAATTGAGCCATCAATGATCAATTTCCGTGTCATTATCAGGTCCTAGTACGCATTCTGAGAAACAGTGAGGAAAAATAAAATTTGATCAACTAGCTCTCAAAAAGGTTTAAATAAAAAAAAGAAAAAAAAAATGCTGGTTAGTGATTAGTTTGGTCCTCTTGGGTGATATCCAAATGCAGCTGACCTTGAAGATGAAATGTATGACAAATTGGTATTTTCAGATATAATTTCCTTAGGTAAGGGGAAACGCAAAAAACTAGAGTTAGACCATCTTTTACTTCTCCCTACCCTGATACCTGAATTTTAGAGAGAAAGACAGCGACTTTTTGTAAATTCCGCCTGCTCATATGGATATCACGAACAACACAAGTTAAAACGACTTCTTGATGAAAAATAGTTTAGTATACTTTGTGTTACAGATATAGTGATATTTCATTATTTAGCGTATCTGCTCAGCAGGAAGTGATAAATATATTATATAAGTAATAATAATTATTATGGCAGAAAATTATGATTTTACTTTTAATTAATGAGGTCATAAATTCTCCATGTTTTTTTAATGCTGGCTTAGGGTTTAAAAAAATCTCCTAAAAATTTTCACGTAATTTCGAAAAGTTTCCACTAAAAAATTAACTTAAGCAAAATATGGGGATTGTTTAAATTAATATTTGCATATTTATGACTCATCATATACATCGATATTATTGGCTGCTGGTTAATTATTAGGTAAGCATATAGCGTGATATTCACTATATTACATAAGCATATTCTATTGAATCTATAATTGGGTAAGCAATTACGTCAGAAATAAATAACAACCATTTTTTATAATTTCTTACAGCCTCAGCTGTTGTGCAATTGATTAGGTAAGCGGTTACGTCAGGAATAAATAACAACCATTTTCTATAATTTTTCACAGCCTCAGCTATTGTGGAATATATGACGTAAGCGGTTACGTCAGGATTAAATATCAACTCATTTCTTAAATCATTTACAACAATGTCCATTGTCTATTTAATTGCGTAATATATCACGTGAGTATTTATGAACTCAACTCTATTCTATCATTATTTACAACAATGCGATTATTTGGTTTTTGATAAATGATTATCATAGTGCAAATAGAGTTTGCTGCGGCTATATACCAAAATATGTACACCCAGTGCCTTATTCTTGTTCTAAAATTTCATATAATAAAATAATATACGCGTAGCTTTTTTTTTTGCTCCTTTTGATGGTTCGATAGCTTTGTAGCATTTCTAGTGATAATTTGAGGGGACACAAGCAGGATCTGATTTGAACACTCTATAGCTGTTGAATATAGTCATTTCAGTATGTAATATATATCAATGTGGGAATTGTGGAATGGTGTCATTAGAACAACCGCACAAGTGTACAAATTTCCACCCCATTTTGGCTGGGTTACTTGTAGGTGTCTAAACAGAGCTTTGCATTCCATAAGAAGTCCTGAATTTATGGAAACCAACTTAGTGAAATGAACGTAGACAGCTTATGTATTTTGAACCTATCAGCTGGGATTCTCAGTGTCAACGAAAGTAAATGATAAAATTAACTAGGTTACCTCAGGTGTTGGTTTCCACCAGGGACAATGGTTAGTCATAGCAAACGTACGTAGATTATGCATTTGAACCCAAGTACTTGGAATAAATTAGTAAATATGAATGCGATGAGTTTATAATTTTTAACCCTTGAGGGTTATGTGGTGGATTAGTGAACGCACGAATGCCCAATCCGACGACTGCCACTACTAATACCAATACGTCGTGCTCTCTATGCTCTTGAGGAGGATGGTGTAACTCACTCTAAGCAGACCTACACCCGGCTTAGAGAAATATGTTACTGACATACACAACACATATATTTTGATTTAAAAATCAAAATTTAAGTCGAAGGCATTTCATAAATACTTCATACGAAATATTGAATTTTTTATGTGCTCAGGCTCCTGCTGATTTTTTTTCAATACTAACCACCCAATATGGTGACCGCCGGATTTCCTAATCCGACGACTGAGACTAATAATACCAATACTAACCACCCAATATGGTAAGCGCACTAACGCCCAACGTCACCGTCAGATTACCAACGTCACCGTCAG